>CM060183.1:3750000-5000000 GCA_030549335.1 Pontederia crassipes
TCAATATATTTAAGTAAAAAAGTTTGAACCAAGGAAAAGAAAAAAGTCCAAACTTTGAGTAAGTTCGCATAAAAATATGTTTCTTTTATGAATGATAAAAAATAGATACGAAAATTTAATAAATTGACGAGCTAATTGCTACACAAACATGTACATAAATTGCACACAGAGTCTCATATTTCAGTATTGATTCTTTGATTCTTCAATATTCATGTAGACCAGGCAAAAAAAGCAGAATAAAGAAGTTGAACATGCTACAAGGATATAACCTCAGCAATCTACAAGATGGAAAGAACTTTCCATATCGTAACTGGATGCCTTATAATTCCAGTCAGTTATCCAAAGCTTTCTTTTAGGGGTACAAGGACAAAAAAGACTAGTCATCCATGTGTATATTTATCTAACACCCAAAAGGATCTACATGTGTGGCAAAGACAAAAAAAGTTCTAAAAGGTTCCGGGAAACAGGTCCTCTAGCTTTTAAGGGAAAACAGGTCCTCTAGAAGAGTTTCAAACCATAAAAAAAGGAGTTATCTGCTGCCGTGGTCATCAAAAGGAGGTCGCCATATGCACCCCAGACTGATAAACAACACTACTCATAACCAGTTTTTTCCTATGGATCTGTCAGGATCGAAGATGGAAATTTAGTTGAGGGAGAGGAACTCGGTTATCTGTTCATCAGTGACTGCCAACTGCAAAAATGGTGTCCAACAACCCCAGGATCCATCCGCCAAACAAAACCAGTATGACACACGGCAGCCCCCTGTGTGTGGAAAGGGCAACCTGTCTGGGTCAGTATCAGCAAGCGTGCACCGGGAATCCACTCATGGTCCTAGAAGGAGAAAATGTCCTTGGAGACCAGGGTGATGAAGAAGTTATCTAAACGAAACAAAATCCAAAATTAAGCTTTTATGCCTTCTAAGCCTAACGCGAGAATTAGCCACTTGACACAAAATTGATTGATTCATAGTTCGTAACTTGTTTAAAAAGAAAAATGGTAGGATAAACGACAAAAAGTCCATCCTGTGGATTGTGGAATGCCCACCTACATATGCAACTTATGAGGCAACAAACAGTATCTTTCTGATATCTCAGACATCAAACACGGAACAACCACCATTTAGCCTTAATATATGCAATCCTTTAAAGGAAAAACTAGCGTCCTTTCAACAATATCAAAGGACTTTTCCGTCGTCAAATTAAAACACAATGATGGACCATAAACGTGCATATATATCCAGAGTCCCAGGACAGATCGATGAATCAAACTGTTGGAAAAGAGAATTAGAAACGCTGACAGATATCCAGCATAGAAAAAATTATAATCAATATGATGTCCGAGTAGAATTAAACAGCTTTATGCTCTGTTTGATCAAGTATGTTTCCCACCGTCACTACTGCAGCAATCCTAGCAGTCCAAACTTCTACCAATTCTTGCAGAACCATGTAGAAATGAGATAATACGGCTCGATTGATTACCTTATAGGACGATGACAAATCAATGATCGAGAGAAACAGAGAGAAACCAAGGCAACGAGGGATCTGGTGAATTTCAAGAACAAAACACAACTATTTTAACAGATCAAGATTTGGTACTAAGGGCATCAGGTCAAAAAGAATATTGGATCATTCTTCACACATCTACCTCTCCTCCGATGAAGCTGATTTGGAGGGAGGAACTGGCTCTCAAATGGATGAGAAAATTAGATTGCAAAGTCGATGCTGATCATTCGGCTTGTGGGGCGGAAGTGTACATCGCGGCGATGGTCATCGTCGAGGGGAAAAGGGCTCCGGCGACGGGAGGAGAAATACGAGAATTAAAACGCGGTGGTGGCACACAAAATCTCGTTGATGAGTATCCGTCCAACGCGTCCCCAATTTACCACTAGAGGCAGTATGAGATAATCTATTATGTGTTATTTTATTTAAAATTCCTAGGTTCCACTAGCTCATTCGATTATAATAAGTTTAATTATTTCAATAATCTTAATTATTTTGTCACTGCCTTTTCAGATTATTAGTTATTTGGTATGCATTTTGATTAAAATATTAATTCAATCAATTTTTATAATTTTAAATATTTTATTAATAAATAAATATTAGTCAACTTTTTTTTTATTATTTGAAACCTTTTGCACAAAAAAACAAATTAGTATTATCTCATATTTTTTTATCTATATTCATTTTTCTATGTTTTTACTTTGTTTATTTATAATACCATGTGATGAAAATCTAAAATAAAGTTTGAAAGTATTTTGATAATTTTCTCTTTAACTATTTTAATCATTATTTATATTTTTAATATTTACCAAGTTATAATATAATATTATTGATAATTCTAGTAGTGATAATTTATTTAAATGGTGATCTACTTAATTAAATCAGTAATACTCCCAGTGGTGGAGCCATAAAATATGAGGAGTGGGTGCACATTATAGTATAATATACATTTGAATGATACAAAATAGTATTGAATATACAATATTATTTTATATAACAATTGATAAATTGTTTGATTTTTTGTCAAAATATATTGAAATTCACATATAAAATTTCAATTCATTGTGAAAATATGTTGTATTTCTTCTCATAATATATTATCAGCATTTATTATATGGCATAGAAAATTATTTGTTAAATATATATAACTATAGGTGGTACATGAAAGATGAGAATGAATAATAAATAATATTGAAGTTAATATATTGAAACTAATATATCAAAATATAGATTCAATATGTAATATTAATTTAATTATTGTAGTCATGTTTTTTACACTTATTTCACTTTATTATGAAATATGATATGTTTTTTCTCATAATATTGATACCATCAGGGCAAGTTACTTGGTCTTGAAATGATTTGTTGCTATATAATAACCTTATACATCTCTTGTTCTTTAGTTGAGAACCCACACTTTGTACTTCATTCTCTTTATACGGTTATATATATATATATATATATATATATATATATATATATATATATATATATATTTATATATATATATAGGACAATCATAATAGTGGTCATTCTTTTTCCTCTGAAAAAAATAGCCTTAAACTTTAATATTAATTCTTATTCAACTTTTCTTTACTTTAAATCATTTCTTATGACATTGTTTTTTTTGTTGTTGTCTTGTATTTTTATTTATTAAATTACCTTTTTAATAAAGAAATAAAAAAATGCCCATGTTTAGTGGAATGGAAGCTGGATCTTATTCATTTTATTTTACTTCCCCTTTTTAATCTATACTATATTAAAAGCAAAGAAGTTTGCAAGGAGAATTTGACACTTGGCATAAATATGGATTGACAAGTGTCCATAAAACAATATTAATTATAAATTAATAATATAAGTTAGGTTTAGAAAACATGATAATTATATAATAGCCATATAATTCTATTACCGATACAGTTATAATAACTATACATTCATATTTGAATAACTTAAACTAATTATTAAATAATGATAGTATTTGTGATGGAAAGATCTAAAGTAGTTAAATTGATACCACGATGCAATGTTAACTTAATATATTAATTGATATTATCTTAATATTAAAGTATTTAAATAAATTATTATAATAATTATAGATCTTTACTATTTAAACGGTTGTCATTTTGAGAGGACTATTTATACGGTTATATAGTAATCATAATATATAATAACACAGCTAAGTAATTATACATCCATTATTCTCGGTATATCAATCTATTTTATCTTCTGCACGTATCTCTCTATTTACAGTTATAAATGACTTAGTAGTTATAACTGACAATTTGACATGTTATAAATATTGAGGACGAAACAATCTCTCTCTCTCATTTTTATTGCAATCAGTTCTCTCTCTCATATTTTTATTGCAATTAATTTTTCCCCTCTTGAGTTATGCAAAATAATATATCATTACAGGTTAGCTCTCTATTTTTATGAAATTTGCATTTTCATAATTGGATTTTCATTTTGTAATTAATTTAAACATACATATATTTAGAAGTTCTTTTACATTTTTTGACCAGCCTATTTTTTATTGTAAATTAATCGACTATCAATGTTTAACATTATGAATTTATTTACTTTAAAAATTAATAATTGTCAATTTGTACCAATTTCTATTTAATCTATCTCCATTGCCATTTCTGATACTAGCTATTTTTTATCATATTTTTAAATTATTTTGTTCCATTCCTCATGAAAATATATGTTTCATAAATTTTATATTTTTTTAGTTTTTATTCCATGAAAATTAATAGACGTGCATAACTATATCATGACAAATTTTTGTACATATTATATTTTTTTAATGACATAACACCTATGTGCCAACTGTTATGCACGTCTCTAAGTAGCATGGAATAACCATATATATTTGGTTGTTTTTTTAAATGTTTTTGGTTGATAATCTAATTTAATAAAGTTGATTTACTTATAAATTATCAATTGCTCATTACTGTTGAACAATAAGCTCATTGTTATTTAGTATTGTAGGGGGATGTGGAAAAAGGAAAAAATGATGATTAGCTCATAGATATTAAACTTGAGAAAACAATAATAATTTTAGCAAGATGATTCCCCGTTGATCAATTTATGCTTTATTCTCGAAAATGTTTTATTTGAATATCGAAATATGTGTTAGACATAAGCATTTTGTTTAAATTCATATTGACGCAGTTTACTAAATATATTACTTTTTTAATTTAATTATGATATTATTATTACTTGCAACCACAAGCCAAAATTTTATTAAGAATATGTATTTATGCCCATAGAAGGTGCCGCAAGAATGAAGATTATTTCAGTATCATGGAGTCGGAAAATTTATTTATTGTTTAATTTCATATGATTGATTTGGATGTCTTTTTGTTCCTGCAAATATTATATCTTGTGGTGATAAACTATCTCATTGAATACTTAATATTGTTTGATAGTGATTCTCTTGCTTTACCTTTAGGTCATGCAAAGGAAACTTCAAGGTTCAAAAGATGATAATTCCAAGGGATTGATATATTGGAAATGGTGTTTGAAGAAGGAAAGATACATTACTCTCACTATGTTATAGATATTCTTATCTTTTTTTTTTAAATTTGTCATTGTGATATGGCAGGGATTGGATGATATAATGTATTATGTTGACATAAACACAGATAATCATATTGGTTCACATCCATCTTTTATATTTTTATCATGCATTATTTTTGCATATATATAAAAGTTATTAGGCTTTGGAAAAAATTAGGATTTGTCGATTTTGAATTTTTTTTATATTTTACACCGTTGAATCATACATCACTTTTGTAAGAAAAAAATATTATTTTATAAAAAAATCATTTGATAGATTAATCTAAAATAAAAGTCAGATTGCTTGCATCTGGACTCCATTGAAAGGTTATAGTGATATCCATGACTTTACATGTTGCATGCAAAATTAGATTTGAAGAATGAAATATATATGATTCTCACTATTTTACATATATTCTTACCTTTATTTTATTTTCTTTTTTACATTTCATGGCTTAATTGAGAGCACGGGATAAACATATTGGTTTACATTCATTTTATATTAATTTTGATCATGTATTTTTTCACATACATTTTTTCACATATATTTACATATATTAATTATGTTCTTATAGGCAATTACATAAGAAAATTAATGTTGATGAGAAGGATATATTTGGTAATTACCTGTATATAATTTTTTTCATTATTTATTAAGCTTTATTTATTGATAATTGCATATTTTTTATGATTAATATAAGTTTTAATTTTTTTATATATTAAATTTAGTATGTCCCGTGCATCGCACGGGTGTTACACTAGTATTTTATAATGCACATAAGTATTTGACTAATGGATAATATTATAGCTAACGAATAATTAATAGATATTAGAAGATAATAATTTGATTTTAAAATAATAAAAAAGTGTTTGGAAAAATATACTATTAAATTAATTAATAGTTACAATAAATAAACATAAATAACTAAATTGTATTGTTATGTGTAACACCCCAAGATTTCATCAAGGTCAATATAGCAATTTACAAGTTAATTAAAATCGTTGATGAATTAAAAGTGATTGGAGGATTTGATAAGAAATAGGAATATAATTAGAAAACAAATATGAATAGAAAGAAATATAAATCCTACTTGGAGAAGGAATTAAAAACTAGAGTAGGGTTTAAAGTAAGGCTCTGTTTGGTTGAGCTTATAAGCTACTTATAAGTTAATTTGAAAAAAATCTCAATATTTGCTAACTTTATAATATGATTCATAAGGAGATATCAAATCTATTTATAAGTTACAAAAAATAAGGAGGGGAGGATTGTATTAGTTGTGTCATAACTAACTAGTTGTTATTAATATAAATAGCTTTATACAAACGTGTAACTCCTTAATTTTAAAAAGAAGTTTCAGGCAATAAAATACTTATTAATTGTAACTTATCAGTTATTTTATATTAGCAAAGCCAAATGGGCCCTAAATCCTATTTGGAGTAGAAATTTTGATTATATTAGAATTATAAATTTTAATTTGACTTGGGATACAAAGAATATTTAATGTACATAGGACTCTCAATTAGGAAAGGATTGATAGTTTTATGCTTTAAAAATATTTCAGTAATTAAATTAATATTTATTATTATTTTAATCCAAAATTAAGTGATAAAATATTATGAAATTAAATAATTTTGAAAAGTAGAGAAAAGAAGGAAATAAAAAGGATAAAATAGAAGTAAAATTTGATTGAGAAAAGTTAGGGAAGAGATAAAAAGGATTTTAAGTATATATGAATTTTGATAAGCATAGTTATGAAATAATTAGTAAATTTGAATTTAATTAAATCTAAATATTTAATAGAGGGTGATTAATAATGGATAGTCATGAATAACTCAAAATTAGCCCAAGGCTCAATGGGAGTAAAAAAAACTCTAGTTAAAAGTTATAAATAAGTCTAAATGATGGCAAGAAATTCTTATTAGCCTCCAAAAGCCCTCTCTTTCTTATTCATTTTTTCACGAACCAAGATAATCCAAAGGGTGACTAGTCGCGCGTTTCAAAGCTTGCAAATAGGGGAACGTTGTCCAAGTGGTGGATGAGAGTTTTTGGACTCCTTTCGAGCACTTCAAGCGGCTAAACTTTCGACGTTCGTGTAGTTTTCAACAAATAAGAAGTAGCGAGTTTTCAATCAACTTAAGATCAATGTTGTCAGACCCGACCCGACCATCGAATCGGATTGACCGATGGGTCAGGTCAAACCGGTCGAACTGGTTAAACTTGGGTGGTCGGACCGGATAATTATAACTTAATATAAGTATAAAATCAGTCTAGATAATAATTATAAGTGTATGCATAACAATTTTTTAATCACTACTCGTAAGACAAGATTTATTTAAATGAACAATGAATCAAATCACATATAAGTTTATAAGAAATAAGTCTAAATTTTAATATTTTACTAAATTTATTATTTTAGTAGTATGATCATTCATGTTAGCATCGTATTTGAATTTACAAATATATTACATTTTTTTTGAATGAATAACAATATAAATAATATTTTTTATTACCATTGATTTTAAATGTGTATATAAACATAATATCTTAATAATTTGAAAAATTTTCGTAATAATAATAATAATAATAATAATAATAATAATAATAATAATAATAATAATAATAATAATAATAATAATAATAATAATAATAATAATAATAATAGTAGAATAAATGATGAGTGTGTCACTATTAAACGTTAGTAATATGATAAAAAGATTGGGAAATTATAATGTTTTTAAAAAAATTGGCTAAACCCTCAAACCCAGCTAGGTCACTCAAACTCGCGGGGTTGACCGGTCCAACCCAGATTTTGATCGGGTTTGATCGGATCAAATTGGGTCAATCATCCATCCGGATCTTGAGTGACCCATGACCCGTTTTGTACTCTGGACACCGGTCCGACCGGCAGGGTCTGGCCCGGCTGGGCCAGGTTTGACAACCTTGCTTAAGCTACATAAGGGGATCCCTATATTGATGTCTTTCATCAGTATAGAGTCAAGAATCTTGTCCTTTAGATAAGTTTAATTTGGTATAATTTTTTAATCGAATTAATTGATTGTGGCATCAGAAAAGTTGTCACATCATCATATCAGAATATGATTTTCTGATGATAGCAAAATCTGGACCGAATCATAATAAGAACCGAACTGAGTCCCATGAACCCAGCTCGGGTTCCCATAGGCACGACCCGAATTTCGTGATCTGAGTCCTATTAGGTATCGGATGGTGCCGACCCGACTCAAATTCCCACACACCCCGCTCATACTTTGGCGCCGGATGATGGCATTGGTGAACTAGACCAACTCAACCTTGGTTCACATCGTAGCAGCCCGAGTTTGGCTCAATAGAGGTGTTTTATCAATTTTGGAAGACGGCCCGGATATGCCACAACATGGCCTGAGTTATAGAGGGTCAAAAGTGTATTTTGAATATTTATATGTATTTAAAGGTATTGTTATTGATATTGTTTGACCCTGATTATGTTATCATGATAGCTAATCATATTGCCATTACATTAGATCATATTGTTATCATTATTGATTGACCTAAATCATATTGATATTATATCTTATTATATTAGCATTGTATTTGATATATTATCATCATACCTGATCTTAACGTTGATTATGATATTGATATATTAACCATGTTATTGATTGTTCATGATCAAATTATTATCACTATCTGATTGATTATCATATCGAATCATACCATTGATTTATTGCACCGATCTGATCGGGTCCTCTTTAACCTAAGATAAATTATTAAATATAAATGTCCTAGACAATTGAGATAAAAGCTAGAAATTGTTGGGCCCATGTCCACTTATTGCCCCTGCAGTAATGGTGCCTTCAGTCTGATAGATAATTGAATTGAATAGGGCACATTGCGTAAAAACTATGACTATTATGGGTGTGGTACTTCATCCCCCATGATACTCTCAACTTATTGATTGACATGAAATGACATGGTGTCCCTAATAATAGAGAGCTCTCATATTGTGTTTGAAAAGATTGATTGTGATTTGTGACTCCAAAAATTTAATTGAATTGATAATTGAATCGAATTGAATGATAATGGAATTGTTAATTGATTTCACCCATATGACTGATGGATAATTGATTGATTCACCTTCATGGCTGATAGATAATCGAATTGTGTCTTTATGGTTCATGAATAATAAATTGCGGAGATTGTTAATAGAATTGAATGCATAATTGTTGTCATGGCCTTCACCAGCCTTTGGCAATTGGATAATTGATTAATTGATAATTTTTAATTGTTGAATTGTGGCATTTACTTACCTATGGTCAATTGATAATTGATTAAAGATAATTGATATTGAATTAATAATCATTATTGAATTGAATTGAGATATTATAGATTATAGATAATTGAAATTGATGGGTCATCAAATAATTGATGATTGAGATTATTGCCATGATTGATCAATTGATTATGCTCATCATTATTGTTAATTGATATTGTTCTGCTCAATCATTAATCATTTATGGCTCATTGCTTATAGATAATTATTTATTGATAGTATTGATATTGATTCATGGTTTATATAGTTATTGTTCTGGGTGACCCTACTTATCTCACTAGGTTTTGACCTTGTACTTGAATTCGTGCAGAATGAGATGATGACGATGGTGAGACGATTGGCGACTCCTCTGAAACATGATATGCACATGGATATAAGATCTTTTATTGTATAGATGCGGGTCATTGATGTAATACTCCAAATTTTTCAATAAGGGTAATTTGGGCTTTTTACCCAAACTCTCATGGTTTCCCCTATATAAGGCCTTCTTCTCTCTCATTCTTTCATTTTCTCCACATCTTGGCTGCTAGAGCTTGAAGAAGAAGAAAGATGAGATCTGAGAGAAGGAAGAAAAGAAAAAGAAGAAAGATCTAAGATCAAGGTATGTAAAGGGGATCCAAACCCTTCTCTCCACTCTCAATGATGTTTTATTTGGATTGAGAGTTTTAAGAACACCATATTCTTGATCGGGATTTTGATTGAGGGTTGCATTATTTATGTTGCATAAATTTATTAAATTCATTACTATTTTGTAATAATTATTAGAATAGGTTATATTTATCCAAAAATTATAAATAATATATGGATGGAAAGCTCTGGAAGTTTAGTTTCCACAGAAATTAGTTTTATATGATTTGAAGTTATATACAAATAGTTATGATCCAAACAACGAACAAGTGTCATGCTGTCTCGAGAATTCGTGACTATTGTGTAATAATTGTTTTGATAAGGTTTTCTTATAAATAATATATGGATGGAAAGCCCTTTAAGTCTAGTTTCCAAAGAAATTGGTTTTATATGATTTGGAGTAGTATACAAATAGTTATGATCCAAACAACGAACTAGTATCATGCTGTCTCAGGAATTTGTAAATGTTTTGTAATAATTGTTTGGATAAGGTTTTATTATCCAAAAATTATAAATAATATATGCATGGAAAGCTCTAGACTTCTAGTTTCCACAGAAATTGGTTTCATATGATCTTAAGTTTTATACAAATAGTTATGATCCAAGCATCGGACTATTGTCATGCTATCTTGAGTAACAGTGAGACTAAATTGTAAAACATATAGTAAATTAAAAATACTGAATTAGGATTTGAACTTTATTTCAAAGTTAAAGGTTCGTATTATCTTTCTATGAAAATTGGAATCACCTGAAAAGAACAAGTATAAGTTAAGTTATTAATATTTTAGTGACTGCTGCCAGAATACTGTGCAGATAATAAACTATGATAATTGTATGAATTTCTAGGAAAAAGTCCCAACTCTTGTTAATAAATGAAAATTGCATGTCTTAATGTGTTTTATGATGCATATAAGAGATCATATCTGAAATATTTATGATGTTTTAAACTATTTTTATTAGAATTTTAATTTCAAAAATTGAGACTTTCGGTTGGAAGATCGGACTTCCAGGACATGAATGATGTTACATGTCGTCCCTCTATGGCCCTTTATCGGATAATTGTCCGGAATGATCGTTACACACATCGACAATGGTGTATCATTCCGATGTCACCCTCGGGTGAGAGTCCAGAATGATCGTTACATGCATTGGCAACGGTATGTGCATTTTGATGTCACCTTCGGGTGAGAAGGGAGCATCAGCTCCTAAGTCTAGCTAGCCTATTGAGAGAGCAACGACATAAGTCTCAACTATTGAAAGATATAACATTCATAGAAAAGGGCCAATGATCGATTGAATGGAATGATGTTCCACGAAAGTGGAAGTCCAAAGGGTTATAAAATAACCCCGAGGAAAGTTATGAAATGACGTCCCACTAAAGTGGAAGTCCAAAAGGTTATAAAGCAACCATGAGGAGAGTTATGGAGACAATAGTTATGGTAAATATATCTCACTTATATGCCTATGGATTGAATGAATGATTGTTATGAATGTCCATACTATAAGTATGATGATGATTACATGTCTTCCACACAACTACTGTAGATCATATATTAAGACATGACATGCATATTGTTACTTCTTTTATATAAAGATGATGCATATCATGTACTATCCTATTTAGGATCATATCATTGCATGCATGGCCTTTACATACTCTAACAGGAAAACCTCTGCACCCTGGATCCGTGCAGAGTGATTTGGATGGATGGCGGGTTCAGCTCATAACGACTAAGATTGCACAATAGTCTAGGATGTTAAGATGTTTTTATTATGGATTCCCAATGTTTTAATTGCTATTAATGATGATGCTTAGATGTGGTTTCAATTCTATAACATTATTTTTTGTTGTTTTATTGAAGTCTTCCGCTATGTATTCCAAGGAATTATTTTATCTTTTTAATGGATTATTGCTTCCGTTGAGTTTATAAAAAATAATATTTTATTATGATTATGTGATGGCGAATGGACTAACACAGCCGAATGACCAAAATATCCTTAATAATTTGAGGGCGAAATTCGGGGTGTTACAGTTTGGTATCAGAGCATGCTTAGGACCTTGCTAAGTATGTTATAGAATTGATAAGTGCCTAAGACCATGTGCAATCGTCATCAGCAGCCATCCAAAGTTGAGTATGTAAGTATTGTGCCATTGATTATATTATTAAATTAAGCAACTAATGTTTGGTTGATTATTGTTATGTTAAGGATGGAAAGAAAATAGCTTTCTAATAAGAATGCTAATTATTGCATTAATGATTGATAGTATTCTCAAATTGACTATGGGCAATATGTAACAAGAGAGATGTGAATCTCATTGTGATTCGTAAGAATGATGGACTTGTCATAAGAAATTGTCCAAAATTTGTATTCATAATTGTTCATAATAATTGAACAAATTTTCATAGTCCAAGGATTGTAAGATGACTAAAGAGATGATAGTGAAAATTTAATTTCGCAAGGATAAATAGAAATCTAATGGAACATTAAGATGGAAAGTATGAAGGGGCAACGTGATGTGGCAATGCCACTAGGGAGGATCTCCATTATGCAGTATCTCCCAGAGACCAAGTGATGATAGAAGGAGTGAATTACTCAGTTCATCTCATAGTACTACTCATGGTACGCTATGATGTTATATTAGACATGGATTAGTTATCATATCATGATGTCTATATGCTATGTAGAGATAAGAAGGTTAGGATTGATAGAAAAGATGGTACCTTTGTGATTTTTCGCGGAGTACCATCAAAGAAGAAGAAGAAGATGATGATCTCCTCAATGAAGGCAACAAAGATGATGAACAATAGTTGCCGAAGATTTTTAGAAAATATCACCGAGAGTGATGTCAAACCCAAGCTACTAGAAGACCTTGAAGTAGTTAAGGACTTTCCTGATGAGCTCCCGGGATTACTTCCGGAAAGAGAGATCGATTTCCACATTGATCTCATACCAGGGACGGATCCCATATCAAAACCTCCCTATGGAATGGCAAGAAATGAAGGAGTTGAAGACTCAACTACAAGTACTGCTGGACAGAGAATTCATCAGGCCAAGTGTGTCTCCATAGGGTGCACCTGTCCTGTTTGTGAAAAAGAAGGATGGGTAACTGAGGTTATGCATAAACTATAGGATGTTAAATAAAGTGGCCATCAAGAATAAGTACCTTATGTCCTGAATTGATGATCTTTTTTATCAATTGTCCACAGCGTCAGTCTTCTCCAAGATTGACTTGAGAAGTGAGTACCATCAGCTCAGAGTAGTTGATGAAGATATTGCAAAGACGACCTTTAGGCCAAGGTATGACCATTATAAATTTTTTGTTATGACTTTTGGACTAACAAATGCTCCTGCAGTATTTTATGAACTTACTGAACAGGATTTTCGTGCCCTCATATCGACACATTTGTAATTGTGTTCGTAGAAGATATATTGATTTATTCATCAAGTCCTGAAGAACACCAGAAGCACTTGCAAATAGTTCTGAAGACTTTGAGGTAACACAGTTGTATGCAAAGTTTTCCAAATGTAAATTCTGGTTAGAGAAAGTTATGTTTTGAGACACATTCACAAAAGAAGGGATCTCAGTGGACCCAAGCAAAGTAGAGGCTGTCATCAATTGGGAAAGGCCAAAGATGGTGACAGATGTTAGAAGTTTCATTGGATTGGTTGTCTACTACAGAAGTTTCATTCAAGACTTCTCAAAGATTATTGCTCCAATGACAAAGCTGATCAGGAAAAGAGATAAGTTCAATTGGACACAACAATGTGAAGAGAATTTCCTTGAGTTGTAGAAGAGATTGACCACTGCACTAAGGTTAACAATTTCCACAGGAGTTGGGGGCTATATAGAGTACAGTGATGGTAGTGGAACTAGGTTGGGCTATGTGTTAATGCAGCATGGAAGGATTGTGGCTTATGCTTCAAGACAATTGAAGCCACATGAGAGGAACTATCGTACTCATAACTTAGAGTTGACAACAATAGTGTTTGCTCTAAAGATATGGAGATAGTACTTATATGAAGAAGAATTTGAAGTTTTTACTGACCACAAAAGTCCCAAATATGTGTTTACTCAAAAGAGCTTAATATGAGGCAAAGAAGGTGGTTAGAGTTCCTGAAAGACTATGAATTTGCCTACAACAATAGTTATCAGTCCACCATAAATATGACTCCATTTGAAGCACTGTATGGAAGACATTGCAGGTCTCCCACATGTTAGAGTGCAGTTATTGAAGGAGGACTACTAGGACTGAGTTAGTAGAAAAGTATGTTGAAAAGGTAGATTTGATTAAGGAAGGAATTATGGCAGTTCAGAGCCGTCAAAAGAATTATGCAAAAAGGAAAAGAAGAGAACAAATCTATCGGATTGGAGATCACGTATTATTTAAGGTATCTCCTACCAAAGGAGTCATGAGGTTCAGCAGGAAGGAAAAGTTGACTCCAAGATATATCGACCCGTTTGAGATACTAGAGTATGGTGAACGTCGACTGAGGAACAAAGTGGTGAAGATTGCATGGAAGCACCACAATGAAATTAAAACGACAAGAAAACTAGAAGAGACGAAAGAACAATTTTCAAGACTATTTGAAAAGTGTTCTATGTTATAGTCTAAAATTCGAGGACGAATTTTTTTAAGGGGGGAGGATGTAATACTCTAGATTTTTTAATAAGGGTAATTTAGGCTTTTTGCCCAAACTCTCATGGTTTCCCCCTATATAAAGCCTCTCTTCTCTCTCTTTCTTTCATTTTCTCCACATCTTTACGGCTAGGGCTTGAGGAAGAAGAAAGAGGAGATTGAGAGAAGGAAGAAGAGAAAGAAGAAGAGGAAGAAAGAGAAGGAAGATATAAGATCAAGGTATGTAAAGGGGATCCAAACCCCTATCTCTCCTCTCAATGATGTTTTATTTGGTTTGAGAGTTTTAAGAACACTCTGTTCTTGATCGAGATTTTGATTGACGGTTGCATGATTTGTGTTGCATAAATTTGTTAAATTTATGACTATTTTGTAATAATTATTAGGGTATGTTTTACTTATCCAAAAATTATAAATAATATATGGATGGAAAGCCCAAATAGTTATGATCCAAATAACGAACTAGTGTCATGCTGTCTCGAGAATTCGTGACTGTTGTGTAATAATTATTTGGATAAGGTTTTCTTATCCAAACAAATTATAAATAATATATGGATGGAAAGCCCTAGAAGTTTAGTTTCCATAGAAATTGGTTTTATATGATTTGGAGTAGTATACAAATAGTTATGATCCAAACAACGAACTAGTATCATGCTATCTCGGGAATTCGTGACTATTTTGTAATAATTGTTTGGATAAAGTTTTATTATCCAAAAAATATAAATAATATATGTATGGAAAGCTCTAGACTTTTAGTTTTCACAGAAATTGGTTTCATATGATTTGAAGTTTTATACAAATGGTTATGATCCAAATATCGGACTATTGTCATGCTGTCTTGAGTAACAATGAGACTAAATTGTAAAACATACAGTAAATTGAAAATACTAAATTAGGATTTGGAATTTATTTCACCGTTAAAGGTTCGTATTGTCTTTCTGTGAAAATTAGAATCACCTGAAAAGAACAAGTATAAGTTAAGTTATTAATATTTTAATGACTGATGCCAGAATACTGTGCAGAGAATAAACTCTGAAAATTGTATGAATTTCTAGGAAAAAGTCCCAACTCTTGTTAACGAATGAAAATTGCATGTCTTAATGTGTTTTATGATACATAGATGCTAAGAGATCATATATGAAATATTTATGATATTTTAAACTATTTTTATTAGAATGTTAATTTCAAAAATTAAAACTTTCGAGTGGAAGATCGGACTTTCAGGGCATTGGCATGACCGTGCCATATCCCTTAACGTTCGTGACAGAAAGACGAAAGATGGGGTCAAATCCATCATTCTTTCACGCCCGTGGCAATTATTGTCACAGCCATGACAGGATAGTACGATCGTGACTCTGTCGATCACGACCGCGACAGAGGGCGTAAGGAAACTGAATTTATGTCACGACCATGATGAATCCTTTCATAGCCATAACGGATCGAAAAACTGATTTATGTTATATTAATGTTATTTTTAAAATATTTATTATTATGTATTACTGATTAATGGTTGTATATGAACCTAGATACACGAATTGCATGGACAACCGTAACTAGGTTAAAATATGAAGACTGGGCGACGTAAATGTTTGTTGATTGCAAAGCATAATGAACCCAGTTGTGGATGATGTTACATGTCTCCCCTCTACGGCCCTTTATCGGATAATTGTCCGAAATGATCATTGTGTGTCACTCCAATGTCACCCTCGGGTGAGAGTCCAGAATGATCATTACATGCATCAGCAACAGTGTGTGCATTCTGATGTCACCTTTATGTGAGAGGGGAGCATTAGCTCCTAGGCCTAGTTAGCCTATTGAGAGGGCAACGACATAAGTCCCAATTATCAGAAGATATAACATTAATAGAAAAGGGCCAATGATCGATCGAATGGAATGATGTCCCATGAAAGTGAAAGTCCAAAGGGTTATAAAGCAACCCTGAAGAGGGTTATGGAGGCAATAGTTATGGTAAGTGTATCTCACTTATATGCCTATGGATTAAATGAATGATTGTTATTAATGTCCATACTATAAGTATGATGATGATTACATGTCTTCCACACAACTACTTATATGCATGATGATAGAATGATGTTAATGATTGACATATAGATCATATATTAAGACATGACATGTATATTGTTACTTCTTTTATATAAAGATGATGTATATCATGTAGTATCCAGTTTAAGATCGTATCATTGCATGCATGGTCTTTACATATTGTAACAGGGAAACCTCTGCACCTTGGATCCGTGCAGGTGCATAGTGATTTAGATGGATGGCGGCTCAGCTCATGACGACTAAGATTGCACAATAGTCTAGAATGTTAAGAGTCAATTGTCTTAGAGTATTTTGACTATGTTTTAAAGAGATGTTTTTATTATGAATTTCCAATGTTTTAATTGCTATTAATGATGATGCTTAGATGTTTTTGATGTTTTATCGAAGTCTTCCGCTATGTTTTCGAAGGAATTATTTTATCTTTTAATGGATTATTGCTTATGCTAAGTTTATAGAAAATTATATTTTATTATGATTATGTGATGACGAACGGGCTAACACAGCTGAAGGACCAAAATGTCCTTTACAATTTGGGGGTGAAATTCGAGGTGCTACAATTGACCCATAGGTAAATGAATTAATGAACAAAGAGCTTGTGCATATTATAAAGATTATTCTATTTTATAAACCAATATGTTGACTAATCAAAGTCATATAAATTGACTAATGCAGTTGAGACAGACTTTTGGACAAGAAAAATATGAAATGTATTTTTTGTATTATTATTTTGTAATAGTTCTGATACTGATTGCATGGACGATGGGAAAAAATATTAATATAATTATGAGAGGAGCACATTAAGAATGATCACTAAGGCGCTGTTTGATTTCGGGTTAATAGATGGAATAAGGTCTTAATCGTCGAAATATCGTTAAACACGAGCTGGATTAGGATTAAGAGGAGACAAACGTCGCACGGTTCACGATGGATGTTTAATCTCGTCGGGCCATGTTTTCTTCGTATTCCATCATTTTTGTATTCTTCGTTTTTGCTGTATTAAAAGAAATCCATCGTAATCCATTCAACTTCATGAATTACATAACTCTCCTCCTAGATTAACTATTCTGCAACTAAACAACGCCTAAGGGGCTGTTTGGTTGCAACATAGCAGGCAAAATATCTCCTAATTCATCGTTAAATAGCCAAACACCCCATAGAATAAGAATAATGAAAAAGTTTGGCAACACAGTTACCAATGGATGTTTAATCCTGTCGGTTTGCTGTCTGCAGTCATAGCAAATTCCATCTATCAGTCAATAGCAAAATTTGTTAGGAGAATATTACAATTGTTATGAATAAAAATTAATATTCCTTAAAAGATATTCTTTATCCAAATAGCCCCTAATTATCAATAGAGTTAAGGTAATGTGATAAATAGTTTATACCAATGGAGAAGAGAAGATTCCCGACAAAAGTGGATTCCTGGCCTGCCTTCCGAGCATAGCAATGTAATGTGTTGATCGCTAGCGCATCCAGGCCCAACACCTAGCTCTGTTGGCTTAATTAGGTCTCTTGAAATTTACAAAATATTCTTTGCTAGCAACCCATAGTGGTCATAAAATATAGTTGGTGGATTTGAATATTTATCCAACCACTCCTATATTACAAAGGCAATAAAAAGGAATTATCACTAATTCCTTAAGCCCTGTTTGGCTCCACTTGTGTGGCTCCTGTATTACGTACAATGCATAGAGCCCGGTACGAATAACTGTTAACTATGTTCTTTAGTCCCTTGGATGTAACACCCCCAAATCGGCCAACGCCATGTGGCGAGGATCTATTCGAAGGCGCTACAAAAACACTATAATATTGACTTAAACTTGACCAAATCTCAAATAAAAATAATGGCATGCCAATAATAAGAACAAGAAGGAAAGATAGAAATATCATAAAAGTGAAAGTCCCAAGATATCACAAAGTCCATAATAGCCATAATGTCTGAATTGCATCAAGCTCATAATGCGGAAATAAAGATAAAGATAACTAGGCCCTCTCTTGGTTCATGTGCATTAGCATCGCTGATCGCGGCACACGATCTCAACACCATCACTGACATGGCCATGTGAAAATCAACACAGGGGAGGAGATCCTCCCGTAAGCTATACAAGCTAGTGGGGATCCATAAGTGCACAATGCATAACAATAAATAGCAATTGACAAAATTAGTAATAACTTGCAATAAGATCAGATTTGAGAGCATAAGATCATTCACTTGAGATATCGATGGATAAAAGAGATAGAGATCATGAGTCAATCTTATAATCATAAAGATTTCAAAGATCATGCTGGATCAATAATCATGATTTGTTCATCATGTTCATATTACTTGTTCATGCTCTTGGTGCTCTTACTTTCACTTTACATTAGGTGCCTTTGGGTATTTTCATCCTGGGAGATTTACGTCAGAGCGAGAGCCATTGGGAGATCAAGCCATGGCTAAGAGAGTGACCCTAACATGAAGAACTTAACATAAGCTCTGACCACCACTCCCATAAACATGTTCATGTCTTTCTTACTTAATCACTTTAGCACTTTGCCATACTTGCATATCATGATAGGATTGGATAATAGGACAGATCAATACAAGATCAAGGGTTCAATCACATAACATTTCAGACAGTAAATGATAGCATTACATAAGCATAGAAAGAATCTCAATCAAATCAGGAATCAATATGCATTTTGGACAAGTATCGGTCGACCGGTCCTCACTGGTCGGACGACCATTTTTTTGACACTGGTCAATCGATATCTCTGGATCGGTCGACCGGTTGGCCTTCACGCAAAACAGTGAACAAGAGCTACACACCGATCGACCGATATCTCTGGATCGGTCGACCGATAACACTTAGACTAAAAAGGATCTTCGATCGGCCGATCGATACAAGGCTCTGGAGGAATGATCAGTCGACCGATCTTTAAGGGTCGGTCGACCGATATTCACATCACCGGTCGACCGATATATAGGATCGGTCGACCGGTCTGTATGAAAATAGACTCGGGCAGAATGTCGATAATCACAATTTTCAATCCAAAAATGCAATCAAGGCATAAAATCAATCATCTAAGCCTAGGGGATTAATACAGAACATATCTAGATCAAAAGGAATCACAAACATGGAGCAAACATGATAATACAATCAATCAATTATTCTTCCATATCGTTTCATCATCAAGAACACATTATACGATAAGAACCTAATTCTAATCAATTGTTATCATGTTATACAAGAGGATTTCGATATCACCCACCTTATTTCATGATTGCTCCTAGCTTGGCCCTTTTCGAACACCGATAATCACTTCTCCTTAATGTTCTCCACCTAGGAAGCATTCCAATGGGGGAGAGGAAGTGAGCAATGGACCTATAGATTAAGTGATGTAGAAATGAAGATAAGAACTAGATGAACATTGTTGTAACTTCTTTGCCTTTGCTGGATGAAGAGCCTTTGGGAGGAAGAGAGAGAGTGAGGGAAAGAAAAATGGTGGCTAAGGGAGAGCTTTTAGGGCAATTAGCCTTTTTATAGTGTAGTTGTAGGGCTATTAGGCTAATGGGCTCAATAATTGGGCTATTAATTGGTCTCCACAATTGATTTCCTTCTCTACTTCTTTTATTTATTATTATTTTTTTAAAATAGGCCGGTTATTACATTATTACCCTCTTAAAAGGAAATTCGTCATCGAATTTTGCACTAAGTAAAGTTTTTACCGAATAGATACGGGAACTCCTAGCGCATCTCTGACTCAAGTTCCCATGTGGCCTCATCGCCATGATGAAAACGCCATGCTACTCTGACCATATGCACATCTCTATCCTTCTAGCATTGTACTTTCCGTTCCACTATATGCGTCGGATACTCCTCGAAGGTCAAATCCACAGATAGATTTGGCTCTTCGATCCATAATACATTAGCAGCATCGTGTTTGTACTTCTTAAGTATGGAGACATGGAACACATTATGCACACGCCCATAGGAAGGTGGCAATGCTAGCCTGCATGCTGCTTCACACACTAACTCGAGTACCTCAAAGGGTCCCACTCACCGAGGGCTGAGCTTCCCTAGCTTATTGAACCTCATAACTCCTTTCATAGGAGACACCTTCAGCAGAACCTAATCTATAGCTTGAAAGATCTGCTCACGTCTGCCCTTATCAACATAATTCTTCTGTCTGCCCTGAGCTGTCTTCATCCTCTGCTTGATCGGCTCCACTTTCTCAGCATACTCCACTGCCTCCTTCACATCTTCCTTGCTCATGATCTTCTCCTCACCTACTTCACCCCAATGAGCGGGTGAATGACAAGGTCGGCCATATAAAGCCTCAAAGGGTGCCATGCCGATATTGGAATAATAGATGTTATTATAGGCAAACTCAATCAGATGAATATGCTCATCCCAACTATCCTGTCAATCCAGTGCACAAGCTCGCAACATGTCCTCTAGTGTCTGTATAGTCTTCTCAGACTGTCCATCGGTTTGAGGGTGGAAAGCGATGCTGAAATTCAGCCTAGTGCCAAATGCCTCCTGCATACTCTTCCAGAATCTAGTAGTGAATCTGGGATCTCGGTCTGAAATAATAGATGCTAGAATGCCATGTAATCTAATCACCTCCCTAACATACAAGTCCAACAGACTCTCAACTGACTGCTTCCACCGAATAGGGATGAAGTGCGCCGCCTTAGTGAATCTGTCCACCACCACCCATATGGCATCATGACCCTTCTTAGTCCTGGGCAGGTTGGATACAAAATCCATAGTGATATTATCCCACTTCCACTGTGGGACATCTAGAGACTTCAACTTCCCGTAGGGCCTCTGATGACACACTAGACATCTGGACACGTACTCAGCTATCTTCCTCTTCATGTCCAACCACCAGTAGCTGCGCTGCACATCTTTGTACATCTTCGTGCTGCTAGGATGGATAGCAAACTCGGAATTATGGCACTCGTCCATTACCTCCCGTCTGATGGTGGCATTTGTGGGAACCCATAACCTGTCCCTATACCGTATCCCTCCATCTGCAGATACCTGGAAGTCTTTCAGTTCCTGCTGACATCTCTTCATCATCTTCTGATACTCCGGATCCTCCTTCTGGGCGACTATGATCCTGTGAATCATGCTATGCCTCATCTTATGCATCATCCATATCGCTCCATTACTGCCAAGTCGGGGACACCATTGGTCTAACTCCTGCAACATCTCATACTCTCGTACTCGAATGTAGGCTAAGGAACCTTCCCACTTCCTGCTCAGTGCATCGGCTATTGAATTTGCTTTACCGGGGTGGTAATTAATAGCAAATTTGTAATCCTTCAACAATTCCAACCAACGATGCTGCCTCATATTAAAATCTCTCTGATCAAAGATGCATTTGAGACTCTTATGATCGGTGAAGATCTCAAAGGTCTTCCCATAAAGATAATGCCTCCAGATCTTCAAAGCAAAAACTATAACAGTTAGCTCCAGATCATGAGTGGGGTAGTTCACCTCGTGCTTCTCCAACTGGCGCGAAGCATAAGCCACCACTTTACCATGCTGCATGAGTACACACCCTAAGCCTGTCCCGCACGCATCGCTGTAAACTACATATCCTCCGCTACCCGTCGGGATGGTGAGGACAAGTGCTGACGTCAAGCGATCCTTCAAGGTCTGGAAGCTCTGCTCACACTTGTCAGACCAGATGAACTTCTCCGCTTTCCTCGTGAGGTTCGTGAGTGGTGCTGCAATCTTGGAGAAGTCCCTGATGAATCTCCTGTAGTAACCTGCCAGTCCTAGAAAGCTGCGAATCTCGGATGCGTTCTTCGGCCTTGCCCAATTAGTCACTGCTTCCATCTTAGCGGGGTCCACTGAGATGCCCTTCTTGAAAACTATATGTCCAAGAAATATGATCTACTTTAGCCAAAACTCACACTTAGAGAGTTTGCTGTATAGCTTGTGTTGGCGCAGAGTCTCCAACACTAAGGGTGTTCACCGGGTCAGCCCGAGTACCCGAACCGATCCAAACCCTTTTGGGTCGGTTTGGATCTTCCATCGGGTCGGACCTGATCCGACCCGAAGTGGAACCGAGAGTGAATGGGTCGAATTCGGGTTGAACTTTTTCAACCCGATATGAACCGACCCGACCCGTACGATCCGAACCAAGTCATGCAGCTGCCAGCCGGCCCAGCCAAGCCCAAGCCCAGGTCATGCTCGGTTCGCCTAAGTCACACACAGAGACACATGAAACACGATGACACGAACAAAAGTTATCATCTCACTTTTTCTTGAACTCAAAGAGTTGAAGACAGCCTTTCGCCCTTTCACTTTTTCTAACCTAGAGACGGCGAGGGCAGCAGCCGGTAGGGCCGGACGAGATGATTGCGCCACTACGGAGTGCGGACTGACGGGCGAGGGGCGACCGACGACCGCTGAGTTGTTGACTGCAACTCTGGCTGACTGGCTCAGCAAGGCACACATTCGGGCCAGAGACGGCGAGGGCGGCAGGGCCAGACGAGATGACTGTGCCACTGCGGAGTGCGGACTGACAGGCGATCGACGATCGGCGACTGTTGAGTGGTTGACTGCAACTCTGGTTGACTGGCTCTGCAAGGCACACATTCGGCATTCCATGTTTCTTTTTTGATCTTCTTCTCTTTGTCTCTTTTTCTGCAAGGCACTGCACTCCTCACTCGCTGCAACTCTTCCGACCAGGTTTGTTCTAACTCTTTTACCAATCGATTTTTTCTTGGTGCGTGTAGAAATTTGGGCTGCTTGATGTTGAAATTTCTAGTTTCGATTTTATTGCAAAACAGAACAAGAGCAGCCAGTAACCAGTTTCGTTCATCTTCGCAGCACAGTACTCGGATATCCACGTAAGAAATTTCTATCTTGGCTTTCAATGCAAGAGTTCAAATCTTAGATTACTTCGATAGAATCATAGAAATATGGTGATTCCTCTTGTCATGTAAACTCTCACTGATTTTTTTTAACACAGTAAATTCATTGTGAATCTACCTCGTATACTCATGTAAAAAATGAGATAGTAATTGGTGAAAACCGGATGGTTTGCACTTTGCATGTTATAAATATATTGTTTGTGATTTAAGGAAAATTTTCGGATCATCTTAGTTTCATTTTTTATTTTGTACCCTTGTAATGTTGTTTAAACCATGAATGCCATAGACATAGGCATAATTTTGTGTACTTAGTAAATGATTAATGTCTTTTAGACTTTGATAACAAAAATCTCAAATTATGCATTAAGTTGGAGGCGATGAAAGCTTTTTCCCACTTGTGCATGGCCCTGGTTACATGCATAAATGTTTAAGGTGAGAAAGAGACACGTGACACAGAGAGAGATTGCTTTTATCTTGAGTTGGATGACATGCAGCTTGCTTACTTTTACTTGTGTTGGACTTGGATGGCATGCAACTTTCTTGCTTTTATGTTGTGTTGTGTATCAGAACCAAATGACACACAATCAAATAATTATTCTTTTTTGGAATTTAGCATTTTGTGACTTTTGTCTTGCTGCCATGTTTTCGTGATTCATTCATTAGGAGTCTACGACCACTATGCACTTACTAAAGTTCATATTCATAGCTTGTCTGTTGCATGGGTATTATAATTTTGTCTTTTTCCTATATTATCAAAGTTCATGTGTTTATATGCATTATGCACTGCCAACTGCCAAGTTATCATTGGAATCTTGCATGTTAAGAATAGGTTAATAAGTTTTATGAACTTACTATTTAATACTTTTTTTATACAGGCTCATTATAAATAATTATGGAGAGAGAAATTTTGGCACAAAACACCAGTGGAACTCAAGTTGGAAGTACTCTTAATCCAACAAATTTGACTCAAAGTGAACCAGATGACACACAGACTACAATGGATCATGGAAGAATAGAAGAAATTGCTTCGCCAGAACGAGTTACTACAAAAGAAAACCGTGTAGGCCTCCTTCTAATGCTTGGGTTCATTTTAAAAGAGAAAAGGATAGAGCTATTTGTAATTATTGTCAAAAATCTTATGCTTGCAATGCTGCTTTTCATGGAACCTCAAATTTATTAAAGCATCTCAGGAATTGTGTGAGAAATCCAGACAACAATGTTATTGATAAAAAGCAGAAAACTATTTGCTATTGGCAAGCAGTGTGAAGATGATTCAAATAATTTTATTAGTATGAAACTTGTAGACTTTAATCAAGAAAAGTCTCATTTAGCACTTGCTAAAATGCTTATTATTGATGAGCTTCCATTCAAATTTGTTGAGAATCAAGGATTTAAAGATTTCATTGTTGAATCTCAACCAAGGTTCAGGCTCCTTCTCGTATAACTATTGCAAGAGATTATATGCAATTGTTTAAACTTGAGAAGCAGAAGTTGAGAAATATTTTTTTTGAAAATCGTCAAATGGTTTCTTTGACAACAGACACTTGGACTTCGATTCAAAATATGAATTATATGTGTGTTACTGCTCATTACATAGATGACATGTGGGATTTGCACAAGTATATTATCAGTTTTAATTTGATTAGTGATCACAAAGCTGATACTATAGAGAAAGCTCTGGAAATATGTTTGAAAGATTGGAGAATTTTGAAAATTGGTTGTGTTACAGTAGATAATGCAAGTTCCAACAAACGAGCTATTGCTTATTTAGTTGATGGCATGGGTGATTGGGGTGGTGCAACTTTTCTTGAGGGGGAGTTAATGCATATGAGATGTGCTGCTCATATTTTAAACTTAATTGTTCGAGAAGAAATGTCTATAATAGATGCATCTATTAAAAGTGTAAGAACTGCATGCAAGTACGTTAAATCTTCTCCAGCTCGATTGGTTGCTTTTAAGAGGTGCATAGAAATGGCAAACATAAGTTGTAAAAGACAACTAATACTTGATATAACTACACGTTGGAATTCCACTTACTTAATGTTAGAAGTTGCTGAAAAATTTGAGAAAGCATTCAAGAGACTTGATCATGATGGATCATACATAGCATTCATTACAGATGCTAAGACATCAATTCCTACAAATGAAGATTGGACCCGTGTTCGAGTGTTTGTAAATTTTTTAAAAGTATTCTATGATGCTACTCTATCCTTTTCAGGATCATTGTACGTTACTTCCAATGTTTTCTTTCATAGTTTGATTGACATCCAAAAGCAATTGAGAAAATGGGGACAAAATGAATGATGACAACGAAGATGCAACTAAAATTTGATGAATATTGGGACAATGATAAAATGTTGAATTATCTTCTATTTGTGGCTGTTTTTCTTGATCCACATTACAAATTGGAATACATCGAGTTTCGTTTTGCTCGAATGTATAATGTAAATAGAAGCAAGGAAATGTTACAAAAGTTAAAAGTACTCATCCATAGATTATTTAAACAGTACAAGATGTTAACTCCTCTAGACAGGGCTGATTCTAATTGCTTGACCTCCATAACAGAGTCAACATCCAATACTTCTAGAGAAGACATTGATTGGAAGGATGAATTCAGATTGAAGGTAAGGAAAAAACAAGGTGAAATAAAAAAGAATGAATTAGATAGGTACATGGAGGATGATGTTGAGGAAAATAGTGATGGATTTGAAATTTTGAAGTGGTGGAAATTAAAAGCATCAAAGTATTATATTATTTCCCACATGGCTAGAGATATATTGACTGTTCACATTTCTTCTGTATCATCTGAGAGTGCTTTTAGCACAGGAGGTCGAGTTCTTGACCCATTTCGTAGTAGCTTACGTCCTATCACCGTTGAGGCTTTGGTTTGTACTCAAAATTGGTTAAGAACTCCACTAAAGCTAAATGATCTTTGGCTCGAACTTGATGAAATAGAGAAGATTGAAGAAGGTAAAAAATTATTAATAACTTATTTATTTTTACTTAGATTATTCATTTTATTATCTCACGTTTATTATGGTGTTTATTATAGGGTTGCTAGGAACAAAGGAATAAAGGATAATGAATCACATGCTCCACGGATTTTGAAGTTTAAGGAGTAAGTAATGTGACTTTTTTAGACCTCAATATTTTGTTAGAAAAGATATTATTATTACAATTTTACTATAAAAATATCATTATTACAATTTTACTTCTAATTAAAACTTGTTTACTTTCTGCAGTGCATGATATAATGAAGTTCATGGTGCCTAAGTGGCTTGCTGTTACTTGTTTTGGAAGGGACAATATTTAGTCTTTATTATTGGGTTCATTTTTGGAATGGACAACCTTTTGTCTTTATTATGTTTCTTTTTTTTAATTGAGCATAACATAGCTGAGCAAGTTGTTTATGGTAAAGTAAATTTTCTTATATTTAGATTTCTTCAAAGAATATAGCTGAAGGCAATGGCATGCAAATAACACTTTCTTTTATCTTCTCATTGATAGATATATATGTGATGATTTGACTTCCAAAAGGATACTTCAAGCAATGCTAAAAAAAGATATGTTGGAGATGTTTTCTTGATCTTGGCTAGTTGGACCAGTGATGAACATGTTATGGTAAAGTCAATTTTTTATGATTTGTTCTTGACTAAAGAACACAACTTAAGACCATAGTGCAAGTTGATTGAATTTATTATATTTTTTATTTTAGGTTACTATTTCTATTTTAACTATAGTGCAGGAGTTCTCTTTTCAGTTGTCACTTCTCTATCAATCTTTTTTATACTTCCTTTTTCTAATTAGAATAAGTAGCTACTAACTAAGGTAAGCAAGTTTTATTGTATCAAATATGCTTCTTAACTAAGTGAGGTTTTCATTTTCAGGAAGGAGGAAGCTGAGGTTAATCTCATGGGTGGTCTTTATATTTTATGAAAAGAAGTTGAGTGTGCTAGTATGTGAAAAGTGAATATTGAATACTATGTCGTTGTCTTACTGCCTTACTGGTGTTTTTTTTCTTTTGTTGTTTAGTTGATTTGGAAATATGGTTAATGGTTCAACAGTTCTATTATGTGTAATGTGTTAGGCAGCTCCTGGGAATCTGAGATGATTTGACTATTACCTTTATCTAGTTAACATTTTACTTATGTGATAGTTAGTTATTTATATGGCCAAATATGATTCATTTGACACTGAATCGTTGATATTCTTTGACTTTAGAGATGTTAAGATTCATTATTTCATTGTATTTTATTGTACACTTATCTTTTCACTTTTACCATTTGTAATTTTGTATACTTCAACTTTGTACCTTAAAAGATTAATAAGTATGTGCGTAACTGCCTATGTTGTATCCAATTATCCATGTCATAAGTATGGTGTAAGTGTGTAACTAGTGTTCATAGCACAGATTTTATCACAAATTTGATCATTGCATTTGTATTAAGTATATCATATGTTCTTTCGGAAGTTGGACTATCTTCATGAGCTCAACGTGTCACACTTTTTTGAAAGTTTTGAATCATCAAGATCATTGAATTTGATCACATTTTCTTCATGAGCTCAATATGTATATGTTCTCTCTGATACAAATTGGATCCTCTCGAATTGCATCATTTGCATGTGTCAAGAGCAAACAACCGAGCATGGCTGCATGGGAGACAAAACCATGAGAAACAAATAAATTGTACTGGTTATAAAAGAAATTCAGAACAAGTAATCCGAAGACCCGAACCGAACCGACCCGACCCAACTAAGGTCGGGTCGGTTCGGATTTTAAGGTCAAAATGGGTCTTGCCCGACCCAACTTGACCTGATAGAATTTATTCGGGTTGGGTCGGGTTCAAGGGCAGTGAACAGGCCTGTCCAACACTATCATGAGATGCTCCTGATGCTGTTCTGGGCTGAATGAGTAAATCAGGATATCATCCACAAACACTATGACGAACTGGTTCAAATAGGGCTTGAAGATCCTGTTCATCATGTCCATAAATGCTGCAGGAGCGTTCGTTAGTCCAAACGGCATCACTAAAAATTCATAGTGACCATGCCTAGACCGAAAGGCTGTCTTCGGTATGTCCTCCTCAGCAACCCTCAACTGATGGTAGTCACTCCGTAGATCGATCTTAGAGAATACAAATGCCCTCGATGCGTGATAGTGGGTACTTATTCTTCACCGTAAAGCCGCATTGAACCATCTTTCTTCTTCACAAACAGTACAGGTGCTCCCCATGGCGAGATACTCAGTCGAATGAAGCCTTTGTCTAACAATTCCTGGATCTGCTTCTTCAACTCATGCATCTCGGCAGGTGCCATGCGGTACGGTTCCTTGGAGATGGGTGCGGTGCCAGGTAGAAGATCGATCTTAAAGTCCACCTCATGCCTGTGTGGCAAACCTGAAGTATCTTCAGGGAAAACATCTGGGAACTCACACACTACATCTATCTGTTGTAGTGCGGTGGCTGGTGCATCGGTCTTCACCACACTTACCAAGTAGGCATAGCATCCCTTCTGGATCATCTTTTGCGCCTTCATAGCCGAAATAATCACCTTCTTGCTCTCCGATGGAGTACCCCTGATGACTGCCTTTGGCTTGCCCTGTGCGCCTATTATGATCTTCTTCTGTTTGTAGTGTAGAGCTGCATCATGGTAAGAAAGTTAATCCATCCCTAGGATGACGTCGTAGTCTGCCATCGGAATGACAATGAGATCTACAGAAAAGTTCTTTTTCTCCACGGTGACAGGTACATTCGGGATGTACCTGGCCGTGTGAAGGTCTCCCATGGGGGTGCTCAATCTCATGGCATGAGGCATCTGCTGCAAAGACAAGCTAAGAGCTTGGGCGCACGACTCTGAAATAAACGAGTGCGTGGCCCCTGAATCAAACAAAACAATGGCAGACACACCAGCAATAGGAAGAGTACCTCTGATAACATCGTTATCATTCAGCTCAGCATTTGCCTCCATGTGATGCACCCTATCCTTGGCTACGGGGTTTGCACCTCCTGCACCCCTGTTATCATGACCTCACCTAGCAGACTGGGGCAGTTTCGAGCAAAATGCCCGAACTGTCCGCATAGGATGCACGCACCAATCCTCGGCATTCGCCATCATGATATCGCTCGCAATGTGGGCAGCGAGGCCTCGGTGGAACTACTGATGCTGGTGGCTGAGGCTGACGTGGAGAAGGTGGTAGCTGTCTCAGAGGCTATTACATGAAACGTGAGTTAATGTTTATGCTTACATATTCTTAGTTAACATTTTGGAATCTTTATACCCGATGCTATGCTGGTGCTGGGCGATGAGGAGGTGGAGCATAGCAATGGGCCTCTATCTGATAATAAGACCTGTAGCGGCGATTGCGACGATCATCCCTCTTGAATGGTCGGCTATCTTCGGTCCAAAATCGTTGTGGCTCCGCTGGCTTGGTTGGTGCTCTGGCCTTGCGCTCAGCCTGGTCCTTCTTCATGCGGGTGGTCAGTCTCACCGCCTTCTCCAAGGTATCACTGTCCCCAGTCAGGACTTCAGTCTTCAGATCCGGTCGTAGATCATTGATGAACTTGTTTGCCCTTATGCGTCCTTCAAACGGCATAGGACAATATTGCTCCAACGTGACAAACTTTGCGTGGTACTCTCTCACTGTCATGGTCCCCTGGACGAGCTCTAAAAAGTCCTCATGCTTGCTTTCCCGCTCGTGAGCAGGAGTGTATCGCTCTGCAAAGGCCAACTTAAACTCCTCCCATGATATCTCTTAGTAGTCTTCCACCAACCCATGGCAGAGTCGGTGATCAGATGTGCAGCGTACATCACCTTTCGTTCCTCAGCACACTTCATTAGCTTAAATATGCGATCCAATGTCTCTATCCATTGCTCCGCCTTAAAAAAATCCGCCTTGCCCTCGTATTGTGGCGGACGTAACCTCAAAAATGCCTCAATAGTATCCTCAGGATCCGCTTCTCGAAGTTCTCATGTGCGACGTCTGGTTGTGGGCTGGCTACCTCCAATTTGACTGCCCCCAGTGAGTCAGTCTCATCCACATACTCATCATGTACTTGCGCCTTCGCGTTGCGGCCTCGTCCTTGGCCGCGAGTGGGGGTGTGGCCTCGTCCTCGGCCGCGGGTGGGGGTGCGGCCTCGACCACGGCCCCGTCCCCGTCCTCGCTAGGCTAAAATCTGTGAATCAGTGATTGGGGCCTCTGGGCCCTCTGGCGCCTCAAGAGCAATACGGCCAGATCCGGCCTCTCGCTCCTAAATCCTCTCTGATCGCCTCGACATCCTTATCCTTTAATCATGAAAGAACAATACATTCAAAGCCAATACCATATAATAAACATGAATTTGACTTACAATCCTCTTTTGGTGGAGAGTGTGGCGAGGATCTATTCGAAGGCGCTACGAAAACACTATAATATTGACTTAAACTTGACCAAATCTCAAATAAAAATAATGGCATGCTAATAATAAGAACAAGAAGGAAAGATAGAAATATCATCAAAGTAAAAGTCCCAAAATATTACAAAGTCCATAATAGCCATAATGTCTGAATTGCATCAAGCTCATAATGCGGAAATAAAGATAAAGATAATTAGGCCCTCTTTTGGTTCATGTGCATTAGCATTGCTGGTCGCGGCACATGATCTCAACACCATCACTGACCTGGCCCTATGGAAATCAACACAGGGGAGGAGATCCTCCCGTAAGCTATACAGCCTAGTGGGGATCCATAAGTGCACAATGCATAACAATAAATAGCAATTGACAGAATTAGTAATCACTTGCAATAAGATCAGATTTGAGAGCATAAGATCATTCATTTGAGATATCGATAGATAAAAGAGATAGAGATCATGTGTCAATCTTATAATCATAAATATTTCATAAATAAACCATAGAACACCAAAAGCTGTGGTATCTTAAGAATCCGCTTTAGCCCCAATTCCGGATCAAATGGTTGAACTGAGGTCAACTCATCTTGCGACGGGAATTATGGGAGGATAGCCCAGTGAACCGGGCGGGGCACTCGACGCATGCTGGATCAATAATCATGCTTTGTTCATCATGTTCATGCTCTTGGTGCTCTTACTTTCACTTTACATTAGGTGTCTTTGGGTATTTTCATCCTGGGGATTTACGTCAGAGCGAGAGCCATTGAGAGATCAAGCCATGGCTAAGGGAGCGACCCTAACATGAAGCATTTAACATAAGCTCTGACCACCACTCCCATAAATATGTTCATGTCTTTCTTACTTAATCACTTTAGCACTTTGCCATACTTGCATATCATGATAGGATTGGATCATAGGACAGATCAATACAAGATCAAGGGTTCAATCACATAACATTTCAGACAGTAGGGGATAGCATTACACAAGCATAGAAAGAATCTCAATCAAATCAGGAATCAATATGCATTCTGGACAAGTATCGATCGACCGGTCCTCACTAGTCGGTCGACCATTTTTCTGACATCGATCGATTGATATCTCTGGATCGGTCGATCGGTTGGCCTTCACGCAAAACAGTGAACAAGAGCTACACACCGATCGACCAATATCTCTGGATCGGTCAACCGATAACACTTAGACTAAAAAGGAGTTTCGATCGACCGATCGATACAAGGCTCTGGAGGAATGATCGGTCGACCGGTCTCCAAGGGTCGATCGATCGATATTCACATCACCGGTCGACCGATATACATGATCGGTCGACCGGTCTGTATGAAAATAGACTCGGGCAGAATGTCGATAATCGCAATTTTTAATCCAAAAATGCAATCAAGACATAAAATCAATCATCTAAGCCTAGGGGATTAATACAAAACATATCTAGATCAAAAGGAATCACAAACATGAAGCAAACATGATAATACAATCAATCAATTATTCTTCCATATCGTTTCATCATCAAGAACACATTATATGATAAGAACCTAATTCTAATCAATTGTTATCATGTTATACAAGGGGATTTCGGTATCACCCACCTTATTTCGTGATTGCTCCTAGCTTGGCCCTTTTCGAACACCGATAATCACTTCTCCTTAATGTTCTCCACCTAGGAAGCATTCCAATGGGGGAGAGGAAGTGAGCAATGGACCTATAGATTAAGTGATGCGGAAATGAAGATAAGAACTAGATGAACCTTGTTGTAACTTCTTTGCCTTTGCTGGATGAAGAGCCTTTGGGAGGAAGAGAGAGAGTGATGGAAAGAAAAATGGTGGTTAAGGGAGAGCTTTTAGGGCAATTAGCATTTTTATAGTGTAGTTGTAGGGCTATTAGGCTAATGGGCTCAATAATTGGACTATTAATTGGTCTCCACAATTGGTTTCCTTTTCTACTTCTTTTATTTATTATTTTTTTTTAAAACAGGCCGGTTATTACATTGGAAGTCCCTTGGAACACAAATCTTCTCATTTTTTTGTAATTATTATGTTGGGGCCTACAAACTCAAAAAAAATGAATGCTTGGTTAGAAAACTGAGAACAATGCTTTATTTTTATGTTACTCCTACACCAAATGAGCTCTTATGGTCTATTTGATTTGAGAGTTTTGAAGGGACGGAAATATGAAGGAATGAAATTAGATAAATCTTATTTGATTAAAATTTTAATTTCAATTAAGATGAATGAGATGGAGTGGCTAAGTCCTAAACATCACAATTTTTTATTCCACCACATTGAAGAAATGAGAAAGAATAAACAATTAAGGTTGATAATGGGTCGTCTGTCTATTTTGAGAATATATATAACTAAACAAAATGATAAACTCTATCATTTAGATTCAATTGAAAGGAAAATTTGAAACCTGACTACGTACAATATCTTAGGAAATTTGCGATGGATCTTAGGAAATCTGTCTCAAATCACCATTTGTGGTAGATGATAGCCATTTGAAAAATCATTGTCACAAATAAATTTGTGATGGATTAAAGTATCTGTCCAAACTTTTGATCAGTTAAGCCATCCCAATGGCGCCTTCCACAAGTTGTGCAATGTGTAGACAATTCTTCACAAATTTCGATGGAAAATATCCGTAAAAAATATTGAAGGAAAATGCACCCTTTGCAATTATTGACAGAAAAAATGTCAAAAATTACAAAGGATCTAATCCATTGCAATTTAATAATTCTTATAAAAACAACTTTTTATTTTTAAAAGCAATCATGTTATGTTGTAAGAAAATCTAAATTATCCAACAGGTCAAGTCAGACTTGGTCGAAATAGTCGGGCCAGATAATATAAATTAATAGTGAAAATAAATAAGTTAAAGAGATTATTATAATATTATTAATATGTAATATTTTATTTTAAAAAATTATAAAATATAATATAATAAAGTAAAATAAAATAATTTAGATCAAATATAATTATAAATTAAATCATGAATCAAATATTTGCTAAATAAGAAAATCTTGTAATGTATTTATAAATAAATACAAGTATCATTGAAATTTATATATATGATTAAGGAAGCCATTGAAACATAAATTTCAAATAAAGATATATATAAATAATATGTCTAAAAAGTTTTAATATTTTTTATGTTTCAAGTTTTTTTTATATTTTTATAACTTGACCGCTAAGTCGGTCAAATCCGAATCGATTGAACTCGAGTTTTGATCGAGTTTGACCGGATCAAAATGACTTAATTCCATTACTAGATTTTGAACAACCCGCGAAACATTTTAATGCTCAAACATCGGTCTGATCGACCAGATTGAGTTCTACCACACTGGTGGGAACTTAAAATTAAGTAGGCCATGTTGAACTTATGGATCACAGCCGCCGGCCACCCGTGATGTTGAACATGCCACGGTGCTTATATTGTATGAACTTTGAAGACAGATTTCTTCATCCATGTACATAGTTAAAGTAGAGTGATCATCTATTTTATGCATAAAGTTTGATATGACTAGAGATTTCGTGTCCGATTGACTAATCATGACTATATGCTAACGGATTTCGTGTCCGAATGACTAATCATGACTAGAGAAGCACGCCGTCGATGGACAACTCCTTGAACCGTCGCAGCCCTATGCCTTGCCATTCTTGGTCACGATCTGCGCACCTTGATGGCGTATGCTGCGCTCGACTTGTTCTTGTCGAGCCACTCAGGCCGCCTCACAACACTCCTAAAAAATTGGGAGGTGGCCGTGCCACCTTTGTTGAAGGCGGATCTGGCCATAGATGAATTTGGATCTACGCCTTGTGCTCAAACAAGGAAGGCGCGGTTGCCACCCCTAAAACAATAGGGTGGCACAATCATCGTCGCTAAAAATTGTGGGCCATGATCGTTAAGGCGCCGTTTGGTTTCGGGATAAAGGATGAATAAGGTTTTAATCGTCAAACACGAGCTGAATTAGGATTAAGAGGAGACAAGCGTCGCATGATTTACGATGGTTGTTTAATCCTGTCGGGCCACTCTTTTCTTTGTAATCCACCGCTTTTGTATTCTTCGTTTTTGCTGGATTAAAAAAAATTCATCGTAATCCATTGCTTTTCACGAGTTACGTAACTCCCCTCCTAGATTAGCTATTATGCAGTCAAACAACGCCTAAGGGATTATTTGGTTTGAAGGTTAATATCGTGATATTCGAAAAATATAATCAAACATAAGATAGAATAAGATTACTTTAATCAATCATCAATTAAAAAAAATATTGAAACTGCTACGTTTATACTGCCAACAAGAATATATTTATTCTTCTAAATGCCAAGAATAGTCAAATGCCAAAATTTTCCATTTTGACCATATTTTATTTTCATTTAACCTCATATTATTATGTTACTATTTTATATTTTTTCTAATAAAAAATATTAACCATTCATAGTAAAACATTTGAATTATAAAATATTATAAATTTATTTATTTATTCTTTTCAATCCAAACACCTGATAGAGTAAGAATATGTTCACTTTTTTAAGAATATTATATTATGTTATTTTGTTCCCTCAAATTTATCCTCCAACCGGACATCCCCTAAATGGGAAGAAGGGTCAAGACGACCGCACTGTGTTATTTAATATATTTCATTTCAATAAATGATCATTTTGTGCAAAGGGAAAAAAATATGATATATAATATTTTTTAATTATCCATGATCACATCCTTCGATATTTTCGACTGCTAGCAAATCCATAAAAAATATCAAAGGATTTGACCGTCGGTAATTATTTAATATATTAATTTTAATAAATGACATTATGGGCAAAAAAAAAATAATATTATAATATTTTGAATTACCAACGGTCGCGTCCATCGATAATTGACGGCCAACAAATTTGTCGGAGATACTGAAGAATCCGATCGTTAGAAATTGTAGTTTCCAATAGATAGCTCTCTCCATATAGAGGATTTCGATGAGCTGTCGAAAAATTCTTCACAATTTGCAAAGGTATAAACCACCACAAATAATTTGTTGCGAATTACAATTTTGTTGTAGTGGTAAATTATGTTAAAAATATATCAACAAATTATACAATTATAAAATTATTGCCTAATGAAATTAAATTGAAAGATCTTAACTTCAAATGTATTTGTTTTTAAATACAGCAATATTTTCAAATAGTCAGTGCGCATGGATTAAGTATATTCTTAAACAACTTTTATTGAATGCTAAATATTATATATATATATATATATATTGAATTTTCATTTTTTTATAGTTAGAACCCGACTCAATAGTGTTAATCTCCTTAAAAGGGCCATATGATTTTACACCAGATTTCTAAGAAATAATTCCACATGATAGATATAGGGTCCCTAACTTTTGTTAATTGTTATAACAAAAGATAAGGCAAATAGAAAGTACCATTATTGTACTTTAAAATGTATTCTCACATCGTATGAAGTAAACTCAATTTTAGTATGAATACTATTTCTCTAAAAATATTTCCTGATAAAACTTTTTTTTCAATAATTTTGGTTTTAAGTATTGTGATAATAATATTATGTCAGAAGAGAATAATCAAACATTTGGTAATATTTACAAATTCCAAAAAATAATATGGGAAAAATGAGCATGTTCCTAACTTTTCTTTGTTTTTTATACATTTTTCAACATGTATATATATATATATATATATATATATATATATATATATATAAGGAGAGGTAAATGTGTGAGACGATGACAAGTGGTGTAATAAAATGTCAACATGTGTCATCTATCTATAAATAATACTTAAACTAATCTTACAAAGTTTGATTAAAAGAATCCTGATAAAGAATTATCTTATCTTCAACTAATATCTTTCTAAACAGGAAGACGAGTGGCAGGAACCGTATAATATAAGAAGTTTCTCCATCTCCTGGATCAAATCACTTTATTCTTTCTAGTTCTGGACCAATAGAAGGTTGTTCTACCATTCCTAAGTTTCGAAATCAAATAGAAAGATTTGTTGAGATTTCCTAAAGGTGATAGTCCTGTTCATTTGATATATGAAAAAGTCAAATAAACAAAAAAAAATTATCTTCAATTCTAATCCTGATATAGAATTCATAAATTAATAAAAAAAATATAATTTGATTAGAAGTATGATTCTTTAAATTAACCTTTTGAAATTATCCTAATTAATGTTGTGAAATTTGTTAAATAAGAAAACAATATGTACGACTTAAAATTAATGATATATGATATATTAAAAAGTCAAATAAAGTACAAAGTTATTTTATCTTCAATTCTAATCTTGATATAGAATCCGTAAATTAATATATAACATATGTTAGCGGATACAGAGAGAACTCTATTAAAAGAATTATAATTAAACAAATATATTAAAATAATTGTAAAGCGTAAAAAATATAATTTGATTAAAAGTATGACTCTTTTAATTAACTTCATTATATAGGAATATTATACATATTAAAAACAACGTCTATTTATATATGGCTTAACTTCATTATATAAATATCTTACAATAAAATTTTGTTGATTCAATCTAAAAGTTAGAACTAATTTAATTAGAAATAGGATTCTTTGTTTAATTAAAATATTTATAAGCTTTACATTAAAAGAAGAGTGATATTAATAAAATAATAATCCTAATGTAATATTAACTATGGAGGATTAATATATTAATATACTTATGTATTATCTAAAAGAATTAATCCGTCAACATATAGAAAAAGTTTCAGCCTACCTGTCTTATTTTAAATTTATATAATATAATATATAGTTCAATACAAATAGTTTATTTATATGAGTCATATATGATTAAATAATTTTTTTCTAGACATGGAGGCCGGTTTTAAGCTCCATAGAGTTAAATAAAGAAAATGTAGTTTTCTTTTTCAAGTTTCATTATTATTCTTCTTCTTGGAGTTTCTCCATAATAAAAAACATGTTACAAAAGAGTTTTTTTTATATAAGCCTAATAATAAGATATGACCAATTCTAAGAAGTTAAAACAAATTTGTCTAGAAGTAGGAGCCACTTTATGATACTTTTGTTTCTCAAACTTCATTACATAAGAAGATTTTTTATATCTAAAACAAGTTGACTAAATACACAAAAGTTAGTTTAATTTGAATAAAAATGGAAGTCTTTATTTTTAATTATTTCAAAAATAATAAATAATAAAATATTATGACAATTAATTTCATAAATTACTCATGATATAGGCAAAATATCAATTGTTATATCTCAAGAATTTAAACATAGAATATGAAATATAAAAAATAATATAATTTATTATTATCTTAGCATTTTTATCGATAAATAGAAAAAAGCCATCTTTCAATAAAAGTTTTGTCATAGAAGGCCCAAAAAAATAAAAGAAAAATCAAGTTCAAAACAATAATTTAGATTTCAAATAAACGTTGGTGTTTTTTTGGAATAAATAATTTTATATTTAATTATATAATTTGATATTAAAATATAATATATAATTTGGTATTCAAACGTAAATTTTCTATGTCATTTAAAAATTCATCAATTTGTCTAATCCAATCTATATTAGAGGAAAAATATATGTGTAGAGCATTCGTTTTAATATGAATCTATTTAAATTTTTATGTTTCAATATTTTTTAAATGATGCGATCTATTTTTTATATCACGCCCACTTTTAAAATATTAAAATATATCTAATTACACGGAGAAAGATAAGATATATAAAACAATTTTAAACTTTTTTATGTAACGTTATTTGCTAATTCTAATAAAACTTATTACGAAATGTAAAATAAGATATTATTTTTCTGAGTTTTTTTAATAAATAATAAGCTATCTTATGATAACATTTTTTTTATATAAGCCTAAAATAAATGAATATTAATTCTAAAAATACATTAAGTTTAAGTATCTGGAATTAGGAGCCTTTGTTTGATTGAATACAGAAACTAAAGTATTTCTTTTCTCAAATTTTATTATTCAATAAGATTTGTATAGCTAATAATAAAAGAAGCTTTATTCTAAAAAAATAAATTTGACTGCAAATAGGAGTATTTATTTTAAAAACACTATGGTATATTTTATAATTATATTTGTTATTTTAATCAAACTTAGCAGGTGTCCCCTTTATGATAGATTCTTTTTCTCGAATTTCCTAATATGATAACATTTTTGTAACTAAAAAATCAAGTAGATTAAATACATAAAATTAATTTTAATTTGAATAAAAGTATAAGACTTCTTTTTTAATTATTTCATGAATAATAATTAATATAATATTAATAATAATTGATTTCATAATTGCTCATTTTAATAGTTATTATCTCTCAAGTATTTTCTCAATAAATAGAAAAAAATTATCTTAAAATAAAAAGTCTGTCATATAAAGTCCAAAAATAAAAGAAGATTAAGTTAAAAAAAATTAGATTTCGAATAAAAGTTAGTGTTTTTGTATGAATAAAAATCTTTATATTTTATTCTATAGTTTTATATTCAACTAGTCCTAAATCCCGTGCGATGCACAGTTGATGAATATTGCAAACAATATATCATATATAATTAAAATATTGTGATTTATAATAATTATCAAAGCTTTATTTATACTTGTATAATAACTTATAAAATCGGTAAAAAAATAACAAATTATCTTTTAAAAATGAATTATTATTTACTTTCATATTGTCTTTTATAAGGAAGATATTATTTACATTAATCATACTTAAATTAATAAAAAGTAAAAAATTAATCTTAATTTAACTCAAATTAAATTATTTTTTAGTTCCGAAAATTATTTTTTATAAAGAAATTATTTTTACTTGTACATTTTTTAGAAAGAATATTATCTATCTTAATCATACCCAAATTGATAAAAGGAAAATATTAATCTTAATTTGACACGAATTGAATTACTTATTCAAGATTATTTTTAAATTCTGAAAATAATAATTATCTTTTATAAAAGGAATTATTTTTCCTTGTAATCGTACTAAAATTGACAAAAAAAATAAATATTAATCTTATTTTGACTCAAATTAAATTATTTATTTTAATGTTTCAAAAAATAATAAATTATATTTTAAATAAGAATGCTTATTTACTTGCATATTATATTTTAGGAAATAAAATATTATTTATTTCAATCATACTCCAATTCATAAAATGAAATTATTAATTTTAATTTGACTCAGATTGACTTATTTATTTCAAATTATTTTTCAATTCCGAAAATAATAAATTATATTTTAAAAATAAAATATTTTTACTTGTGTATTTTCTTTTAGAAAGAAAATATTATTTATTTTAATCATCATTATCTTCTTGAATCCGCTATATATGTCCTAATCCTGATAGTTTGTATATGCATATGTTATTATTACTTATCGATTTATCGATATGGGTTATTAATTGATTTTTCGCCATGCAATCCTCACAAATAATATGGGATCCTATTGAATTTTCTATAATTAAGATTATAAGCGTATCTACATTTATAATCCTAAATAAATTATAATCCTTGCATACGTCTTACTCAGTCAAACTATTTTTTTTCCAGTAAAAGTGAACTAACTTTACATTTGAAAATATATATTTATTTTTCAATGGTACATATCACTACAAGAAAATCGCGATTTTCCGACGGATAATTTTCGACGGTTCTAAATCCGTCGCTATTTGCGACGGATTTTTCGACGGTTCCGTTTCCGACGGATTTTTCGATGGTTATGACTGTCGGAAATAATTTATATTATTATTTAATTTTTTGACGATTAGGAACGTCGATATTTTCGACGGATATCCATCCGTCGTAATTTCCGACGACTTTTTCCGACGATTATGACCGTCGAAAATAAAAAAAATTAAATTATGCATTTTTTATATTATTATTAAATTTTTTCGACGGATTTTTCGACGGTCACGACCGTCGGAAATAAAAAATTTAATTATATAATTTATTATATTATTATTTAATTTTTCGACGATTAGGAACGTCGATATTTTCGACGGATATCCATCCATCGCAATTTCCGACGACTTTTCTGACGGTTAGGACCGTCAGAAATAAAAAAATTAAATTATATATTTTTAATATTATTATTAAATTTTTTCGACGGATTTTTCCGACGGTTATGACCGTCGGAAATAAAAAATTAATTATATATCGACCGTCGGAAATATCGACGGCTCGGACCGCCGAAAGCCTTTTCCGGCGGTTGCAACCGTCGGAAATATCGACGGCTCGGACCGCCGAAAGCCTTTTCCGGCGGTTGCAACCGTCGAAAATATCGACGGCTCGGACCGCCGGCCTTTTTCAGCGGTTGCAATCGTCGGAAATATCGACGATTCGAACCGCCGGGGACTTTTACGGCGGTTGCAACCGTCGAAAAATTTCGACAGGTCGAACCGCCGGGGACTGTTCCGACGGCCAGAACCGTCGATATTTTCGACGAATTTTTTTCAACCGTCGCAAATCCGTTTGCGACGAGCGTTTTTCGGACGGATCGATTCCGACTGAAAAACCGTCAGTAATTGCGTTACCGTCGGTAATTCACGTTTTTCTTGTAGTGTATCTAGTTATCTTATATAACTAATTTGAAATATTAATATTCTTTTCTAAACCATATCTTATATATATAACGGATTGAAGATGAAGATATTATATGAATTAGGATTACTAATTGATTATACTCCATGCATTCTCAAAATAATATTTATTTATTTTAAATTATTTTAATCCGAAAATAATAAACTATATTTTAAGAAAATGTGTTTGTAATCAAATTATGCTTATAAATCTAATCTTCTTTTATTTTTATCACCTTATATAAAAAACTATTGTAACACATTTTTTATTTTAAAATTTTAAATTACATATATCGTCATGATGCCAACTTATGCAATAATCTCATATATTTTATTTTCCTAAGCTTAACCGGATAATACATATTTATAGATTAAGATTATATTTAGGATCAGGAATTTAACGTATTAGGATTAGTTATATTAGATTTAACTGGATAATACACAAAGGATTACAATTAGTTATTTATTTTAACCATACTCAAATTGATAAAAAGAAGATTAATCTTAATTTGACTCAAATGTAATTATTTATTCTAAATTATATTTTAATTCCGAAAATAACGTATTATGACTAAAATTGAATTATTTATTTTAAATTACTTTTTAATTCGGAAAATTAAAATTCTTTCTTTTATTTTTGTTATCTTATATAAAAAATAATTATAGGATAATTCTTATTTTCTTTTAATTATACTAAATTTGATAAAAAAAATCTTAATTTAACTGTTAATTGAGTTCTAACTCCTAATTGGTATTGAATTCCATGCCCACGTATTGAGCCATCGTGGTATTAAAGTTGAAGATTATTTTTTAAAATAATTTTATTTATCTGATTTTTTCATATATTGTGTTTTATTAATATTCAGTTCTATATATTGTTATCTTATTTAAAAAACTTTTTAGGTTTAGTTTTATCTTTTAGATTTAAACTTTTTAATTTTGTTAAACTTTAGGATATATACTTATGGATAATATTATGATTAGGATTAGTTTAAATTCATAAAGAATATGTATTATCAGTATTATAAATTATAATTATAATTAGTTATTATTAATAGATGACATATGTCATCACCATAATAACCCACTTGTCATGCTTTCATACTCCATACTTTTACCTCTACTTTTATATATATATAGATATTGTTTTCTATGTTATTTTAAAAAAAACCATCAATTCATATTATCCAATTATTAATATATATATATATATAAAGCATTGGTTTTAATATAGTTGACATCAAAACTACCTATTTAAAATGTATTCCAACATTTATTTTTTATTAAAAGTAAAAATACTTTTAATAATGTTTAAATATCATAGTCATATTATTATTAGTTTTTATAACAGAACGGGACTTGGAACTAGTTGATGATAAAAAAAATTATAGTAGAAGAAGTTATAGAAAATGATTATATCTATTATGAAAGAATAATAACATACAAAAATTTGTAAAAATTTGAAAATGATGAATATAATTATTATTGATGATTTGAATTATATTCTTGTTATCATTAATTATCCTCTAAATTATTAATGTAGAAAGATATAGAAAAAATTATTTTGACCACGTTAGTTGGACTTGACGCTATGATAATTGACAACCAAAAAGAAAACAAAATTGAAGTAGACCAACCACAATAAAATTGCCCATGATAGAATTAATCTTATTGAAGTTGGAACAGATCAATGAGGTTATGTAACAAAGTGGATAAGAGTTAGCATCTTTGAGATCTATAGTTTACTTTGGTTCCAACATCAAATTAGTTATGTGCTAAAATGTTGTATACAAACACTAGACCACTAAGGCTCTATTTGGCAATGTAAAAAATAACGTTCCAAATAGCGTTTAGCGGTTGAAATGTTATTTTATCTATTTAGTTGCACACATAATCAAGTAAAGTTTAACGTTTTGAATAAAAAAATTAAAAAGTTACTTCTATTAGCGTTTAGCTTTTAGCGTTTAGAGGTTCATTTTTTTCGATTTTATCCTTATTCAAATTTATTATTTCTTTTTAATTTATCTTATTATTTTATTATTTTTATTTTATCACCATTCAATATTATTCCTTTTATATTCATATTTAATTAATTACAAAATATTTATTTATTAACAATGGATATAAAAATTAATTTATTAATTAATATTTTTAGATCATGTATGAACTATATAAGATGTATCATAAATATATTTTAATAAACAATTTACTTGTGAAATTTTATTTTATTTCATTGATTTATTAATTATTTATTTATTAAATTTTAATAAAATTTCTATAGCGATTGAATTGAATAATTTATTGTATGTCCAATTATGTCATTTTATATTCATTCGCTAATTCCACTGCTAAATTTATCAAACGCTTATTTATTAATATCTTAAATGAACCGTTAACCGCTAATCATCAGCCGCTATCCACTATTTAAATCGCTATCCGCTCATTAAACCGTTATCCGCTCGTCAAACCGTTAATTATGTCAAACATAGCCTAAATATTATTTTCAAAAGCGTTTTCTAAGTAAAGAACGAAGAGGTACACTTACACCACTCTTGTAAATAATAATGCTATGCATATATTTTTAATTTATATTTTTTTATTAAATATTGCCAGAGATAAGATTTGCAGTCAAAATAATGTATACAAACTATTCTTGTTGAGAATTTAACTAAATAATTAAATGTTTGATTCGTCAAAAGTAATGGTGGTATGAGTTTTGATATGGAAATTAATTGTGGTGGCAAGGTTTTCACATAAATCATACTTCTGACTACGATCATGAAGTCAAAGAACAGTACTAACCTAATCAGAACTAAAGCACATTGTGAGAGCATATCGAAGAGAGATACGAATTTAAACGCCTCATGACTCCTCTTTAACTATAATTCATGTGAAAGTACCAAGGAGATGATCTGGTTGTTGTTTCAAGTCCGATGCAATCCCCAAATTCTCCTTCACGCATCCATCTGGCGGAAACCGCCGTCGACCCTCTCGTCGCCTGGCGGTTGCGAAGGCTTCTCGTGTTCCTCCTCCTCCCCGTCAGAGCAGTCGAGACCCGGCATAGCCTCCGACATGAGGCAACAGAAAATTGGTGCAAAGGAGCCCACGCGCCGGAAGAGTCGAGACGCGTCGTAGAGTCCGGTGAGGTGCATGGCGGCGAGGACGACGAGCACAACATGCTCGACGAGGACGGCGACGACCGCCATTATCAGCAAACGATTGACCGCGGACGGCCACGGGGCTTCCCGATGGCCGTCGGCCTCCGCAGGGCGCATCAAGGAATCCACGCGGAGGGCCAAGCCGGCGGCGATGACGGCGGCGCACGCGACGGCGAGTCCCGCAAAAAGTACCCCCAGAAGCACCCCGCTTTCGACGACGCTATCGATGGTGGCGCGGAACTTGGCCATACTTCTCTGCAACAAAAGTAATACACAACACGCCGTTTGGTGTTCAGAGGGATTGCACAAAGGGAGCAAGGGTTTTTTTTCTCTCTTCTGTTTTCCTCTTTGCACGACCACAACGAGGATTTAAAAAGAAAAAGTAGATTATGTTATCATTATATACCTATTTGGGTGTCCTTATTTTGGTTTTAAAAAATTATCAAATCCAATGTAACTGAAAAAAAATTATCATCCAATATTTCTTTATTATAAAATATTCTCCTGTTTAAATTTTATCTTTATTGCACAACAAAAATACAATAAAGCAAACTATCTTCTGCAACAGAAACTATTTTCTTTAAAAAGCTTATTCCCGAAAAGTAATGTAAATTGAGTCATTGAGGATTTCAATGAGTGAGAACAAAGACACAGGTACAAATATGGACTGAGATATGACACAGAAAAGTCCAACTACTTAATATAAATAAATGGGCAAGAGGGTTTCATTTAAAAAGAAAAAAAACTACAAGACGGATGAAATTCGTAAAAGAAAAAACTTGTAAAACAAAGTAAACTTCTTTTTTCGGAGTAGCACTCCTTAAATGATTGTGTCTTTATCTTATGGGTTTAATGGCTGTCCCCCTACTTAAGGGGGGATGGTCCCCTCTACATACGCAGCGCATTAGACGGATGTCGACGAATCGCGCTGTTCACAGGGAAAATCACACGTGAGGGCGGTTCGGTGCTCAGCGGTCCACAAGGCATGGTTCTGCGGAGTAAAAAAAGCCATTGCGTCCGAAAGCTCGGCTCTTTCGTCCTCTTCTCTCTCCTCTCCACACAGCTCCCACCTCCTCTCACATTTCCCTCACTAGACGTTGGATCTCGTGCACGTGACGGTGCCCGCCTCCTCTCACCGACCTCGAGCACGACGGTGACGAGCACCCAAGCACGACGACCAGTTTGTGCGTCCTCTCATTGGCGTCGTCCTCCGCGCTCAGATCTGAACGTCGCCAACCAAATCAGTGCGTCGACCAGATCTGCGCGCAGCGGCGACCACGAACACGCCGCTGACCTCGAGCACCCTTGCCGCGACCCCGCCGATCCTCCTCATGCCACGCCCCCACCTAGCTTGGGGTGTATGTAACATCCTAAAGTAAAATGAAAAAAAGGAGAAGCAAACTCAGCAGCCCGAGGTCCAAAGCCCAATTACCAATATCTAATAGTCTAATACCCTAACCGCTCTCTCTCCTATCTACCCACCTAGCACTCCCACCTCACTCTCTCCACTGCATTGTAGCTCATGCCCCATCTCCCCTCTCTCACGGCAAGGTAAGGTTATCGATTTTAGCTACAGTATCTCCCTCAAAAACCCACTTCCACTCTCTCTAATTTCTCCCTGTCGAGTTTCTCTCAATAGTTCCATTTTCCAATGTGATTTCAACCAAACAAGAGAGAGGAGGAGAGCTAGAGCAAGAGGACCAAGTGGTTGGAGCTAGAGAAGGAAGAGGAGGAAGGGAGAAAAGATGAAGAAGTTAGGGTTTAGGGTTTTCTCATCAAGGTATGTTTGAGGGGATCCAAAACCCCTTTTCATCTCCCTCAATGATGCATGAGTGAATGGATTAAGGACTTGAAGACCAACTTGGATCTTCTTAGATGATATGTTTAGGGTGATTGCATGATTATTTTATTTTCTCCATGAATCCCTTAGAATCACTGTTTTATTGGTATCTCCATTAGTATTATAGTGTTCATTATGATGATGTTTAGTTGTGTTGACATGCCTAATCCATGGTTAGAATGTATGTTAGTTCTTCATTGTTTTTTGATGATTTATTTTGTACAATATGATTCTAGTGATTAGAAGAAGGAATGCCTATATTATATTCAGAATGATTGTAAACTTGTAAGGTGTTTGTATATATGTGTAAAAGAGGAAAAATAGGCAAGAAACAAGGGAAATGTTGCCTGTGAGTTAGGCACGGCCGTGATGAAGTGAGGCACGGCCGTGATGCCCGTTGCATGAAGATGAGCCTAGTGAAGATTTGGGCTTTCTGTCACGGTCGTGACCATGCAGTCACACGGCCGTGACACCCTAGATCACCCATGCCTTAGAAAAATTTCGAGAACGGTCGAAAATCAATCGTTTTGTCATGCAAGTACGAACATGGGAAAAATGGCCATGCAGGAAGAATGCCAACCCGTGCAAGTTCAAGACTCGGGCACGACCATGACGCTGTAGAGCACGGCCATGACCTATGCGATTATCAGAAAAATGCCTGTGTTCGGCCGTGCGGAGAATAAAACATGCATGTGCCTATATTGGGGCACGATCGTTACCTAGAATGGCACGGTCGTAAGCAGTCCTAAACACATATATGATTATTGTTTGTTCACACTGATTTGACGTATGTATGATCTTAAATAGGATTAAAAAATGCAATATGTATTGAATGATTGTATGTATTGATGAATACAATTAAAAGACGGATTGACGTGAATGTGTCTTGTTGTAATCGTGGAGGGGAAATGGGTTTTGCCTCCTAGTGGTGGCATTTCCAAGGAGACGAGTTCCACCTTCTAGTGGTGGTGTTTCCATAAGACTAAACAAGTTCCACCCCTAGTGGTGGCATTTCAATAAGTTGAAACGAGTTCCACCCCTAGTGGTGACGTTTCTATAAATCGAGGCGAGTTCCACCCCCTAGTAGTGGTGTCTCAATTGAACCTACGATGATCCATGGCCTAGCAAGCCAAAGCCCACGAATTCAACATGGTCTTCCCAATCAATAAGATAAGAAAGTATCTAAGTAAAGATGAAAGATAAAAAGATGAATGATGAATGACTTGTGACATAAAGATAAAGATGATGAAGAAGTATGCACCTACAAGAATGCAAATGAATGTCCACTTGTCACATAATGATATGAAACAAGAATGTTAAAGTTAAGCAAGATATGTTTATGATATGATTTAGCATAATGACAAGTTATGATGTGCCTTGACATAATGATTAAGGATGTTATATGTTATCTTATTTTGCCATGATGATATGTTCACATACCATATAGTGTGCATAAGTAGCTCATAGCATACATATGATCTATGTTTTATTATGTGCAATGCATATGTCATGACATGTAAAAAGCATATTTTAGGATCATAGCAAGCATAGGCCTCAACATACTCTAATGGGAGAAATCCCCTGCATTTCATGGATCTGTGCAGGTATGGACGAGGCTTAGGCTCCGCGGTAGAGGCGTCATGACGACGACATGCACATGTGACGGTTGGGCTATGACCCAAGTTATCTTAGTTTATTTTATGTTATCATGATTAACTCTTTTAAGAGTCGAGTATGTATGGCTTATGGGCCTTTGAGTCATGTACTTTGTATTAACTCATTTATGTATGATGAACTCTATGTTGGATATTATATTAGAGTCTGTGTGGCCCATGTGCTAGAGTTGTATCTTGGGATTTATTTAGCTTATGAAATCTTTCGCTGTTTTATATTAGTATTATGTTTATCATTACCATGTTTTTCGCTGCAATGTTTTTTATGAAATTAGGTTATGAAAGTGGCACCGCCTAAGGTTCGACAACTAAATTGTGATCGAATTTTGGGGATGTTACACTATCGTCGCGCCCGCCTCTGAGCTACGCAGACGAGCGCCACCGCCGAGCGCCACCGTCGAGTGCCGCCTCCAATCTCCGCTGTTGACACTGCTCATGCCACAAGCTTCGGGTGTCGCTGCGCCCGCCTCCGAGCTACGCCGCCTCCGAGTTCCGCCATCGACCCCCTTCACGCCACGACCCCATGGAGCGCCTCCTATTTCCGCCTCCAGTTAACCAAAGTTCGCTACTTTTTGTTCCTTAGATTCTTGTCTTTTGGTAGGAAAAGTGTAGGAGATGACATTGAACGTACAGATACAAAAGTTGGATGATGAAGAAGAAGAAAGATCGATGGGGTTGCCACACACACTGCATGAAAATTTTCAATGTTGCAAATAAGTTCACATTCTTGTGTATAGATTAACTTCTTTAGATTTGCTTGTTTTGTTGATTTTTCTCCCTCAAATTCCAATGAGCTTGTTCATTCTTTGTTTTAGATGTATGTGGAATCTGTAATTGAGAATTTGGAAAGTCGAACAAAAAAATCCATAACTTGGAAATTCCAATGAGTTGTAATTCAGAATTTGAAAATTTGGATGACTGCATTCATTCTTTGTTCAACTCAAAAAAAGAAGTTAAATTTTATCTTTGTATCAGTTAAGGAAAAAATGACCCCCTTTCTTTAGTGTAGACTTGCTTGACTGCACCAATTATTTCTACATAGTATCCATAGTATCTAATATCGTTCATTGCTGCTGTGATGCTCAATCCACATTGGTCCTTGGACAAGGTGCAAGATGAGGAGTGTTGAAGTAATTAACTCAGATTGTTTAATTTTTAGCTTGTTCTTATTCGGCCAACCTGATATCAGGAACCATAGGCATTTGGTCCATGAGATCCTCCGCTTCTTTAAGCAAACCTGCATGACCAAGAAGATCTACCATGCAACGACCATCATCTACCAAACCAGCATACCACAAATGTTATCTCACTTGTTATAATTCCACATCTTGCCATCTTAGAAAATTTCTCAAGTGATTCACTGAAAATCCCATTCATTGCCAACCCTAGTATACATCAAATTAACTCAATGCAATGAAACATGAAAAAGAACATTGTTTAACATCTGAAACTAGCAAGTTTCACCTAACATTTGAATAATTTGAATTCCAACAGAAACATAAAAGAACATTGTTTGACATCTAAGACCAATAGATTTTAGCTAACATTTGAATAACATACATGAAAGAGAAAAACAAGTCATCAAACACACAAACTGGTCACTATATCATTGCCACAAGCCGGCGACAGAGCTAGGTGGTGCTCGACGGGGTCGTAGCGTGAGGGGGGTCGTGGTTGGAGCTCGGCGGCGTAGCTCGGAGGCAGGCGCGGAGACCCGGAGCTCGGCCAGGGTCGCGGCGGGGGTGCTCGAAGTTGGTGGCGTGCTCGGGGTCACCATTGCATGCAGATCTGGTTAGCGACACACGGATCTGGTCGTAGACAGATGGATGTAGTCGACGACGTGCAGATCTAACGCGGGGGATGTCGCCCTTCACATATTATTTTTCATTTTGTTTTCTTTCATATATTTTTTGGTGCAAATGATATAATTATTTAAAGAACATCAATGATTTGATCTATAGAAATTACTCAATTTAAATAAATTTTATGTGGAAAAGTTTCAACAAAATTGTATAAGTCATAAATTTTAATATAGATATATAACGTATGATTGATATCAATTTACAAAATAAAATATCAACTGACAATTGCTACCTGTAAATGCCTCTTCTTAATGTTTTGATGAGTCAATATAACAAAATCAAATAACCATAACAACAACTAACTTCATATAATTAAAGTGTGGATGAAAAACAAGTATCCTTTCTCACTATTCCTCCAGAAGTAACTAACATCCAATTAATTATAACATCAAATAATAAGAAAAAAATTTTGATGGCTTGATCCTATGTGCAACTGCATTACTACAAATGTGGCGATTGCACATGTCTTTATTCTTGTTTAGTCTCAGTTACATGCAAGATTCAAACACATGAAATAGAATTTTCTTGAGCAATGATATTTAGCACATAAGACATTAAATGGATATGATTGCTTAATAGATGCCTAATTAGACTTTAGAAATTAATCATTATAGGATAGCCAAAGGCAAATAATCATATAAATCACATGAATCAAATAACAAGTTTTCTTTTCTTTTTCTTTTTTTTTCTTCTTATATAATTAAACTTTCTTCAATGGTGTGTTACACTATCTTTTGCTTTAAAAATAATTGTCTGTAACTACTACGTGCCTTGTCCTAAATGATCTCTTCAACTTTTACATAAACCATGGCACTTCTATGTATCATTGGATCATGGTGGATTAGATCAAGGCCAATTCCAAAAGTGGGCTTTTAGCACAAACTTTATTTTTTTTTTCAATTTGAACTTTGTCAATCAGTGCATATGATTAATTCGCGTGTTATGACTTTTATCTTATGACCTAGTTGACTATATTTATAAACTTCAGTTTAATAAGATCAAGAACAAGGATAAAGGATCATTTAATATGAATAAAAATGGAGGGCAACCATTTTTAGGAAAAAATAATGAAATTCGGATTGGGTATAGTCAAACTTGGGTGAGGTAGCTTAGGAACTTAGGCCGAGTCCGAATTAAGTCCATCTTGGCAACTAACCTTCATAACTCGGGCCAAGTTCTAAATAGGCCAAGTTCTAAAGAGGCTCGGACTAAGTGTGCCAGACAACTACTTTTCTACTTTTCTAATGCAAAAAACTCGGGATGAGTGTAACAATGGGTGGGCATGTAATCAGGGAAAGCAATGAATGCTTATGAAAACATATTCCTATTCAACTTCGGAATTCGAGACGAGTTTCACAAGATCCAGGCTGGGTCAACAATAAATATGGCTTGGATTTAGTATTGTCGGCATTAGGTAAGGTTTTCATCTAAAGAATCCAGACTGAGTTCTCTCAAGGCTCCGGTGGAACAAAACCTTGATAACATTTCTTTAAGTTTGGTCCTGACTCTAAGATTTAAAAAATCATGATTTTGACACATGAACATATGGTACTTCTTTAGGAATCATAGGCGGACATTAAGGCACAATTAAAATTTCTTTGACTTGGTTAATTCTATTAAGAAATCATATAAAAAAATTAATGTAAAATTTGTATGTATCTTTGCAACATTACTACCTAATCTTTACACTGGTTGAACTTTTCAGTAATTCTTCTTTGACTTCCACACCAACTTTGGTATTCATGTCTTTAAAAAACAACCAAGAATGAGAGAATGTTAATTGAACTTATGCACGAACACCAAGGAGGAAGAAATGAGGGCGTAAAGAGAGGAGAAAACTCAAGTATAGAAGAGGGAGAGGGGGAGATGAGAGAGACATTTTGGATCCTATTTATAAAAAAGTAGGATTATTGCTTTTCCATTTTTGTTGCCACTCGGGCATCTTTCCATCAGTGACAGTTCCCAATAAGTGTCCTCATCTTGAATCCAAAGTCAAGTTCTTGGATGAATTGACTAACACATGAGAGATCATTCTATCTAAGCGTGAAATATTTTATCAGTCAAATGAATTTGGCCAAATATTCAAATGCTAACTTTTTTTGCTTCAATTGCAGGTACTACTATTGCTTTAGATCCTATTTGTATTCACGAAAATAGGGATCTCATCATTGTCAAAGAATTCCAAAATCTTTGTGGTCTTCTACCAATTTTTAGCATATTTTGTTCCAAGTTTGGTGACAATAATAACTTTCTTCTACTTAATGCAATCCATGACTCTAGAAGACTCCTGAGGGAAAACTACATTAAAACACACACACACATTATATATATATATAGAGTAATATTAAGATGGCACCACAAGGAGTGGGTGCACCCCGCAACCCACCCATTGAAGTCATCAGATCTCATCAAGCATGCATCGACGGACAACATGTTCCTGGAAAAAGACGATCTGGTTTAGGGGTGGCTTAAAGTAATATGAGTAGGTTAGAGGAGCAGTTTAGTGATCCCATTACTCCATACGCGTTAGGTTGCGCCGTGATCTTGCACGGCGGAGGGCGCACGACACATCCTCTTCCTCCTCCGAGCGATTGCGCGATGAAGGCAAAAGGCCGAGGGTGACATCAGCAGTCATGCAGTGAAGGAACGGTAGTCGTTCTGTCATTCTCCTTCATCCTTCATTCTTCTTCTTCCATCCTCGCTCGTCCTTTGTTCTCATTCTCGCTAGGGCACATGCAGATAGGGTGCGGCTAGGGCACACACACAGGATTTGCATTGTATGTCCTAATTTCCCTCTTGATGTTGCCCTCGCTCATCCTTTTTCTCATTTTTGTATCCCTCTAGGGCACAGGCGGATAGGGCATGGCTAGGGCACAAACACAAGATTTGCCTTGTATGCCCTAATTTCCCTGTTGATGTTGCTGTAATTTTCCTCATATGCCTTAATTGTTGTTTATTAATTATAATATCATGTTATAGTTTTTGCATTGTATTTCAGCATTTTTATCTTCTATATGAACTTTAATTGCTTTTAAACTATATGAACCTTCTTTAACACTTTTAATTGCTTTTGATTACGGATACAATAAACTTAAAGTATGGTAGCGAGCTTAGTTCTAGTAGTGGGCTGGATGCAGCTACCTTAAAGTCTGGACATGTAGCTACCTTATGCAATTATGGGGTTGCTAGTTGAATAATGAGTTATTCGTTTGATTTCTTAATCGCTTTTCTGGTGCTTGATATTTTTTTAGTTCTAAATGGAATTTTTTATATAGAAAAACCATTTATATTATTAATTGATTGATAATGTTATGACTGTCGACTGTTTATTTTATTTCAAGCTATAATAGGCTTTTATTTTAGTTTTAATATGAGCTATAGATTTGCTTACATGAGACAAAACATATAAAACTTCAATGAATCAAAGTGGCATTAAGCTGAGCTTTTATTTTCACGTACTTGCATGAACATTTCCTTCAAACTAAGCTAAAAACAAAGTAATGATAAAAGGTGAAACCAAACTAGCTTACATGAGCAACGTTTAAGATTAATGACCAATGTCTAAGTTATTAGATGATTTTTGCGGTCTAAGGAAAATGTCGAAAGTTAATTTTTCAATTACACCACTATGCCATTGTCATGAAGAAGCTATTATTAAAACATCATGGATAAAAGCAAATCCGGGACGAAAATTTTATGGCTGCAAATATTATGAAGTTTATAAATTTAATTGTGTCATTTCCACTATGCATAATAGTAACATTTATTTCATGTTCTCATGTGTTGTAGTAAAATGGAGGTTGTTGACATGTTCAATGGCTTGATCCAAAAGTTGATCCACAGTCAAGTAGGAAGGTGTGCCATGTCCAACAAAATCCTAAAACACATACCAAAATGGTCTTTGTTTTACTTGTTATAAATGATATAGAGGCATCCATGGTTTTCTGAACATGAACATGCAGTGAACTGTACTAGTACTAAACATTAATGTAATTTGTATTTCCCTTTAATGAGAAAGCAACTATGCAAATGTCATAATAGAAGAAAACTATGCAAGTATGAAGACGGCACAAGGATACCATTATTCATCCTCTTCGAATGACATGGCTTCATATAATTCATCATCATCAACCTCCTCAACTATTTTTCCCTTTCTCTTCCTTTTATCCTTGACTCACATAAAATGTGTATAGAGAATGCAACATGAAATGTGACTGGCGCGCTTAATGTAAAAAGGAGATGTATGAGAGGCAGGAGGCCTTAAGATATATATTTGTCCTTACACTAGCGTATTATCTTAAACACAAAAGAAAGTGTCGAATGAAGTCTTAAAATTTATAATCTATATACACTATTGAAATGCGATCCGCAAGTATACAAGACATCATTGTAGTGCTTGAGATTCGATCCATAGGGAACAACATTGCAAAATCTTCAAGAAAATGCTTCGGAACTGACTCTGTATATAAAATGCTAAAAATAGGGAGGGGGAAAGAAACAATGGTAAAATAATAGCGAAAGAAAACAACGCAAGTAATATAGTGTTTTTATTATTTTCAAAATATAAGAGTGACGAGGAAATAATAACAAGATCGGGAGAGTGCAAGACAATCAGTAGAAATATATGCTGAGGGCTTATGAGAGGTGCATTTGCTAAAAGACACAAGTTCGTTTGCTCTAGCGATATGGGTGAAAACGAATTGGATCGCTTCGTGGTGAAAGACACTTGACTTACCCGCGACACTCTCGTGCTCACAGGAGATCTAGTTTACACACGTGAAGGGGTTTGTATGTCCAGCGCAACCGTCACTTTCGTGCACGATGCTTAGACATATAAATCGAGCTTTCCACTTTGGATTGAGATAAATATTCACACCTTCCAAATACTCCGATGTTCTTAAAGAAATAAACTAAGAAGAGACAGCAACAGTCAGATTGCATCCATCTCAGAGTAATAAGGATAACCCTCCCGGGTAGATCGCAGGAACCGAGATGTCGCAAAGAGTGTTTAGACAGTATAGGAGAGAAGCCAATTTGAGAACGAAGCATAAGATTGCTAAGAGTCCTCTAGACGTAACTCGATCCTCGTATGCCCTCTCGGGTCGCCAACGACAAAGGAGGAGTAAGATCTTCCCTCTCGGGCAGAGACTCTTAGAATCAAAAGGAAATCGGAGGTGGCAAAAGGGGAAGTGAAAAGTACCCTGCATGCACTTCAAACCCGTCTAAGATAGTCTGAGCTCCAATTCAACATGGTGATATTACCATAGCTTCTGAGTATGCACATCCCTCTCGGGTTTTGAGTTTAGAAATGCGTGACATCTAAATTGGATAACAAACAGGAGCCATTGCCGGTACAACATGAAAACCAAATGGGGAATCACTTTGCGTTTGGTTGCGCAGAGTATGCAAATATCTCTCTCGGGGGTGGGGGGTGGGGGTGGGGTGGGAGGTAGCAAGAGCAATTCAAAATCTCAATCCAAACATAGCATAAAGTTAAAGATTTATCACATAACGCAAATCAAAGATGGTTATCATTTTAAAATAGAGGTAAAGCTCGACATTCAGTTCTCACAATGAAAATAATAATGTAAAACAAGAGCATAAAACATGAATCCACAAAACATCAGACACCTTCCAACCTCAGTTGGTCAGTTAGTCACAGTTCATCGAGGGTAAACAATCGACTTCCATACAATAGTTAAGCAGGACATTGTTTCTTCACAAAGCTCTAGTTTCTCTCTTCTCTCTGGAATCATTCCCCTCCAAGAAAGTATCTCCAAACCCGATGATGGAATCCCCCTTTCTATTGCTCCAGATCTCCGAAGCTTCCTTACGAATTGTGGCTGGAGGAGCTGGCTGGTCCCTAGGGTTTGGTCGATGTTTGCTATTGTTTTGATGGCGTTTCCTTTGTCCTGAAGCACATCTTCTTCCAGTGATGCAAAGACTGATGCATGGTATTCAGCCTACTCCACTCCATCCATTGAGCATTCGTTGGCTTCCTACAAGGATGTAATTTTAGGAGAAATTTTAGTAGCAAATGAATAGGAACAGTGTATAAATGAACTTGTTGTGAAAAACGTATAGAAACATGGCCGAATGGCACTGTGCATGTATTTATGAAGGAATTAGACATAGTTTAAGAGCAAAATACATGCAAATCAGTGGTAGAAATATATACATGAATTCTCCACATCAAATCTCCCAAACTTTAAACTTTGCTTGTCCTCAAGCAATCAGTTAAAAACTTAGGTTTGCAACAAATTATGAACCTGCATCGTAATTCCACACCCCTTAGTCCAACCTTGTCTGTCTACCATTATTTTTTTTATGATCCATGTTTGAAGTGCCCTGATATTGTCACCACTGAAAACCAATTACTAATCAGACACATAGGTTCCTGGATGGCTGACTACATGTAAATTGTCAAAGAACATTCATACATCAATGCTTGACCCTAGGCTGAAATGAAACCAACTAACATAGCTCCTTTTTAATAAGAATTTATTAATTTGGATGCAATAGCTCTTTAGTTGCATGATGGAATGAAAAGAAAGCAAAATATAGCAAGTTCCACTCGACAGTCCCTAGCTTTTCTTCCTAAAATTTTGGACATAAGGTGTCAGTGGTGCCCAGAGGGCATACTCTTGTCTTCTCTCAAACTGGGAAGACAACAGAGTAGTTATTAATATACATTTTTTGTACAGTCCCACAACATTCCCCATTGGTTCTTCCAAGAATACTAGGATGCGACACTTAAATTTTTATCGAAGAAAATTGCGAAAAGAAAATTTTCATCATGCAAAAGAAGAGCAAATGCAAAATAATGTAAAGATCAATTTTTAACAATTTAAAATGTTGCTTAGTTTAAGATTGAAGCAAGTGATAAGACATGTGAATGCATGAATGATCATGTAGAAGGCTATCTAGCATCTATTGGCAGGCTTTGGTGTCAGATCAGCATAAAATTAGAGTTTGTAGAATCTTTCAAATAGAAACATTCGGACAAGTTGAACATATGGGGTGGGGGTAGACAACACAGTTCATAATGTATCTTAGATAAAAACTGGAGGATTTTCAAGGCTCTTCAGTAGGGGTTCAAAAATGTGAATCAACGTTGCATTTATTGTAACATTCTTGATTAGCGTGTGATATTATCCGCTCTGGGCTTTGGCCCACACGATTTTCTCAAAAAACGTCACTTGATATCAGAGGTGAGCAGTCTGCTCTGCCCCCACCCTATGCTCACGTTCTAATGCGTCACACATGGTGAAAGACTTGTTCCCATATATACTCAGCAACTCTCTCGTCACTTATGCATGTGAGACTAATCTAAGGCATTCCTCATGCATCCTTCCCTCCTTAGGAAATTCAATGCCCTCGTTGAGTGATCTCACCTCACCATGCACAAAGGTTCATGCATAGTGGCTCTGATACCATATATAACATTCCTGACTAGCGTGTGATATTATCCGCTTTGTACATTGGCCCGCACGATTTTGCCAAAATGCGTCACATCTGGTGAAGAACATGTTCTCATATATACGTAGCATCCCTTCCGTGACTTATGCATGTGTGGCTAATTCAAGGCAAGTCTTATGCATCCTCCCCCCCCCCCCAACCCCACCCTTAGGGGACTCAATGTGCTCATTGAGTGATCGCATTTCACCATGCACAGAGGTCCATGCGGAGTGGCTCTGATACCATATGAAACACCCTTGCACTTGCGTAGGATATTGTCCGCTTTGGGCCTCGGCCCGCACAGTTTTGCCAAAACGCATCCTACCAAACCAAGGTCTTATTTCAATATATACCCAACATCTCTCTCGTGGCTTATGCATGTGAGACTAATCCAAGATATGCCTCATCCATCCATCAAAGAATTTGGCGTGCCATCAAAGTACTGTACGGTGACGCTGCTGGGAAGAGGAGAAAATGATCTCTTGTGGAGGGAGGGGTGTTGGGTCAAAGTTTTAATGCTTTATATGATTATATTTTGATGATACAAACATCGAAAGATTAAAGTTAAATGCTGAAAAAGTTTAAATAAAATGGATACTTTATGCACTATATTTTGATTAAATAATTGACTATAATCTTGTTAGATTCTGGATGAATCATAAATATAAAAGTTGTAGGTAATCCTGTTAGCTATCCATAGAATCCAAGATTATCTAATTTGGATGGCTGTGCAGAAAGTTATGACCAAAACAGTACATGTTAGTCAACTTGCTGGTCGAAACGAAGAAGGTTGATCGAGACAATACCGGTTGATCGAATGAAGATGCTGGTCGACCAACTAATACTGAGCCTGCACCAAATAATGTCGAGCCGATACCGGTCGATGTATCGATCGATAGTCCGGTCGATCGACCAGCAGCGGTAACTGAGTAAATGAGAGCAACAGTCATATAGACTGGTCAACCGATTAACTACGGTCAATGAAAAAATAAGCCAACGGCCTATAGACTGATCGACCGGCCCATAAATGTGATCGACCGGTCCACTACTGGAATGAACAGTAATGATTATATTTCAAGAAGAAAAATGTGAAATAAATTCTGAATGAATTTTACACATACTATAGCCTATAAAAGGAGTGTCAAAGCCACAAGCAAAGGCACACATCCAAGCATTGAAGTAAAATTTTAAGAAATAAAAAGAAAATCTTTTTTCCTTGAAGTTATCATTTAGAGCTTTCTTTCTTTCTCTTTTCTCTTCTCGTGAGTGTTCTATTGTAAAAGAGAGAAACTATTTTTCAGAAAGATTGTGAGAGCTCTTGTGTAAAAGAGGTTCTAAATCTTACCTCTTGAGTGAGAGAAAAGATTAGCTTCCTAGGAGGAGAGGTTGTCTTGCCTCTCGAAAGGAAGAAAAGGTGGTTGTGTAAAGGATTTTCTTTCTTACCCCATTTGGAACAAAGGAAGTGCTAGTAGAATCTCTGGCGGTCTCGAGGTCGAGAAGTCGGAGCGGAGACGTAGGCCAAGGTGTGGTCGAATCTCGTCAACAACCACCCGTGTTCATTGTGTTTGATTTCTCTCACTCTCTCTCTCTCTCATATTGTGTTTATAATCTGAATTGCAAATATTTTAAGAATCGATTTTAATCTTCCGCGATGATATTTGTGAAATCGATATTTTCGGATTGAACACCAATTCACTCCCTCTTGGTGTCCTTTGGGATCCTACAATTGGTATCAGAGCAGGTTGCTGTTGTTTTAAGATCTAATCATTTTTAAACATGATCGTTTCAAGATTTGATCATATTGTTTTAAGATTTAACAATCTTTAAGAGCCATGGCATCAAGTGGATTCAGTTTTTCCGAATGTCAATACATTGTTCGTCCTCCGCTTTCTATGCATCAAATTTTGCTTATTGAAAAATTAGGATTCAAGCCTACATATGTTCTCTTGATATTGACATGTGAGACATCGTTGAAATAGGCTATTATTTACATGAAAAATTACCTTCAGACTACGACGAAAGACAAGATTTTTTCAAAATTGGATTGGAAAGCTAAAAATATTTTTTATTATGCTTTGGATTCAACGAAATTTAATCGGATCTCCAGTTATGAAAATGCAAATGAGATTTGGAAGAAATTTATCACTACTTATGAAGGAACGAACAAAGTTAAAGAATCTAGACTAAATATTTTAAATCATCAATATGATTCTTTCAAGATACATGAAAATGAATCCATAAATGATATGGTTGTTAGAGTTAGCAATATTATGAATGGCTTAGCCTCCTTGAGCGAGCCAAGAACTAACCCTCAAAAGTGAAGAAGTTTCTCAGGTCGCTCACCTCTAAATGGCATATAAAGAGGACCGTGATCGAAAAAAAGATTTAAATAGTCTGGATTTTGATGATATAATTGGTTCACTGTTAACCTATGGGATCGGAATGTTAGAGAGCTTATGTGCCTCATGGGCTAGATATGTATCTTGGAATTTATATGTTAGAAGTCTTCCATTGTTTATATTATATTATTATGTTTCCACTGTAATATTTTATGAAATTAAATTATGAAGAATTGGGCAAAAGTAACACTGCCAAAGGTTTAGCAACTAAATTCGGGCCAAATTTTGGGGAGTGTTACAGTTGGTATCCGAGCCATAGTCTTGACTCATATGTATTAGGTCTTAGGATGTATAAGCCAGGGGTTGGTTAAAGTGTCTATATGAAATGTCTAAGTGTAAAGTTCATGTGCGATCGTCATGTGCCGCCGAACCTAAAAGTAAACGTTCTCTTATGTTTAGCTAATGCCAATGATGTTCCTATGTTTATTGAATGTGGGTGTAGATTCCACCAAGACGTGCAATCGCAAATGAGGAATGTGAAAGAAATGCCTTCCTTGATGGATTGATCCGAGCAATGCGGAATGCCCAAAGGAACAATGGGCTGGATTACTCCATTGAGAGGTTCCCAAGGCTTGACCCTCCAAGGTTTGACGGAGAGGGGAGCCAGAGATGACTAAAGCATGGATTGAGGAAATAGGAGATATCCTAAAGGTTATGGAATGCCTCGAGGATCGCATGGTGATGTATGCTACACATCGCCTTTGTGTTCCTAAATACCACTTTTGAGAGTGAGTAAGATGTTGCATGAGACAACTTTGTAGAAGCATTTGAAACCCGCTTCTATCTAGACTATGTCAAGGAGAAGAAGAGAGATGAGTTCCTCAATCTCTCCTAAGGCAACAAGACCGTGGACCAATATATGAGTGTCTATCTCAAATTGGAGAAGTATGGAGAACTTAATGAGAATGAACTTCAGGACTAAAAGGTTCATTCATGGCTTTAATCTCGGGCTAAGATTGGACACAAGTGGATGTTGCACCAATTTGAAGGATGTGATGGAACTTGCCGCCGAACATGAGAGGGACTTCAACGAGAAGAAGATTGTCAAGGTAAAAGCCATGAAGAGGCGTGAAGAATAAGAAAAAAGGAAGACCCCAAGGAAAGCTCCCTATCATTCTCCAAAGAAAAGAGAACAAGAAAGAGGTCCATGCCACTATTGTGGAAAGTACCACCTCGGTGAATGTCATTTCAAAGTCGAAACTTGCTTACAATGTGGCAAGGCAGGCCATTATGTAAAGAATTGCCCGGAGAAACAATATGTCAACTCTCCAAAAATGTCGGGACAAGTTCATGCCATGCAAGTTGAAGAAGCTCACCAAGTTACGGATATGATTCAAGGTAATCATCACTTAACGTTTAAAATAATCATATTAATTATAATGTGTGCATGATAGACATAGAGACCACTTGGAATATTAAAAAGAATATTCTCACGATAAGACACATAATCATAATTCTTAAATAAAGAAAGTTAAGAAAAACTACCAAGATCATAATGATAGTAGTTAAGATGTGAATGAAAAATTAGAATTGTTCTACTTAGGTCTATATGACCTAAATAATGACATGAAAGGATTAATGGTCAAGTTAGGTAACTTGTCAATTGAATATATTATGTTGAGGATCAGAGTAGCTCAACGAAAGCGTGGCGCACGGACGAACTTCATTTCATGGAGTGGAGTAAGAAGCTAAGAATCTCACTAGAATCTTAGAAATACACGGCATAGTTAGTACCATCACCAAGAACTGTTACCAAGGGATTGAAGATAAATTGAACGATAAGGATAAAAAGATTTTCATTTAAAATTAAGTTAATGACCAAAGTTGCGCAGCAAAAACATGACTCAAGAACGATCTCAATTCCTTGGAATTGATTAGAGATCTATGATTCACATGAAAATCTTAGAATAGCAAGTTATGGCGATTGCCTAGTGAAGATGAAATGCAACTGCCGTGAAAGTGAGATCACTGAGGAATGCACATTGGATGTCACAAATGGAGAGATCATGCCGGTGTATACGAGGAGCGAAAGATAAATGGAGCAACGTGGATGAAAAGATCTATTTGATAAGATTCTACAAAATTCGAGGTCGAATTTTATTTTGAGGGGAATATATTATAATATCCTCAAAAAGTAAATAGAAATAAAACTAAAAGAAAATAAATAAAAGAAACATAAAACCAATTCAGACCCAACTATGAAACCCATTAGCCTAAGAAACCCCTAAACCTAAAGTATAAATACCCCTCCTATGCCTAAACTCCATCAGCCACCTTCACCACTTAACCCATTCACCTCACTCCTCTCATCTCTTTTCTCCTACACCAGCCGACAGCAACCAAAAGGGAGGAAGCTCCAGCCCCTCCCACACTCCCCCACTCAACCTCTTCCCTCTCCCTTCCTCACACCCTGTCGGCAGCAATAAGAAGGGAAGGAAAACCACCCATTCTCTCTCACTCCCTCTCATACAATACAAGATAACTACAAAGAGGAGAAGGGGACCATTTCAGCAAGGAAGAAGGAGAGGATGGTGCTGCCACAAGAAGGAAGAAGGAAGAAGAATAGAAGAAGAAGAAAGATAGGGGATTAGGATTGATAGGGTTTTAACATAAACCCTAAAGGTATGTTTGAGTGGATCTAACTCTAACCTCTCTCCCAATATATTGTTGGTCGTATGGATTGGGATTTAGGAACAAACCTTGATTCCTACATGAAGAGGTTTGGGATATTAAAGTAGAATGCATGATGCCTATTAGATGTTTGTGAAAATGCTACATGAGAAACCTAATATAAGATGTGATGCTTATATTGAAAGGATGACATCTATAATCTTATTAAACTAGCATGATTTATAGATATCCAAATGTAAATGTTTATAAGGAATGTTGAGGGGATCCAAAACCTATTCTCGCCTCCCTTAATGATGCATGAATGATTGGATTAAGGGTTTGCAGACTTGGATTTTCTTAGATGATATGATTAGGGTATATGCATGATTACCTTGTATTGTTATGTGATTAGTTAAAGTTATTGTTCAATTGTTAATCATGTGTAGAATCATGATGTTTCATCCCCATTTATGTTTTAGATATGAAGAAATTGCTTATTGCTATATATGAATATGTTTAATAGTCTTAATGTTCTTGATGCAAGTCCCTAAGTGCTTCATGCTTATTATGATTAGTTTAGTAAATTGCTAATCCTAAATGAGTTGTGCAAAGTTTTCATTTTCCATGGTTGGGTGAATGTATGCCATATGGGTGTTTGTATATATGTGTAAATAGGGGAAAATGAGTAAAAACAAGGAAAGTGTCGTCTGGGAATCGGGCACGGTCATAACACTTATAGTAAATCATGCCTTAGAGTGAAATTGTGTCTGATGAAGAAACGAGCATTCTGTCACGATGGTGACATGTGGTCGCACGATTGTGACAACCCAAAAAGTCCTTGCCCTAGAATATTTTCGAAAACGAGAGGAAAATAACCCTTCTATCATGGGCGTGAAGGTACGGGCATAGGCATTTTCAGCCGTGACTGTACGACCTTCAAACCATGAATAACAATGATACCGGCATGGTCGTGACATGGATGGGCACGGCCGTGATATTGATGAGCATGATCGTGGCAATATTTAGCTGAGAAAAATGACCAAGTGCTCAGTCGTGCCAAGCCACTGCACAATTGTGTCGTTGGGTGGGCGCGATCATGACGCAAAGTGGCACAGTCGTCACCAGTCTGAGTCTATGTGATGGTTTGATTGTCCACTGACTCGCATAAAGTGTGTATATCATTAAACACAGAAGAATGTCGAATGAAGTTTTAAATTTATAAGTCCTCCACACTACTACGACGAGAACTGAAAGTATATGGCATATCATTGTAGTGCTTGAGGGTTGATCCACATAGACAAAATTGAAATGTTCACACTTAATTAAACTATTTGAAGGAAAAACATAAGTAAATAGGTGTTGTTCAAAATGAGAAAGTGAAATGCTATAAACTAAAAATCACAACAAATAAGATTACACTAATTTTTATAGCTTTTTAATGTCAAATTACACAAAGACTAATGTAGCTAAACACTAGGGCTGGGGAATGTTTCATACGTCCTCTGAACTTCATTTATGATAAAAATGACTGAATGCCCGATTTATAAAAATGACTGAACTTCATATATATAGTCAATCATTATTGCACACATGAAGGGGTTTATAGAACTGGTGCGATCGTGACTCTCGTGCACGATGCTTCGATTTATGAATCGAGCTTTCTTTCTTTTAAAGGATTTGAGTTAAGGTCTCATGTCTACTGAGTATTGAACATTCAAGAGAACTACACTTAAGGCGAGATGGCTACGGTCGGCTCATGCTCACCTAAGTGGAATAAGGATTACTCTCCCGAGCTGAATGCAAGAGACTAGTGTATCATAGAGACTGTTTAAACGATTTAAAGGGGCGGAAAAGATCGATTTAGAAAATATGATTTAGGATTATTGGAAGTTCTTCATAAGTAACTCATTTGTAATCTGCCCTGCTCGGGTCACTGATTACGAATGAGGATGGAAGAATGTCCCCTCTCGAGTTGAACTTTCTAGAATCAAAAGGAATAAAAAATAGCAGTCACGAAAAAGGAATACACGAACACTCTTTGAATCTATCAAAGATGATTCGAGCTCCCAACTCAATGCGATCATTTATTGCCAGAAACTCAGATTATGCATAACCCTTTCAGGTCACGGATCGAAAGAGGAACGACGTCTAAACCAAACAACAAAAAATCATCATTTCTAACTCTGTAAAAATCCGAACTACGAACCATTGCATGCCCAAGCTCAATTTCTCTATGTTCGGTCACATAGAGCCTATAGTGTCCCTACGATCAGGGGTGCAAGGTAGCAATGATTCAAGAACTCCCCTTAGCTTGCAACTGGGAGGAAAATAGGGAAACCGCCTAGAGAATCGTCCAAAGCTCAATTTCTCTATGTTCAGTCACGTAAAGCCTTTAACATCCCTATGATTGGGGTTGCAAGGTGAAGATGATTCAAGGGATGAAATCTAAATGCGGACCCAAAAAGTCAAGAGTTGTGCAATGAAATAGGGATCAAACGAATATCATTAAAACCATAAGCAAGCTCGGCATTCAGTTAGTCATCAAAGCATAAAAAAGAATAAGAACAGAGTACGAAAGTCATGATCAACATCCCAGTCACTAGTTGGCTGGTTAGTTACACATTACGAAAACTAGAAAAGAAGAGAAAGAAGAAAGGAAAATACAAGAGAGAAGGGAGAAGGGAGGCTGCTGGTGCAGCCTCCTATCCAACCTCCTTTAGTAGGAATTCAAAACTTAGCCGAAATCAAAACTAAATTCGAACCCCCTCTCCAATAGCCCTCTTGCTCTTTTATAGCCTAAGAGATTATTCCACCTACCTATCCATTGCTTGTCCAGTTGTTTTCTCATCTCTTTCTTTAGCTTTTCCAGCTAAAGAAATGTATGTGGTCCCTCATGCTTCCTAGTTTGCCACTTGTCCAGAATCAGCCAGCAACCAAGAATCTCTATTGTGGTCCTTCATGGTTGTTGTTGTGGTCCTGCATAGCTGTTGCTTTTTAGCTTGCTACATCTCCAACTTTTCCAGCCAATACAATGTGCTCTTGTGGTCCTACATGGCTGCCTCCCTTCAGTGTCGCCACATGTCCATTTGTCCAAGCAAAAAATGAATCTTCTAATAGTCCTTCTTTGCTGCCTTTTTCTTTTTTTTTTTCCACCTGTCCACTATCCCAACAACTTTCTTTGTCTGCGTCTGCCTATGAAGGTGTAGAGGAAGCTTCCTCTCTTTTGTACAAAGGAGTCTACCATGCTGATGTGGAAAGACACGTTTTCTTTGTTGTTTGCTACTTTAGACAACTGGGCTGGTGAATATACATCATTTGTCCTTAAATTTGTCTGGGTTGGGGGAATACACCCGTGTTACCCCTTATGCATGCGTGTGGGGGCATAAACATGAATATCCTTATAAATTATCGTTTGGGATTTTTGCATGGAAAGCAATCAACACAAGTAAAAATATCCCAGAAATAGTGTATTTAGAATATGGATGTGGAGAAATAATAAAAGTCACATTCAATTAATAAAATATGTGTTTTAAATAGGATTAAAACATGCAACATGTATTGAATGATAATATATATTGATGAATGTAAAGTAAAAGACAGATTGGTATGAATGTGTCTTGTTGTAATCGTAGAGGGTAATAAAGTCTTCACTTGCTAGCTTATGTGATGTGTTCTCGGGGAAACTACTAAAAAGTGAGCTTTCCAAAAGTAGGGACCTACGATGATCCCATAGGCCTAGCTAGCCAAGGACCACCAAGATTAACTAAAGACAGAAGATGAAAAGATGAAAGTCATATAAAGTGACTAAGATGAATGACTTGAGACATAAAGATGAAGATGACGTTAATGAAAGCACCCAAAAGGATGCAATGTATGTCCCCTTATCATATGATGTTATGAATGAAGATGTTAAAGTAAAGTAAGATAAGTTATGATATGCTTTAGCATAATGATAAATTATGATATACCTTGGAATAATGTTAATTGATGTGGAGAAATTATATATATTTTTCATATATGTTTAGCATGCATTTGTATCATGTTTTGATATGTTTTCATGCTCGAACACATGCTTTATTGTTGAAATGCAACATTTATGACTTCTCCACATCTATCTTATGATTCTTGGGATATTTTACTTGTTTTGATTATTTTTCATGTAGAAATCTTAGCCAGCAAAATATGGGGGAACATAGGAGATACCCCAACCCAGACACTTAGACAAATTTGAGAACAAACGATGCAGATTCACCAGAACAGCTGTCAAAAGCAACAAACACAAAAAATGATGTTATTCCACGTCAGCCTAGCAGATCCCTTGCACTAGAGAAAGGAAGCTTCCTCTACACCCCTTATGGGTAGATGTGGACAAACTAATAGGGAATCAACTATGAAGGATCATAGGAGAGATTCCTTTTTGCTATGACAAATGGACATGTGACAAGGAGAAGGGAGCCAACCACGAAGGACCACAACAGAGATTCCTTATTGCTGGTTGATTCTGGACAAGTGGCAAACCAAGAGGTAGGAGGGACCATAGGCATCTTCTTTGTTTGGAAAAGCTGAAGAAGAATATGACAAAGCAGCTGGAAAAGTAGTGGACAGGTAGCACAATCCCTTGGGCTTTAAAAGAGCAAGAAAGCTATTGAAGAAGGAGTTCAAATTTTGGTTAAGTTTGGATAGTGGACATGTAGCAAACTAATAGGGAATCAACTATGAATGATCACAAGAGAGATTTCTTTTTTCTGGGACAAATGAGCATGTGACAAGGAGAAGGGAGCCAACCACGAAGGATCACAACAGAGATTCCTTATTGCTGGCTGATTCTGGATAGGTGGCAAACCAAGAGGTAGGAGGAACCATAGACATCTTCTTTGGCTGGAAAAGCTGAAGAAGAATATGGCAAAGCAGCTAGAATCCCTTAGGCTATAAAAGAGCAAGAAAGCTGTAGAAGGAGTTCAAATTTTGGCTAAGTTTGGATCTTTTTGCTATTGAAGGAGGTTGGAGAGGAGGCTGCACCAGCAGCCTCCCTTCTCCCTTTCTCTTCTATTTTCCTTTCTTCTTTTCCTTCTTTTCTATTTTTGTAGTGTGTAACTAACCAACCAACTAATGGTTGGGGGATGTTGACATTGTGACTTTCGTATTCTATTCTTATTCTTCTTTAATGCTTTGATGGCTCATCGAATGTCGAGACCTTTCTCCATTTTAATGATATTCATTTTCTGTTCATGTTATGTTGTGAATATGTGTTTTTTGATAGTTGTATTTGGATTGAGATTTTGAATCATCTTCGTCTCATCCCTCAATTGTAGGGATATTCTAGCCTCTACGCGATCGTACGCAGAGACATCGAACAATGATGAAACGATTATCATGATGTTACCTTCTTTGTGACATCTTTGTCCTCTGGGTTCTACCTAGGAGGGTTATCTTTATTTCTCTGAGGTGGATGCAAGCCGACCGTAGCTGTATTGCCTTCAATTTATTTCTTTGGAACGCTCAGGCACTCAGTTGTCATGTAGTCTTATCTCAATCCAAAGAGGAAGATTCGATTCATATGCTCAGTCGTTGTGCAAGAGAGTGATGGTGGAGTTGAACATATGAATCCCTTACAGTGTAAACTAGACTTACTGTGAGCACGAGAGTATCGTGGACAAGTCGAGTGATCCTTATCATGATGTTACCTTAACACACACGTTAAAGGGCATTCAGACATTTTTATCCTAAATGAAGTTCAGAGAATGTAAGTTCCAAATGAAAATATTTCCTAGCCCTAGTGTTTATCTATAATGATCTTTGTCTACTTTTGCATTAAAAATCCATAAAAATTAGCATAATCTTATTTGTTGTGATTTCTAGTTTATAACATTTCACCTTCTTATTTTGAACAACACCTATAAATTTATGCTTTTCCTTCAAATACTTTAATTAAGTGTGAACATTTTGACTTTGTCTCTACGGATCGACCCTCAAACACTACAATGACATGGCGTATACTTGCGGTTCTCGTAGAAATAGTGTAGATGATTTATAAAATTTAAAACTTCATTTGACATTTTTATGTGATTAGCGATATACAAACTTTATACGAGTTATTAATGATGTTATATGTTTATCTTATCTTGCCATGATAATTGTTCACATGCCATATAGAGTGCATATGTAGCTCACAGCATGCTCATGTTCTATCTTTTTATTATGATGCAATGCATATGCCATGTAATGTAGAGATCATGTTATAGGTTCATAGCATGCATGGGCCTCAACATACTCTACCGGGAGAAATTTCCTGCACCCCATCTATCCATGCAGGTATGGACGAGGCATAGGTTCGGCGGTGGAGACCTCATGATGACAAGGTTGCACATGTGATGGTCGGGCCACAACTTATGCTTACTTATGTTATGTTGATGAACTCTTTATTGAGTCGAGTATGTATGGCTTATGGGCTTTTGAGTCATGTACTTTTGTATGAACTCATTTATGTATTGTGAACCCTATGTTGGGTCTTATGTTAGAGCCTATGTGGCCCATGGGCTAGATATGTATCTTGGGATTTATATGTTAGAAGTCTTTCGTTGTTTTATGTTATTGTCATTTTATGTTATATTATTATGTTTCCACTGCAATATTTTATGAAATTAGGTTATGAAAAATTGGTCAAAAGTAACACCTCTTAGGGTTCAACAACTAAATTTGGGCTGGATTTTGGGGGAGTTACAACATTCTTCAATGCTTGATTGTTTCTTGAGAACTTCCAATAACCCTTTACATTCTTCTAAGGTGGCAATAGTTATCTCTTCTTCTTCTTCAGTCAGTCAGTTCCTCAATGAGTCATCATTCAGCATGAGGTTTAATACTTCTTTCACAGTCGAATATACTATGCCTTTGACTTCATTTACATCTGACAAGAACGGATGCTTCATCGCTCGAGTTAGGTTGAACTTAATGGTTTCGTCTCAAAGCTGAAAAGACATTCCTGACATCAATTATAGCTCTTGTTGTGACAAGAAATGGTCTTCCTAGGATCAGGGGAGTGTGGGTGTCTTCTTCCATGTCCAATACAACAAAGTCGACAGGGATGAAGAACTTCCCTACTCGGATTGGAACATCTTCAATGATTCCCTGGGGTGCTTAATTGATCGGTCAGCAAGTTGGAGAATCATGTTAGTCGGCTTCATCTTTGCGGCCCCCAATTGCTGACACATCAATAGAGGTATTAGGCTCACGTTGGTGCCTAGATCACATAATGCTCTGTTCACTTTCAAATTTTCTATTTCACAGGGGATGGAGAAACTTTCTAGATCTTTTAACTTCGATGGCAATTTGTTCAAAATTTCCTTTAAACATTTGGCATATGCCAACATTTGTTGAATAGCCTCTATCAACGGGATGTTGATTTGTAGTTTCTTCAAAACCTCTAGAAAATTTAGGAATTGTTGGTCGGCCTGACTATTTACTAGTCTTTGTGGAAAGGGCAAATGTCTAGGATCAATCAAGTGCCTTTCCTTGTCACTTTGTTTTTCAAGTAGCTGTGGTTGAACTTTAGGTGCATCCGCTGCAGTTGCAGTTGTAGAGTTCGGCTATGTGGCTATCCTTTATCTTCAGGAACTGGCTGTATTGCCTCTGTAGGGTGTTCATTTCGTTCGGGAGACTCTACTCAGTTGAGTTCCGCTTCGTAATACTACAACCTAGCATTGCTCTCTAGGGTTCTATTTAGGTTGTCCTAAGAATCTTCCCTGAGTGGCCGATAAGTTGAGGATGTTAGTATGGGTGGTGAAACCTTCCACTTTCGAACAGTTGTTTAACATTGTCATTCTGGGCTTCTTGTTGTTTAAGCATGTTTTGCATCATCTTCTCCAATGCAGAGCTTCCAGATGGTTCAGGTGGACCCGACAGTGCTAACTATTGTTGAGGAGGAGGTAGTTGAATCGTTGGGTTCGACTATTTGTTCAGAAATTGATATGGTTACAAGCCTTGTCCAGGTTGTGCTTGGTTCTATGGTGGACGGATGTAGTTGTTTCCTCTATATGCAAAACTACGATGGTTTTGAGTTCTCATCCAGGGTTGTCTTGGGTTGACTTGATTTTGGTTGGCTACGTCACGTTCGGAAAATAAGAGGCCACTGCATTTGCTTGATCTTTTATCAAGGCATTGACAATTTCTCCATTTAGTTCTAGACAACCTGAACTTGTATGGTCGGTTGACTGACATTGTATGCAAGTTGCTCCAAGCATCATATAGGGTTTAAGAACTCCTGACTCTAAGGCAAAGATGTTGGCGGATGGATTCACCTTTTGCATGGCTTTCTTTACAATCTCTTTAACTTGCAGAGTGATGGCGTCCCAACTGCTAGCTATTGGTGTCGTTGATTCCTCTGGCTTTTCTCTTTTTTGCCTTTGTTGTTGAAGGCAGTTTCTGAAATTCAATGCAACTTTCTCTGTCACCTCATATCCTTCATTTGTGTTTTTCAATGTGCCCTCGACAGCTGAATCTAGACAGGTCTTTGATTCCACAGTCAAGCCACTCTAGAACATTTGCACTATAATCCATTTTTTAAAACCGTGATGTGGGCATGATCTGATCATGTTGGTGTAGTGCTCCCAAGCTTCATGTAGAGGCTCTTTGTCATATTGATAGAAGAATGTGATCCAGTTCCTCATTTCAATGATCTTTCTAGGTGGAAAGAACCTAGTGATAAAAGCTATTACTAGGTGATCCCACGTTCTGATCGTATCAGATGCTACAGACCGGATCCATATCTTTGCCTTATTCCTTAATGAGAATGGAAACAACCTAAGCCTTACAGCATCTGTGGTAACATTTGTACATCTAAATGTCTCGTAATTAGATGTTGATTAAGATCCTCATTTGCCATCCTTGCGAAAGCATTCTATCCCAACACAGTGATAATTGTTGGATTAATCTGATAATGGTTCGCAGCAATATCTGGCCTGCTAATTCTAGTTGTGATCGCAACAACAGATGGTGTGCAGAACTCTTGTAGAGAATGGAGTACATTAGGGTCTTCGATTTCTATGTTCTAATTCAGATTTCTTCCTCCTCATTGAGCGGCGCGTCTTCTAGCCCTACACTTCCTTTGCATATTCCTAAAGTTCACAGGGCCAAATTTAAGTCCTAAACCAGGTTGTGAAATTTCTCCTTCGTCGGTGCCTGTGAAATCTTGTTCAGCACTTGACATAAAACCCAAGTTAGTGGATTAGTGAAACAAAATGAGGAACAGGTTTCTAAAACAAAAGAAAACTGCGAAGAACATAGCAACTAAACAAGTCTAAGAAAATCCAAAATCGAATATGAAATATGTATAAGAGTTTTGAAAGAAACAGAGTTCTCAACAAGAATACTCCGAGTATGGCACGAAGCACTATTGACGGTCATAAACAGAAGTGCACGATGGTGTCCCCGACAACGATGCCAAAACCTTGACTCGCATAAAATGTATATAGAGAATGCAGCGTGAAATGTAAAAGGGACATGTATGAAAGACAAGAGGCATTAAGACGTATATTTGTCCCTTACACTAGTGTATTACTCTTAATCACAAAACAAAATGTCAAATGAAGTTTTAAAATTTATAATTTCTTTACATTATCGAAATGTGATCCACAAGTATACTGGGCATTAATACTTGAGGTTTGATCCACAGGGAACAACGTTGTGAAATCCTTAAGAAAATGCTTTGGAACTAACTCGATATCTAAAATGCTGAAAACAAGGAGGGGGAAACCGATTTGACGGGTGGAATGCAGGGAACCGAGATGTCGCGAAGAGTGTTTAGACGGTTTAGGAGAGAAGTTAATTTGAAAACAAAGCGTAGGATTGCTAAGAGTCCTCTAGATGTAACTCGGTCGTTGTATGCCCTCTCGGTCGCCAATGACAAATGAGGAGTAAGATCTTCCCTATCGGGCAGAGACTCTTAGAATCAAAAGGAAATTGGAGGTGACAGTGGTGAAGCAAAACGGCAAGTGAAAAGAATCCTGCACGCGCTTTAAACCCATGTAAGATGGTCTGAGCTTCGATTTAACGTGGCAATATATTACTAGAGCTTCAAGTTTATAAATGTGTGACGTCTAAACTGGATAACAAACATGAGTCATTGCTGGTATAACATGAAAACCAAACGGGGAATCACTTCGCCGACGCTCAATGTTTCTACGTTCGATTGCGCAGAATATGCAAATATCCCTCTAGGGGACATAGCAAGAGAGATTCAAAATCTCAATCCAAACATAGCATAAAGTTAAAGATTTACCACATAGCGCAAACCAAAGATGGTTATCATTTTAAAACAAAGGTAAAACTCGACATTCAGTTCTAACAATGAAAATAACAGTGTAAAGCAAGAGCATAAAACATGAATCCACAAAACATCAGACACCTCCCAGCCTCAACTGACTGGTTAGTTACAGTTCATCGAGGGTAAACAGTTGACCCTCCATACAATAGTTAAACATGACATTGTTTCTTCCCAAAGCTCCTATTTCTCTCTTCTCTCCGAGATCCTTCCCCTCCAAGAAAGTATCTCCAGACCCGATGGTGGAATCGCCCTTTCTATTGCTCCATACCTCCTTTTATAAGCTCCCCTCTTTCTATCCTACAGCTTTTATCCCTGATTGTAATAGTGATCCCCTCCTCAGGCAGAGGAAGCTTCTTTACGCGTCGTGGCTGGAGGAGTTGGCTTGTCCCCAAGGTTTGGTCAATGTTTGTTAATGGTTTGATGGCATTTCCTTTGTCCTAAAGCAAATCATCTTCCGCTAATGCAAAGACTGGTGCATTCCACTCCATCCATTGAACAATCGTCGGCTTCCTCAATGATGTTCATTTCAGGGGACATTTTAGCAACAAATGAATAAAAATAGTGTATAAATGAACTTGAAATGGAGAATGTATAAAAACATGGTCGAATGACATTGTGCATGCATTTATGAAGGAATTAGGCATAGTTTAAGAGAAAATTACATACAATTCAGTGGTATAAATATATACATGAATTCTCCACACAGTCATCTTCTTCTTTTGCCTAGTGCCACGAAGTTAAGTTCCATGTTAACTATTAAACAATAACATGATCGACCTTTGAAGTAAAAGAATATAATGTAAATATTTTTACCTTAGCTATTAGATATGTGCTCCTATAATGACCATGAGTCCCACATTTGCCACATATCCTCTTCTTAACCTCATGTTGTGGTATGAAAATTTCGATACATGATTTCATTCTTTGCAATTTTGGGTCTTCTTTTGGATTTGACATAAGTTGGGCCATTTATCATAATTTGTGATTTCGCTAGATTTTCCTTCAAAGTTGTCAATTTTGACATAATTTCATGTGAATCCCCTATTTTGAAAGCTTCAAAATTTTTTAGCACGTCATTGACAACTCTCAAGCCGAAGTCAAGATGATCGAACACATACCAAAATTATTAATCTTCAAAATATTGTTTCTCCAAGCCCATTATTTTGGAATACTAATAGATTGTGACCTGCAAAATGTGTTCATGAACTAAAGAAGTACCAAACATCAATGGTCCAACGATGAAGAATATAGTTTTCGGACAAACTTGTTATACCTTTCTTAATGAGAATATTTAAAATATCGACGCAAACAGACAAACTTGTTATACCTTTCTTGTTGAGAACACTTAAAATATGGATGCAAAGTATCCTAACTTTTTCAAATTTCTTACACAAACATCGTATCGAAATTTCATCATGGTTACTATACTCAACAATGTAATTGTGATCATCATTCCCCATCGCTATAGAGTATACCACTTGGTTAGCATCTTTGGAAATTTTTTGAGCTAAAAAATCATTGATAACCTTGAACTCTTTTTGAAATAAAGAAAAATATCTTCCAGCAAATTTTTAGAACTTAAGGAATGTGTAGAATGCAAGTTTTTAAAAATCCTCCTATTCTTCCGCTTCTCGACGGCACTAAAGTGCTCTGTCATACTGCACAACAAACTCTATTAAAGAAGTTTGAGAGTTAACAAAACCCAAAAAAAGAATTAATACTCTCATATCTTTGAGATGATGTCATGCCCGTACATAATACTTCACTAAAATAAATGGACACCCAAAAATGGCGTTTACTAAACATGGCTTATGTCCAATGCCCATTTGGAATGTCATAGCTCTTCTTCAAATAAAGCCAATTTTCTTCGCATTGGCTAATGTTGGCTGACCCGTATATGCACTTCTTAAAATTCTTCATAAAGTTACTGTTCACATTCTCCAATTTACTATTATTAATGATTGCATTCTTCAATGTATATCAAATGCAAAAATAATGTCATGTTCGGAAAGACCTTACCGATAGCGTTTCTCATAGCAATATCTTGATCAATAATAATACATATAGGTTCCTTCCATCTCATGCAATCTAACCATGTTTGAAATAACCAAATAAATATATCATCAGCAAGCAAAACACAACCACATAGAATAAAATGCATATGGTGATTCACTCTTGTAAAAGGTGCAAAGGGCATAGAAAATTTATTAGTTATATAGGTTATATAAAAATATTACGTCTCAAAAGGTTGCATAATTATCTCTCGACTGATTATTTGCCCAAAATATATTTCTTGCAGTATTGTTTTCTTCCACAACCATTTCAAAACGAAATCCAACATCATCATTTTTTTTCTGCTTGAAATATGAAATACCACCCATGCATTCTTTGCAAACATTATTTTGTCTACTTGCAATCAAATGACTTATGCAATCCTGTGTTGTAATTTAGGGAACACTTGAGAAGTTGAGAACCTTTGCAATATTAGAAGGTTCATTCCAACACCACGAAATTGTGTTATGAGATATTTAGAAGTATCACATAAGTTTCTATGTGATCACAATGTTATGACCTTCGTGGGGGTGACCAACACTTTTTGTCATTCATTTCACCGATAAATACATGAGCTTCATGTCTAGTCCATTCTTTGTTCTCCCCTTCGTTTCACGTCATTTTCATCCTTTCGTTTGAGGTCTTTATAGGCTTCTTTAGAACACACAAACCTTTGCATATTTCTTTCTTTGTCCATCCGGCTTATGGTAAGCAAATTTTCGTATAGAAAATTTGATTGTTCTAGAATATAAATTTTAATAATGATACACTTCATCATCCAAATAAAAAATCATTCCAACAAAAGGCTTGCCATCAACAACGCAAGGTTGCTCATGACTCTCATCTATATTTTCTATGTTTTCAATATCATGCTCACTATACACACATAAAAAAGCATCTACATTTAGCAATATTGAGTGAAATGCTTAACATTATTACTCGAATATCAAAATTTTATCTAAGCATAAGATAAGTACATCATCATATGTTGTGTTGTTCAAAAATAGCATGTGTTGACAAATCACCTTGTTAGCCGAGAACTGCTCGAGAGACAACCAATTGCCCATGATTGTTGACGAAGTGCTCACGTGACAATGAAGATGCATGATCCGAAATCGCCGTCGATATGAAGATGTCATCATGATTCTCAGTAGCAAACGATTCATCTTGCCTCATCATAGTTCTTGGCGATCTATATATCAAAATATTTTTCACTATTATTTATTTGGTGCATTGAACTCTAAGCTGAAGACATTTAAGATTTAAGATACTCTAGGTAATATACTTTTCTCTAAAAAATAAGAAAATTTTTATGTTATCAATATAAATGCATCGACAATTAATATAACCACTATTAGTTGGTCAAGAGCATAAAATTACAATATTACAACATGTCAAAACCTATTGCATCAACATTACAATAATATTACAACATGTGAAAACCTATTACAACGATATTACAATATAAATGCATTAACATTTTTTTAATCTCTAGTTTAACTAGGAGAATGTGTTGAAACCTATTGCATAAAAAACAAAGATCAGGATGTTCTTCGAACCACGAAGAACAATGATCGCTGAACCTCAAAGTTTAACGAAGGAAAAACGAGGAGCGTCGCTGATCTTGTCGAAGAAAGACCGGATCTCGATCTCATCGTGGTATGCCAAAGGAAGAGCGGACCTCAGAGTTTCACGAAGGAGAACTGAGGGAAGTCGTCATCTTGTCGAAGGAACAACAGATCTCGATCTTGCCGTGTCGTGCGGAAGGAAGAGCGGATCTCAATCTTGCCGTGCTGAAGGAAGGCAGATCATGATCTCGCCGTGTCGATGAAGACGAATCTTGGTCTTCTGCTCAAAAACTTTGTGCCGATCTCTTCATGCCGAATGAAGAGGGATCTCGATCTGGCCATGCAGAAAGAAAAGAAAAAGGAAAGATTCGTGCTCATTGTGGTGCCACCTTAATATTACTCATATATATTATTTTATATTATAAGATTTTCTTAATTTATATTGTGTAAAATGATTTTATTACTAATAAACAATTAAAGAGATCTTAAAATTAATTATAACTAATCTTTATAAATTTTATAATTCATTTAAATTATTTAAATATAATAAATTAATTAAATTGTAATAAATGGATCATTTTAGTTTAATTCTCGTTTAATTGGGATGACTCGACTCAATCAAGATCAATTCAACTCGGTCAAATCTTAAAAATAAGTTATACTTCGCTTCTTCTTTTTTTTTTTTTTTGAATCTTTTCACAATTAATAGCATCCTACAAAGGTAGATCTCTTGTTGTGGGTATCAGTGGTGGTATGTACAAAATGACCAAAAAGGGAAAAAGGTTCTGGATTTTGGATTCTTTTCTCCCCCTCAATGTTTACCAAACAATCTCAAAAGGCTAGCGGCAAAGCTGTAATTTCTTGAATTTTGAATGTGGAGAACTTTCCTGACATATAAATAGGAGGATCTCTCCTCATACAACTCAATACTAAAGGAATTCTAATTTATATATGAAAGTTGAGATCAATAAAATAATGCATGGGGTGTTATTCTTTTTTTTTTCTTCCTTGTGATTTACAATATAGTGAGGACAACATTATAAAAAAAAATGATGATTGGTTCACTTGAAAATTTGGTAATCCATAGATGTCCAATGAGATAAAAAAAAACAAAATCAACTGAAAGCACACAAATTCAAATAAAAAAAATTTGAGTACTATAATGAATGGCTATGATTGTTGAATAAGTTTTATGCAATTGTTGACAAAATGGGACAATTACAAAATGAAATTCAAGAGCACCAGATAGAGCTAAATTAAGGCTTTCTCAGGAGAATGCTGGCCAGGAATTGTTGAGGCCTAAAAGAGGAACATATCTAAGTAGGGGTGTAAGTAAAAAACTTAAAATCGAAAACTTAAAAAACCGTTCCTAACCAATATAAAATTGTAGAATTTTCTAGATTCGAAAAAAATAATTAGGCAGTTTTAAGTTTAGAAAAATCATCCGAGGGATGGAGACCTACATAATTGAAAATATTTGAAATATATATTGGTATTATATTTTAATTAAATACTTATACTATATATAATTACTCAATAAACATAGTATTTATCTCATTATATATATAACATTAATATAAGTCATAACTAGTACTATTACAATATATAATATGTGAATGACATTGATTTATGAAATAAAATACATCTTAAATATTATCATTTTTTTAATAAATATAACATATATAAAATCTAGGGCTCCCAAAGGACCTTCCATAAAAACCGATAAAGTTTTTAACATTTTAAAAATCCAACCAAAAATAGCAGGACGATTTTTTAAATGAAATAGGGGCCTTTCAAAGTCATGTATCATCTGGTTGATAGTTGGTGGTACATGCAACGTATGTTACTATGGACATACGAGAGGCTACACATATAAGAGAGGTTATGCAATGCAATATAATAGGTTGAGAAACCTTGGCATGCACTCCCCTCCTGTGCTAATAGCTAGCGCATCCACAAACCCCTAAGATGTGCATCCTCGATTTATATAAATGAAGGTCTGGCCCCAAGAATCAATAGACAATATGAATTTATGAGTAGTGGAGTAAAACCTAATACTCTGATAACTCCTATCATATGAAGTCAGTTTAACATCCAATTATGAAAAGGATCAATTTGAAATATAGCTTCTACACCTTGGTATCCAATCTAATTCCTTTTAACACTTATAATTATCAACTTTATGAAGATCCCATTATATTCAAGAAACTCATAATATTGGTACTCTATGAGACATTTTTTATTTCCTTGCATGTGACACGAGATCATTCTCAGACACAAGACTATGTGCGACGACCAAACAAAAGAGCACATAACTAAGCCTATTTTGAGTATACAACGGAAGGGTTTTATTCGAGACGATTTACCGAGAGTTGTTCTTATAGATTTTCAATCAAGGACATAGCGAGAGTGCTCAATGGGTCGTCATGAGATCATGGCACGTTGAGGCACTAATGCAGATGCTAATTTTTGAAGGGGCATGTGAGGAATCACGAAGCATCGAGAAAGGTAACCGATGTGGGCTGCAACACCACGTTCAAGGCCAGACGCTAGAATTAGAAAAACTTACTTGTATTATACATATAGAAATATAGAATACATATGGGCTTAGGAAGATACTAGTGAGTTCCTCCTTAATGTACCGTAGGTAAGAAAGTCTCATTATAAAAGTAGAAGTGTAAAAGACTAATTCTCTGCCGATAATTTTGTAAGATTATACCACAAGGGCGGATAACTGAGTACTCCGCAAGACTACGCAGTATGGATAGCTGCATGCATTCTTTGGGACAATCATAAGTGACTGCAAGCTTAAGTTGTGCGACATTAGCGTCACGAGACTTTGCATGTTGTGTCACAAAAAATACCCCGCGACACATGCAAGTGAACTCTATTATGATTGATAGTGTTCAGTCACTGCCCTTGATTGTTCTAGATGAAAGGCAGACAAGTTAATGAGGGTGCAAGTAATCGACAGATGGTAAAGACGAAGATCATGAGAGGAAAATCGAATAGAGTTGACTTGAGACCCTATGGAAGTTACCTTAGCCTTTTCTTGGCTTTGGTAGTTTGCCTCAGTTCAAGGGATTAATCATGCACGCCATACCTATACCCATACCCTATCAAGCAATGGGCTCATTTTTTATTTATTAGGAAAGAGAATGCTATCCTGGACCCCCAAATTGGGATTCTCCTGACCTACTTTAACAGATTGGATAGGGGGACCAATCACTTGACCAAGGAGAGTGATGAAAGTGGCAGCTTATAAGAACTACTTCTAACTTATATGAAACCCTTAGACTAAATCAAGATGTATTTTTCCCTAGTAGTAAAAGCATGCATGATATCATCAGGAAGATATAGGGCCAATGTATGAAACCCCAAAAACAAGCTAGTCCAACTTAAATGAGATGTAATAGTTTCTCAGTTGTTTAACACTCTTGCCAATATTCTAACCTCATTCTCTTCCAAATATAATCTCTAATTAAAGAGGTTGGTCTGAGTGGTACCATGATATATTGGGCTAATGTTTAATTCTTTTTTTAATGATGTTTGAAGGGTTTTGGTTAGTCTTACAAGGCTGGTAAATTAGATTGATAAAGAATATACGAATAAGATATTACAAGATTATAATAACTAAGTGGGACTCAAACTAATTTATGTTGTGCATATAAGGGTTGCATTGGTTTTTTAATTATATGCACATCACATTGCATGGTAACCATGCATGGTTCATCAATGGGTATTTATATGATTCCATGATGCTGAAAGGGAGAGCTGTTCAGTGTATACAACTACAAATGATAATTAGAATAATGCCTATATATATAGACATTTCAATGATCGTCCACATGGGATAAGGGGCAATCATGGGGATCCCTTCCATATGCTGCATTTTTAACTTATGGCCCTAGTTTAATTTTTTATTTCTGATAGAACATGCATGATCCAGAAAGCATCGGAACATCATTTGTTTAGCTTAAATATCTATCAATTCTTTTGGTGCTACTAGTAATTAATTTGTAGCCTTTCCAAGAGTTGTTAATTATGGTTGCTTGCTAACCAGAACACATTATTTAACATTCTTAAATGAAGAACCTGTGGTTGCATGACAGAAGCATACAAATCAACCTTTTATGCACGTAAAGAATGATTCCTGGGAAAGTTATCATCACTGTCTATGCAAGTTAAACATTAATATTTTTGTTGACCTAGTTTAGCTACAAGATGCAAACGGAGATATATATACTTTAATCCATCTAATTATTCCAGCACCCACTCAACTGAGGATATATTAAAATTATTTTTTTACTCAAAAGTGACTGGTGGACAAGGTGAAGATACAAAAAGGGAAAATATGATAAACACTATAATAAGTGATACGAAATATATACGTAAAAACTGGTAAGAAAAATCCATCAAACTGAAAAAATAGAAAAAAAAGTATCCATCAATCCGAGAAATTTAAGACACATGAATTATTGTTAATATCCATGCAAGATGTCTTGAATTAGTCTTAAATGCATAAGATAAGGAATAGATGTTGGGTATATATCGAAATACGATCTTTACTAGGCATGTCATATTTTGATAAAATCATGTGGGCCGAAATTTAGAGAGAACAATATTATGAGTCAGTAATGAATGTTTCATAGGTCTTAAATTCATTATAAATTCACTTAAAAAGTATTTATATTTATGAATTGATGGTTCTGGACCCATTTTGGCAATACATTCCTTAAATCCAATTTAATGAGACATTAATATTAACAATGCATAATCCGTATTATATGCATGTTTTGATTTAGTGTATAACATACTACATACATTTCATGGAGTCGCAACATATCACTACAACATTTTTAACGATTTTCGATGGCTCCATCGGAAATCTTGTCAGGATTTTCTGACGAAACTCAAAATCCGTCGCTATTTTTGAAGGGGGCACCCGTCGGAACCTCCAATGGGAGTCTACTCCATCGAAACCTCCGATGGATAGCCCCGCCGGACATATTGATGGGGTCGCCCATTGGAAACTATTTTTAGAATATAAACAAATCGCACCCAACGATCAGATCCGGCCGCTAGCTATGCGACCCGCTCCGACGGCAGAAGCGACTCGACCCAAGAGTAGCATGAGAGAGTGCAAGAAGGGTAACGAGAGAGAGGGAGGCGACCAAATTTGGTCGGGCAACCTCTGTGGCGGCCACAGACATTGGACCAAGCAGCCTGTCGGTCAGATCCAACTGCAAGCTCCGAACCCGGCAACATGCAGACCGGATTCGGCCGTAGGCGGATCCCGCCTCAGGGACAGGATCCGGCGCCTGGGATCTCACTAGAGTCGGGGGAGGTCGACGAAGCCGCGGGAGAGAGGGAGAGGTCACCGGAGTCGGAGGAGTTATGGGAGGTCGTCGAGTCGTCGGAGCCATGGGAGCTGTCGGAGTCGTGAGAGGTCGATGCACTACTAGAAAAATGCGGATTACCGACGGTCCGAACCATCGGTAATCAGCCCGAAAACCGTCGGTAATGCAATTATCGACGGTTTTTCAGTCGGAATCGATCCGTCGGAAAAATGCTCGTCGCAAACGAATTTGCGAAGGTTAAAAAAAATTCGTCGAAAATATTGACGGTTCTGGCCGTCGGAACAGTCCCCGGCGGTTCGACCCGTCGGAAATTTTCTGACGGTTGCAACTGCCGGAAAAGTCCCCGGCGGTTCGAACCGTCGATATTTCCGACGGTTGCAACCGCTGGAAAAGGCCGGCGGTCCGAACCGTCGATATTTCCGACTTCCGACGGTTGCAACCGCCAGAAAAGGCCGGCGGTCCGAGCCGTCGCAACTTTTCGATGGTCCCAACTGTCAAAACTTTAGACCGGCGTCGCAACCGTCGATCTTTTGACGGTCGAAATCGTCGCAAATAATTTTTTAAACATAAAAAAATTAGCGGCCGGATCCAGCCGCCTGGCGTTCGGATCCGGCCGCTGGAGGCCGGATCCACCGCCAGGAGGCCGGATCCGGCGCCAGGAGGCCGGATCCGGCGCCAGGCGGTCGGATCCGCCGCCAGGAGGCCGGATCCGGCCCGCCTGGTGGCCGATCCGGTGCTCGGCAGTCGGATCCGGCGCCAGGAGGCCGGATCCGACCCGCCTGGCGCCGGATCGGCCCCGGCCGCCTGGCGGCCGATCCGGCCGCTCGAAGTCGGATCCGGCCGCTGGAGGCCGGATCCGGCCGCTGGAGGCCGGATCCGACAGCGTGGCGGCCGGATCCGAACGGCCACGGTCGGATCCGGCCGCTGGAGGCCGGATCCGACAGCGTGGCGGCCGGATCCGAACGGCCACGGTCGGATCCGGCCGACAGTAGAGAGAGAGATAGATGCCGGCGCAGAGCGGGAGAGAGAGATACGCTGGTGCGGGAGAGGGTCGCCGGCGCGGGAGAGAGAGAGATACGCGGGAGAGGCCGGAACCGGCGCGGGAGAGGCCGGAACCGGCGCGGGAGAGGATCGGTAATTGCGACGGTTTGGACCGTCGCTAGTTATATTAATAAAATACTCTTATATATGATATTATTATACATTTACCGACGGTTACGACCTTCGGAAATTGCGATGGATGGATATCCGTCGGAAATATCGACGTTCCTAATCGTCGAAAAATTAAATAATAATATAATAAATTATATAATTAATTTTTTTATTTTTGACAATCATAACCGTCGGAAAATCCGTCGAAAAGATTTAATATTAATATTAAAAATATATAATTTAATTTTTTATTTCCGATGGTAGTAACCGTCGGAAAAGTCGTCGGAAATTGCGACGGATGGATATCCATCGAAAATATCGACGTTCCTAATCGTCAAAAAAGAAAGTGATGGAGCGGAAATTGCGATTTTCTTGTAGTGATGGAGCGAGCGAGAAAGTGAGAGAGAAAGAGAGGGAGGAAGCGGGGGAGAGAGAGAGGGGAGACATACACTGAAAGAGGGGAGACCAAGAGATGGAAAGAGAGAAATGAGAGAGGGAGAAATATAGGGAGAGAGAGACAGAGGAAGAGAGGGAAAAAATTAGGCGGGAAAGTTGAGCGGGGGAAATTAAAGTTTTCGATGGTCTCTTCCTTGGAGATTTGTTAGTAATTTTGAAGGCGAAACTCGTCAAAAATATTAATAATAAAATATTAAAAATGTACTTATATTATTATTATAATTTTATTTTTGATAGATTATGTCTTCGAAATTACCAATAGATCTCCATTCGTCGATAATTCCGAAGGAGGAACTCGAATTTCGAAGGTGGAACCCGTCGAAAATAGTAATAATAAAATAATAAACATGTGCTCGTATTATAATATTTTGTTATAATTTAATTTTCGACCAGACTATCCTTTGGAATTACCGAGGTATTTCTATCCATTAGTAATTTCATTGGTAATTTTAATAATAAAATACTAAACATATACTTATATCATATTATATAAATATTATTATAAATATCATTGTCAATGGTCCTAGCATCGATAATTCTGAAGGCTAGGTCAGTCGCTAATTTGCCGACGGAAATAACCCGCCCATAGTAGTGGTGAAGGATTTTTTGGACCTTTGGTCCTCAGTATTTCAAAAGGTTTTTCCTATTCTAAATATCGTCAAAAAATACGAAGGATTCTTGTCCGTAAAAAAATTATTCGTAGCAAATAGACAATTTTCTATGGTAATTACACACCGACCGATTCGTTTCGACACCAAACTCAATAGCATGCGAGCGCAGTTAATTCATACTACAAGAAAATTGGCGATTAGCGACTCAAGATAGATGACGCTAGGGAGGCGCTATTACGTCTTCGTTATGAAGAGCGTCTCATTAGCATCCAACTAGCACCGCAAAAGTGGGACACTGAAAATCGATGGCTAGTGGCATCGCACTAGAGTCAAAGAAAATGAGATGCAACTAGCGCCACCTGTTGACGCTATCTCGACGTTATTAAGACATGATGTTTGCGGCTATACAAAGAAGAAGCGCGTCGCTAAGTCGACGCGCAAGGGGCGCTAGACATGAGGCGCTATTTCGGCGCCCATGAATCGCTACTATAGGCGCTAGGAAGGCGCTGAAGTGACGCAAATATGATCGTGTACGCGTCGCCAATGAGATGCGAATATGACGCTAAGTACGATATATTTGACGCAGCGTCGACAGTCATTGCGACGCTAATGGGACGCTTTGGAGTCGCTAGGTTCAGATTTTTTTTTACCCATTCAATTCTCATTTTTTCCCTTCCCAGACCATACAATTATATAATGCATATAAAAATGCATTGATATTCATCACAGACAATATAAAAGCATCACAAGCAGTATAAGAGCATCACATGCAATATAAGAGCATCACAGGCATAATAATTAACATAAGAATACGAAAAGTAATAAATCGAAGTAACAACCTATATGTATATCTAAATCTATAAGTAACAAAAGCTTTGTTTGTATTCATGGGTTGTTTCTATCATAGGTTTGGGAGTTATTGTTATCATTCCGGACATTCGACCTAGACGTGCTCGGTCCATGACCTCGCGGGGATGGATTCTGCGTCGGGATCAATCCCTGAATCGCCTGCAATAGCGAAGCCAATTGCTGCGACAACTACTGTGATATCTGTGCCGATAACTACTGCGATAGCTGCTGTGATAGTTGCGTCATATCAGGTGCAGTGGATGAGCTCGGAGCAGATGCACCTCCTGCATATCCTCCGCTCCTCTTAAGTATCTGAGCGGCTGTGCCAAGGCCACGCAAGAATCCCCTCGTGTCGTGCCGGCCACCTCCTCCCAAACAGCAGGGTCTTCTACGAAATAGAAAAATTATACAATCATATAATATATAAATTATATATCAAGAAACACATAAATTAAAAATATAACTAAGTTACAACAATGTGTTTATCTATATGTATTATAAATATATATATGTGTATGTATTTGTCTATACATGTGCGAGTCATATATATATATATATATATATATATATATATATATATATATACGTATTCGAAGTGAATATATGTGTATATGTTTATATGTGTGAGATTAAGTTATAATAATATGTATATATGAACTTATTATATATAAGTATAAGCATATACGCGTATTTATATGTCTATATGTGCCCGATTAAGCGAGGAGGTAAAAAGTCGGCTTAGGAGGCGCCATACAGACGCTATTGAGTCGCTAGTTACAGTTAGCGACACCGTAGCGTCGAACTAGCATCTAATGCTTTTTCGCGTCTCAAGTGTGCGACGCTACAGAGACGTCAATAGTGTCACCATAGCGTCCACATTAACGGCCGCTCTAGTTAGACGCGACGTGGACGCTATTGAGTCTCCACGGTAGTAAATCACTCTCTTAATTCAACCACCGTAATTTCATGATTAAGTATATAATAATATATGCATAATTAAGATATTATATATATTATATGTATAGATAACATAAATAATATAGGTAACAAATTATATATTTAGGAACTATAAATACATATATATATAATCGTATAATTAATACATATATATGTTGATAATACATATATACGCTATTGATAATATGTTGATAATCGTATAATTAATACTAATATAATATTTAATTAATTTATTGATTAACATATAGTATATATAATATATAGGGTTTAAATATAAAATAAATAACGAAATAAATATAGATAAGTTATCCAAATAGAGTCGCCTCCCATTGGGACGCCATATAGCGTCTCTTTAGAACCACGAAACGTGCGACGCGATATTCGCGTCGAACGTTGTCGGCGCGTGCTGCCGCGCATTTCCGCTCTGTGGCGCGAAATAATAGCATCTACGTAGCGTTTCCATTGCGTCAGCATTAGCGTCTATCTCCTGGATAACTAAAAAGACGTTAATGAGACGCTATTGAGAGGCAATTACCGTCCCACAATTGTGACGCAAAGGCGTCTATATAGCGTCACTACTTTAGGCGACGCTACTTTACGTCGCTAAGTGCCCATTTTCTTGTAGTGTCATTCATTTCGTGCATTCAAATGGGCGGAAAAGGAACAAGCGATTCAAACGCACATCCGGATCAGGTGGGAGGGAGTGATCACTGATGGCTACTTCTGCTGTCACTACACATAGTTATGCAATGCAAATGCATGCATTGCATGTGCATGTGGTGCATGGCCGTCTTCTCGAGGGCGGGCGGCGCATGTGTGCAAATGCGGCGTGTGTCTGCGTCGTCATGAGGAGGAGGTGGCCCCGCTGTTGGAGTAAGGCAACAAATGAGCCTCACATGGGGGGGGGGGGGGGGGGGAGGCGTCGTCTCATGGCACGCCGGCAGCAGCACATGGGAGCCGCCGCCGCTGCCGCTGCCGCTGCTGGGGGATTCGCCTGCACCTGCACCTGCAACCTGCGTGATCGATTGCTGTACGTAAACATCAGGATAAGACTTGGCGGATTGATTGATTCAGTGTGGATATATATATATATATATATATATAATGCATGTATATCGAATTATGATAAATTTTCCACCTGAGAAAATTAACCTCCTTACAGTCGATCTAATTTGAAGAGGATGAGTAAGAAGAACTCAACCTTCTTTTCTTATCTTAAACACGTACGTACGTCTGAAACTTATAAATTTTTTGTGCGTGATTGATAACGAAAAAGGCAACATAAACATTTCACCTTACATGAGACTGATAACTTGATGTTGGAATCAGATCCTTTTTTGCATGTTTACCTTTTTTTATTATTAATTTGCTTAGAAGAAGGAATAAAAGTTAGTAGGGAGGAATGGATTTGGGCTTGTCTTCCTACACCAGTGGTGGATCAGTCGTGACCTCATGCAGCACAGCTACGTGCATGTTCCCATCCCAATCATTTTCACCACATATATACCTGCTCCCATCCCAATCAAATTTATTATTTTTTTTCTCTTCGGGGCTAAGAAAATTCGAGTGAAACTATATTTAATTATTCATTCCATTAAATTTAAGTGAAATTTGCACGGTTTTGTAGGTTCGTGAATTGATGTGAAGATAGGTGATTTGCCGAGTTTTTCTCCTTTCTTTCAAAATAATATAAATATAACCAGTTAAAATGTCTTTTCTTCTTTATATCATTTGGTCTCGAATACTTTTCTCGTTTCCTTTTAGACTTTTTTATCAATTTTTTATTGCAGCTTTATGTTTTTTTTTTTCTTTTTGTGCATGATTACATTTCCCTTTTAAAATTTATTCAAAGGTGACAATTTAGTTATCCATCTTACCTACTGACAGAAACAAGCCAGCCGAACAACTACATAACTTGAAGTCAGAACAACTAAAATTCTTTGTAAGTGAATTTGCTTGGACGCATATCGAAAAAAATATGACTACATAAACATGTTCAAACATATTCTATTATTCTCTTACATTTTAATTTCTCTATTTTATTCAAAAAAAATTAATTGCAACAACTGTGCAGTTGCAATATAATATCATAAATGAAAACAAAAGACAAATAAAATGCGCAAATCCGATTGGTTTTTCATTATAGGGTTATAATCACTCCTAAATTATCATATTTTTCACATCTAATCTTAAAGTACGAATTTATTTTTTTAATCCCTAAACACTATTGTGATTTTTTCATCCTTCTATCAGCTTCTATTAAGTTTTTTGTTAGCTTCGTTATGAAAAGTTGAAGTTACCTATCCAGCGATAACACATAAAAAAATAAAAAAAAATAGATCGTGTCACAGCAAGAGAAAGGGGGGGTTGCCCCTGCTGCGACCAACGACGACCTATCACTGGTCACATCGCAGCAAGGGGAGCAACCCCCTTGCTAGTCGTGTCATAGTAGGGGGGACGAACCCCCCCCCCCCCCCTTTCCCCTTGCGTGCGCCGACGCACGGCGATCACGTCGTAGCAGGGTGTACCCCACCTTCCCCTGCAACGCGATCGGCAAACAGTAGGGGGGAGACCTCCCCCTCCCCCTGCGCACCCCCCTCTGCGACCGACACTTGCACGTAGGGGGAAAGGGTGGGAGGTCCCCCACGTTGTGGCGTCGCAGCGGGGGGAGCCCCCCCTTCCCCTTTCCCCTTGCACGCGCTAGCGTAGGGACGCCCCTTGCTGCGACGCAACTGGCGAACACAATAGGGGTTGACCCCCCCTCCCCCACCCCTTTCTGGAGAAGTGTTTGCCGACGACAGGAAAGGAGGGAGAAGAGAATGAAGACTAACTTTGACTTTTCATAATTGAGAAAAATCGATAACAGAAAAGTTATCAGAAGCCGATGGAAAAGATCAAATTGAAAAAATCATCATAGTTTAGGGATATAAAAAAATAAGTTTGTACTTTGAAGTTAGATGTGGAAAATTGTGATAACATTAGAGTGGTTTATGAAGATAACCCTTCATTATATAAAGCTACGAATGGTTGGGAGGAAAATTTTAATTTTTGACTAAAACGTAATATACATATATATATGTGTGTGTGTGTGTGTAAGGGTGTGGTAGCACCCTACGCCCACACATCTTGAACTGTCCGATTTGAGATGGACAAATCAGATGTGTATGTGCAGGTTCACGAGGGTTCACCCGGTTCGAGAGCATCAATTTGCACGACAGATGTGTGGTTCGTGAGGTATTTTTCCGGTTCGCGCCTCTCCCCTCTCTACGTCGATGAATCGTGCCTCTCTCCTCTCTGCGTCGGCGACGACGACGGCAGCACCAGGCGACAACGATGGGGCAACAACTTTGCAAGAAAGGAAGTTAATGCAATCGTCGATCAGTGAACGCCGATATGAGATGTGCGAATGATGTCATCGATTTGTGCCCACTGGACGGCAACCTAGCGTGAGAGAGATTGGGGGCGACCAAGAGAGGCCCTCTGTCACGTAGATCTGCTGCACCAATGGATCGAACGTCGGAGCAGAATCGTCGCGCCGACCTTCGCGCCGCCACCCTCCGTCATGTAGAATCATCGTCGCTGCCAAACCATCGCACAAATCAATGAGGGAAGAGAAATGAGGGCAGATCCTTCGCACCGCCATCCTCCGGCGTGCAGAATCGTTGCCCGTCGCCAAACCGTCGCACAGATCATTGAGGGAGGAGAAATGAGAGGAGATCCTTCATGTCGTGCATTTCGATGCCGGAAGATGGGGAAGAGACATGCAGAGAGAAAGGAGGAGACGCGCATGATAGCGAGGGAGGAGAGGCACGATAGGGAGGAGAGATGCGATAGACGGGAGCCATGCACCCTTCGAACCAGCTGAATCGCTCCCCTCCATCCCAACTCGCTGAACCGCTCGAATCTCTCCCTCGAATCGGCGCACACACATCAGAGCCGTCCATCTCATATCAGACAGCTCTTAAAGCAGGGGCGTTGGGTGCTACCACAAAGGTAGGTTAGCGAAACAAAAATTGGTGATGTATAAAATGATATATAACTAAGTCAATCATGTTATGGTTTACCATTATAATGCTATATCTTCTGGCCCAGTGATGGGTCCTCCATGTTGTCATCCATTGCTGTCAAAGTGAATGAGCAATATTGTTAATTATTTTTTTTTAAAAAAAAGATGAGATGTAGAACAACATTGTTTCTACCATGCATCGATTAAATTAAATCCTAATTCAGTTACCTTTATAATTTGTTTTGGATCATCTGACTAATCTGGTAATGATATGATAAATTTAATGTGTAATCATGAAAAGGAATCTATAGATGAACCATATACCCACACTTAGCTTTGGATTATATTATATGCCATAATAATTTGCATCAATTCATTGGGCACAGGTGGACCATGACTGTGACCGCTTCCCTGCTCACAGGACGCAGACAGAATCCTGCTTAGCCAAGCCGGCCAATTAAACTGATTAAGACAAAATATAAACTGCTGACTCACAGAATAATCTCTCTCTCTCTCTCTCTCCTCTCTCCCCTCTCTCTCCCTCCCTCCCTCCCTCCCTCCCTCTCCATTTGGATGTAGCAAAAGTGGACAATTAAGTGTATGCACATCAGAAACGAAAAATGAAGGCAATAAGAGCACCTTAATTATGCAAGATGAGCTAACCAATTGTGTAATCACTTTTCTGTAATTTAATAGGGCCTCCCTGTATGAAAACATGCTTCTCTTCAATTAGAAGCATATCCGATTTTAAAAATTTTAATTAGGAAACTATTCCATCGTCAATGGACTGTTTTGTTTTTTCAGAGTACTTTTAAGTCTAATTATTCGATGGAAGGTCTTTAGGATCCTAATTTTTAGCCAGTTTTCAAGTTGAAGCACATTCATTTATATCATTAAAGATAAAAAAAAGGATTAAATTTTGGAAGTGGTGCGAATCAAAATATTATTTTATATGAATAAAGATCTACCTGCATTTTCTGTGATTCTTTTAATTATAAAAATTTATTTGTAACTTTTTTATTTATTTTTTTGGTTCATATAGGTTTTTTTATCTAATTATCATATAACCGATATTAAGAATTATTTTATTATGTTTTCATAAATCACATGTTATGCTTTAATATCATATGAATTTATTTATATTATTTACATAATCTTATGTTAATGAAATATTTTTTATGCATATTAATAAGACTCAAGATATAACACTACAAGAAAATCGTGATTTTTCGACGGATAATTTCCTACGGTTCTAAATCCGTCGCAATTTGCGACGGATTTTTCGACGGTTATGACCGTCGAAAATACTTTATATTATTATTTAATTTTTCGATGATTAGGAACGTCGATATTTTCGACGGATATCCATCCGTCACAATTTCCGACGTTTTTTCCGACGGTTACGACCGTAGGAAATAAAAAAAATTAAATTATGTATTTTTAATATTATTATTAAATTTTTTCGATGAATTTTTCGATGGTCAGGACCGTCGGAAATAAAAAATTAATTATATAATTTATTATATTATTATTTAATTTTTCGACGATTAGGAACGTCGATATTTCCGTCGGATATCCATCCGTCACAAAATTCGCTGCAATTTTCGAAGGTCGTAACCGTCGGTAAATGTATAATAATATCATATAAAGATTATTTTATTAATATAACTAGCGACGGTCCAAATCGTCACAATTATCGACGGTTTTGACCGTCGGTAACGATTACCGACGGTTCAAACCGTCGGTAAAATAAAAAATAAATATTATATATAACTAAATATATTTTCGACGGTCACAACCGTCGGTAATTATAAAAATATTTAATATTTACGTTTTCGACGGCCGAAACCGTCAGTAATTAAAATTTCGTTATCTCGCTTTTTTTCCCTTTTCCCGCTTTCTTTCCACTTTTTCCCTTTATATATATTCCTCCTCCCTCCTCTCTCTCTCCCTCCTCCTTCCACTCCTCTCTTTCTCCCTCCTCTCCTCTCTCTCTCTCCCGGCCGCGAGCACCCTCTCCCGCGCGTCGAACGCCGGCGACCCTCCCACGCCGGACGCCGACGACCCTCTCCCGCGCCACCCTCTCTCTCTCCCGCTCCGCGCCGGCGTCTCTCTCTCTCCTGTCGGCCGGATCCGGCCCCCAGCGGCCGGATCCGGCCTCCAGCGGCCGGTTCCGACCTCCAGCGGCCGGATCGGCCGCCAGGCGGCCGGTTCCGACCTCCAGCGGCCGGATCGGCCCTCAAGCGGGCCGATTTCGGCCTCCAACATCCGGATCCGGCCTCCAGCGATCGGATCCGAACGCTAGGCGGCCGGATCCGAACGCTAATTTTTTTATATTTAAAAAATTATTTGCGACCGTCAAAAGATCGACGGTTGCGACGCCCGTCTAAAGTTTCGACAGTTGCGACGGTTCGGACCGCCGGCCTTTTCCGGCGGTTGCAACCGTCGGAAACATCGACGGTTCGGACCGTCGACCTTTTCCGGCGGTTGCAACCATCGAAAATATCGACGGTTCGAACCGTCGGGAACTTTTCCAACGGTTGCAACCGTCGGAAAATTTCGACGGGTCGAATCGCCGGGGACTGTTCCGACGGCCAGAACCGTCGATATTTTCGACGAATTTTTTCAACCGTCGCAAATCCGTTTGCGACGAGCGTTTTTTCGACGGATCGATTCCGATCGGGCTGATTACCGACGGTCCGTAATCTGCGTTTTTCTAGTAGTGTAGTATGTACGAGTCTCCATCAAGATCCTCTAGTGTGTGTTTTTTTTCCAAATTCGAAAAATATAAGTTTTTGGTTGGATTTTTCAACATTTTTGACATCTCTAATAAGAACGATATATAATAAATTTATGAAGTTCATGCAAATGAAAATTGATAATCCATTAATCAAAATTCAAAATCGGATCAAATCATCCATTAATCACAAAGAAGGTTTTGGAAAAAAAAAACAAGCTCTAATTATTCAAACCAAAAACAATATATGAATCATACATGCATGGAAGTTGAAAGATAAATTATATATATATAATTTTTCCCTGGGGAAAAAAGTGTCTCCATGCATCCATTCCGAAGCTTGGTAGACTGAATGTGACCCAAGAACTACGGGGTCAAGAACTATATATATTTTAACATTGCAGATCAATGCTTAGGATGAGATGTGGTTTTCACATTTTTTTTTTCGTTTTTCCCCCTAATAATTATGTCGGCATATTAAATTATTAGTGCTAACTCATTGTTTCTGTACTTGCATTCCCTCCTTCATTAGTTGTACATATGATTAGAGAGAGAGAGAGATGACAGATAATATAAGAAAATCAATGCCTAATACTTTCAAGAATGCTGTCCAATTTTGATCTTTTGACCAAAGCCTAAATGGCTCATATCAAGTTCCAAAGAACTACACTAGAAAAATATACAATGAGTGCTACCAATATATCATTTAATCAGCTTTAAGCCAAAAAATGGTCATGCTAAGATGGCCATGATGAAAGCTTTAAATAATGGTGACCTGCCAGCCATTTATATCAGCCCTCTATAAACCTGGCTGCAATATATTTATATGCATTTAATTCCTTAGTTTTGTTATCTGGATGAGAATTTTGAAATTTGACTAAGTAACATGTTGAGGCCCCCTTGGCTCAGCAAAAAAAAATTAAATGTTGATGCTACTAGTTGTCATCATATGTGCATGGACCACAAAGGAGGTGCCAAAATGTTTTCAGAAGGATGCAAATTTAATAATATAGGTATGTTAGGTACTTTATCTTCAATTAGGGATCACATGATTTTTGTATTTTACTTTTCTACCCACAAGAAAACAAGTTATTAATAATTAGGTTTTAGCTCATGCATTGAATTCAGCTCTCTTTAATTTCTTCTATAAGTAGTTTGCCCTCACTTACATAATTGTTAAGTTTGAAACTACGCTTAGGTAAAATATTTTCGTTGAAAATATCATCTATCATGACTAAGGACACAAATCGGTTGAATTAATAGTGATTTGAACTTTTATTTTTACTAATATATATGATGGTAATAAAAAAAATAGAAAAGAAGGGATATGGTTGATCAAATTGAGTTGTGCACATGAAGAGAGCCCACTGAAATAAATCCAGGGGGGTAGACAAATTTGTCATACCCGTTTATTACATTCATACGAGCCACTATTCAAAATGATCACAAGTATGGACTGAGAATCTAGCATATCTAAAGGGACCCGGGTTACATAGTTTCTGTTTATCAGATTGCAGAAAGACTAGAAGTTGCAAGAAAGCCAAGTATTTGTTCTTTTCTTTTTCCATATTTCAATGATTCAGAAATTAGCTTGCTAAAGGCAGTCAGTAACCATTTCACTCTTTGGAGAGAGGAACAGAAGGATGGAAGATTAGAGAAGATAAGTACTAGTTGTCTTTTTCATTATTTCAATGATGCAGGTACAAGATTGATGACAGCATGCATTCCACTCTTTGTACTGCATTACAAAAAAAAAATTTAATGCACAAAGTTGGATCTCTTAAAAAGATCAAAATACAAATGCTAACAATGAATTATGTTGCTTTGCACATAATGAAGAAAAAAAGTGACAGGGGAAAAAAGTCAGTTTCCTTTATCTTCAAACTAAGAAGTGGTTTCTTGTCTATGGAGTTAACTGGAAAAGAAAATGCAGAATTAAGTGACTCATTTCATTCCTGTAAATTATCATTTTTTATCCAAACAAGTAGAGCCTTAGATTGAAGGCCAAACAAAGGAAGAAACAGACAAAGAAAGCATCCAACCCTCCCCGTGAATCCAACTCTACAGTACTCTCTGCTACTTGCCTTCATCCCAGGGGCAATGCACCTCATCGAATCCAGTCCAGTCCATCCATTCTCAGCTGCCGCCGCATCTTACTCCCCTCACATGCCAGCTGAAGTATATTCTCCTGCTGTTGTTCCTGCGTGTGCTAATAGAAACACCCACAAGGATCAAGTCTTTGTGTTTTCAGGCCACCATTCTCTGCAGACACACACGCCCACACCCCCACACACACACAACTATTTGCCCTCCATGCATAGTCTGTTATAATCCAATCATGGGCAATCAACGGTTTAAGTGCACAGCTCAAAGTGCAGGATTTCAGAACCACAACATGGATTTACCACAAAGTGTATGGGGTTACTACTTAGGAAGTACAAAGAGCTATCAAGAAACCTTCACATTGACACTTTCTGAAGCTGCTTCCTCCAAAAAATGATTTGAAACCAAAAGATTTGGACTCATTACCTTGAACGAAAAAGGAGGTACGAAATAGGTTGAGAGAAGTATGATGTCCCATCCTCTAGCATAGAGGAACTGTGTATTGGCACCTTCTCCATAAGTAGAAGGCAAACAAAGAGATGCCCCGGCCGGTTGGTGTGTAAGAAATCAGCTATCACAAAAGGTTTTACTCCCCCTTAATTACTAAACTCATAGGTTTTATGTGACAACATTTTACTCCAATTATTATGCTTATGAGAAGAGAAAAGATCACTCTAATGGTGACAGATGAACAGGCAAAGTGTACATGATGCTGCCCTTATCAGTTCTCAGAGAGAGAGAGAGAGAAACTTATGTGATAGATTCTTCGATTTGACTACTAGTACTATACTCGGATCCAAAATTTGGCAATCTGTAAAGAGTAAAGACCACGAACCAGATTCAGATTTACCCCCAGCCATGTGCTCCACTCCTAGGGCCCATGTTACACTGCCTCTAGTCCAGTAGTCCACAACCATCATCCAAGAGAAAATTCAAAAGGGAAAAAAATTCATTAGTATATTAATATTAAACTGTTCATGATTGATGATGTGAAGACAATAGTTTACAGCCTTGCCCACATTGATGATTGATCGAAAAATACAACTCCTTCACCCGAGTAAAATGTATTTGTAATATTATACTATTATTCTAGTGTACTTGTGGTATTTAGTATTTACTCACATTTAAGTATTTAAACACAATAGAAAATCCTAACACCACCACCACCACCACCCTCACCTCCTCCTTGACTCCTCCCCTCCTCTCTCTCTCTCCCCCCTCCACAGCTCCATTTTCTTTCTCCTCTAGCTCTTCTTCCCCTTTCACTCCCCCCAACCACCACCCACCATTATGCCCACGCACCAAAAGTAGTTAAACTAGTCCCCCCATCTCTCTCTCTCTCTCTGAACTCTGAAGTCTCATCTACAACCCCCTTGGCCCTTGCCCTTCTTCCTCCTAAGTTTCCCTTCAACCCCACCACCACCACCTCCACAGCCTTCCTCCTCCATATACAACAAATGCAACACTCCCCGTCTCCTCCTGATCTAATCCTCACCATTACGAAGCTGGCCATGCATTGCGCTCACATCCACTGCCACCGCCCATGCAAGCGCACCAACACCTGAGCACAAACATAAGGAAGGAGGCTACTGAACACAACAATATATAAGGCTTCTGCTAACTACTAATACGTAGTTACAGAGGTACTGCATTTGGTGTTCTGATCAGAATGGCTTCGAAGTCTCAGCAGAGCGGCGGCAATGGCGAGGGCGTGCGGCAGCGGGTGAACCAGTGCATGACGAGGCTGTCGGACCGGGACACGGAAGCCATGGCCGCGTCGGAGCTAGACTCCATCGCTAGGTCGCTGACGGCCGATGCTTTCCCGCCGTTCCTGTCCGCCATCGCCGACACCCGCCCCACGGACAAGACCCCGCTGCGCCGCCACGCCCTCCGACTGCTCTCCCTGCTCTCCCATTTCCACCCGGCCTCCACCGTCGCGCCGCACCTACCCCGCATGCTGGCCGCCGCGCTCCGCCGCCTCCGCGATCCGGACTCCTCCGTCCGCGCCGCTTGCGTCGAGGCCGTCCGGTCCATGGCATCCGCCCACCCGCCGGCGGCCGCCGCCGTGCTCCTTCGGCCGTTGGCCGACGCACTGCTCCACGAGCAGGATCAGTGCGCCCAGGCGGCCGCAGCCCTGTCCTTGGCCGCGGCGATCGACGCTGCCGGCGGCCGCGATCCCGATCTCGCCCTCCAGCTCCAACGGCTGCTGCCTCGCCTCGCGAAGCTCCTCCGGAGCAGCGCGTTCAAGGCGAAAGCCTCGCTCCTCTCCCTCCTCGGGAGTGCCGCCGGCGCCGGGGGCGCCGGCACGCCTTCTCTTCTCGGGCTGCTCGTCCCCTGTCTCGTTGAGTCCCTGGCTAGCGAGGACTGGGCGGCGAGGAAGGCTGGCGCCGAGGCGCTGTCGATCCTTGCCGTCACGGAGAAGGATCTGCTGACCGAATTCAGGTCGACCTGTATCACTTCCTTTGAGTCGAGGAAGTTCGACAAGGTGAAAAGACTGCATCTTGCTTTTCTTGATTCTTTTCTTTATGTCTAATATTTGGATCTAGTTACTGTTTCTGTTTGCATTCTGATCAACTCTGTAATCAATGTAGGTAAAGATCGTGAGAGAGTCCATGACCAAGATGTTGGATGTGTGGAAGGACATCCCTGAAACCTTTGACAGTAATGAATGCAAAACGCTGAATCCCTCCAGCGCTTCATCTACAGGTACTGAAGCCAAGTCAAATTTTTACATTCAGTTATATCATATTTTGAACAATGCCTGTTCATTATCTGAACTCGCGGATTCACATCTGGCAGATAACGCTTCTATGAGTTCTAGCTCAATCAAATCTGATTTCCCTTTGGCGGAGACGAAGAATGGAACTGCGAGCCGGTCACCGCCGCCTGCTGCATCCCCCGTTCCTGCCACTAGAAGGTTGTCTCCCCCAACTAGGAACAAGAAGTTGTCTCCACCTTCTTCAAGGAAGGTTGACCAGAAGCCTTCTGACTGGAGAGTGGAAATCGCTGTTGTGAACAGTCCGGAAAAAGGCGTGAATCAAGGAAAGATCCAGGATGTTGTGGAGCAAGGAAGGACTGAGGCCAATGTCAGATCCAGGTTAGAGGCACGACGGACGCTGTTTGAAAATAACTGCGATGAGCAGATGACCAGGTTGAGTGGCATGAAATCAGCTTCACGCGTGGTTCCTTTGGAGGATACTGCAGACATGGAAACAGTTGATATTGCTGCTGATGAGTTTTGTCCAGGAAATAAGGATCCTGGTCTGTCTTTGATTAGGACACAGTTGATTCAAATTGAGAACCAACAGTCTGACATGTTGGATGTTCTCCAGGTAAACTCACTGGACATTAATTAGTTTTAGTCATTCCCATAAAACCAAATTTGTTTCCACTCTGTAGTTGCATATTTCTGAATATGTTCATGTTAAATGTGTGTGATAACTGCCCTTCAAACCTTTGTTTTGGCATGACTTCTAAGGCTGGAATTGCTGTATTTTTCAAACAAATAAAGAGTTCATTCCGGATTTATATAGTTTGAATTGAGGAATTAGTTACTTAAATAAACTGTAAAAATTCCTAAATTTCTTGGAATTATACTCTGAAACTGATATGCTTCAGTTGATATCTTCTCACTTTGTTCACATAAGTAATTTACACTGTTTCCTCTAGAAGCCATGCTATGCATGAGTTTCTTTCATTGCATCTGATTGCGTTGTATCTATGAACAACCTTCAATTTCAGAAAAATAGATCCTAGGGTTTATCAGCTGGAACAATTTAATTAGTGAGTCCTCTTTTCATACAACATACAATATTCAATTTCATAAGAAAGTAGGTCCTATAGCGGGTGTGTTAGCTGGACAATTTTATTAATGAATCCTTGATAAATCCTTGAAGAATATTTCAATATAACACAACAAAAATTGTTCAGTTTACTAAAGTACTACTTTTTTAGAAGCGAGTGCAACATGGGATTTCACAAAGAGGTCAAAATAAACAAATTTGTTTAACTGCTGAGGTTAAGATTATAAATGTGGTGGTCTATGGAGGCACTAGTTAAAACTGAAAACAAAATATTGATAATCTTAACTTGATCCCCACAATAACCTTATCTTTTGACATGAATCCTCTTAATAGAACTGTGTTATTGTGTATTCATAGATTTCTAGCCAAATTTGGCATTTCAGATGAGGAAAATCATATTTATTATAGTGATTTGGGAATTGAATATTGGTAAAGAAAGTTGATTAAAGATGTATGACATGAATTGCTTTTCTCTCATTTCTAAAGATAGTAAAAAGGAAAAAAATGGTAATTAATGATTATGCGTTGTCAGATTTTATATTATGAAGTGTTTCTTTTTTTGTAGTTCCTTCATCCTCTTTAGCCTTTAGATTCTTTATCCAGGATGAATTGATCAGATCCATTAAAAAACTCAAACAGAGTGTCCATAAGAGCAATATGCTTCTCATCAATAACACTGACTTTTTAGTTATATTTCTGTTAATATTTGTGTTTTCTAGCTTCTTTCTTACATTCTGGAGCAGAGAATGAAGCAATTTTTTTTCTAACGTCAATAGTACATGCTATCTTTGTTTATACAGAGGTTCATTGGCTCCTCTCAGAATGGCATCCATTCCTTGGAGGCACGAGTTCGTGGACTCGAAATGGCTTTGTCTGAGATTTCTCATGACATGGCATTATCCTCTGGAAGAATGTACAATGATCCTGCAGCAAACACATGCTGCAGAATACCTGGTGCAGAATTCCTTAGCTCAAAGCTCTGGAGAAGAAATGATGGCAGATACTCCTCTCGGTTCTTGGTTCCAGATCATGTAGAAAATTTTTCAGAGAAGGAAAGCAAGGCATCATATAAGTGGGAAAGACAGAGATATGGATATCAGGGTGACTTTACAGCGAACCCTCATTCTCGGGGGAGTGTTGACAACACCTCACATGCTTGAAGGCAAGAAGACCTAAGGTGACTCATTAATAATAATCCATCGGCATGCTTTCTTAAATCCACATCATACTTCTACCTCCATTTGCATAGATGATAGTCGTACATTACAAAAACCAACTTGGCTCTCCATGAACATGGCAATATATGCATCTTTAAGTTCTTACAATCTAGCCCACCTTCATATAGATCACTAGATAATAAAAAGATACCCAAATAGCATTATGACTTGAAAAGTAATCGTTCTAAACAATTAGTCTCCTTAAATTTCTTCCTTGTCTGCCTTTCTCTTACATATCACTGAATTGCCCTTCAAGAATAATTGTTTATCATCTAATTGCAGGCTGAGCAATATCCTGAGATGATATGTGGAGTTTTTATACATATCCTAGACATAATTGGCAACAAGCTGAACGTGGCATTTCTCATATTGAACTTGTGTTAGAGGTTGTTGATTGATGTCGCCGCGACATGCTGAGCCCCCATGCCCCCATTTTATGAGAGTGAACTTATTGGATTACTATACAGCCCAAGAGTCTGTAATGTATAAAGAGCCCTTGTTTGCAAAATTATGTCTGTTGTATATATATATTATATGCGCCAAGTTAGCAAGTCATATCAATCTATGTAAAACCAACCCAGTGTAAACATACATCGCCATAGCAAGTGATCGACATCTGTGTCTTGAGCTTAGGAACAAATTCTGATTGAATCATGTACATACTGCACTTTCTGGTTTTGATATTGGATTATGCTTTCGGATGAGCTAATAAATTGCTGATTCTTTTCTTGTAATAAGAGAACAAGAGATGTCATGAATCTTTACGTATATGGGAATACGTCCTTGGAGACTGGCCTAGACCACGCAAAATTTTAGTCTCCATCGTTTGATGAACTGTAGGATGTATATGGTCATGAACTTATATAAAACAATGTATGTTGCACAAATGAGATTGTCTTCGAACTTCTGCACATGTATAATGATTGAATCTTAACTATTTCAATCCACACCAGTTCCAATCTCTCGGAGGCAAAAAGGTTCGGCGGGGTGGTGGTTGGCATATGTTGTAAATGAAAAGTCTGTCGGAATCTTTTCAGTTTATATATATATGAGGATAATGGGAGTGTAGGTCATAACTCCACAAAAAAAAAAACCCAATTTTCATATTCTGGTGAATCCCTATTTGCTCCATACTTTGCCAGGAAAAAAATCTCAATTTTCTTACTTCCAATCAGCCACCGTGAACTCTTGTTTGGTCCCTCCTGCACAGCTATCATGAATTTCGTCGTCGCTTCATGCAAAACATCTCCGCTTTGATTCATGCAAAACATCTCCGCTTTGATAGCATCCTTCGAGCTCTCCAAACTCCTCGTGCTCACTAGAGGTTAGATTTTCTTCCCAAAAAATTATATTTCTCATTTTTTGTTCTTCCTATTTCTTTTGGTTTGGAATGCCAACAGAGATTGGATGTCTTTGTTTGCCTGTTTCTTTTTTTTTTCAGAACATCAGATTTTTCAAAAGGATATTTCATTATTTCTTTAATTCTGTTATTAGATCTTCATATTTGAAGTTTTCCTTTAGGTTTTGGACAATAATACAGAGATGGAGAATTTAAATTGGGATGATGAATGCACTATAGAACTTCAAGATACACAACAACAAAGGTTTGCATCATAAATTTTCCTTTTTACTATTTTAAATACATATTTATTTTCAATACAAATCTTTGTTGTAACAGTGAGCAAGAAATTGAAGATATATATGATGAAGAGTAAAAAATAGTTGAAGACAATAATGATTAGCTCATTATGAAACAACATGACACACGACAAAGGTATGCACCATAATTTTTTTGTTACTATTTTAAATTCATATTTCTTTAACCAAGGTTTTTTTTTGTAGTAGTAAGAAAGAGTTTGAAGATATACATGATGAAGAGCAACAAATTATGGTAGACAACAATGTCATTAAATCATTTATTGGTATGATTTTTAAGACGAAAACTGATGCATAAGATTATTATAATTGTTATGCTAAAGTAATTGATTTTTTCGTACGAAAATCTTACACTAGCAAGTCAAGAAAAACTAGTGAGACTTTGATTAGGATGCTTGTTTGTCCGAAACAAGGGCATAAAGTCATTAGTGATAAAGTAATAAGAAAGAAATCATATCCAAGATATGAGGATTGTGGTGCACATTTACAAGTATTTGTAAGGGTGGACAAGAAATGGGAAGTTAAAAAAATTCAATGAGAAACATACATGTGCTCTAGCTAGTCCAAAATGCTACATTCACACAATCATTTAGTACTTACTGAAGTTGAAATGATGAAAAAATGGGAAGTTGGTACTTTGCAAAATGATCTTGATTGTTGGTTCGTTTAATCCTATTTCTTTATTACTTCCCAATTGATCTAATTTTATACTTATGATTTTCAGTATCTCATTTTTTAGATTTGGACCAAAGGGGCATGCTTGAGCTTGTTTGGAGAATCAACAGTATGTTTCTGCTTAAAAACATTTGCATTAGATCAAATTCATTTTGTATTAGCGAAACTTTTGGTTAAAAACATTTGCATTATGGATATGACAAAGGAGCTCTTATTCATTTTGTATTAGTAAACATCTATTATTGATTTGTAGAACCTTTTGTATTAGTGGACAACATGTATGGCTTTTGTTTGCCTAATTAGTTATACAAATTCTGGTGCAAATGGTTTTAAAAAATAGTTATTTTTTATGATGTTATAACTAATGATTTTATTTTATTCATTTAAGAAGATATCAATTGGGAACACTCATGTTGGTAGAAGCAAATGTAAAATCTTACATTTGACCTCCAATTGTTGCTTTATCTCCATAAACATGTAATCTTGGATTAATCTATTAGTATAATAATACTACTTGTGAGTTAATTTTTTTAATATTCATAAGTTTGTAACTCCGCCTATATTTTATAACTCCGCCTATATTTTATAGCCGGTCCCAAGCCCGGATAAAGGAGGAGGGTTGTGTTAGGCCCCGACAGCCAGCATAAAATCCTGTCGAATCTTATGAACATGGATCAACGAATATATTGTGTTAATGCTAGGTCGTTACCAGTAAGTAACGCGCTGTACAGCTCGGGTACAGTGATAAGAGAGCAAGAGCCGCTGTATCCTCGCCTGAATGCAGTGTTAAATGAGCAAGGGCTACCGCACTCTAATGGACGGAGGCGGTTAAAGAAGCTAGTTCATGAGACTAAGGTCAGATTAAGTTCTTGGAATATTGGGACGTTGAATGGGAAGCACCTCGAGGTGGCACAAGTAATGGACCAGCGTAAGATTAGTATCTTATGCTTGCAAGAAACTAGATGGGTAGGAGAGGGAAGTAAAGAGATTAGGTTAAATGGTTCCAAACTTTGGTACACAAGTAAGGTAAATGGAAGGAATGGTGTTGGTATTATCGCGGATGCAGAATGGAGGAAGAATGTTGTGGAAGTTAAAAGGATTGAGGATCGAATCATATCCGTGAAAGTAATTGTTGGAAAGGAGACTATGAACATTATTAGTGCATATGCACCCCAAGTAGGAGCAGAATCACATTTCAAGAAGAAGTTTTGGGCAGATATGGAGGGTTTGATTGAAAGTATACCAACAACCGAGAAAGTTTATATTGGGGGAGACCTTAATGGACATGTTGGTAAAGAGGCAGGACCACATGCAAGGGTTCATGGTGGTTTTGGTTTTGGGGAGTTGAATGAGGAAGGACAAACTATTATTGATTTTTCTTTAGCATACGACCTTAAGATTATCAACACTTGTTTTAGGAAGAGAGGGGAACATTTAATCACATACAAAAGTGGAACTCATAGGTCTCAAATCGATTTTTTCTTGACAAGAAATACTGATAAAAGACGCTGTACTAATTGCAAAGTAATTCCTGGGCATGGGTGACTACACAACATAGATTGTTAGTTCTTGATATGCAAATGAAATGTATAAAACCAAAATCTCGAACAGTTTTTGATCGAAAGATCAAGTGGTGGCAGTTAAAGGGGGAGAAGCGAGAGACTTTTAGAAGTAAGTTATTAGAGGAAAGTGTGTGGGAGTTAGAAGGAGATGCTAGTATCATGTGGGAGAATGTGGCAAAAAAGGTTGAAACGATTGCTAAAGCCATTTTAGGAGAATCAAAAGGTTTTGGACCACGAGATAAGGAGACTTGGTGGTGGAATGAGGAGGTCCAAGAAAAGGTGCGTAATAAGAAGAATTGTTTCAAGGTGATACACTTGGACAATAATTCTGACAATTGGGAAAAGTATCGTTTGACGAAAAGGGAGGCTAAGAAGGCAGTTAGTGATGCTCGTGCTAAAGCATATGAGGGGTTTTATAAGGAGTTAGGGACAAAGGATGGTGAACAAAGGATTTACAAGATTGCAAGGAATAAAGAGAAGGAGTCGAGAGATTTGGATCAAGTAAGATGCATAAAAAATGAAGTTGGCAAGGTTTTAGTTACTGAAGAAGATATTAAGAATAGATGGGAAGAATATTTCTATAAGCTATTTAATGATGGATGTGAAGGTTCCCGTTATGATTTGGAGGACTTGACAGTTAGCGAATGTGAGCTTAATAGATCATTTTATCGTAGAATTAGAGTCTCGGAGGTTAGCGAAGCTCTTAAAAAAATGGAGAATGGTAAAGCCGTTGGACCGGATGGTATACCGATTGAAGTTTGGAAATGTTTAGGAGAAAAATGTGTGTTGTGGTTATGTAAACTATTTAATGAGATTTTACGATCGAAAAAGATGCCTGATGATTGGAGATTAAATACATTAGTTCCTATTTACAAAAATAAAGGGGATATTCAGAATTGTGCAAATTATAGAGGGATTAAACTTATGAGTCACACAATGAAATTATGGGAAAAAGTGATTGAGCATAGATTGAGAATGGATACTAGTATTTCTAAGAGACAATTTGAGTTCATGTCAGGAAGATCCACTACAGAGGCGATTTATTTACTAAGGAGGATGATGGAGAAGTATCGAAGTAGGAGAAGAGACTTACATATGGCTTTCATTGACTTAGAGAAGGCGTATGATCGGGTACCAAGGGATGTACTTTGGAAAGCCTTACAAAAGAAGAGGGTGAGTGTTGCCTACATTAAGGTAATACAAGATATGTACGATGGGGCATTGACTAGAGTTAGGACACCCGGAGGTGAGACAAATGAATTTTCTATAGGAATTGACCTACATCAAGGATCATCTTTAAGCCCGTATCTATTTAACTTAGTTATCGATGCTATAACCGAGAGTATCACAGAGGAGATACCTAAGTGCATGCTATTTGCAGATGATATAGTACTTTTAGCGGATTCAAGAGAAGAGATTAATACAAAATTGGAAATATGGAGAAATACGTTGGAGTCAAAGGGTTTTCATTTAAGTAGGAAAAAAATAGAATATATGCATAACAATTTCACAAATAAACAACTTAGAGACGATTTGAAAGTTAGGCTAGGGGAGGATATAATTCCTCAAGTGACAAAGTTTAAATATTTAGAATCAATTGTAAGACAAGATGGTGAGATTGATGACGATGTTAATCATAGAATTCAAACTGGTTGGTGTAAGTGGAGGAAAGCCACTGGAGTTCTTTGTGATAGAAAAATACCCAATAAAGTTAAAGAAAAATTCTATCGTACTGCTATAAGACCAGCAATGTTATATGGTAGTGAATGTTGGGCTATGAAGGGACAACATGAACGTAAAATGGGGGTAGCCAAAATGAGGATGTTAAGATGGATGTGTGGTCATATAAGATTAGATAAGATTAGGAATGACCATATACGTGAACGAGTCGGAGTGGCTCCTATTAGTAAAAAAATGGTAGAGAATCGTTTGAGATGGTTTGGTCATGTTCAGAGAAGACCATTAGATGCGCCAGTAACAAGAATAGATCAAATAATCTGGAGTCCGATTAAAAGAGGGAGAGGGAGGCCAAGGCGGACACTTGGCGAATTAATAGAGCAGGATCTATTGGTGAATAATATACCGAAAGGTTTGGTTACTAATAGAGCGGAATGGCGTCGTATGATCCATGTAGCCGACCCCACCTAGTGGGATAAGGCTTTGTTGTTATTGTTGTTGTTGTTGTATTCATAAGTTTGTACAACGTGTAGTCCAGAATTCGAATCTTATTTTGTTGCCCATGTAGCACTTTAGATGAAGGAAAAAGTTTGAGTAAACGAACATGAACATAAAAAGAGAGTTTTTTTCTTTTCTATACGGTTTTTGTTTTGCCTCCCAAACAGTTGACCAAAACCACTTGTTTGATAAAAGTTATGTACCTTTGCAGAATCTTATCTACTTTTGCAAAATTTCATGTCATCCATACGATCCGGTGACTTACTCATGTAAATCAAGTTATGATCTACACCCCTATTAACCTCATATTATATATATATATATGTATATATATGAAATTAAAATAAAACGCATTCATAACTTCATATATATATATATGAAATTAAAATAAAACACATTCATAACTTCTCAATATCGATTCAATTTCAATCCTTGTGTCACACATTACTTTTCTTAGCCAATCCTTGATGTCTGGGAAGCGATGCTGATAACCCAATTTGTGTGGCGCTAAATAGTGCATTGTCCGCAAGTTAAAGGTTGGTCCACCTGATGTGAATTGTGTCTGTGATTAACTTGCTTGATTTATAGCACATAATTGAAAATGCAAATAAATGATATATGGTGTAAACTCCACACTTCACTAAACTGCGAGTGCACAAATCGGAGTAGTAGACCCGAATGTCGTATCCACAGTAATTTGAAACTTAAGATTCACTAACTAATCTAGATTAATCCTAGACTAAGTTAACTCTTTTTGCTACTTTTAAGTGACTAATATAACATATATGAAATGTTCTCTTAGGAAAGGGGTTCATCTAATATTTTGTTATGGAATGGATTAGAACAACTTAGCAATACAAATCAAACCAGATTCAACCTATAAAGAATGCTCTCACAGTGCATTAAAGTTAGAACTAAGTATCATACTTTCATATGAATATTAGTTAGGTTGATTCAACAAGGATTTTCACCGATAATAAATTTCATGAAACCTCTAGCTCAATGCATAAATACAATCAAATCCACAACTAGTGTTGATGCTCTTGGTTTATCTCTAAACAATAAGAGAATCTAAAATCAACCTTTTGACTGTCATTCCAATACGAGATTCACATCAACAAAAGTAAATGGATCCATTCTCAGCATGAGTTACTTAGAACCAAGAAACCAACTCAACAAAAATCACAATTGAAATCAAAATCCAGAAACTAATTATTAATGCTCTTGACTCATTTCTGAGCAAGAAAGAATCAAACAACAACTTCTCAGTTGTCACTAAAAAATATGATTCGTATTAACATAAAACTGATTTGAAAATATTAAAAAATGCACTAACATCAATGACAAAAGTGTTGTTCAATCATCCATCCATAAACAGAAATTAAACTACTATCCTATCCTAAGAGAGCTAAGATTTAGCTCCTCATAAGTGATGAAAATAATAGAAATCAGATGAGAAACATAATCATAAACATTCAAAAACATAAAAGAAGAACAAAGCTCTCAGCTCCAAAACTCTAGCAATCTGATCACTAGCTGATCATTATAAGTTTCTATCCCATTTTAGATGCATTTCATTCATATCGAGCCCTATTTTTGCCTACCTTTTGGCCAATTATGCATGGAATGTATAGATTATGATAACTAGTTGATCTTCCTCACTTTATACTTAATTTCATGTGCATAGAGGTTCTGAAATGTCAAAATCCATAAATAATTCATTTCTATACAAAGTTATCATTTTTTTAGACAAGTTATCACTCCTATATGTCAAGTTATCATTATTTTGAGTGAACTGATTTTCAATGATTTTCTTACCCTAAATCCATTATTATCATGTATGAATCATATTTGGATAGTCATATCTCAACTTGTGCAAAGTTTTAAGTCCATTTGAACAAGTTATCATTTTTTTATTGCCAAGTTATCGTTAAAGGGCAAAACTATCATTTCGATATGCAAAACTATCAATTCTGCAAAAGGCTTTAGGCATTCATTATATCATTGTCCTAACTCATTGTTGTTCAAATTTGATCACATTTGGATAACCACAACAAAAGCTATGACAAGTTATCGTTTTTAAGGCAAACAAGTTATCGTTTTGGCACCCAAGTTATCATTTTTATGAAATCTTATTCATATTTGATTTCTGACTTCACTCACTTGCCACCCTAACCCATTTGATGCCTTTAATGCTTTGAACCACTCATATTTGGACATTTTCCATGAAATTTACAAGGTTATCATTCCGGGTTCCATAAGTTATCAATTTTAATTTGTGATTTTCATTCCTGCACAACACCCAACCCTATTTGGTGTTTGAGCTGATATATACCACTGTTTTAAAGCTTTATTTGTTTAAATCCTATTCAAGGGTTTTGATGTTTGTTGTGTGGACTTTCCAGCAGGTATAACAAGGTTGCACAAAGAGAAAAAGTAGGGGGGGACCATCTACTTTTTCTGTCCAAAAAGTTGCTGCAGCAGTAGGATATTCTGAGCAGGGACAGATGGCATAATCAGGGCATAGTAGAACATTATGATGCTGATCAAAGGGTGGACAGAAGACATATAAAAGCTGAAATTTCTGGAAGGAAAAGGGAGCTGGCCATTACAGGGTTTGGAGAAGGGTTTCTGCACCAAGGAGAAAGGGTTTGAAGCTAGATTGTTGTGCTGCTGGAATTCTGGCCGAGAAGCTTCAAACCAGAATGTTTTGTACATGTTCTTCAATCCAACTTGTATCTAAGTTTGTAATTATGAGGAGCTAATATCCATGTCTCCTAGGATAGGGTAGTAGTCTAGGTTAATTGTGGATGGATATGGACTGAATTGAATTCTGCACTGTTATTAATTCTGATTTTAGATTCTTGCATTGAAACGAATTTGTTCTTATCATTATTAGGTCCTACTTGTATCTACAATTGAGAAATTGTCATTTGATCTAACCTTTGTTCAGATATGAATTAAGAATTAAGTTTCTGGATTCCAATTCTGAAATCTGATTTCTGCATTCTGATTTCCGGCATTCCCTGAATCTGATTTTTTTTATTTCTTTGAATCTGTTTGTCAATTGGGATTTGATTAATCGAGCAACTGAGAGGTTGATATTAGTGCAAGTCTTGTTCAGAAATGAATCAAGATACTTTGGCATTTTATGATTCAAACCTGTCCTTCAATTCTGATTTCTAAAATATTCTTGTTGAATTCTTATTTCTGATTTCTTTGGAATCTGATTGTCATTGTTAAGCCCTACTTAATCCACTATTGAGAGATGGTTTTTAGGCCTTCCTTGAGATTCAGAGATGAGCCAAGGAGCAATGACAATTTTTGATTTCCCAAACTTGTATTAGGTGCTGATTTCTATTCAATTCATTAATGAAAATGTGGATTTCATTTGAATTTGCAGCTGAGAAGTTGATTTTAAATCCTCTTGTAGTTTAGAGATAAACCAAGGAGCATTTGCATTAATATTGGATTGATTTCATCCCTGTTTAGTTAATTCATTTTCAAGGTGCAATCTAGAAGTTATCATTTCAGATTTTATTAAAATTGCCAAAAATCAGCAAATGCATTGAGTTGAACCTAATGATAACTTGATTTTCAGTAAGGATCATTTTTTAATTCAACTTGGCTAACAATCATATGACAATATATTATTTAGTTCTAGTCTAATTGAGCTGTGAAAACAGCCATTTTAAAGGTTGAATCGGATTTGACTAAAAAATAATAACTTATTCCATTACATCCATAATTAAGTTAGATGAACCCCAACTCCTAGGAGAACCTTCCTCATTGATAGTTAAACCCTTTTAGCTTCTAATCTAGCATTTATAGTTCAAATTTGACAGATTTCCAAAACCCCAAAAATAGTTATCATTCTGCACAATTAAAAATCTATTTTTCCAATTCCTTTAATTTCCTGTTTTTAATCTCTTAAATAGAACTGGTCTAGATTATTTTAGGGAGTTTTAGACTTCAAATCTTTGTGGATACGACAACTTGAGTCTACTACAACTTACCTGTGCACTTGCAATTAGTGAGTTGGGAGACCAAAAAATTAAAAAAATTACACTTTTACATAAAATCCAGCAAGTTATCACTACACCCACATTTATCACTATCAAGTTTTTGGCACCGTTGCCGGAGATTTGAGGTCAATTAGACTAACTTAGATAGTTTAGATTAGTTTTAGATTAGTTTTTAGTCCATTTGTTAGGCCAATTTTCAGTTTTTGCAAGTTATCATTCTCAATTTTTAATTTTTGTCTAATTTTCTTTCTTTTCTCAATTTGATACTTCTGAATTCATTTATGCAGGATTTGGACAATCAAGAGGAACATTATCAATCATATCTTGAGCCTGAAAGAAAATTTCTAAGAAGAAGGAGATTGCAAAGACTTGAGGCAAGGAGAAGGATATTTGAAGAAGAGGAAGAGGAGCAAGGAAATATGGCTGCACCAAGGACTTTGAAGGATTGCTACTCACCTAGCAATGTCAGGAATCAATTTAGAGAAGGAGCCTTATTAGCACCTGTGGAAAAATTTGAAGTCAATCTAGCCTTAATTTCTATGACAAGGCAATACCAATTTTCTGAATTAGGGGCTGTAGATCCAATTTTTCATTTGGACAACTTCAAGAAGATTTGCAGCATAGTGTATTTCAACAATATCCCTATGAATGCAGTCTACATGAGACTATTTCCCTTTTCACTCAAAGACAAGGCAAATATTTGATACAAGACCCTCAAACCAGAAGAGATTGCCACTTGGGAATCAATTGTCCAATTGTTCTTATTTGAATTCTTCCCTCCTAGCAAGACTGACAATTTCAGGGATCAGATTGTGAGGTTCTATCAACTGGATCAAGAGAATATCTGTGAGGCATGGCAAATGCTTCAAGGACTATTGAGAGCTTGTCCCCATCATGGTTTTGAGAAGTGGCAGCTAATTAACTATTTTCATAAATGATTGAATTATCCTAGCAAGGTGGCACTGGACAATGCTGCAGGAGGCATCTTTGCATCCAAAAACATTGATGAAGCCTATCAACTTATTGAGAACATAGCTAAGAATCATCATTTTCTTACACATGATAGGACCAGAAGACCACCCATGGATAATTCAGTGAACCACTTGTCATCTCAATTGGAAGAGGTGCTATATAAAACTTTGGAGAGGTTGAACTTAACTTCCAATGTCAATAGGGCCTCTACTCCTGAAGCCAGATGTGATGTATGTGGCAATCAAGGACATGTGACAGAGAGTTGTAATCTAATTATGCAGCAAGTTGAGCAATCTACTGATCAGATGAATGCTGTGGGCACTTATGGAATCAAACCTCATGCTGAGTTCTATACTCCAGAGAATAGGAACCACCCCTATTTATCCTACAAGGCTAACCATTATCAAGCCCCACCCATGCAGAATCCTAATTGGCAGCCCAAAATCCTGCCAAGGAACCAGCCACCTCCATATGGAAATCAGTCCCAAAATGTTCCAATGCAAAGACCCCCTTATGAGCCACCATCTCAAGTCCAAGCTTCTCAATTTCAAACTGAAATGAAGGAGATGTTACAACAAATCTTGAAAAAGCAGGACAACCAAGGAGAAGAAATACTGAAACTCAACTCTAGGCTTAATACCATTGAGAATCAGATTTCCCAGCAGCCTAGCACTTCTTCAAGACCCCCTGTATTCTTCCCTGGACAACCAGAAATGAATCCAAAGGAGCAATCAAAGGCCATCCAGCTCAGGAGTGAAAGAATGGTGGAAGAACTAATGAAGAAAGCTGAAGATAATCAAGTCAATTCAGATTCAGATTCAATTGCTGCTGAAGTACCAGCTGAAATTGTGGTGGAGAATGCCAACACCCTCAAAATGAAGGCAGGGCCAGAGTATTTGACAAAGTACCCTCACTCAAAGGCTAGTCAAGGCAAGACAGGATCAGCAATATGGTAGATTCCTAGAAATCTTGATGAAGTTGCAAATCAATGTGCCTTTTGTTGAAGCCATCCAGGAGATGCCTTCCTATGCAAAATTCCTTAAGGAGATCCTGACCAAGAAGAGGAGGATTGAAGAATATGAAACTATTGCTCTAACTGAGGAGGCTTCTGCAATCATTCAAAACAAGCTTCCTCCTAAACTCAAAGATCCAGAAAGTTTTTCAATCCCCTGTGGGATAGGAAATAGAAGGATTCAAATGGCCATGTGTGACTTGGGTGCTTCTGTGAGTGTCATACCATTATCACTATGCAGGAAACTTGAAGTTGGAGATTTGAAGCCTACAAACATGTCTCTTCAGCTGTTAGACAAATCTATTAAATATCCACATGAGATCATTGAGGACATACCCCTCAAAGTTGATAAATTCTATATACCAGTAGACTTTGTGGTGTTGGACATGGATGAAGTTATGACTACTCTCATTCTGCTTGGGAGGCCTTTTCTAGCCACTGCTGGGGCTGTGATAGATGTAAAAGAAGGGAGACTGACCTTTCAAATTGGAGAAGAGAAGATTGAATTCAATTTGGCACAAGTTATCAGCAGGCCAAGTTTTCAGGAAAATGATTTTGAAGATGGGCAGCTAGATCAAGTTGTGGAGCAAGCTTCAGCTATAATTTCTATTGAAGACCCATTACAAAGGTGTCTAATGTTTGACCATTTGAAAGAATTGGAGGATCCAGAGACTGCAGCATATCAAGTTGCATTGAGTTTATCCAAATCAGTAGAAAAGTTAGGAAATCAATACCAATTGCAGGAAGTTATCACTGCTGAACAAGACAACTCAACTCAAGCCAATTCTTCCAAATTGGAACTCAAGCCTCTCCCCAATAACCTGAAGTATGAATTCTTGGGGGAGAATTCAACATTTCCAGTTATCCTCAATGCAAATCTGCCCAAGAATCAAGTTGAAGAGCTGTTGAAAAAACTAAGGTTGTACAAGGAGGTGATTGGTTATTCTATTGATGATATCAAGGGTATTAATCCCTCAATTTGCATGCATAGGATCCCAATGGAGGACAACTACAAACCCTCCATTGAATGCCAAAGAAGACTCAATCCTGCCATGAAGGAAGTGGTCAAGAAGGAAGTATTAAAGTTGCTAAATGCTGGGATCATATACTCCATTTCAGATAGTGAATGGGTCAGCCCTGTGCATGTGGTGCCAAAGAAGGGAGGGATCACAGTAGTGAAGTTAGATTCAGAAGAATTGATATCCACCAGGACAATTACAGGTTGGAGGATGTGTATTGACTTCAGGAAGTTAAACAAGGCTATAAGAAAGGACCATTTCCCATTGCCCTTCATTGATTAGATGTTAGAGAGGTTGGGTAGGCACTCTCATTTATGTTACTTAGATGGATATTCAGGCTTCTTGCAAATCCCAATTCATCCTCAAGACCAGCACAAAACAACATTTACTTGTCCATATGGGACTTTTGCTTATAGGAGGATGCCCTTTGGCCTATGTAATGCACCTGCCACCTTCCAAAGGTGCATGATGTCCATCTTCTCAGATTTTATTGAAGACATAATGAAAGTATTTATGGATGACTTCTCAGTATATGGAGATTCATTTGAAGCTTGTCTAGAAAATTTGACAAGAGTCCTACAAAGGTGCAGGGAATCAAATCTAATTCTTAATTGGGAGAAGTGTCATTTTATGGTCCAAGAAGGGATTGTCCTAGGACATGTTATCTCAAGTAAAGGGATTGAAGTGGATAAGGCCAAAATTGAGGTAATTGAGAGGCTACCACCACCTACAAATGTAAAGGCAATAAGGAGTTTTTTGGGACATGCAGGCTTCTATAGGAGATTTATTAAAAACTTCTCAATGATAACCAGGCCTCTTACCAAGTTGCTGGCCAAAGATGTTGAGTTCTATTTTGATGAAGAGTGCATGAAGGCCTTTAAGCAATTGAAAGAAGTCCTCACCTCAGCTCCTATAGTGCAGCCACTTGATTGGTCCCTACCTTTTGAAGTCATGTGTGATGCCTCAGATCAGGCTGTAAGGGCAGTGTTGGGCAAACCAGAGAGAAGAAACACTATGTTATATGCTATGCCAGCAAGACTCTAGATGAGGCTCAGATTAATTATGCAACCATTGAGAAGGAATTACTAGATGTGGTGTATGCATTTGATAAATTCAGGCCTTACTTGGTGGGATCCAAAGTTATTATATTCACAGATCACCAAGCAGTTAGGCACTTGATCAACAAGAAGGAATCCAAACCAAGGCTCATCAGATGGATCTTATTACTTTAGAAGTTTGATGTTGAAATCAAGGATAAGAGAGGCAGTGAGAACCTAGTTGCTGACCACCTGTCAAGGATGGAAGGAGTCCAGGATTCCCAAACACTGCCTATTAATGATGCCTTTCCTGATGACATCTTGATGGCAATATCAACTAACCAAATTCCTTGGTATGCAGACATTGTGAACTACCTAGCCTGTGGAATTATCCCTCCTGACTACACATATCAGCAAACGAAGAAATTCTTTCATGACCTGAAGGATTACTACTGGGATGACCCCCTCTTATTCAAAAAGTCCCCAGATGGTATATACAGGAGGTGTATACCACAAGCTGAATTTCAGGACATCTTGGAGGCCTGCCACTCATCTCCTTATGGTGGACATGGTGCCACACAGAAGACTGCTGCCAATGTCCTACAATTTGGTTTCTATTGACCCAGCCTATTCAGATATGCCCATTTATATGTGAAAAGTTGTGATGAATGCCAAAGGGCAGGTTCTATCTCAAGAAGGAATGAAATGCCTCAGCAAGGAATTCTGGAGGTGGAGATATTTGATGTATGGGGCATTGACTACATGGGTCCATTTCATAGTTTATATGGTTTCAAATTCATCTTATTGGCTGTGGACTATGTATCTAAATGGATAGAAGCCATCCCTACCATATCTGCTGATTTTAGGGCTGTGATAAAGCTTTTCAAGGAGACTATCTTCCCAAGGTTTGGAATCCTAAGGGTAGTCATAAGTGATGGAGGGAGCTATTTCATTGAAAAGTGTTTTGAGAACCTCCTAATCAAGTATGGAGTTAAGCATAAGGTCTCCACTGCTTACCATCCTCAAACTAATGGTCAAGCAGAGATATCAAATAGGGAGATAAAGGCCATACTAGAGAAAACAGTTTCATTAACAAAGAAGGATTGGAGTCAAAAGCTGAATGAGGCACTGTGGGCATATAGGACAGCCTATAAAACCTCCATAGGCACTTCCCCTTACAAATTAATTTATGAAAAGACATATTATCTACCAATTGAGTTGAAGCATAAGGCATATTGAGCAGTAAATGCATCAATTTTGATATGCAAGCATGTGGACAAAAGAGGCTTTTACAAATGGATGAGTTAGATGAAATTAGGCTAAATGCCTACCATAATTCAGAATTCTACAAGGAGAGAACCAAGAGATGGCATGATGCAGTATTCTAAAGAAGGATTTCAAGGTTGGAGACCTTGTGTTGCTTTTGAATTCAAGGCTCAAATTTTTTCTTGAAAAGTTGAAATCAAGGTGGAGTGGACCCTTCAAAGTCCACAAAGTTTATCCATATGGTGTTGTGGACCTTCTAAATGATAAAGATGATATATTTAAGGTCAATGGACAGAGGTTGAAGTTGTCCAACCCCACAGTCATGAATTCAGCAAAAGAGGTGCTGAACTTGGAAGATTTACCTAGCTGAATCCACTTGGAAAGATGTCCAGCCTAAGACATTAAAGCAGGGCACTTCTTGGGAGGTAACCCAAGTCATTTTACACAACTTTTCTGTTTTGCAGGAATAAAGAAGGGAGGAATAAGATACATCACAAATTGATAAGAAGGGAGTACCCCTACCCTCACTTTTCATTTTCCTCACTGAAATCCCAATGATAACTGATATAATCTTTTCTCTCATGTTGAAATCATCATATTATTATCTGAATCATAATGCATATCAGTTGTCCCAATCCACCTTAGCTGAATTTCAGTGCAAATTTAGTGAATCACATTACCTTGTTGAATTGAGCATCTAAAAATTTGATATTGCATGCCCAACTGATTTCTTTTGTTTCTCTGCAGGGATTAGATGAAATTCATGAAGAATGGAACACCTGAAGACTAGGACTGAGATGCAAGACCCATTGGAAGGGAGCAAATGCAAAATTCCTTATATTTCATAACCTCCCAACCCTCTCCCTTGCCTTAAATTTTCAACACTAGGGACAGTGTTGAGAATAAGCTTGGGGGAGGAAACCTGGTGCTTTTCTAACCTTTACACCATGTTTTCAATCTATTTTAATGTTTATATCATCAATTACCACCAGGTTATCATTGTTTGAACAAGTTATCACTCGGTTATCACTAGTTATTACTATTCGAGTCCAATTCAAGTCTTGCCCTTATTTTGACTCTAAAATGGGTGAAATACTTCATAGGACAGTTGGTACACTCCAATACCAAGTGGTCAACTTGGCCATTAGTCTTCTTGCTTTAATTGACATTATAAATTCAGATGCATTTGAATGAATTTTCAGTTGAAATTTTTCTTTTTGTGGGTAACACTAGCTGACATTCATGGACTAATTGGAAAGTAGAAGATGTCTAGAAAGGAGTCAAGGATCTTGCTGCCATTTTAAATAGGAAATCTTGACTATTTGCATTTAAGGATCTAATCTATACTTGAGTTTGAACCATTGCTCACTTCATGAACAGAATAGAAAAAGAAAAAAAGGAAAAAGGAAAAGTGAAAAGTTGCATTTTGCATTGCATGCATACATGAATAAAGAGAGTGAAAATTCTAGAAAGGAACCTCTCCCGAATAAATCTAGGATTTTTATCATGTGATCAGCATGAATAAAAATCAAGTTCAAACATGTTTATTGCATCCTCATGAATAAAAGTCAGGTTTTCAAATCTGTTTAAGCAATGAAAGAAAAATATGTTCATGAAGAGATTGATGTTTCAAACTTTTTAGTAAAGTTGACAATCCTTGTAATCCAAATCAGTTAATGTTAGTACTTTTATCATGGCTTAAATTTGCTTTAACATTTGTGACTCCTCAGCTAGAATTTGGGATTGGAAAGAATGGGATGGAATGTTAGCCAAGTGGGAAACTCATTTATATCTTATTCAGCTGATTTTTCTATTCATTTGTGGATGGTAAATTCAAATTTATCCTTAATTTCTGATTGTTCTGCTTGAGGACAAGCAAAAGGCTAAGCTTGGGGGAGTTTGAACACTAGCTGATCACTATAAGTTTCTATCCCATTTTAGATACATTTCATTCATATCGAGCCCCATTTTTGCCTACCTTTTGGCCAATTATGCTTGGAATGCATAGATTGTGATAACTAGTTGATCTTCCTCACTTTATACTTAATTCCATGTGCATAGAGGTTCTGAAATGCCAAAATCCATAAATAATTCATTTCTATGCCAAGTTATCATTTTTTTAGATAAGTTATCACTCCTATATGTCAAGTTATCATTATTTTGAGTGAACTATTTTTCAATGATTTTCTTGTCATAAATCCATTATTATCATGTATGAATCATATTTGGATGGTCATATCTCAACTTGTGCAAAGTTTTAAGTCCATTTGAACAAGTTATCATTTTTTCATTGCCAAGTTATCGTTAAAGGGAAAAACTGTCATTTCGATATGCAAAACTATCAATTCTGCACAAAGGCCTTAGGCATTCATTATATCATTGTCCTAACTCATTGCTGTTCAAATTTGATCACATTTGAATAACCACAACAAAAGTTATGATAAGTTATCGTTTTTAAGGCAAACAAGTTATCGTTTTGGCACCCAAGTTATCATTTTTATGAAATCTTATTCATATTTGATTTATGACTTCACTCAATGCCACCCTAACCCATTTGATGCCTTCAATGCTTTGAACTACTCACATTTGGACATTTTCCATGAAATTTGTAAAGTTATCATTCCGGGTTCCATAAGTTATCAATTTTGATTTGTGATTTTCATTCTTGCACAACACCCAATCTTATTTTGTGTTTGAGCTGATATATACCACTATTTTAAAGCTTTATTTGTTTAAATCCTATTCAAGGGCTTTGATGTTTGCTGTTGTGGACTTTCCAGCAGGTATAATAAGGCTGCACAAAGAGAAAAAGTAGGGGGGGACCATCTACTTTTTCTGTCCAAAAAGTTACTGCAGCAGCAGGATATTCTGAGCAGGGACAGATGACATAATCAGGACATAGTAGAACATTATGATGCAGATCAAAGAGTGGACATAAGACATATAAAAGCTGGAATTTCTGAAAGGAAAAAGGGGCTGGCCATTACATGGTTTGGAGAAGAATTTCTGCACCAAGGATTTGAAGCTGGATTGTTGTGTTGCTGGAATTCTGGCCAAGAAGCTTCAAACCGGGATGTTTTGCACCATTTCTTCAATCCAACTTGTATCTAAGTTTGTAATTATGAGGAGCTAATCTCCATGTCTCCTAGGATAGGATAGTAGTCTAGGTTAATTATAGATGGATATGGACTGAATTGAATCCTGCACTATTATTAATTTTGATTTTAGATTCTTGCATTGAAATGAATTTGTTCTTATCATTGTTAGATCCTACTTGTATCTACAACTGAGAAGTTGTCATTTGATCTAACCTTTGTTCAGATATGAATTATGAATCAGTGATAAGTTTTTGGATTCCATTTCTAAAATCTGATTTTTGCATTCTTGATAGTGATATTTGGGATTGAGTAGTGATAACTTGCTGAAATTTAAGAAAATGTCAATTTTTTTCATTTTTTAGTCTCCCAACTCACTAGCTGCAAGTGCACAGGTAAGTTGTAGTAGACTCAGGTTGTCGTATCCACAAGAATTTGAAGTCTAAGGCACCCTAAAATAATCTAAATTAGTTCTACTTTAATGACTAAAAACATATTTTTAATGAATAGTGAAAACAGATTTTTTTATGGAAAGTGAAATGATAACAGATTTTTGGGTTTTGGAAATTTATCAAAACTGAATTATAAATGCTAGAATGAAGTCTAAAAAGGTTTAACTATTTATGAGGAAAGTTCTTCTAGGATTTGGGGTTCATCTAAATTAATTAAGGATGGAATGGAACAAGTTATCATTAAATGTCCAACTTTTGATTCAACTTGAAAATGGCTATTCCCAAAGCTCAATTGGCCTCTAACTAAGCAATATATGATTATATAATTGTTAGCTAGGTTGAATCAAAAGAGGGTCCTCACTGAAAATCAAGTTATCATTGGAAGTTTGGAATTCAAGGAAGTTTGGAATCAAAAGAGGGTCCTCACTAAGCAATTCAAGGAAGTTTGGAATGATAACTTGCATTTGCAATCATAAAAAGATGGAATCATTCCAATCTACCAAACCAGGATGAAATATACTCAATAATGGTGCTTGTGTTCCATGATTCATCTCTGAATTCCAGGAGGGTTTAAAATCAACCTCTCAGTTGCAAAGTAAATTGAAATCCACACAAACACACTCAATTGGAAATGCAAAACATATGGCCACATGAGTTCATAATTCCCATTGCTCCTTGGCCCATCTCTGAATCTCAAGGAAGCCCTTAAGACTACCTCTCAGTAGTGGATTAAAGTGAGGGTTGACAATGGAAATCAGAAGTTAATTAAATGAGAAAACAGAAATCAACATTTCAGGAAAATCAGCAATGTGGATTGATGGAATTCAAGTTTGTCAAATGCCCCTTGACCCATCTCTGGACTGCAAGGGATTCCTAGAGTACACCTCTCAGTGATTTGAATAAAATAGGGATTAACAATTGGCAATTCAGATTCCAAACAATCAGAAAATAGAATTTAGAATCAAACTAAGAAATCAGATTTTGGAAAAATCAGATTTGAATTCTGAATTGTCAAAGATCTTGATTCATTTCTGAATAAGATCATGGCATATATTAGCCTCTCAACTATTCAATTAATCCAATCCTTGATGACAATCAGATCCAAAAGCCCAGAAAATCATATTTGGATTTCAGGAAACCAAAAACCATGAAATCAGTATTTTAGAAATCAGAATTTTAAACCAATGGAAATCTGACTTACCAATTGATTCTTGACCCATCTCTGGACTACAAGACATCCCTAAAGTTCACTTATCAGTGAATGGCATAATTTAGGGGACTCAATTGGTAAAAACATATTCCAATGAGGAATTAGAAAAATCAGAATTCTGATTTCTGTTCAGGAATCAATGGAAAATTCTGATTTGAGTCAAATGATTGTCCAAACAATCTTGATTCATTCCTGAATAAGATAGGAGCAATAACAACATTTCAATGACTCAATTAACTAGATTAGAAATGAAGAACAGATTCTACATTCATAGGAATCAGATTAAGAAATCAGAAATTCAGGAAACTAGGAAATCAGAATTCAAAAATCAAGTTTGCAATAGAATTGAATCTAGAAATCTGATATTATCTATAAATCATTCCTGAAGGATGTTTAGATCAAATAAGACCACTCAGGCATCAATTACAAATGGGTCTAATGACAACATAGCATAAATCAATATAGGACATTTCTGAAATCTGAAATCTGAAATCAGGATAAAATTCAGTGCAAGATTATAAAACAGTCTATATCCATCCAAAACTAATCTAAACTACTACCTTATCCTAGAAGAAATGGAGCTTAGCTCCTCATATTTACAAGGTTTGACATCAAATGGGATAAGAAACAGATACAATTCATGGATGCTTGAAGCTTCTCGGCCAGCAGCAGCTCCAAGTAGAGCCTTCAGCAGCCTTGCCTTCTCCAAACCCTTGAGTGACCAGCCTCCTTTCTCCTCCAGAAAAATCCAGCTTTTATACCACTTCTCCCCACCTTTGGATCAGCATCAGAACATTCTTTGTGCTTTTATTGCAGCCATGTGTCCCCTGGTCCTGAAATTCCAGCAGTGATAGCCAAAAAGCTAGTGGTCCCCCCTCCTTTTTCTCCCTTTTGGCCACCTTTTCTTCTTGCTACAAAAACCCAAACAGCAAGCATCAAAGCTCTTGAGTAGTATTTTGACAAATAAGGATTAGGATAATGCTGGTAACTAGTTCAAATATCAGATGGGATTATGTGTTGTGCAAGAATGAAAACTTATATCGATATGAATGAATTCAAGGGCCCGGAATGATAACTTTATGGAAATCTTGGAAAATATCCTAATATGGGTGGTTCAAAGCATTTCATGCATCAAATTGATTAGAGTGACAAGTGAGTGAGGTCAGAAATCAAATATGAATGAGATTCCTAAAAGTGATAACTTGAGTGCCCCAAAAACGATAACTTATATGACTTAAAAACGATAACTTGTGATAACTTGAGTTTTGATTATCCAAATGTGATGAAATTTGACCAGCAATGAGTTAGAACAATAATAAGATGAATGCTTAAGGTCCTTGTGCAGAATTAATGGTTTTGCATGTCAAAATGACAGAATTGCCCTTTAACGATAACTTGGCACTTGAAAAATGATAACTTGTTCAAATGGACTTAAAACTTTGCACAAGTTGAGATGTGACTATCCAAATATGATTTATACATGATAATGATGGATTTAGGGCAAGAAAACCATTGAAAATAAGTTCATTCAAAATAATGATAACTTGACACTTAGGAATGATAATTTGTCCTCAAAATGATAACTTGGCATGGAATTTAGATATTAATGGATTTTAGCATTTCAGAACCTCTATGCACATGGAATTAAGTATGAAATGAGGAATATCAACTAGTTATCACAATGTTTGCATTCCATGTATAATTGGCTCAAAAATAGGTAAAAGTGGGACTCGATATGTATGAATTGCATCTAAAATGGGTTAGAATCATATAGTGATCAGCAAGTGATCAATTCTGATTTCCTGCATTCCCTGAATCTGATTTTTTTTATTTCTTTGAATCTTTTTGTCAATTGGGATTTGATTAATTGAGCAACTGAGAGGTTGATATTGGTCCAAGTCTTGTTCAGAAATGAATCAAGATACTTTGGCATTTTATGATTCAAACCTGTCCTCCAATTCTGATTTCTAAAATTCTTGCTGAATTCTGATTTCTGATTTCTTTGAAATCTGATTGCCATTGTTAAGCCCTACTTAATCTACCATTGAGAGATGGTTTTTAGGCCTTCCTACAGATTCAGAGATGAGCCAAGGAGCAATGACAATTTCTGATTTCCCAAACTTGTATTAGGTGCTTATTTCTATCCAATTCATTAATGAAAATGTGAATTTCATTTGAATTTGCTGCTGAGAAGCTGATTTTAAATCCTCTTGTAGTTTAAAGATAAACCAAAGAGTATTTGCATTAATATTGAATTGATTTCATAACTGTTTAGTTGATTGAAGCATTCCTTTCATTTTCAAGGTACAATCTAGAAGTTATCATTTCAGATTTTCAGTGAGGATCCTTTTCTAATTCAACTTGGCTAACAATCATATGACAATATATTGTTTAGTTCTGGTCTAATTGAGCTGTGAAAATAGTCATTTTAAAGGTTGAATCGGATTTGACTAAAAATGATAACTTGTTCTATTCCATCCATAATTAAGTTAGATGAATCCCAACTCCTAGGAGAACCTTCCTCATTGATAGTTAAACCTTTTTAGCTTCTAATCTAGCATTTATAGTTCAGATTTGACAAATTTCCAAAACCCCAAAAATAGTTATCATTCTGCACAATTAAAAATCTATTTTTCCAATTCCTTTAATTTCCTATTTTTAGTCTCTTAAATAGAACTGGTTTAGGTTATTTTAGGGAGTCTTAGGCTTCAAATCTTTGTGGATATGACAACCTGAGTTTACTACAACTTACCTGTGCACTTGCAGTTAGTGAGTTGGGAGATCAAAAAATTAAAAAAATTGCACTTTTACATAAAATCCAGCAAGTTATCACTACACCCACATTTATCACTATCACAATCAAGAACTCAGCCTCCATCCAAATGGCTAGGAGAGGAGATCCCTCTATTTGCTCCTCAACATCTCCTTTATATATGGGATTATCGTCATCATTAGAACATTCCATTCCATCTGATTTTGCCACATGTCTCTGGTCCCCTCTTCTTTTCAAAAAGATTCCTTTCTCATTGCTTTTGGTTGGCAGCTTGCATTGTGGTCCCCTTCTCCTTTTCCAGCAGCATTGTTTGTCTCTTGTGCTTGATTTTGGTGCTGCAAGAACATGAACAACAAGCATCAATTACTTAAATAAAAATTAGACAAATAAGAACTAAATCAGTATATTATTCATCTCAAATGTGCAAATGTAGGATAATATTATGCTGAGAAAATAAATGCATATAGATTAGGCATAATTTGATGAATATGAACATTTCAGGGCTTATATGCACATGAATTAAGATGAAAAATTAGTAGAAATTTAGTATAATTAGCTAGTGATCACCACCATCGACTTCAATTAATATGGTTTGATCATTTCATGTCGCACACCTGGCAGTAATAAGTGAAACTCATAACAGAAATATTTTGCATTCATAAGGATCCAAATTCGAGACCTTGCAAATAAGTAGAGTCGATTACCACTCCACCCCAATACTCGTCGGTGTGTCACATATTACTTTATGGACAATGTGAAGTTGTAGCACATTCAAAAATATCTTTTTATCACATAGTACTTAGGTTCTTTTGGACAAATGCTTACACTTGTACTATTTTAACTTTGACTTTAAGAATGATACAATTATAAATAAAGGATTAAATTTCAATGATTATAAAATGTATCACATTATTTTTTAAAAAAATAAATAATTCAATAATTATTACAATTTATTATGAAAATATTCATGTGTAATTCGACGCCATAATGAGTAATAGTCATTGGATACGTGACTATCCTTACCTACATGATCCAAATGTAGGGGAGGCAATTCTTCAGGACTTAGTATATAATACTTAATACATGAAAATCATGATAGAATGAGTCATGCATAATCAATTACTAATAATCAATTAGTTAATATTCGATAATTAAAGATAACAATGAATAATGATTAATACCAACATAATCAATGCAATAATTTTGAGTGAAAAAACAATATTATAATGTCAACGCGCAATATAACAATGAGAACGATGAGCAATAATGGATAACAAGACGATATCGTTGATTCAATAATCAAATGTTATGTTTATAATATTGTTCAATGCGTTATACTATGCATTCGGATTCAGTATTTTGATTAGAAATAGCATTCAGCTTTGTACATCATTGATGTTTGTTGTTAAAGGCCACTTTAATTATATGCCAAGGTACTTCCATATCCAATGGATAATGGTAGATCAAGTCATTGACAAGTATCCACTTTTAAGTAAGAAGTTGCACTAATTTATTGGAATCTTTTCATTGCACAGAGGAGAAAGAGTTTGTACAATTGGATCGGTCCGAATAAGTATAGTTTCACTGTCTCCTCAATTACGATGAATCCACCACCAATACAATATAATATGATACAACATGCTCATAACAAACAATATACTTGACGGTCATAAGGTTTTCATGTTTATCTCATTAATCTATTTAATTACCTTTGAGATTTAATTACTAATAATAAGGACAAAAGGTCACTAACCATTAATCAGATAGTGTGGAGTACATGAGAACAATCATAACCTAGATCAGGTTATATAATGCCAAACTTAGATAACTCAGCTAGGTTCAATGGTAACCTTTTAGGTGTGACAAGGCTAGGTTGAGACATGTGCAACAATGACATGTGGTGCAAGTGTGATTGCCATGATGAAATACAAGTGTGAAAAATCCCAACTAGTGTGTGCAAGTCATGATGACACGTAAGCAAGGTAGACAATGCACATCACGCCTATTGCAAGTCACAACCACCTCGGGCTTGACATGCAAGGAGTGACCTTGCATGCATGGGGCGAAGTTACATGGTGCGACAAGTGTGACTTCACGTCCACCGAGAGTACATTAACAAGGCGTAACAATGAGTGATAATAAGTCACAATGAAAATTTTGTACGACAATTGTTCTTGCACCCATGCATGGTGCGATAATGCATGTCATGATCATGCATGGTCTGACCATTCTGTTGCATGAACTGACACTCATTGGGATGATGTCAGTCATACCCTTACATGGTGCGATAATTTATGGGAAAACAACATAATTAGTCCTATTAAAATTTTCATATTCATTGGGTATGGTGATGTCCATAGCTTAAGTAATCATAGTTATCATTGTGAGATAAGAGGAAGGCTCCGGTGATTAAAAATTTCATATTAATTGAGAGTCGAGAGGAAGAATAATATATTGTTGGATGTGGTGATAAAACCCGAGAGAAAAGCTCACAAAATTGAGAAAGAATGAGTATGTGTAATGAGATCATTTTTTGCTCGACCGATCCGTGCGACGTTTAGACGTGTCCATCATTTAAATAAGCTCTTTTGTTGCTCTTTTAGGAATCTTTCTTATGCAACTTGTTAAATGCCACATTTTTGGAACATTTTGGTCTTGAGCGGACGCTTCGGGCGTTTGTGAACAAATGGGTGTCTAGGCGGAACGTTCAACTTTTGGGTCGCTATTAGGATGCTTTGTGAATTGTCACACCACGCTTGAGGCTCGATGCTAGATTTTGGAAAGCTTTATAATCTTTGTTGAGTATATAGAATGATTACAAAGTGTTTCGAGGGAGCATTAGCGGGTCTTCCTTAATATACCACCATTTCGGATGGTAACTTTGCGACATGTGATGTGGAAGATAAGTTGTGGGTGCACTTTTCTAGAGTGCATATTACAAGATTGTCATCACGAGAAAATAAGACTAACTTATAAAAGTGTACTAAAATAAGAAAAATACAAGATAACTCGATAGTCTCGGAGCACCTTGTGGAGAACCCCTGGGACATTCTCCCCCACTCAAGTTACATCCCTAGAGCTGCAGCTTCAAAGTCTTCAATCTTCTACTTGAACTGCCAAAAGGCTTCGGCCGTCTCTCAACTTGTGTCAGCGTCTGGTCTTCTGCTCCATCCAACAAGGTACTCCTTCTTTCAATTCTTCACAAGGACAACGAGCATTTCTTCAACTTGGTTAGTAAACTGTTGGCGGATGATTGACGAAGCGCAGTTTGAAACTCCATGCTCAAGATCTTCAGAGTCTTCGATGTAAGGCTTGAGCAAGCTGACATGAAAGACGAGGTGTTGTTGCATCTACGGCGAGAGCTCAAGCTTGTAAGCCACCGTACCTACCTTCTTTAGGATCTTGAATGGCCCTCGTAACGTCTAATGAAGTCCTTATGCAGATTCTTTCTTCTTAGTGAAAGATGTTGGATTATCTTCACAAGGACTAAATTTTCGAAATCAAAGTTGACATCCCATCCGACAATGTCGACCCATTTCTTCATGCACTTCAATGCTCATGACATTCCCTCACCATGCGATGAGAGGCAAGGACTTTGCCACCATCGGAAGTGGCGATGACCTGTGGAGTGAGCGGTTGCTGCCCATCATTATCTCGAAGCACTACTAGAAAAACGCGGATTACTGACGGTCCGGACCGTCGGTAATCAGCCCGAAAACCGTCGGTAACGCAATTACCGACGGTTTTTCAGTCGGAATCGATTCGTCGAAAAAACGCTCGTCGCAAACGGATTTGCGACGGTTGAAAAAATCCGTCGAAAATATCGACAGTTCTGGCCGTCGGAAAAGTCCCCGGCGGTTCGAACTGTCGATATTTCCGACGGTTGCAATCGCCGAAAAAGGTCGACGGTTCGAACCGTCTATATTTCCGACGGTTGCAACCGCCGGAAAAGGCCGGCGGTCCGAATCATCGAAATTTCTGACGGTTGCAACCGTCGAAAAAGGCCGGCGGTCCGAACCGTCAAAATTTCCGACGGTTGCAACCGCCGGAAAAGGCCGGCGGTTCGAGCCGCCGCAACTGTCGAAACTTAGGACAGGCGTCGCAACCGTCGATCTTTAGACGGTCGCAACCGTCGCAAATAATTTTTTAAATATAAAAAAAATTAGCGGCCGGATCCGGCCGCCTGAGGCCGCTGGAGGCCGGATCCGGCCGCCTGAGGCCGCTGGAGTTGGATCCGGATCCGAACGGCCACGGCTGGATCCGGCCGACAGCAGAGAGAGAGAGAGACACCGGCGCAGAGCGGGAGAGAGAGAGATACGCCGGCGCGGGAGAGGGTCGCCGGTGCGGGAGAGGGTCGCCGGCGTCCGACGCGCGGGAGAGTGTGCTCGCGGCCGGGAGAGAGAGAGAGGAGAGGAGGGAGAGAGAGAGGAGTGGAGGGAGAGAGAGAGGAGTGGAGGAAGAATATATATAAAGGGAAAAAGTGGAAAAAAAGTGGGATAACGAAATTTTAATTACCGACAATTTTGGCCGTCGAAAATGTAAATATTAAATATTTTTATAATTACCGACGGTTGTGACCGTCAAAAATATATTTAGTTATATATAATATTTATTTTTTATTTTACCGACGGTTTGAACCGTCGGTAATCGTTACCGACGATCAAAACCGTCGGTAATTGCGACGGTTTGGACCGTCGCTAGTTATATTAATAAAATACTCTTTATATGATATTATTATACATTTACCGACGGTTACGACCTTCGGAAATTACGGCGGATTTTGCGACGGATGGATATCCGTCGAAAATATCGACGTTCCTAATCGTCAAAAAATTAAATAATAATATAATAAATTATATAATTAATTTTTTTATTTTCGACGGTCGTGACCGTCGGAAAATCCGTCGAAAATTTTTAATAATAATATAAAAAATACATAATTTAATTTTTTTTTTATTTCCGACGGTCATAACCGTCGGAAAAGTCGTCAAAAATTGCGACGGATGGATATCCATCGAAAATATCGACGTTCTTAATCGTCGAAAAATTAAATAATAATATAAATTATTTCCGACGATCATAACTGTCGAAAAATCCGTCGGAAATGGAACCGTCGAAAAATCCGTCGCAAATTGCGACGGATTTAGAACCGTCGGAAATTATCCGTCGGAAAATCGTGATTTTCTTGTAGTGAAGGGACTCCGATTGGTCGACTCGCTCCGCTATAGGTTGTAAGAGAATTGTGCGATGTCGAGTAGCTTTGCTCAGCCCTTCTTATTGGCATTAACATAGTGCCACAAGTAGATCTCTAGGATAGAATTCACCCTTTCAGTTTGGCCATCGGTTTGAAGGTGAAGTGCGGTGGAGAAATGTAGGTTGGAGTCCATCTTGAATAACTCCTTTCAAAAGTTGCAATCGTCCGTTCTGATCCCTGACTATATTTTGGAGAAGGCCTCAATACTTCACCACATGCTTCATGAATAACTCTGCAACTTCAGTAGTAGGACAACTAACACAGCCGACAACAAAGATGACATACTTAGATAACCAATCCACGACCACCATGATGGTACTCGCCTCTTCATATTTGGGACAGGCCCATGATGAAGTTCATGGAAACATCCTTCCATAATTGCTTCGGAATAGGAAGAGGTTCTAGAAGTCTGCGGGGCACTTGATTGATACATTTATCTTGTTGGAAAACAAGACATGTCTTCACAAAAACTTCAATATCATCCTTCATCCTTGGTGTAGTTGTCCTCGATGAGTGCTAAAGTGCGACGGATGCTCAGATTCCCACCCACTTGAAGTCATGGCACTATTGCATGATAATGCACCATAATTTATCGAACAGTGAAATATACATGTGACATTACTTGGTGAAGATCAACCCATCTTCCACCTAAAATCGACGCATCTTGCCCTTCTTTGCTTGCTCAATCAAATTCTTCGTTGTGTGATTGACTTCAATCCCTTCTTGATCCTCCCGATCAGGTGGGCCCGAGAGGAAGTCATGGTCTTCAATTCCACACGTTGGCTGAGGGCATTGGCAATGACATTCGTCTGATCGGGCTTATATTCTAGGACATAGTCAAACTTTGCCACAAAATCCTGCCATCATGCCTGCTTTGGCGAGAGATTCTTCTACGTCTTAAAGTAGCTGATTGTGACATTCTCCATTTTGATATGAAATCGTGATTCGAGAAGGTAATGCCGTCATGTCCTTCTCTTGAACTACATAGTGCCACTATGTGTCATTGAGTTTGCATCTCCCGAATGCGACGAGATGCCCCTCCGCATAAAAACTCCTCCGATAGCATAGTCAGAAGCATATATTTGTACCTCATAAGGCTTGGTGTAGTCTGACAGGATGAGCACCAGTTCCTCCGTCATGGCTCTCTTGAGAGTGCTAAACGCTTCTTGACATGTAAGTGTCCAATCCCACTTCACATTCTTCCAAAAATGGTTCTTTAAAGGAGTCGTCACATGTGAATACCTCTTGACGAACCGTTTATAGTAGTTCGCCAAGCCAAGGAACGAACGCTAATTGAGAACCCATTTGGATGGCTCTCACTCCATGATAGCTCGAATCTTCGCGACATTCATCTTTAGCTTGCCACTTCCGACGATGTCTCAATATTCCAATTGAGCGAAGTCACACTTTTTTTGCTTGACGTAGAAATGATTTTTCACAACACCTCGAATACTTGTCGAATGTGCTCGATGCCCTCCTTTAAAGTATGATTGTATATCATATTTTCATCGAGATAGACAACCACGAACCTATGAAGGGTTGCAAAAGGTTGCCAGAGCATTGGTGAGACCGAAGGGCATCACTAGGAACTCGAAGGAGCCATATTGACACACGTCGTCTTATGCACATCTTCTTCAACAATCCGGACTTGCCAATAATCCGAATGAAGATCTATCTTAGTAAACCATCTTGCATAGCTAAGTTGGTCGATTAAGTCCACCATAAGGGGGATTGTTCTTCATCGTAAACTTGTTAAGCAACTGGTAGTCGATACACATCCGAAGGGATCTATCATGCTTCTTTTGAAAGAGAACCAGAACACTATATGGTGACTTCGATGGCCGAACATATCCTGCATCCAATAGTTTAGTAAGTTGCTTGTGGAGTTCTGCAAATTTCGAAGGGACCCGCTGATAAGGAACTCCATGTGGGGACTTCGATCCCAAGACCAAGTCAATGACATGGTCCACTTCACGCTTTGGAGGCAACCACTTTGGGAGCTCAAGGGCATGACGTCTGCAAAATTCTCAAGGGTCTCAAGAACTTTGAGAGGTATTAGAGTGGAGTGCCCCAAATCTTCTAAGACGACGGTCTAGAAAGATGTGCTTCCATTTTTGTAACCTCTTCACCACTTGCATTGCAGAGAGGGTGTTCTGCTTTAGATCTCGCTTGACCTCACGGGAATGTTGTAAGGTTCCTTGGATCGAAGATGACCATCGAATTGGTGAGCGGGATGACACAGTAATATGTCATAGAAAATAGGTCCCCACCACCACTTCGTTGTTGTCCATGATTGCAATCGTCATGTCCAAGCTTCCCGGCCACTTGCTGATGTGAACCTTCACTTTAGGAGAAATTTATGTGGTCAAAATAGACTTCGTGTTCACCGTCTTAAATATGGCATGTCTTTCGTAGTGGCAGCTTTAGTTCTTAGTGGCCACTTTTGATACAAACAACTCTGATGCTCCCATGTCGATGAGGGCATTGAATATTTGCCCATTCAACTCAATGTCCACATAAAGTTGAGCGACCGATGGTGCTGAGGACGTGCATCGAAATGAGACATGCCTCCTTATCCTTCTCGTCAGGACAATACATGGCATTGACCGTCACCTTCTGTAGGCAATATCTTATCCAATGTAGATCCTTGCAAATGTAACAAGTCTTTAGTAGCTTTCCATCCCTCTTAAACTTGTCATTGTTTGGTTTCCTATCGTAGTAGCCCTTCCCTTTGTCTTGATTATATGGATTGCCTCCTTGTGACTTGAGTTTTTCCCTCCCACCATTGCCCTTGCCTGAGGGCTTTGGTGGTGTGGCACTCGTTTTGGCATACTTCACGATCGATTCAGCAACGACGACTAGCAAGCGAAGGTTGGATCAATCTCGTCACTCCAACTTCGTCATAGCCCAAAGCTTCAAACCCTTGACAAAGACTGCGAACAATGCATCTTAGTCTACCTAGGAGTTCTATAGGTGGAGCTCGATGAACTCTCTCAGGTACTCCTTCAACGTTCCCTTCTGACTAATGTTAAATAATGCAATCTTGGCCTCTAGTCCCGACTTGATAGAGCATAAATAGTTGGTAAGCTACCTTATAAAGTCATCCCACTTCTCAATGGAATTGACATTGCCACGTTCCACATTGTCGTAGTGGCATCGCCACCATAAGCTCGTCGTATCTTGTGACTAGAAAGATGTGGTATTCACTATTCTCACTTCTGAGATCATGTCCAAGGCCTTCATGTATCGTAGGATGTTCCATAGGAAGTCATTCACTACAAGAAAAAACTTGATTTCCGATGGTTTATTTTCGATGGGCAGAAATCCTCTGAAATACTGACGGATTTTTTGGCGGATCGAATAAATTGTCGAAATTATCGTCGGATATTTTTCGACGGGTCTAGCCATCTAAACTTTCGACGGTTCAGAATTCGTCGAAACTTCCTGTCGAAAATTTCGATGATCATAACCGTCGATAATGTTAAAATCGGCTGATCGGTTTCCATACTAGTTTTTCGACGGTTCAGACCGTCGAAAATTTCGAAGGTTCACCTATCCGTCGAAACTTCCAGCGGTCTTAGCCATCTAAATATTTTAACGTTGGTCAGGTATTATTATTTTATTTTTCGACGATTCCGACCGCCGAAAGTTGTGACGTTTCACGGACCATCAATATTTCGACGGTCAGACCCGTCAGAATTTTAACTGATTTTAATTAATTAAAATATTCTACTTTGTTTGTTTTCGACGGTGTTGACCGTCGAAAATGGAAATTTATATAAATACCCGTTGACATATATCATTATATATTTCGACGGCCAAAACCATCGAAAGTTTCGACGGTTTGGAAGAATCATCAAATGTTTCGACGGTCCGTCCAACGGGTTTGACCATCTTTATTCGAATTAATATTATATTATATTTACCTCCTTTTCGACGGTTACGACCGTCGGAAACTGACTATACCACTGTCACTTTCTCCGTTTCGATCCCTCTCTTCTACAGTCGAACGCTCGCGCGTCTTTCGTCTGGCGGCGACCTCTGGCACCTGCATTGCCTTCCATCGCCGGCTGAAGCTCTCGTCCGCCGCTTGAAGCTCTCGTCCGCCGCCTGAAGCGCGCTCTCATCCGCCGCCTGAAGCTCTCGCCCGCCGCCTGCTCGCCGTCGCGTCTACGTGCAATCTCCGGCGCAGGTAGTCTCCGATCCCGCCCTCCGTGCTCTCTCCGCCCTTCGCGCGCGGCGGCCAGATCCGGCCGCCCTCCACGTGGCGGCCAGATCCGGCCGCCCTCCGCACGCGACGGCGAGATCCGAAAGCCCTCCGCACTTGGCGGCCAGATCCGGCCGCCCTCCGCATGCGGCCGGTGGCCAGATCCGTTGAATGACTAATGGGTCATGGGTTTTAAATCTTTCAAACTAGACACTCCTCACTATTAGTTCATCCATTGGTTTTACGTTGCAGGAAAAGACACCAAGAAGGTTAGTCATGTGGCGTCTGCTACTAAAATGTTTTCCCGATCATTCAGAATTCCACTTTAGTAGGCTGCATGATCATGACACATGTTATCTTACTGTTTATGGGAGATGAAATATCTACATTTCTATCATCTGCTTCCACTGTTCCACCAAAGTTGTAAACGTTCTTCTATGTGGTTTATGAGATTAGAGTTGCTTCTAGTCTATAGCAGGGAAGCCAACGTCATGGAGAAAGATCTTATTTTGTATTCAATTTGAATATCAAGAACAATAATCAATAATTTTGACCTCTTGTCATTGCCAAAATTGGTCTTCAGGAACGGGCCTAATTAAGTCCTTAATTGGTGTTTTATAGCTTATATTGATGTACTGGAATGTACAACATTCCTCCAGGACCTGGCATTTTGTTTGCATAATGCTTTATCTATTTGTTGAAGCTGTAACATTTGTTTGCATAATTAGTGTTTACGATGTATCTTCGATGTTTTTTAAATGACGAAATATGTGAACCGTTGAATTGATTTACAATTTTTGACCAGTTTTATTACAAATTCTATAATTACTATAACTTGCAAATAATGCAGACATTATGTCATACTTGAACGATCATCGATGGATGTACAATAGAAATAATCCTGGTCATAGAGGTTTGACACAAGAATTCATAGATGGCGTTGACTATTATGTTAGTGTGGCTTGTCAATCTTTCCAAAATCAGCGGAAGGGAATAATTAGGTGTCCTTGTTTGAAATGTGCTAGCACAAAGTTACAGACGTTAGAGACAGTTAAGGTTCACTTATATAGAAAGGGTTTCAAACCCAATTATCGGCAATGGAATGATTTAGGTGAAGGAGCGCCTTCGACAAGCATCCCAAATCCAGGTCTCCATTTTGTCGATCCTGAAGCAGGATTTACTTCGCAATGTGAACAGTTAGTTTATGATGCAGTTGCAACTGAGTATGACAATATTAGATTTGAGCAGGATGAAGAGGCACCAAATCTAGAAGCAAGAGATTTTTATGACTTGCTAAATGCATCGAGCCAACCCTTATGGCCCGGGTGTGAAAGTCATTCGAAACTATCACTTGCTGTTAAATTATTAAATCTGAAAGCCGACCACAATATTTCACAAGCATGTTTTGATGCATTTCTAGATATTTTAAAAGAGGTCACACCAACTGGGGCTCGCATTCCTGAAAATTTTTACAGGACAAAAAGATTGGTTAGTAAACTTAGTCTTGGCTCAACTAAAATATATTATTGTCGTGATGGTTGTATGTTATATTACGGCGACGACATCAATTTAAATGAATACAAATTTTGTGGGACCGAACGATATAGAGTGACTAACAAGAATGCATTATTTGTCTCTTATTCCCAGACTTAAAAGACTATACTCGTCTATAGGGTCAGCGTCACAAATGAAGTGACATTCACAGCATAATACTTCTGAAGGTGTCATGCTTCAGCCATCGGATGGTGAAGCGTGGAAACATTTTGATCGTTGGCATCCTGAAAGTGAAATTTGTGGGTATAGTGATAACTTGCTGAATTTTATGTAAAAGTGCAAATTTTCAATTTTTGGTCTCCCAACTCACTAACTGCAAATGCACAGGTAAGTTATAGTAGACTCAGGTTGTCGTATCCACAAAGATTTGATGTCTAAGACTCCCTAAAACAATCTAGACTAGTTCTACTTAAGTGGCTAAAAACATGAAATTAAAGGAATTAGAAAAATAGATTTTTAACAGTGCATAATGATAACTATTTTGGCGATTTTGACAATCTGTCCAAACTGAATTATAAATGCTAGATTATAAGCTAAAAAGGTTTAACTATCTATGAGAAAGGTTCTCCTAGGAGTTGGGTTCGTCTAACTTAATTATGGATGGAATGGAACAAGTTATCATTTTTTTAGTCAAATCCAATTCAATCTTTAAAATGGCTATTTTCACAGCTCAATTAGACCAGAACTAAATAATATATTGTCATATGATTGTTAGCCAAGTTGAATTAGAAAAGGATCCTCACTGAAAATCAAGTTATCATTGGGTTCAACTCAATGCACTTGCTGATTTTTTGGCAATTTCAATAAAATCTTAAATGATAACTTTTATATTGCACCTTGAAAATGGAAGGAATGCTTCAATCAACTAAACAGAGATGAAATCAATCCAATATTAATGCAAAGCTCCTTGGTTTATCTCTAAACTACAAGAGGATTTAAAATCAGCTTCTCAGCAACAAATTCAAATGAAATCCACATTTTCATTAATGAATTTGATAGAAATCAGCACCTAATACAAGTTTGGGAAATCAGAAATTGTCATTGCTCCTTGACTCATTTCTGAATCTCAAGGAAGGCCTAAAAACCATCTCTCAATGGTGGATTAAGTAGGGCTTAACAATTGCAATCAGATTCCAAAGAAATTAGAAATCAGAATTCAGTAAGATATTTTCAGAAATCAGATTGGGAAAACAACAAAGAAATCAGCAATGCTTCTCATGGGAATTCTGGATTTGCTAAGTGCTTATTGATCCATATCTGGACAACAAGAAATCCTTAGGGTTCACCTTTCAGTGATTGAATGAAATTGGATATTCAATTAGCAAATCAGATTCCAATAAATTTCAGAAAACATATTTCATTAATATAATTTCATAAATCAGAATTGGAGGGCAGGTTTGAATCATAAAATGCCAAAGTATCTTGATTCATTTCTGAACAAGACTTGGACCAATATCAACCTCTCAGTTGCTCAATTAATCAAATCCCAATTGACAAACAGATTCAAAGAAATAAAAAAAAAATCAGATTTAGGGAATGCAAGAAATCAGAATGCAGAAATCAGATTTCAGAAATGAAATCCAGAAACTTATCACTGATTCTTAATTCATGTCTGAACAAGGGTTAAATCAAATGACAAATTCTCAGTTGTAGATACAAGTAGGACCTAACAATGATAAGAACAGATTCATTTCAATGCAAAAATCTAAAAATCAGAATTGATAACAGTTTGGATTAATTTCTGTCCATATCCATCCAAATTAACCTAGACTACTACCCTATCGTAGGAGACATGGAGTTTAGCTCCTCATAATTACAAAATTTGAAACAAAATGGATTGAAGAACAGGTAGAAATCATCCTGGTTTGAAGCTTCTTGGCCAGAACTCCAGCAGCACAGCAATCCAGCTTCCAACCCTTGCTCCTTGGTGCAGAAACCCTTGTCCAAACCCTGCAATGGCCAACCCCCCTGCTTCTCCAGAAATTCCCTCTTATATATGAGTCATCTCCACCTTTTGATCAGCATCAGAAAGTTCTATTCCCTTGATTTCAGCCATCTGTCCATCTGTCCTAAAAAATGATTTCAGCCATCTGTCCCTTGATTTCAGCATCAGAAAGTTCTATTACCTTAAAAATGATAACTTATCATAACTTTGGTTGTGGTTATCCAAATGAGGTCAAATTTGAACAGCAATGAGTTAGGACAATAATATAATGATTGCTTAAGGCCTTTGCACAGAATATATAATTTTGCATATCGAAATGATAGTTTTGTCCTTTAACGATAACTTGGCAAATGAAAAATGATAACTTATTCAAATGGACTTAAAACATTGCACAAGTTGAGATATGACCATCCAAATATATTCATTCATGATAATAATGGATTTAGGGCAAGAAAATCATTGAAAATCAGTCACTCAAAATAATGATAACTTGGCCTATTGGAGTGATAACTTGTCCTAAAAATGATAACTTGGCATAGAATTGAATTATTTATGGATTTTAGCATTTCAGAACCTCTATTCACATGGAATTAAGTATAAAATGAGGAATATCAACTAGTTATCACAATCAATGCATTTCAAACATAATTGGCCGAAAGTTATGCAAAATAGGGGCTCGATATGTATGATTTGAATAGAAAATGGGTTAAAAACACACTATGATCAGCTAGTGATCACATCCTGATTTTGCTAAGGACGAAAGGAACATAAGGCTCGGATTATGCGCGGATGGTTTTACACCATATGGTCAAACTTAAGTTCATTATTCATGTTGGCCGGTCATAGTAACACCTTATAATTTGCCACCTGGGATTTGTATGTCCACACCTTATATGTTTTTTATATGCATTATTCCTAGTCCTCACAGTCCTAAATAGAGGATAGACGTGTATTTATAATCTTTAATAGACGAGTTAAAAGAATTGTGGGATGGTGTCGTCGCTCATGATGTGTCGAACAAACAAAACTTCACCTTGAAAGTTGTCTTATTGTGGATCATTAATGATTTTCCTGCCTATGGGATGTTGTATGATTGGATGACCGTAGGGAAACTAGCTTGTCCATGTTGCATGGAACACTCAGATGCGTTCACTTTGAGAAATGAGGGTAAAAGCAGTTGGTTTGATTGCCATAGACGGTTTCTTACAGCTGATCATCCGTACAAAAATAACCGAAATGTATTTTGATGGAATAGGGTTGTAGAAGACATGGCTCCGGTCAGACGCTCAGGAGCTCAATTACATCGCATTGTCAATGCTTTATGCAGAATTGTCGACGACACAAATGTCACATACAATGAGTATGGTGTTTGTCATAACTGAACCAAACGAAGTATATTCTGGGATTTACCTTATTGGTCTGATTGTTTGATACGTCACAATTTGGACGTCATGCACATTGAGAAAAATGTGTTTAAAAATATATTCAACACCGTAATGGACATTAAGGGTAAAACAAAAAACAACATAAATGCGAGACTAGATTTGAAGGAGTACTATCGAAGACCAGAGTTGCACTTAGCTATTTTACCTAACGGTAGATTATCTAAGCCAAATGCAAGTTATGTTCTCACTAAAGAGCAGAAGACTCAAGTGTGTCGATGGATCCAAAAGCTAAGAATGTCGGATGGTTATGCATCAAATCTAACCCGATGTGTGGAAATAACTTGCGTTGGTTTGGCATGAAAAGTCACGACTGTAACATATTCATGGAAACTTTGCTTCCTACTGCATTTTCTTCACTGCCGGACAAGATTTGGAAGCCGATAATGGAGTTGAGTCAATTTTGACCTCTTGTCATTGCATTCGGGTGGATGTGTATCTATGAGCACAATTGCTAAGAAAATGGTAAGGTCTTTTAATATTGTGTCGACAAAATATTATACTTTATTCGACAAAATATTATCCTATTGCAGGAGAAAGAGACGGGTAGACCACCTACTCAGGACGAAGTATTTCTCCGAACTCATCAGAAGAAGAACAAAGAATAGGTTTCGGACTATGCTCGGGAGACATATGTATGTAAATTTATGTGTCACTTTTTTTTCTAAATTTCAAGTAAATCTATAAGATAGTAAAATCGTCGTTTATACTTAATAAGTTTTTAGTATCATTGATTTTTTTTTTCTAATTTCAGGAGTCTTACAAAACAAAAGAAGCCGAGTACATTACGCAAGCCACGCAAGAGGGGACCACACCGCTGACCCCAAGACAACTTTGGACGGACCACGTCGGGGTGAAGAAGGATCGCATTTACGGCCTCAGATCTTCTGTGAGTACAACCGATATTGGATATGGTCGTAAATATACTTCAGGTTCAGTTTCCTCTGGTCAAGGTATGCAAGGAGTTCGAAGAACGTGAACGTCGTACCAAGACTGAAATGAAGAAAATGGTGCATGCCATCATGCATGGCGAATTCAACGACGAGGACGTCGAGGTAGATTCATTATACTTATGTTTTTTTGGAATTTGTGATGTAGAAGATGCATTAATAGTTTGGATGAAATTTTACTCCTCATTAGATCAGCATGCACTTTGACATAAAAAAAAAGAAAAGAAAAAAGAAGATAAGCCTATTTATCAAAACTCATGAGTGGCTACGTAGCTTTAATTGCTTGTAACTTTATGAAACTATCTTCAATTGCTTGTCACTTTATGAATGCAAGAAAATCGATATTTTAGTTATTGAACTTTCCGTGCACTAAAGGACTATGACTGAGTTATTGAACAATCAATATTGAGTTATTGAACTTTAATTGCTTGTAACTTATTAAACAAAACAAACAAACAAAAGAAATAAAAAAGAGTTTTCATGAGACCAAGAAAAGTGTTGTGCTTGCATTTGATCTTGGCAGTATTAAATTAATTAGTTTGATGATAATGGCCTGATATAAAAAGAGCAAGAATTCGTGGAGAAACTATAAATGTTGATGATACACACCATAACTTATTGATTATTATATTCGTATTATTTTCTTTCTCAAACTTGCAGTAATCGGAAAGAGATGTAAGTGTGTATATATATATATATATACATGCATGTTTCCGAATCTTGGTTCCAATTATTTTCCATAGTGCAAGTTGTGATTGCAAGCATCCAAAACCCAAACAAGTAAATTGTTCTCCTAACTTTATCCACATCCGACTTGGAAAGGGAGTGAGAAGAAGATAAGAGAACCACAAGGGATCAAATTAATTAATTAATTAATTAATTAATTAATTAATTAATTAATTAATAAGTGTGTGTTTAGTTACTGTTTGTATAGTACTGTGCATATATTTATTATTATTTACGAGTGGCCAACAAAATTACGCAATTTGTTTGAATGAGTTTCTTCTGCATATGCGTGCATCAATAATCTTGCAATGTGACATCATTAAATTGCGTGATAACAAACAACAAATTAATGAGTGGTGATGACTTTTTTATATGTATTATAATAATTTTGACGTGGTTAATTGCATAAAAAGTTTAAGCAACCAGTATATATATATATTCTCTTTTTGGCGGCACCTTAAGAATTAACATAAGGACTATGATGTATTGTGTAGTGAAGTGATGTATTTGAGTTATTGTTCCATATTTCGAATCGTTATTCATGTTTTTTTCAATAAGGTACTAACTTTCTCAATTCTCTTTGTGTTGTGCAGTGATGTTCGAATTGTCTTGTGAAAAGCTCTTCAGATCCGACGGGAAAGCGAGACATCTCTTCATCGTGATCAAGACTTCTTGTATTGGTGTTTAAACATTAAAATGTTTGTAATGGTGTTTGGATATGTTTGGATAGTATTGTGTTTGGACATTATGGTGTTTGTGATGGTTATGCAAATATTGTGATCCAAATATTCTATTGTACTATGATGTATTCATGTTTTTCAGCATTTTTTTAATATTTTTTTATTTCCGACGGTCAGAACCGTCAGAAATAGCTGAAAATTAAGTATCGATAACGGATTTTTTCGATACTTATCGATGGTTCTAACCATCCATGCAAACTTTTCGACAACTTAAATCGTCGAAAATCAGTTGTGGAGTCGACGGGTTAAACCGTCGAAATAAGTTTTTCGACGGTTTAAACCGTCGATAGTATCAACGATTCTAGCCGTCGACACATATCGACGGCTCTACCCGTCGATATCTATCAACGGCTTGAACCGCCGATAATATCGACGGTTCTAGCCGTCGATACTCAACGTTCGACAGCTGCGCCCGCCAGCTGGACCATCGAAGATATCGACGGTTCAGAAATAACCGTCGGAAACAGTTTTGCGATGCCACATTTTCGCACGGATGCTATTCATCGAAAGAACCGTTAGAAAATGTCATTTTCGACGATTCTGGCCAATTTACAGACGGTTCAGACCATCTGTAATAGCCTATTTTCTTGTAGTGATTAATTTTCTTTGTCGATCTCTCTCCCTTGTATGGTCTCGGCTTTGCCACTTCGATTCTTACTTCAAGTGGGGCGAACGTCTCAAGACGCCGGCCATCTCCATAGCATCATTTAAGTTCTTCCCAGAGGGTCTTAAGCTCTTGGTAAATCTCATACCTCATGTTTGAGAGTAAGACTCCTGCATGTCCATGATTGTCGCCTCTATGGATTTGAGCCGCGCATACATTGGCATAACATCGTCCCACACCGTTGTGATGTCCACTGACTTCTCCAACCCCAGCGTGTGCGTTGCGAGTTGGTCTTGCATCTCGCCAACATTCAGTTGGAACTGATCGAGGTGTTGTTCAAAGGTGGTCATTTGAGCAGGCACGCTCTCGCTCTGGGTAGTCCTTCTCTGGTGCGATAGGATCTTCGGTCATCTCTAAGTTTGATGTCATTTCCTTTTAATCGCCGAACATCCAAACGAGCGGACTGAAAAGTGGCTCTAATACCACTTGTCATGGCTCATTTTTTGCTCTACCGGCCCGTACGACATCTATATGTGCTCATCATCTAGACAATCTCTTTTGTTGTGTTTTGCGAAAGCTTTCTTATGTCACTTGTTAAATGTCACAATTTTTGAATGCTTGTTCCTAAGCGGACACTTTGACAGAGGCGTCTGTGAATAAATGGGCGCTTAGGCGGAACGCCCAACTTTTGGGTCACTTTATGGATTGCCATACCACGCTTGAGGCTCGACGCTAGATTTTGAAAAGTTCTAAAATATTTGTTGAGTAAATAGAATGATTACAAAAAGGCTTCAGGAAGCACTAGCGGGTCTCTCCTAATATACCACCATTTCGGGTGGTATCTTTGTGATGTGATGTGAAAGATAAGCTAGGGGTGCACTTTTCTAGAGTGCATATTATAGGATTGCCAGCATATGAGAAAATAAGACTAAGTTACAAAAGTGAACTAAAATAAAGAAAAATACAAGTAAGATAACTCTACGGTCCTGGGGCACGTTGTGGAGAGCCCCCAGGACATATGCTACAAAGTTTTGTGACTAAGGGTCCATCTGAGTTGGACATAATTTTATTTGGAAGTTTGTGAACATATTGCATATGATTGACAATCCCCTTGATTTAATTGAACTCTTTGTGTGTCTAGAGTTATATTTTATTTGATTTTTTTTCTTTTCTTTTAAGGAATCTCTTCTTTAGACTAATATGTTCTCTTCTTTCTTCCCAAGTCTCCTAATTCCCTCCGATTCAAGTTATATTATTTTCTATTTAAAAGAAAATTCATCATTGAATTTTGCTCAAGGTATGAACTTACAAAATATGTTTGGAAATTATTATCTAATTCATATTCCAGTTCTCATGATGCTTTATTATCTTGATGTGCTTGCATGCCACTTTAATTGACAAAATAGCTTTATTATTTTTCCATTGAGTTGGTATTCCAGAACAAGATTGTGAAGTTTGACGTTTTACCTAGATTCATTTTGAGGAGGTAGACTCATATTGTAAGTTCGATACATAAAAATACGTAGAGTTTAGATATAATATTAAATTGATGATAATAATTTTAAAAATCACGTCAAATATAATAATAAATATCCAAAAATATAATAACATGAATGATCAATAAATTAAAGGGTTAATTTCTTAAACTTTCCATGAACTATAGCAATTTTTCTCGTTTCCTTTTAATATATGAACTATGTCACGATTTTCACTTTAGTCCATCCACCATATTCTGTTAACTTCTCCTTTATTTTTTTATTTATTAAATGACTAAAGTGGAATCTCGGGAGGGCAATCTCGGGAGGGCAGTTTAGTAAAAAATTGAAAATAATGAAAAACCTAATAGAATATGACAGATGAACTAAGTGAAAATCATGACATAATTTAGGAGGGACATTAGAGAAAGTTCATATATTTGGGACCAATGCAAAAAATCGTTATAGCTCAAGGGAGGTATAAGGAATTAACCCTAAAGTAAAAATTACAAATTATAAACTCACAAAAGATTCGTTTTGATGCATTATAACCTTATGACACCGTAGACTATACGTGGATTCCCATAGATTTGTATATGAAGCTTATCAAATTTTCTAGTATATGTTTTTATTGTTTTTGTGGTGTAATCTTCATATTTTTAATATTTTAAGTATTATTATTTTATTACACTTAAATGTTATCACCGTAAGTGTTATATCATTATAAATATTTGAGTATTAATATTTAACATTTTATTTATTTTTAGGCCCTATGGTTCAAAGAATGAAAATTTGGAAAAATACTATTAGGAATAAATAATATTATACCACTTACTATAACATTATATTATTCAAATACTTTTATTCCGCCATATCTTAGTTTATCATATTATATATTTTAAAGAATATTATAAATATAAAAATTATGAAAAGAACAAATCAAAGAATAAAAAATAAGAAAAATAAAGGTATATTTTAGCCTGAGGCACTTTAAGTGATGTATATTTCAAAACGTTTCACAACTGATCAATTAAATTAAACATGATAGTATACACTTGTGCAAGTGTACGAGTCGAGTGGAAAATGCGAGTATTATATCCACAATGATTTCGATTTTCTTCTCTATAAATTTCATATCACTAGCTTGAAAATAAAAAAAGAATAAAACATGAATTAAAATGATTAGAATGAAGGACTCTTCTAAGTCAGGATGAACTATTATTACTTGCTAAGGTCTTCTAAAGGATATGGATCTTTCGATCTCTAGTTTGGTTTCATCATAATCTAACTCTCATTACAATTCCTTGATCTCTCTTAGATTTTTAAGGGATAGCTAAAAATGATCGATTAGAGGAAGGACGACAAATCTGATTTTTGTCTTGGTCGATACAATGATAGATTTTTTTCAATCTAATCAAAGAGTTTTTTATCTTTAATCTTATACAAAATAATGCAATCTTAGTCAACTACTTAGTGTGGTAGATTATCGTCTTACATGCACATACCAGAGAACCTCTCGTCTTCTTGAATTTCAAAAAACATAAAATCATCAATAGCATGGAAACAAGAAATATCTTTTCTCTCGATAAGATATAGCAAGAAAAGAGATATTTGAATAAGTTCTAATTATGCACATGTCATCAACATTTAAACAAGTGATAAAAGTAGTTATCTAAGAGAGCTAAAAGAAGATCAAACCAACAATATTGTTACATCAACCCTCAAAAGAGAGAGAAAGTTTTTAGCCAAGCATTGATTTATACAAAATCAGAAAAAGTCCTTGGTTAATCATCACCTCCCTTCCAATCCATCAATTCAGCTCCTCCAGATCCCATTTCCTTCCAAAACGTTTCCCCCTCCTCTCCCTTCTTTTGCCTTCAGCTTTCCTACTTATGCTCTTCTCCACCTATTTTATTTATATTTTCAAATTTCAAAAAGTTGTTACGAGTTCCCTCAAAAATACTCAAGTTAACTAGAAAGAATTTAATTCCAATATAAAAAGGTGGTAAATGTGACATCCAAATAATATGTTAAAAGATGAAAATAAGGTGTGATCAGAGGCGTAAGCTTCGAGTTCACAAGTTTAGGCATGAAATCAGATGACCTCGATGTAGAATTAGACTTGATGCTAAACTCGAGTGTACTAGGGTGAACGAGTAGTCTTAGATGAAGTCGGGTAAACTCGACCAAGACTTTAAGTAGAGTCAATAGATGCGAAATGTAGGTATTTAACCAAGATCTGAAGTCAAAATTGAAATGATCATGATTTAACAATTAAGAATACTTTCTGTTTAAACTTGTGTGAATTATGGATTACTTAGATCATTTGATGTACCAAATTTGAACTCTTTTGTATTTTAACTTATGTTACATTGGTTTATAGATTGTGATGAATTGCTAAGAAAGGTGAATTGTTACACAATTCATATATATGTGAGTCAAAATATGACCAATGAAATTATGTTTGAAACTAACACATAGAACTATTTTCATAAATATTTTATAACATAATATTATAGATAATCATGTACATAAATTTTACGAGTTTATATTTCAAGTTTATATCCGAATTTATCGGATGTAAAATGAGTTAATGTAATCTCTCGAGTTTGGAAACCTTGGTCCGAAAGTTATACTCAAAGCATTGAACCGAAATTAGACATTCAAAAGTTTCCAACCAGCAATTCCTAACCTAAAGTCCAAACATCCAAAAAACTATCGAATATTGATTTTCTCCTTACTTTTATATTGTGATTGATTTCAGTTAAATCCACTTGATCTTCCATCATTGCATGGATTTACATCCTTATTGATTCCTACTAATCTAATGAAGGTCTTGATAAAAAATGAAGTGAATATGAATTGCATAGATTTTACTCTACAAATTGCATAGTTATGATTAAATTCTAATCGAGCGAATATGAAAACCCAATTAATTAAAGATAAAAAATGAAGTGCTTATGTAATTGATTGATGAGAATTCATTATATAACATTGCTCATCACATGGTTGGTACAAAATTAGTTTCATATATATCCCCATTCAAAGGTTGCTCCTCGTTGTATAACAAAAGAGGATCTCACTCAAGTATGAAAGAGAACATTTGTTATGGTGTGAATAACCACAAACCAATCATAAAACTACATAGCATCACATTGCAACAAATTTGTTAAATAATGGCATTGCACAGAAATATCACTCAAAAGTTGAATACAATTTTTATTAATCATAGCATTGACACAAATCATTGGATCAAAACATTGTATTAAGTGATTTTGTTTTAATATTCATTGTTGGATTAATATTCTTATACAATGACTTATCAAAGTATTTGAAGTCCTATTCTTTCTAATTACTATTGATCAAGTATCATTGCTTTTTCCACATGGTTGATTTAGTATTGATGAGACAATGCAAATCACATTAAGAAAAACATTGAATTGATTTATCTCTTATTGAGAACTCGAGCATAACATTGATTCATCCTTGAAGGATTTATTATCAATTAAGCTATTATCTTGTTGATCTCTAATTTGATTACCACGGAAATTATTACTATGTCATTGTTAATTGACTTGTTGATGTTAATAACTACTATTTTTGAATTTAGAGTTTAATATTATTTCAAGATTATTCTTCATGCTTATCCATTTTTAATTAAATTATTCATTGATTTATTATTATCTATACTTGTGATGATAATTTGCATATATTGTGTTGCGAAAAACCCAGTATTAAGCAATCCACTAATAGATAGTAAAAACAAAAAAAAATGAAAGAAATATAAATGGTAAAAATGAAAAATAGAAAGTAAAAGAATAACAAGAAATCACAAAGAGAAAAATATATTGATTTTGTATGGTTCGGAGATTGTCTCCTATGTCAAGAGAGTTTCATTATTTTTATATGTCTCCACTTTTTTAGTTACATACATAACCCTTCAATATATGGTTCATTGCCATCATCAAATATGAGCCTTGAGTAATAATTAAGAATATCGGAATATCTATCCTGACATCTTTATAAATTCATAGCTAACAAATAAGATACTTTTGATATTCTCCAATCTTACCATCATGGTTATGAAAAATTTACCATATCTCATATTCTTCCTACCATAACTAAGAAATTAATTATGACGTAGATCAGAATCCACATAACTAACTAAATAGCAATCTCTCACTTGAAAGTTGATTCTACTGAGATTGAGTTATATCTACTTGTATCCGAACTCTGGATGGATGATCCGCAGCTAACTACGAAGGAAAACTGCATCTTATGCCATCTTCCACAAAGGCTTCCTATGCCATCTTCAATGTATATGCTTTCCTATCCCAAAAAATCTGCATCTCAAGTATCTTCTTACAGGCTATCAAGTTCTTCATCTCAAATACACTTGATAAGTTATTCCTTGAGCCTTTTAATTTTCATCATATCTGAACTTGTGATGAACAAATCATCCACACACAACAAAAATATAATGTAGGAATTATCAAAGTATTTAATTTAACAATAGTAGTAAGAGAAACGCTTAGCGTATCCCTTGCTAGTAATGAAGTAATCAAACTTCATATCCCATTGTATAGGAGGTTGCTTCAAACCACACAAGTTCTTCATCATATTGCATATCATGTTTTCTTTACTAGAAACTTGAAAACCTTCTTCTTTATGTAGATATTCTCCTCCAAATCATCATGAGGAATGATATCTCTACATCTATCTACTTAAAATGTAAGTAAACAATTGTAATTGTGCTCAAAACCATTCTAAAAGTAATTAGCTTCACAATTGGTGCAAAAATTTTAGTGTAATCAATACCTTTCTTTAACTTAAAACCTTTGACAACTAACTTTGCTTTATATCTCTTGCCACTCTATGTCCCCTACTCGATCATGTAGGACCATTTGCTGAGCAATATCTTTTTACCTCTAGACAATTCCATCAGTATTCAAATTTTATTCTTTTACAATGATTTCATCTCATCACGCATTTCTAACTCACTTTTGAAAAAATCATAAAATTTTAAGGTTTTCCTAAAACATTCTATTTCACCACAATCAATTAGCAATATGAAAATTAAAAAAAAATACCTGATAGGAGGTGGAGTATTCAACTATATCTATATCAACTCAGTCACCCGTTGAACAATTCTCTAATATCATGTCACATTTCATGTAACATACTCTCAAGTTAAATTTGAGTATTTTCTTCTTTCCATGCATTGTGAGATTATGCAAAACATCTATCTTTATACATACTTTTTTCATGGAATATCATATTTCTTTCCCGCATAATTTTTCTATTTTTATCATCCCAGAAATGATATCCAAACTCATCATAATCATAACCAATAAACAAACACTTTTTAGATTTAGTATCTACCTTATTTCTACATGCAAAATTGATATGCACATATGATAGGTAATTGAAAACATCAAATGGGAAAGATCTACTTCCTTACTATTCAAGACTTCCTTTGGTAGTTTATTTTTCAATCTTATAGATGGTCTATGGATCATGTGTGTCGTTGTATTAATTGCATCTATCTAAAATGTCTTTGATAGACCTGCATGGATTCTCGTATCCTAGCATGCTCATATTCATCCATTCACTAACACCATTTTTTGTGGCATCATCAAAATTGTCATATTCATACTAATCCCATTATCCACAAATAACTCAAACTCCTAGTTTAATACTCACTATAAGTATTAGATCGTTAACACTTGATTTTTACATCTCTTTCATTTTTGGCATACGCTTTTCATTTCTTGAAGGTAGAAAACACGTCACATTTATTATTTTTTCTTAAAAAACTCATACCTTCCTAAGATAATTGTTGATGAATGTCACATAATACAATAATCGATGGAACATGAGACAACCCCCACACATCTATGTGCGCAAACTTCAACTTGATACTCTTTAGCATCCTTGATACTTTGCTAAAGTTGAATTTACCGCTTTCCCAACATTAGCCCTTACAAAGTTCATTAATCACAGACTTCAAATATAGTAGTCGAGCCATTTTGTGTAGAACATTCATACGTTTTCACTCATATGTCCAAATTACAATGTTCGAATTAGCTGATACAATAATTTTTGTGTTTAATGATATGTACAAAGTACCAGCTTGCTACCAAGTGCTATGGCCATGAATCCTTCAATGACCTTCCACGTGTTACCTACAAATATGGTCATGTAACACTTAGAATCAATATATACAAAGTAGATTAAATTTCTCTTCAATCTTCGTAAATGTCGAACATCTTTTAACTTTCACGCTATTCCATTATCAATGGCAATCTTCACGTTGTCCTATCCCACAATATTCAAAGATTTATCAGCCAGATAAATCTTGCAAAAGTTTTTGGAAGTAAAATCTTTCATACACTACATTTGTAAGGTAGAATGGTATGAAGCTCCAAAACCTATAATATATGATTATGTGGGACTAACTAATGCATTTGATACTTCTTTTGTTGTAGTATTTGCATAATCTAGACTCCATTTATTTTCTTCTTGGGAGCTATGCAATTATTCTTCAGGTGACCTTTCTTCTCACTAGTCTAGCATGCAAATTCATCAGATCTTGACTGGCTTTGTCATCTTAACTTGGATCTCCCTTGATTTATAGTACTCGATGTTGTGTTCTTCCTCTGCCCTTTGCACGTAATGTCGGTTTCTTCTGATTATCTCATGTAAGTGTCTTTGCTTAGAATCAGATCTTGACTATCATTGAGCTTCAACTTAGTTGATCCAAAAGAATTGTCAACTACTGTCACAATTGCACAACAACTTTTTAGCAAAGAGGACAACATATCAAAGCCCTCACTTATCATCACAAGTGATACTTACTGAATTCAATTGTATTATGATAGTGTTGGATTCATTGTAATAATGCAGGATAATCGAATATCCATCATAATATTTTCATAACTCCGTATCCAAGATATTCCACAATGTTACCATCATGCCTACAATTATAGTTAAAGTTACAGTCTCTTAAATTCTTCAAAACATAATTAACAAATTAGTTAGGCCACAAATTTATTTAGATTTTTTTTTTCTTTTTTACAACCATTGAGTCGTAATAAATTTATAAGACTTTTTAACTTTGGTCAAACATTACATTAACAGACTGAAACCAAACTTTCATTATTTCTTTTCATCTAATAGATTTTGGTTTAGGATTATTATATTATTGGATATTTTAAAATTTCTAAGCCTATAAAAATTGTTGTTGTTGGTTACACAAATTTTATGTTTTGTTGTCATGTATATGGGTGTCATAAAAGCAATGAATATATATTCTTATGAAACTCTGGATAAATTAGTCCAACTATATATGTTTATATATTCATGTTGCGCACATTTTTTTTTTGCATTAGCTTAAAATTGTAATCTCTTCTCTGTATTCTCTTTCACCTATCATTATTTCAAAACTAGGAAACTATGTTGAGCTCTTTGCACAATGTATTTAATTTTTTATTAATAAAAAAATTACGTTTGATGTCTTTTAAGAAAATAGATTTGAATAGTTTTTCTACTTGCAAGTGCGTATTTTTAACAAATAAATATTATTTTGTTTAAAATAAAGTAGGGAAAAAATAACATAGAACTATTAGAAATCAATGTTACTTAAATTGTATTATATATATATTTAATAAATAAAAATATTATGTAATATGAAAGTGAAAATTGTTGCTTTCAGAAATGTGCAAACTAAAAATATTTGCCCTATTTTCATTGATAACTTAATTATTGTAATAGATAATTAACATCTTCTTACTATTGCAAAGTATATCACAGTTTAGTATATAAATATACTATTTTCCATCAAAATATATCGATATATAAATTACTAATATTTAACTAATCCAAACGAAGCAAATGAATACTAATCAAATTCACTATTTCCAAAGTGAAATCCGGGGATACTATCTTTTTTCATATACTAACTAATAGCATCTTGGGTCGACAAAGAATATAAAAAGAAACAAATGATATTATTCATATACTAATATGGTAATGTCATATCTATATTATATTAAAGAGAGAGTACTTTGCATGAGAATGTGACATTTGGCATAATCTTATATTGACAAGTGTTCTTTATGGAAAAAACTATTTGACAATTACTTTTTTAATCAGTTATAGATAACTATTTAAGATATTAATAATTTATAAATTATTTATGAAAAATATTTTACAATTATTTTTAAAATCAGTTACAAACTTCTCTAATTGCATAATATTTAGATTTTCTATATAAAATATAATTGATAAATTATATATCTTATTTTTTTCAAATGATGTAATTTTTAAAAAATATATAGAATTGATCTTAAATGATATAATTATATAATTTGGCACAGTAACTCCATAATAAACTTTTAATGTAATATTTTTATTAAAATTATCATTCTTCGTGGTAGTTATAAATAAAATTCGTTACATGGTATCATTCTTTCAAATATGTTGATATGTGTTCCCCTATCATGTTACAATTAATTAAAATATTATTTTATATATGTTGACTGTGTTTTTAATTAGATAACTAAAAAAATATTGAATGATTAATTTTGAGAAATAGTTAAGACATGGTATATTATTATATAATGAATACATAATTTTTTAAAATATTAGAGTTGACAAAAGAAAAGTCAATTACATTGAATAAAATTTCAAAACAATAACCAAATTACATTTCATAAATTGGAAACTACCTAATCACTGATCAGTTCCTTATAGCAACTAATTGGACGCACTATGCATACTAACCGCTTATAAATTTAAGATGGATTCATAAAAAAAAGGGTTGAAAGAAAAAAAATAAGAAACTGAGTGTAATAAGTTACTAAAGTAGTTTTAAGAACTGACCATGTGACTTTTGTTTTCTCCACTATAAATAAGAAGAGAAATCGAAAGGAATTTGCTTGCATGATTCACGCACTGAATGTCATGTTGTTGAAGAAAGGTAGCATGCATCACTATATATATATATATATATATATATATATATATATATTTGTCATATTAGGTTTAATTACACTTATTAGATTTTTTATTGTTAAAATTTTATTTTTATCACAAGTCATTTGAATATACTCATATTCTATTGTGCTCCTTATTCTTTAATATGAACATGAGTATTTATACATTGAAAAATAGTAAATCATTATATCAAATTTATTTATATCATGAAGTAAATAAAAAATTAAATTAATTATGACCATTTTTTTACCATATTCGAATTTCTTTTGCTCTAAAAGATTATGAGGATTGTTTTTCATAAGTTTCTGAACCATAAGCCATTTAATGTTCCATTTAGAATTTAGGTAAGATGCTCTCTCTCTCTCTCTCTCTCTCTAACAACAAGTTTGGAATAATTTTTTATAACACTCATATTTTAACATTTCATCTATATATAACTATCTAAGTTATTTGTTATATATTGCCATTTGATTGCTGTTTATGAGAAGGTAATCACATGTCTCCATAATGGATGTTGTTTGGATGAATGTTAGTAATTTAGTGTTAGTTTAACCTATCTTCTTAAGCTTTTTTTATACTAATCTATTAATAATTCTTTTTTGTATGGACTTAAAGATATTTATGCAAATTTTATTTTATTCATTAATTCATATACCTTATTGAGACTATATGAATCATTTTTTTATAAATAGGTTTTATGTTATACCTATTAGAATAAAAATGTAACATGTTAATATTAGTAATGGAATACTGAGTACATAGGGATCATTTACCTTATTTAATATTTTAAATACATGCTATATATAGGTTTTATATTTCTGATAATATTGTAACAACCATAAGATAATTTCGAAAATAATTGAAATTTTTAGAGGATGATCTGGCGTATTGAAAACAATATCATGTCTAAGGGTATCATGATATTTGACAAATATACAAATCACCGTGTGTCATCTAACATGCAATAATCAATTAAAATATTTTTAAGATGTTGATTGAACAATTCATTGATAAGCATAATATTTTCATGAATAATTATGAGAGAGAATTACAATGTATTATTAACTACATAATAATTATATGACTGCACAAGATGTTAAAGACAATTATACTATAACAATATAATTCTTCAATATATCATTAACATGGTGTTTGAAAACACATTTATAAGAAATTCATAATTTTAAAGTAGGCATAGTGCCATTGTGGCACGTTAATTATATTCTTATTCTTTCAGTTTATTTAATTATATTCTTATAATTTCAGTTTATTTAATTATATTCTTATAATTTCAGTTTATTTAATTATATTCTTATAATTTCAGTTTATTTTTATCATATAATTATCTTTTGTATAGAATATAGACATGATCCTTATTTTTAAGTGTTTTCATACTAAAAAAAAGTTAAAGACTACACGTGGATTGATTTCATAGACATATGAATTGCTTCTTATTGTTTTTATAAAAGAATCAATTAATATGTCTTTAACCATCATCATGTTTGTTAAGATTTTTTACTTCTTTCTATGTATGTTATTTTTATTCCTTGTGTTGATTTCTCATTATTCCATTTATAAATTGTCAAATTACCAAGACATTTCTTATTTATTAGTAAATTTTAATTATTAACAAATTATTTCAATTTAAAAATTGATCAATCAACAAGATGTATCTTTTGTTGAAAAATTAATATTAAATGTTTAGTTTTAATTTGCAATTTAGTTGTCAATTTCTATAATAAAATTCTCAAAGAAAAGACGGATTGATTTTCTATCAGTGAATCGTTATAACATTGTCTTTTGTAAATTTTTACATAATTTTAATAATTCTCATATTTCTTATTTTTTATAAATTATTTAGTGACATATGTAATAAAATATATTAAATGTGAAAATAATAGACCAAAGAGTTTAACATTTACCTATCTTGCATTGCTATTTTACACATGTAATGTTCAAGAATTAAATAATATAGAGTTCTTTTTTTGTCTCATAAAGAGTACTAAGTGGAGTTAAAAATAATTTAACGGCGTATAATCATATTTTTTAAGATCTCTCTCCTCTGTGCTAATTAGAAAACAACTTAAGAAATTATGGTATACATATTTATGTTATATTATGCTAGAGATAAGGCAAACCTAATTTACATTTAGGAAATAATAACAACAACAACAACAACAACAACAACAATAATAATAATAATAATAATAATAATAATAATAATAATAATAATAATAATAATAATAATAATAATAATAATAATAATAATAATAATAATAATAATATGATTTTTTTCTTAAAAAATGTAGTATATTCTTACAAATAAAGATTACTACTAATCTTTCATACCCGCATATCGTGTGGGATTTACACTAGTTATATATATAAATAAAGTCAGTTAGCGAATAAAAAATTGGTCTTGACTCAATATTCGATAATTTTGATCCTGTGGTCATGTTCAGATTTATCAACTTTTAATTACATATTAGTTAATATTTCTCTCTCTTTATATATATATATATATTTATATATATATATTACGAAAGGTGAAAGAGAATACCAAATTTGATCCTGAAATCCTATTTTAGTTGGTACTACTAGTCTTATTTGTGGTCAGTTCATATTTATTTGTTGATAATATTAACTATAAGATTCACTATTGAATATATCAACCTAAAAAAAACATATTATATGAAAACAATCGCCATCTTTGTAGACTATTGGTTTCATATGTGTAAGTCATCGTTTTTTATTTTTTTTCTCATGAAAAAATATTCAAAAAATCATTGTCCTTTTTAAGTGTAGAAATGATTTAAGAATAATACATTAAATTCGACTTTTTATATAAAATATGATATTAACCTCTAATTAATCCTACTGAAGATGTAAATCGTTAATCTCGAACAAATTAAAGTCGTAATTAAAGATGACGTAATTAAAGTCGTCTGAATAAACCGCCTCTAAAAAGTATTTCAATTAATATTTAAAATATTTTTATTTTAATGTTATATATATATGTGCTTTTTTTAGATTGATATAATATTACCATTTTGCCTCATAAATATAATTTCTTGGTTGAAATTTATCTTATAGTTTGAGAATAGGAGTGCTGGGCGTCGCTAAGGAAATTTCATCACATTTTTTTTTTTTGTAACCAGAAAAAAATAGTCGTTAACAGGCAAGAAGAGAAAGAGGAGAGAGAAGAGAAGAGAAGGGGAGAGAGAGGGAGGAGAAGCGGAAGGAACAAGGAAATAGCAGCAGTCGCACGTTGCCGCTACTGCAGTTGTTGGAAGGAGTGGGAGGGAGATCGGGGAGGAATGGAAGATCTGGGAATCGAGGCGAAGGATGCGGCCGTGCGGGAGGTGGCCAAGATCCTGCCGCTGCCGGAGCTCTTGGCTTCCATCGCCTCCATCAAGGCCGACTACCTCTCCCGGCAGCAGGTGCTCCCCGCAGCTTTCTCTTTCTCTCCCCGTCCAAGTCGTTGAAACCCTCTCGGAAATCCGATCTCTGGTGATCTGGGATTCGTCAAAGTGGCATCCTTCAGCGGATTTTTTTGATATTTTTTTTATTGAGAAATTGACAATTCTTGATGCTAGAACTGTCGGATTCTTGCGTCTCTTTGTGATCTCATGTCCTTTTTACGGCTCATAAAGATGAACTATGTCTGCAGAGTAATGCGTCGGGGAAGTCAATTTTATAATTTGGACATGATGCCCTAAAAATTATAATTTGGAATGGTATCTATTCTTGAGTGACTAGAATGTAGCTCACAAGTGAATTATGAAAATTCGTAAATATTATTAGATTTGATATCTTCTTGATCATTTATTGTTCTTGGATAAGCACCTTCTTTTAGGATTGATCAAACTAGTAATTAAACGTTCTGGGTTTAAGTGCCAGGCATCATTTTCATAAAAATATAATGGGTTCCAAATCATATTTCCTAGTTTCAATGACTCGTTCCTTTGCTTCCAGGCAAATGATGCCCAGCTTAGCACTTTGGTCGCAGAGCAGGTAAAATTATTGTCATTAGCTGTATGCTGATCCCATGGCGCTGTCATGGTATTTCAGTTTTTTTAATATTTAGTTGCCTACTTTTCTTGCTAGTAAAAGAGTTTACTGTGATATTTCAACAGGTTGAGCAGGCACATAAGGGCATAGATGCATTAGCTTTGTCCCGAAAAACGATAAACCAACTACGTGAAAACTTTTTGTCCATTGAGAAGTAAGTTGTCTGTGCATCTTACCTTGTATTTCTGATGATGATTTGTGCACATTGCAAGTTTTATTTTTTCAAGACATCAAAATAAAGAGATAAGTGAGTAACTTAGCACTTAGTGCCACAGGTTATGTCATGAATGCCAAACATTGATTGAGAATCACGACAAGATCAAACTTCTCAGTAACGCAAGAAATAACTTGAACACAACTTTAAAGGTTAGTTCTCAGTGACCTGGTTCATGTTATTAAATTCAGCAGTATGTAGTTTTTTTATCCAAGGATTTGTAATCTGTATCTTACTTTGTTTGTAATTACTCTGGTTTTCTGAACTTGGTGATAGGGTATGAAAGACCTAGTCAATATGATAGCTTTCTGCAAGATATAATTTGTAGTGGAAGCATATGCATTCTCCATCTTGTCTAATGATTAATTAATCATCTAATAGGATGTTGGTGGAATGATGTCTATTTCTGTTGAAGCTGCTGCAGCTCGAGATTCTTTGAGTGATGACAAGGAACTTATTAACACATATGAGGTATAATATTTCTTATAATTGACATGTTTTATTTTTTATGGTTATTGTCCATATTATCATACATTTCTTATTAGGCTTTGAACTACTCTTCTAATGATTATTTGTTTGTTGTTGACTCTATATTATAGAGGTTAACAGCATTAGATGGTAAAAGGCGTTTTGCATTAGCCGCTGCAGCATCTCATAAAGAAGAGGTTGGCAGGCTGAGGTCAGAGATTCTTAGCTTCTCCATATTATATCTTCTACTTGTATACATGATTTTAAGTGCCCCCTATTAGGTGTGTAGCTGTGGATTGACCCAGCATGGTTGCACTGTTATCTAACGACAGTTGTTCACATGGGCAGTGCCACTGGAAACACAACTTTATTGTGTTGTGACGCAGCGGCAGTACAGAATTTTTAAATAAGATAAAAGCTAACCCTAGGCACAATGAACGGTGTTCTATTACACCATGCAAGTAAGCCTCTCTTACGCTTGAAAGAACTGCAGAAATCAGATGTCGACGTCGCCGGTTCAAGCGGACGATAATCGACCAATAAACTAGCATGAAGCCACCAGCATCTTAGAAGAAATCCAAGGTCAAGATCGTGCGCACACGAACTTAGAAATTCAGAAAACTCTGAACTGGAACTTTAATTAAAGAGATAATAATGTTTTTAACTCTTACAAGTCAGGCCAATATATAGGGATTCCTAACTAGCAATATTAGCACTAGGACTCCTATAGCAAAAGGAAAACACAATCCCACTAGCATTAGGACTCTTATAACCTAACAGAAATAAACTAATAGGAAATAACAACCCTAATAGCATTAGGACTCCTAAGAAAAATAAACTAAAAAGGAAATAACAATCCTAACAACATTAAGACTCCTAACATATTCTTCAAATCTGAATCAAACTAAGTTGTTGACCACTAGAATTCTGTACAGCAGCAGAATTCTCTTTCTTATCAAGATCTACATCATGTTGGCAGGAGGAATGGGGTAATTGGTAGCACACTTATCAGCACTGAATAGGGTGCGATCTAGATCTACCCCATGGGTGATATACTAGCAGGTTATTCAAAAGTATATTGACTTGAAAGGATTTAAAAAAAAAAGAAACAAGCAGGTCAGGTGTTTCATAAAAGAATTACAACAACAACAACAACAACAACAACAAAGCCTTATCCCACTAGATGGGGTCGGCTACATGGATCATACGACGTCATTCGTTGATCCATGTTCATGCGATTCGACAAGGTTTTACGCTGGCTGTCGGGGCCTAACACAACCCTCCTCCTTTATCCGGGCTTGGGACCGGCTATAAAACATAGATTAACCTGAAACATCGTTGGAAAAATATAACAGGATTTTGCAATACGGACTAAGCATCAGGGTCTTTTTTTAAGAAATAAGCACAGGATAATGACAAAGAAGAGACTCTCCCTCCCTAAAATTGAATTGCACATAAAATGTCAAAATTCTCATTCTAAAGCCTCAATAACGCAAGAAACAAGAGCAAATTTCATCCAACAAGCTCAATATGCATCATAACTAGGGAAATTGGAGTACTTTTTATCACATCCATAAATGATGTCGTCCATCAAGATTAATCAAAATTTTCTTCAGTAAAATTAGAAGAATTATAAAGGAAAAGTGCTGGAGTTGCCTTAAGAAAAGAAACTAATGCCTTTGTCTTGAAATCCGGTCAAGAAAATAATAACTTATATATCGTACACAGAGCTTTAGACCACAAATATTATAATCCATGCCAACCCGTAGGGAAATATAGAATCAACCTCAGTTTAGCACATATTGCAGGATTCGTTTCGTATCATAAACAGCATCAAAGCCTTTGATCAGGACAATGATCGAATCATTGGTCACGAGATCCCACATTAATTTACAAGCACCTAGAGCTACATTACCTAAATAGCATAGAAAATTCGAGCTAATCAAAACTAATGTCATTCCCCCAAAACCTTTCTTTTTCGATTCTGCTCTCACTCTTCAGAATGAAGAGAATTTTATAACCCTTGATGGAAAAAAGAACCATGCACTTCATGTTTTCGACTTGGAATTTGTCAATAATAACCCTCGCGGAGATCTCGAATCAATTTCCCAATTCAAAGAATTACCTCAAAAAAATAAAAAAAAGAAAAGAAGAAAAGGGAATGTCTTATGGGGAGTGAGGTTGGGCAGTCTGGGTAGAGAATGGAGCGAACTTTCCTTTCTTCCTTTTCCTTTTCATCTACAAGTTCAAGCACGCCCTGAATGAATCTGTTTGACATTTAGGAACATTTCTTTCAAGCAGGTCAGGTGTTTCATAAAAGAATTACCTCAAAAAAATAAAAAAAGAAAAGAAGAAAAGGGAATGTCTTATGGGGAGTGAGGTTGGGCAGTCTGGGTAGAGAATGGAGCGAACTTTCCTTTCTTCCTTTTCCTTTTCATCTACAAGTTCAAGCACGCCTTGAATGAATCTGTTTGACATTTAGGAACATTTCTTTCACTACGGAAAACCATCCTAGATCAATCTACAAAAACATTTTCCTCATATTTTTGTGTTAGACAAACAACAACAACAACAAAGCCTTATCCCACTAGGTGGGGTCGGCTACATGGATCATACGACGTCATTCCGCTCTATTAGTAACCAAACCTTTCGGTATATTATTCACCAATAGATCTTGCTTTATTAGTTCGCCAAGTGTCCGCCTTGGCCTCCCTCTCCCTCTTTTAATCGGACTCCAGATTATTTGATCCACTCTTCTTACTGGCGCATCTAATGATCTTCTCTGAACATGACCAAACCATCTCAAACGATTCTCTACCATTTTCTCACTAATAGGAGCCACTCCGACTCGTTCACGTATATAGTCATTCCTAATCTTATCTAATCTTGTATGACCACACATCCATCTCAACATCCTTATTTCGGCTACCCCCACTTTACGTTCATGTTGTCCCTTCATAGCCCAACATTCACTACCATATAACACTGCCGGTCTTATAGCAGTACGATAGAATTTTCCTTTAACTTTATTGGATAGTTTTCTATCACAAAGAACTCCAGTGGCTTTCCTCCACTTACACCAACCAGCTTGAATTCTATGATTAACATCGTCATCAATCTCACCATCTTGTCTTACAATTGATCCTAAATATTTAAACTTTGTCATTTGAGGAATTATATCCTCCCCTAGCCTAACTTCTAAATCGTCTCTAAGTTGTTTATTTGTGAAATTGCTATGCATATATTCTGTTTTATTCCTACTTAAACGAAAACCTTTTGACTCCAACATATTTCTCCATATTTTCAATTTTGTATTAATCTCTTCTCTTGAATCCGCTAAAAGTACTATATCATCCGCAAATAGCATGCACTTAGGTACCTCCTCTGTGATACTCTCGGTTATAGCATCGATAACTAAGTTAAATAGATACGGGCTTAAAGCTGATCCTTGATGTAGGCCAATTCCTATAGGAAATTCATTCAATGTCCCATCGTACATATCTTGTATTACCTTAATGTAGGCAACACTCACCCTCTTCTTTTGCAAGGCTTTTCAAAGTACATCCCTTGGTACCCGATCATACGTCTTCTCTACGTCAATGAAAGCCATATGTAAGTCTCTTCTCCTACTTCGATACTTCTCCATCATCCTCCTTATTAAATAAATCGCCTCTGTAGTGGATCTTCCTGGTATGAACCCAAATTGTCTCTCAGAAATACTAGTCTCCATTCTCAACCTATGCTCAATCACTTTTTCCCATAATTTCATTGTGTGACTCATAAGTTTAATCCCTCTATAATTTGCACAATTCTGAATATCCCCTTTATTTTTGTAAATAGGAATTAATGTACTTAATCTCCAATCATCAGGCATCTTTTTCGACCGTAAAATCTCATTAAATAGTTTACATAACCACAACACACATTTTTCTCCTAAACATTTCCAAACTTCAATCGGTATACCATCCGATCCAACGGCTTTACCATTCTCCATTTTCTTAAGAGCTTCGCTAACCTCCGAGATTCTAATTCTACGATAAAATGACCTATTAAGCTCACATTCGCTAACTGTCAAGTCCTCCAAATCACAACGGGAACCTTCACATCCATCATTAAATAGCTTATAGAAATACTCTTCCCATCTGTTCTTAATATCTCCTTCAGTAACTAAAACCTTGCCAACTTCATTTTTATGCATCTTACTTGATCCAAATCTCTCGACTCCTCTTTATTCTTTGCAATCTTGTAAATTCTTTGTTCACCAGCCTTTGTCCCTAACTCCTTATAAAACCCCTCATATGCTTTAGCACGAGCATCACTAACTGCCTTCTTAGCCTCCCTTTTCGCCAAACGATACTTTTCCCAATTGTCAGAACTATTGTCCAAGTGTATCGCCTTGAAACAATTCTTCTTATTACGCACCTTTTCTTGGACCTCCTCATTCCACCACCAAGTCTCCTTATCTCGTGATCCAAAACCTTTTGATTCTCCTAAAATGGCTTTAGCAATCATTTCAACCTTTTTTGTCACATTCTCCCACATGATACTAGCATCTCCTTCTAACTCCCACACACTTTCCTCTAGTAACTTACTTCTAAAAGTCTCTCGCTTCTCCCCCTTTAACTGCCACCACTTGATCTTTCGATAAAAAACTGTTCGAAATTTTGGTTTTATACATTTCATTTGCATATCAAGAACTAACAATCTATGTTGTGTAGTCACCCCATGCCCAGGAATTACTTTGCAATTAGTACAGCGTCTTTTATCAGTATTTCTTGTCAAGAAAAAATCGATTTGAGACTTATGAGTTCCACTTTTGTATGTGATTAAATGTTCCTCTCTCTTCCTAAAACAAGTGTTGATAATCTTAAGGTCGTATGCTAAAGAAAAATCAATAATAGTTTGTCCTTCCTCATTCAACTCCCCAAAACCAAAACCACCATGAACCCTTACATGTGGTCCTGCCTCTTTACCAACATGTCCATTAAGGTCTCCCCCAATATAAACTTTCTCGGTTGTTGATATACTTTCAATCAAACCCTCCATATCTGCCCAAAACTTCTCCTTGAGATGTGATTCTGCTTTGGGGTGCATATGCACTAATAATGTTCATAGTCTCCTTTCCAACAATTACTTTCACGGATATGATTCGATCCTCAATCCTTTTAACTTCCATAACATTCTTCCTCCATTCTGCATCCGCGATAATACCAACACCATTCCTTCCCTTTACCTTACCTGTGTACCAAAGTTTGGAACCATTTAACCTAATCTCTTTACTTCCCTCTCCTACCCATCTAGTTTCTTGCAAGCATAAGATACTAATCTTACGCTGATCCATTACTTGTGCCACCTCGAGGCGCTTCCCATTCAACGTCCTAATGTTCCAAGAACCTAATATGACCTTAGTCTCATGAACTAGCTTCTTTAACCGCCTCCGTCCATTAGAGTGCGGTAGCCCTTGCTCATTTAACACTACATTCAGGCGAGGATGCAGCGGCTCTTGCTCTCTTATCACTGTACCCGAGCTGTACAACGCGTTACTTACGGGTAACGACCTAGCATTAACACAATATATTCGTTGATTCATGTTCATAAGATTCGACAGGGTTTTACGCTGGCTGTCGGGGCCTAACACAACCCTCCTCCTTTTTGTGTTAGACAATTAGGGAAAAAATGCTAAGCTAAAATATTTTCCTGCAACTCTTTGGAAAATGTTCTCTCCCAAAAAAAAGGGAAAATGCTTTTTCCTCTCCCTTTTACTTGCATGTCATGCGTGAAAAATAATGAAGTTATATTTTTTGACTTATTTTTGTTACAGTCTACATATACAACAACAACAACAACAAAACCTTATCCCACTAGGTGGGGTCGGCTACATGGATCATACGACGCCATTCCGCTCTTCGTTGATCCATGTTCATAAGATTCGACAGGGTTTTACGCTGGCTGTCGGGGCCTAACACAACCCTCCTTTATCCGGGCTTGGAACCGGCTATAAAACATAGGCGGAGTTTGTTACAGTCTACATATAGTGAGATAAATTACCTTTCCTAAACATATTTGTTAGAATTTTCTCAAGAATAATTTTTAATGAAGCAACACAAATCGTTGAAGATAAATAACTATGGTCTATAATTTGTTTTGAAAGTCCTATGGCCTATATTTTAGATGTACGGATAATTTTTTTGATAGGTCTATTATGAAATTTTGCAATACTGGCAATAGTTAACTGATAATTCATCTTCACTCTCAATTCGAAAAGTGAGAATGGGTAATAAGCTAGGATAAACATCTGTTTTTCTGATTTATGATCAAAACTTCAGAGTTTGCGGCAGATCCTTGTAGAAAAAAAGAGTTTTTTTCACTAGAGAAAAAAAGAGTTTTTTTCTCCATTGTGGTCACAGTATCTCTTGTTCACTTGATGAATTATTGAAATAACTGATGCCCAGTTATTCTGTTAGCTCCAATCCATGAATAAGTTTGTGAAAAGATTATTTCCTCTACGACAGAACCATACTGTCATTCTTGCTTTGGGTGTCATTGACGAGCCTGTGCATAAGACTACTGTCTCCTCAAAAGAAAAATAAGACTACTCTGTAATTCTTGTTCTCATAGTACCTTAGTTGTCACATATGGAAGTAGTTAGTTGTTTCCTTGTTAGTTGGAATTCCTGATTGTGCATACTTCTTTGTGTAGCAAGTTAGACAATTGAAACATATCAACTGTTTTTTTGTTCCTGACAGAGAATATTTTGAAGATGTTGATCGGACCTGGGAAACCTTTGAAAAAACTTTATGGAGTCATATTGCCAATTACTTCAATCTTGCGAAGGGAAGGTACGGGTTTTCCCATGGGATTTAGTTATCCAATCCTACATACATATGAAAGCTTTTAAGTTTGTTGTACATTTTTCTGCATTCATGCAACTTCATACAGAACTTTGAATTATTTCAAGCACTTTAAGCTTTTGTGTCTGTGAATCTTCACATTTGTTGATTGCCTTAGCCTTAGAGATATTCTGCCTGGTTCATGGATTGGACAGGCTTGTAATGCATGCATAATATGTCAAGTATGTTCTTTTGACTGATTTACTGCTGCATCTGGTCCCTTGAAACAATTTATCTGTCATTCTTTCATCATCCATTCTGAAAACTTTACACCTTTCAATGTAGAATTTCATGCTAATTGCATAAAAACACGTTGAGTTCTATTTAGCATATAGGAGCGAAATTTCTTGTTCCGATATGCTATATCGAGGATAGCTATTTTGGTTGCCTTGGCAGTGCATTGGCATAAAGCAACTCTGCAGTTGTATTTTCCAACTCCATTAAATCTCAAATCCATTGTACATGTATTTGCTTCTCAGAGTAAAAAAATGTACATGTACTCAAATTTGTGAATAGATATCATCCTAGATTTATTTCTCCTAAGAGAACATCCTAGATTTATTTTGAAATAAACTTTGATATGCTTTGTGAATCCTTGTGAGAAACTTGCTTGAGTGAAGAACTCGTCGTGTACATTTGACCTACTTTGTTTGTTTGATAACATCATAAATTGCATGTTTTGCCCATTGTATAGCAGTAAATAAATGCTCAATGTACAGTTTAGAGAGAGATTAGAATCAATTGGTGTCTCAATTAATGGAGTTAATGTACTTTGTTGTTAGACTTTGCATCTTTGACCGATGACATGACCCTATAAAAAGAATACTGATGTCTTTTTCACTTGTGCTGATTTCTTTCAGGGTACTTTACTAATTTTTTTACACACATTTGTACGCAAATAGTTTTGAATGAAAAAAAATATTGAATAATGATTTTTCATCGTCGACGTCATGAAAAAACACATGGTTACCAAAAAATAACAAAATTCATGTGTATATTTGTAAAGATATTTTGGGTCTTATATCAGAACTTGATATTGTGAAACCACTTTGCTAAAATGATTTGTTTGAAAATATACATGATCTTATTATATAGCTTCATTTTGTCCAATCATTTAGCAATTGTGGATTATCATGGTTGGCTTTATTACACATTCTAGTTTGCTTTTCAATAGAAACTGATAATCATGATGTTTTTTATCTCTTAAGAAAATGATATGCTCTTTTCTTTTTATAATATATGGTTTTGTAATGTCATCTTCCTGTTTTGTAGCCCGCAAACGCTGGTGCGAGCTTTAAGGTATGGGGACCATTAAAGCAGGCTATCTTGCACTCCTACTTGTTAGTCATGACTATTTTTCTTTATGACTTGCTGCTATACTTCTGTCAGAGGTCTGACTTAGTTTGACTTAAGTGTTTCTTACTTTCTCTAACTTGACAATAAAATCCACCCTTATAACATAAGAAAAGAACTTTGAAAAAATTTCAGGTGTTTCAAGGATGTTTATTAGGAGCCAATTCACATAAAATGGAACATTAATGCATGAATTTTAGAAATTATCAAAATAACACTATTCTGCTTGTTTATCCATTAGGAACTTGTTCCATGCTGTGTTTTTATTCATTTCGTTTTTGTTTCTTTCATAGCTTTTATAATTGATATTACCAATTATGACTTCTTTCGGATCATGTACACATCTCATCCAAAGCACTTCACACTTTTGGCGAGGTATTTCCAGGATCTTTCCCCTAGTTTGCCCCCTTCTGGCCGCCTCCCTAGGCTCCGGGGAGGCCTTTTCATTTTGGGAAAACGAGTGGACATCAGGCAGCACACTTGCAGTGGATCTTCCTAGACTGGCAGCTCTTTCCATGGACGCGATGGCCTTGGTTTCCACCTTTTGGATTGGGGGTTCATGGCTGCCACTATTCCGTGCTGGCTTATCAGACAGGCAGTTCTCTGATCTCTTTTGACTCCTAGAGCGTATCTCAGCCCATCGTCCAGATGGCTCCAGAGAGTATGGCTGGTTGTGGCTCTCCGTTCAGTTCTCCGCTCGGGCTGTGTATATATATCTACTACCAGAGAGTCAGGTTCCCGGTGATTGCCGGTTAATGAAACGATTGGTGGTTTGAAACAAAAGGTGCAGAGGTGGGGGTTGTGACTAGAACCCCCAAGTCGACTCTCTCCCCCTTCTTTACGAGTAGACTGTAGGAACATCTGGAGGCCTCGTGTGCTCCTTAAAGTCAAGATCTTTGTTTGGCTGTTGAGACGCAGCAGAGTGCTTTCTCGTTCATATAGGGCGACATGGGCGCCAGGCTTGGATATTACTTGTGTGCTATATGGAACGACGGAGGACATTAGCCATCTTTTCTGTGAGTACTCCTTTACTTGAGATGTTTGGTGATGGGTGCATCGGGTGGGCATGGATGCATCCACTTTGGATACATTATGAAGATCATTGCGGGACTTTTGTGTGGCAGGGGACCAGGGTTAGAGGCTTCCATGGAAGACAGCAACGACAGTAGCGTGGGCTATATGTCTTCAACGAAATCGCAGTCTTTGCAGGAGAACGGTGTTATGTGGATAACATTATCCATCACATAGATTTCCTTATGAGAGACTGGAGTGAGGCATAGTGCTCCTTTGACCAGGACCTTTTTGTTGTTTTCTTGGTCCTATTTTGTGTTTCTGTAAACTGTCTCACTTATAGTTCTTAATACAAAAGGGATGACTACCTAAGTTTGATAGTCATTCTTTTGACTTTCGAGAAAAAAAAACAACTACTAAGAAATTGTTCTTGGAATTAGAGTTGATGAATAGCTGATAAAATTCCAAACTAGTAGGCTGGCAAATCTTTGTCCAAATAAAAACAATAATATAACAAATCATAGGAGGGAATAGGCTGCTCTCACATGGGGTTAGACTGTTCCTCTATCCTCCTTCCTACTAATTTCATGTCAGCTGTGGATGCCAAAACAGTGAGCAATGCATTGATATGCTGAGGAGCACTTTTTGGTAGCATGAGTGGACACTGGACGGCACACACGCCGATGCCTTCTCTAGGCTTGAAGTTGTATCTTGTTGGGGTTCAGCATTCGGATCTTGGACCCTCTAGTTTAGAGCTGGGTTATTGGACTAATGCATTGAGGAGCCACTGGTGCTGGGACATCGCACTATTGCCCAGATGTTTCCAGTGTCAGATGGATGGACTTGGCTTGTTGGTTGTTTCTCAACACAGGGTCTTCCAGAAAGCACGGTCTTGAGTACCTTCAGGTCAGCATATAAATATATCTATAGATTGTGCATACCTCTCAAAGTGATGATCTTCGCTTGTCTTTTGAGACGAGGTGAGATCCTCACCAAAGCATATAGAAAGAGGTGGCCACCTAGTTCAAACATTTCATGCACACTATGTGGTTTGGTAGAGGACAACTCCCATCTTTGCTTACATGCCCCATAATCATAGGGGCATGATGACGGATAACACCAGCATCGTGATCTCAGCTGAGACACTTTTTGGGGCTTGCTGCCTGCACTCACTATCTAGGGCGTACAAGATTGTGGACAACTGTGGATGATGTTGTTGGCGATCACCTGGGCCATTTGGCTAAAATGCAACCACATTATTTATTTGGGGAGAGAGGTCCATTGTACACCACATTATTTTGTGCAGAAAGTGGAGTGGAGGATAGCAGATAGCATCTTTTGGGGATATCCACACCTGCTTGAGATTTTTGTTACTTGTCTTATAGCCTTGAATTTCCATACATGTAAATTTCATGTCTTTTGATACAAAATGGGTGACTATCCAACTCGTAGTCATCCTTTTCCCTGTCAGAAGAAATTATAGGAAGGAATAAGGAAAATAACTAATAAAAAAACACAAATTTCTGAAGATATAAAGATTAACACAAGACTTTTTCCTCACGCTACACAATTGTTGCTTTGGGATGATAACGGATCCAAGAGAGTATTCATGGGACCATGTATAATTCCAATAATAGATAACACAAAATTGACATTCTTAAGAAAGGTGTTGAGAAACATGTTTTCTCTTATTATTTACCAAACACTAGTGCCTCCTTATTTATAATAAAGGTAGGCAATACAAGAAAGGAGAATATGCTAAAATGTTACTCTAGGATATCAAGGATATTATCCCAAAATATCTGGGATATTATCTCAGGAAATCTGGGATGCTAATCTTGAATAGTATTACAAAGATATGCAAATCTTATCTCAACAATATGCAAATCATATCTCAACACTCCCTCTGATGCTGGTGCGTAAATATTATTTAAGCTCAGATTGGAACATATAACTTGGAATGTTGGGCTATGAAGAGACAACATGAACGTAAAGTGGGGGTAGCCGAAATGAGGATGTTGAGATGGATGTGTGGTCATACAAGATTAAATAAGATTAGGAATGACCATATACGTGAACGAGTCGGAGTGGCTCCTATTAGTGAGAAAACGGTAGAGAATCGTTTGAGATGATTTGGTCATGTTCAGAGAAGACCATTAGATGTGCCAGTAAGAAGAGTAGATCAAATAATCTGGAGTCCGATTAAAAGAGGGAGAGGGAGGCCAAGGCGGATACTTGGCGAACTAATAGAGTAAGATCTATTGGTGAATAATATACCGAAAGGTTTGGTTACTAATAGAGCGGAATGTCGTCGTATGATCCATGTAGCCGACCCCACCTAGTGGGATAAGGCTTTGTTGTTGTTGTTGTTGTTGGAACATATAACTTGGAGTTTCTTCTTGGGAAGTGCTTTAGTAAAGATGTCAGCTAGTTGATCTTCAGTGGGCAAATGTGGAGTGGATATGTTCTTAGTTGTAATAGCATCACGAATGAAGTTCTCACCTATGGCTGGACTGCAGATTGATTTGGCGTGCCCGTGCGCCGCTCAAGATCTTTGCTTGGCTTCTACGGCGAGAGCGGATTCTCACCAGAGTCTACAGAGCGCAATGGGCACCAAATGCTGACACCTTATGTGTCCTCTGTGGGGAGATGGAGGATGTCACCCACCTTTTCTTCGGATGCCGTGTGTCCCGGGAGGTTTGGTCGCGGATGAGCTCCATGGGTGTTTTCCCACAGACGGCCGTAGACTTTTGGCTGGCAGTCAGACGTCTTGCCAGACAGAGGCAGGATTGGAGAGCCATTTTGGCGACATTCTTGGCTGGTACCTGGGCCATCTGGCTCCAGCGTAACCGCGTCATTTTTTGTGGGGAGAGATATCAGGTGGATAGTATTGTACATCACATTTTTTGCCTCCTTCAGGAGTGGGGTCTTGTTTAGTTTTGTTTCTCCCCTTTCTTTTGTTCCTTGACTGCTCTCTACTGGAGAGCCTCTACTTGTATATGATGCTTATTTTTGGTGATATATATATATATATATATATATATACATATATATATATCCGAATGACAACCTAAGGGCGGTCATCCTTTTCCTTCTAAAAAAAAGTAACAGAAATTCCAAATCACGTAGAAGAGAGATCACCCATAAGAGTTCATATAGTATGAGCCATTGCCCTACATTCTGACTCAGCGCTAGAGCGTGAGACCACATCTTGTTTCTTGCTGCGCCACGTTACAAGGTTTCCACCAACATAAGTAAAATAACCAGTGGTTGATCACGCTACCCATAATTTGATCATGTTGCTCTGCGAATACTTTGATATCAGTAGAAAGTTATGATAGATATCTTGCTCATTCTAGAGTTTAGTCAATCTCCCAAAATAATTTGCTACGGTTGAGCATTTTTCTTACATGATTGGATTTCTTCAAGGACCTTGTAAATGCGAGATATATTGCTTTTATGAGAGTGAAGTTTTTGAAGTACCTCCCACGTAGTCTTAGTTGACTTATAAGCCATGATTTGTTTAGCAACAGATTCGGCCATGCTATTGAGCACGACAGAGGCAACCCAATCATTGTCAGCATCCCAATCTTTTGTATGTTCTTCAAATTTGGTGAGGATATGCTTCTTTCTGTGGGACCCTACATAGCGCTCAAATGCCATGAACCAAAGGAGATAATTGGTACCATCAAGTTTGATATTGATACCGAGTGGAGTGCTGAGGGTGGATTTAACGTGAGTTGCTAGATTCAGCTTTCTGATTGGCCATGGTTGAGCACGACGGGTTCCCCAAAGAAAAAAAGTCAAGCTCCGATCTTGAGAACTATGGATCTAGGTCGGAATAGGCCTATCATCCATCTAGATTGAGGTCAACCTCTTATTAATGATGATTGACAAACATAGTGTAGCAAGGGCAGGGAAGTAAGGAAAAAGGGGCCGAAAGGAGGAGAGAAGAAGGATGAGGAGGAAGGGGAGAAGAATGGTGATCAATATTGTTACTGCTCTGGTACCATGTTGAGAAACATGTTTTCTCTTACTAGTCACCAACACTATTGCCTCCTTATTTATAATAAAGGTAGGCAATACAAGAAAGGAGAATATGGTAAAATATTACTCCAGAATATCAGAGATATTATCCCAAAATATCTGGGATACTAATCCTGAATAATATTACAAAGATATGAAAAGATAAGAAAATCATATCTCAACAATATGCAAATCATATCTCAACAAAAGGCATTCTCTTAACTCAGTTTTGGTATGCATGGGTCCATGCATAATTCTGACAAATAGATAAAAAATTGTCCACTGTCTAGGAGATTTATTTCAGTTAGGAACATCTATGAGTGGCAAAAAGATAATATGACCATTCTCAATTGCATTATTCTTTTCATGTGCTATATTACACATAAAGGAAGTCCGTCTTGAAAGATATGAGCTGCCAATTGCAGGGTGATTGAAATGCAAGAAATTATTGATCAACAACTTGCTGAGAAGGCAGCTGAGGCCGAGGGAGAAGGCACTATGGCATCAATTTCAAATCCACGCCGGTCTGCCAAGTAATGCTGCTATTTGCCAAGTAGATAAGATGTTCTTTTGCTATATACTCCCTTTTGTGGGAAAAACTAATTTCCTTTTGTAGTCTCATTTTTGTCATTGATGAATGATCCTGGGAGCAACAGAGTATGAGATGTATTATCTGTCCAAGTATAATTTACTGCTGAATGCCTTTAAGAATTTTAGGTACAATGTCTAGGAATCTGAGGTAAATGTGAAAGTATTTTCCCAAAGGCTGTTGGAAATAGATATGAAAAAATGTTAATAAAAGACCACCCAAAAGAATGATGAAGACAAGCAAACAATGTTTTCTTTTCATGCAAGGAGTCCATTACTGCATTAAATGAAGTTAATACATCGTTGTAATACTGAATTGTACAGCCTGTTCTTCACAATCTCAGTCCTCATAGGAACAAACACTAATCCCTAATTGTCAAATAATCTAGTTAACTAAGAAGTTCTGCAGTTCTATTTTTCTTGTTCACCATTTATTCATTACAAAAGTATATCTATATATACAGATGGCAAAGAGAAATTGGGATGGGTACATGTCATTTTTTTTTTTTTTGAGAAGAATGGGTACATGTCATTGACAGGTTCAAACTGTAATAAGCAGATTACTTATATCTATATGAATTGAATTAAAACTTCACTAATTATAGAGTGAAAGAAAGATGGATCCATATCCACGGCCTCTGCTTGTTTGGATTGAGTCTGAATTGTGCTAAGTTAAGTTGATTTCTGTTTTATCAAATTACAAAAAACCACCTTTACCTGTCACATTATGTATTCACTAGATCATTGACTTTGTGAAAGGGCTCAAACAACGTTATAACATGCAACTGGAGAAAGATAGAATATGATTGAGGGAGAAGAAAGGTACAAAGTAAACATGAGAAAGTTTGTTCTTGGGGATTTATCTACAATAGTGAAGTAACAGCAGACTTGTCTTTTCGTTCGAACGAAGAAAACACATTTAGGAGATGTTCTCTAATGGATCCATCGTCATGTCTACTTTGAGAAAATCGTTCATTAGGTGATAGAATTTTCTTTTTCCTTTTTTCTATTTGTAAAAAAAACGAGGCTAATAACTTCTAAACTGAAAGATCCTGTTTCCTCAAACGAACAAAAAAAAGGAAAAAGAAAAAGAAAAAGCCTGAAATGTCATAGTACAAATTGAGGAGCTCCTGTGAAGCAGAGTCCTGCCAAAAATTGTCAATTTTGCTGCCTACCAGTATTGACTATAAAGTAGGCTATCTTGTTTGCCTCTGGCACACATAATCACATTATGCTTTATCAAAAAATTAAAAATAATACCAGCAATCTGGACTTGATTATCTAAGGATAGCAGCAGTTTTTCTGATGATTTCTGTTAAATTATCTGAATCACATTCCAGTTTACATATCCAATAAGTTTTGCAATTAATAGAAAATAGACGGCCAAAAAAAGTCCATAGCCAACCTTTCATCCAGAAAAAAAGTTTACATATGCAATAGCCCAAGACCGCTTTCTACTTGTTCTACTTTATTTATAATTTAACCTAAATGTCTATTATTTTTTTAAAAAAACTGTCTCATTTTCTCCCTACATTGTGTTTTCACCTTGTGTGGCAGAAAAGGACTCGATTCTGTGGCCTCTCAGAAAATTTCATCTAAATTAAAGGTTCAAGGAAAAGGTTATAAGGATAAGTGCTATGAACATATTGGAAAAGCCGTTGAAGCAAGATTCGACAAGTTACTAACAGAAGTATGTTCTAACTCATATGAATGTCTCAAAGGCAAAAGATTTACTGCTTATTCATGACAACTTTTCATTTTCTTTGGTTCTAATTGTAGCTTTGATCTTGCAGTTTGTATCTGAGGATCTAAAAGCTGGTTTGGATGAAGCTAAAGTGGTATGCAATTATTTTGGAGCCATGTAACTTAGCTATCTTTTCCCCTTTCAGAAAACGTAGCTATCTTTTCTAATGGAATTGCCATTATTCCAGGCTGTTTCTTTATTATTTTTCTTCATATCTTAATATAGTTCCATTAACAACTTTTACTAGCATCTCCCTTACTTTGGTGGAATGAGTTTCTTTGAAAAATAATCATCATTGTTATCATCATCAATATCATTATTATCATTGTCATTCTAAACTACTATAGGCCATCCTTTTTTTTTTTGAGGAGAAAAAGGATGACCACCAAAGTTGTGGTTGTCATCCAAGTATATATATATATATATATATATATATATATATATGAAGTGGATGTCATGTACAAAAAGGCTCTCAAGAAGAGAGCGGCAAAAAAATGAGAGATGTACAATGCCTACCCAAAACCCCACTCTCGAAGAAGAAACGAGATATAGTGTACAATGCTCTCAACCTGACATCGCTCCCTGCAAAAAATGATCCGGTTACGCTTGAGTCATAAAGCCCAGGAACCGGCCAGAAAGGTCGCCAGGGCCACGCGCTCGCCCTGCTGCCATCTGCCCAAAAGACGAAGATGCTGCCAAAAAGTCTCCGGAGTGGATGGAAGGCTGCCCGTCATGCCTGACTGTCTCCACACCTCTCTGGACACAGGACATGTGAAGAAAAGATGGGTGATGTCCTCCTCCGCCTCATCACATAGGACACAAGATATCGCTGCATGAGGTGTCCATCTCGACCTGTAAACCCTAGTGAGAAGTCTGCCACGCGGCATAAGCCAAGTAAAAATCTTGACTTTCAGCGGCACCATAGAGCGCCAGATGAGCCTGCAATCGAACCTGAGCTCAGTAGGGACCGAAGTGGCTGGGAGAAGGCGGAGGTAGATGCTACGGGCCGTAAAGGGCTCCGAGATCCAGGCCCATCCGTCCTACCATTAGGGTCCGGACGGAAAGGGGCGATGCTCTGGTGGAGTGACATGAGCTCCGAAAAACGCTGATCTGAGAGTGGCCATTAGGGTCCACGATCCGGAGCCAAGGCCGCCAACCTCGGACCAGTACTCGGCCACCGTGGCCCCTGGATGGGTGGCGAGCCTTTACCTTCTAAAAAAAGGATCTAAACTATTATGTTTTATCTGACATGTTTCTTCCTTGGATATAAATATATTCTTTTATTGGTGGAGAGTGCCACTATCATTTTTTTTTGGCCCCTTCCTAGGCTATCGGGCGCTAGTGTAAGTCGATGATTTTTTGTGGGGGAGCGATGTCAGATTGAGCGTATTGTACACTACATCTCCTTTCTTCTTCGGGGTTGAGGTTTTGGCCAGGTGATATACTTTTCCATATTTTGTTGCTCCCTATTCAAGATCCCACACTTTGTACATGATTTTCATTACATAGCTATATATATAGCTAGATGACAACAACAAACCCTGGTGGTCATCCTTTTTTCCCTCAAAAGAAAAATATACTCTTTTATTTTCAGTAATATCTATGTATGAGAAAAAAGGAAATTTAAGTGAAGTGAATGAAATAGGGTAATTTGTACGTATGGTTCTCCAACTTAGGGTCAAATATCTCTCGTCCTCAACTTTTTTTTGTGCAGTTAGTGCTCCAACTTTAATTGTTAGAATATCTAGATTGATATATACAGTCAAGAATTTGGAGGAAAAATCTGCTAGAATTGATAAAACGATGAAACCTGCAAAATAACTAAAGTTGGATGACTAACTGCATAAAAAAGAAGTTCGAGGACAAAAGAGGTATTGGACCCAGGGTTAGAGGACCATACATGCAAATCATGTATATTAACCAGTTTGTATTGTTACACATTCGAAAGTGTACTAGACTTCTCCGTTTTTAGATCTGATCTTAGATATATGCATTAAGCGCATGTGGATATGAGGATTAATATTAAAATGTGGGAGAAAATTGATGAATTGTGATGCAGAATAACATGACTTCGTATACTAAGAAACTGCGGCAAAAGGAAGCAAGGATTTTAATACTGACACTATGAGGTGTCATCGGTTAATCAATTTGGTTATGAAACTATACCATTTCATGTGGATCTGTCTCTTTTACTTCTTTCTTGAAATTAGTGAACTAAAAATGTAACTGAAATGAGAGGTTATTTCTTCAACAAGTGTCCATCACCTTTGGGATTACTATTATTGGACAAGGTGATAGAGTGCCTCTTGTTTAGCTCAAGAATTGTTCTTTATGGGTAGAAGTAGGCGATGTTGTGTACTTTTATGGGTCCTAATATGGGAGAAAATTGATGAATTATGATGCACAATAACATGACTTTGTATACTAAGAAACTGAGGCAAAAGGAAGCAAGGATTTTAATACTGACACTATGAGGTGCCATCGGTTAATCAATTTGGTTATGAAACTATACCATTTCATGTGGATCTGTCTCTTTTACTTCTTTCTTGAAATTAATGAACTAATTTTTTTTGTTTTTTTTTTTGAGGAGAATTAGTGAACTAAAAATGTAACTGAAATGAGAGGTTATTTCTTCAACACAGTGTCCATCACCTTTGGGATTACTATTATTGGACACTATGGGTCACGAGGGTGGAAGTAGGTGGTAGAGTGCCTCTTGTTTAGCTCAAGAATTGTTCTTTATGGGTAGAAGTAGGCAATACTGTGTACTTTTATGGATCCTAATTGTTCTAACGAAGTTTCTTTTAATTATTTTTTAGTTGAGTTAAATAGTTGGTTGTAAAGAAGTTTATAAGAGGCCCCAACTCTTGAATAATAAATAATTTTTGTTCTAATTTATTTCATAAGTTTTTATGATGTCATCTTCCTTAGTGGACTCGGGGCGTCATGTTTGATGAGTTAAATCATTATCAATCTTTTGGTGGTCCCCTAAAAAGTCAATGCTTTGGTGGTATTTTAGAATTGATAATCTTTTTGGGACCTTGTCTGAAGGTTGTAAACTCTTCCAATTTCAATCCCCGTGCGTCATTTTCTCTGTACACATTAAAGCAAGAGATAGTCTTGTGATATAATTTTAATTACTTAGAACCTAGATTGTAGAATTGATTAAAAGTTAAGTATTCTATTCATTGTCATCATGCAATACAATTTCCTAATTATTCATTTTTTTTGTGCTCTTTTTCAGCCAAATCAGCACATTTTTTACATAAATGACTTAACTCTTTATACAAAAGATGCTATTTTATATAAAATTCTATCAGTTGGCTTATGTTTTTTTGTTGTAGATTGGCGACGAACTTGCAGATATCTATGACTATGTGGCTCCTTGTTTTCCTCCAAGGTTTGCCATTATGTTACCCTCTTTATATTTTATTTGTTCTTAACATTCGCAATCATTTTACACATATGACAACTTTTGTTCATATACTCTTGATTAACATTATGTCATGGCCTCTTGCTCCCTTTCATTAATAATAGTACCCTGGACACTGTCTTTTGGTCAAGTGATAATTTATGTTTGTCAATTTCTTTTTAGGAAATCTATTTTTGCAAAGGGTATTATGCTTACATGTAATTTGTAACACTGTAAAATACGATTTGACTTTCCTACATTGAACAAATTACTTCCATGAGTGACCTCAATTCCTAAATTGGATAATTGTCTTATTGGCACAAGCAGAAGGCTCTTCATCACTCATATTAAATTGGTAACAAATCACACAAGATTGCTCTCAAAAAAAGAAAAAAAAAATCACACAAGATTACCCATTTCTCACTTGAGTCATAATTGATCTGATTTTTTTTTTTTTGAGAAGGAAAATGATGACTACCGAAATTGGTTGTCATCCAGGTATATATATATCACTAAAAGGAAAGCACCATGTACATGTGGTATGCTCTCCAGAAGAGAGTGACAAAAAAAGGGAGAGAACCAGTACTAGCCAAAAGTCCACTCCCGAAGAAGACAAAAAATGTGATCTACTCTATTGTTCAATTGACATCTCTCCCCACAGAAAATAACACGGTTGCGCTGTAGCGCCAAAGCACCGGCCAAAAAGGTCGCCACTGAAACTCTCCAGCCCTGTCTTTGAAACTCTCCAACCCCTCGGAGTCTGCCAGAAATCCTCAACTGCCGGAGAAATGAAATCCACAATGCTCATTCGAGACCAAACTTCTCAGGACACCCGACAATCCAAAAATAGGTGGATGACATTCTCCTCCATCCCCCCACATAAAGCAAAGGAAATGTTCGCGTGGGGCGCCCACCATGCCCTGCATACTCGCTCACGGCGCAGAAGCCAAGCAATGATCTTGACTTTCAATGGTGCCCGAGAGCGCCTTATGAGCCTACAGTTTGCACTGAAGTCCTCTGAAATTGTGGTGGCCGAAAGAAAACGAAGATAGAGGCTGCGTGTTGAGAACGAATCCGAAATCCAAATCCAGCCATCTCTCCGTGTTGGGTCTGGGCAAAGGTGAGAGATCCTCTAGTGAAGTTTTAGTAACTCAAAAAACCGCTAGTTGGAAAGTGAAGATCTGAAAAGTGGAGTCTAGGAACCGGTGCCCGGGCCCCCACTCTTAGACCAACACTCAGCTGCAAATGCATCAAGATGTGCTGCCGCCAAGGCCCACAGCCGGGAAAAAGCCTCCGCTTGCGGCCCCCAGGTAACCAGTACTGCTGCCAAAATAAGGCCTCCCCGGAGCTGAGTGATGGAGCCATAAAAGGACTGTCCAGGGAGAACAGTGCCGCCACAACCCTCCATAAAGAAGACGCACCTCCGGGTGGGATAGGTCTAGAGCTCCATGACAAACCTCCCTCCATAGGCTGTCCTCGAGTCCCATGATCCTTCCCACCCACCAGGCAAGGAGTGCCTAGTTGGTGGTGCATAGGTCCTGAACACCCAATCCACCCTCAAAGAATCAATCCGAATCAATACCTGGGAAGCGGAGAACTATTTTATGAAATATATTGAAAGTGATGAGTGAACTGAAATGAGTAGTACAAGACGACCACCACTCGATAAAAGTCGTGAACTCCACCCTTGTAATCTTTGCTCCAAACGCTCGATAACCGGGGTCCACCTCCGGGACCCAATATGCCGATCCGAGAGGAGACCAAGATAGGTGATCGGTAAGGCGCCAACCGGTGTGCCAAGTGCCGCCGTGCAGCTCAAAGCATCCTCTGTCACCATGCCAAACGGGATGAAAGAGGATTTGACATGGTTGATCTCAAGGCCCGACGTCGCGCCGAAGAGCTCCACCAGAATCGCCACCCGTCTAGCCTCTTGCTCCGATCCCTCCACGAAGAAACGAGTGTCGTCTACGGGCAAAATCGCTGAATAGGCCGGCCTGGCATGCCACTTGAGTGCACCTAGGGAGGCCATCAACTGCAAATGTAAAAAGCATGGGCGCGAGGGGGCACCTCCATCGAATTCCCCTCTGTGGTTGCATCCACCCCCTCGGACCATTGACCGGGATCGAGAATGAAGCAGTAGTGATGCAGTGCTTCATTCAAGCAATCCAGATTGTCGGGAAGCCCCTAACCTGCAAGGAGTACCAAAGAAATGACCATGAGAGGGAGTCATAAGCCTTACAGAAATCAACTTTCCAGAGGAAGGCCCATCGACTTCTCCGCCTCCGATGTGCGACAATCTCTGAGTCCATAATGTCCATAGTGTAATTGTTGGTGATGGCAGACTGTGCCAAGTGAATGAGGTCGAGGAGCACCTCCCGAAGCCGATTGACCACTATCCAAGCCACTAGGAGATAGATGGCGTTGGATAAGGCGATCGGCTTGAAGTCTTCCACTCTCTTTGCTGGTGTGCGCTTGGGAAGCATGAATAACAAGAATCGGTTTAGGCGCTCAAAGCCCCAAAGCTCCTACATCACCGCCATGACGTCCTCGCACACCACAAATGAAAATTCACTGTACAAGAAGACCGGGAAGCCATATGGGCCGGAGGACCCCTTGCCATTGAGGTCCCGAAGTGCGTCAGTGACCTCGTCCTCAATGGTCTGCACTATCATTAGTAAGGCAAGTTTTACCCCTGGGGGACCACCTCTAGGTTGACGGGGGTCACCACTTGGAGAAGTCCTGGTGGAAGGAGGCGATGGCAGCCTCGATATGCTGGTGGCCATTGATCCTATGTCCCATCACCTCCATTTGATCAATCCGGTTTGCCCCGCTGACGCGAGCTTGCGTGGAAGAACCGAGTGTTGGCATGGCCCTCCTGGAGTTAGGTTTGTCAGATCTCCCACCTTCCTGTCCTCCAGTTGGATGGTGTCCTGACCCGCTGCGTTGCGCCACCTCAAATTCATGAGGTTTTGGCAGGTGTCCTCCTGATCGAGCTGGGCAATCGCCACTAGTGCCTCGGTCCTCCGCGCCTCGCTGGTCACCCGGATCACTCGCCGACGATCCTGAAGGAAGCCTATCAAGCTGTGAAGCCTGGAGGCAAGAGTCTGCGGGAGGGTTGTGGCGGTGAGAGTAGAGAGGTGGATGGGGATCGCCTTATGGTCGGAGAGTTGGAGGGAGGGGGGCGTCAGGGAAGGCGGTGGCGGACTGGGCAGAGGAGGAGGCTTGGTTTGCAGCAGCACGCCTGGGACGGGTCTCAGCACGTTCGGGATGGGTCGCGGCATGCCCAGGGTGTCTCTGGTGACTGATTGGTTTGTGAGGGTGGTCTAGGTTGGGTTAGGGTGTGGCTGTGTGCGGCTCGTGGTGTGGTTGGGTGTATCGAGTGAGGGGGGAGGCTGAGCTGGCAATAGTCAAGAGGGGTTTGAATTCAAGTGTTGGTCCCGTACTGTTCCTCCTGCGCCGCGCCCTGTACTGTTCCCCACGTGCAGTGGTCACGTGATGAACCAAGGATGGCGGCCGCGTCACGGGTGTCAGGCGACGCCCGTGGAACACCGGAGTACGGCCAGCAGTGACGTCTGCCCACAATCCCCCTGTGCCAGTACACCGCAGTCGCAGATAATATCTGTTGGTGCCGGCACCCAAGATGATTGTCGACGGATCACGGCCGTCAAGCTACAGCGTCAGCTCCATGGGCACAGAAGATAGGTCGGGTGACCCAATCGCCGGCAAGGCGAGAGAAATAGGGTTGCTGATGGCTCGAGCAAAACAGAAGCTCCATGCACCACAGCACAGAAGCTCCAGGCAAAACAAGGGACGGCGTGGCCAGCAGAGCCTCTCTCTGCTGTTGCGATCCAGGGAAGATGAGCCAATGCACCGGCGTCACACAGCTCAGGCGTCACAAAGCGCCGATGTTCTCTACCATCGCCGTTTGGAGAATCGCTAGGTCCAGTGGGTTGCCAGTGGGTTCATCGTCGATTGTTGAATCGATGACGACCAAGGGACACAAACGGTGGTAGGAGGTGTGTTCATCTACCACGTCTCTAACGATGGCGCAGCAGTGGCACGGATGGTCTTCAGCTTCCGGTTAGCAAGTGGGCAGACTTTTCGCCGATGCCCCTCCCTGCCACAGGCAAGACAACAGAGAGGGGCCCTCTCCCAGACATCTGAAACAGTGGGTGGCTGGTCGGCGACCGGATCTGGAACGGAGATGGCTGTCCAGCCATTCTTCAACTGCTGCAGTTGTGGTCTCATCTCGATTCAGAAGGACGCTTGGGAGTGGTTGGTGACTGGCGCCGCTGGCAGGGGCTGCCGGAGACGGGTGGTGGTGGCGCGCTTGTGGCAGGGATTGCCGGGGGCGGGATAAGGACTAACAGGAGCTAGCTCCACCTAGTATTGAAAGACACTGATGAGAGAAGTGATCTTTTTTTTTTTGAGGGGTGAGAGAAGTGATCATCTGAAAAAATAAAAAAAAAATATCACAGCTAAAGAACTTCCTCGCAACTTCTTTTTCGATTAAAGAAGGCAAAGGAAAAACACATCCAACATTATCTTCTTTTGTTTTTATGAGAAAAATGTATATGTAGAGCATTTGATGTAGAACAGGTGTAGAGCACTCATTTTACTTATTATATTAATAAAATAAATATATACTAATTTAAAGTATGTGTTAAATAGTAAATGTGATTAAGATCAATATCATCGGATAATCCGATGGTCATGATCAAGCTATTTTAACAAATATGATTAATTCAATGGCTATAATTTATTTAGCCTTAGGTGATACTTTTTTATTATCAAATTATCTCAATAAACATATATTACTTCATCTAAGAAGTATATGATTAATCTAATCATAAATTATAATTATAAAATTACTTAAATAATAAAAAATAAGCACTTTACACCAAGGTGTAGAGCGGGGTGCTCTACATACTCATTAACCTCTTGTTTTTTCTTTTGAGGGGCAAACAGATGATTAGACTACGACTTGTCATCCAAGTATATATATGTGATGTTCAAAAGATGTATGCATATAGGATTGCAAAAAATGTAAGTGTAGTGGTGGGGGGCAAAAAGTCACAACCTTCGTGTTGACTGGTAAAAAGGTGAATGTAATGTTTTCCATATAGCATCTCTCTCCTGAAATTATGTTGTTGTGCAGAATCTAAATGACCAAAAAACTTCAAGAGGGGTGCTTGTGGGCTGCTTTGGTCATGAGCTTCACACCTTAGCGGCACAAAGGTCCCCAGTATGATTCGAATGACCATGGGTCTAGGTCCATCCTCTTCTTTGCCGCCAACAATGTTGTGTAACAAGGAAAAAAAACAGGTGGTTGGTGTCCTCACCAACTGTACAAATAATGCATGTGGCAGCAAAACTTGGTGCCCACTGTGCGCGGTGCACCCTAATGAGGGCTAGGTTGCATTTCCAAAGTAACCAAGTGAAGATTCTTGATTTCAAGGGTGCATAGGTCCTCCGAAGTAGTCTGCTGTCTGTCAACAAGGAACGTTTTGCCTCTGCTAGAAGGAAATGGGCATACGTGCCTGGGACAGGAAGCAAGCACTAGGCTCTACCCAGTCATCTCCCCTGGATTTGTTGGAGTGGAGGGCAGAGATGTGATCAAGGAGGGGGAGCAATTCAACTATACGTGCAGATCGCAAAAAATTAGACCCTAATATCCCTAATTTCCGTCCGGTGCACCAGACCAATATGATGCCCTCGTGGACCCTTCGTGTGAGGAGAGGGCAGCTATCTTTTCCTTTTTATTGTCAAATATATTTAATTCCATTTATTCTATTAATAAGGGAACAAATAAAGAATTTAATTGCTATATTAATCAACTATCATCCTTTGTTTCATTTCTTCTGTAATCTGGCTCCTCTCCCACACTCCACCCTGCACTTGTCCCTTTCTCTTTTTTTTTTCTTTTCTTACCTCCGTGTTTTGATAATCATTCAAACTTTGACTCCAACTAAGTAGAGAGACAAGTTAACATCGTTTTTCCTTCATCCCGTCATCTTCTCTTGTTAGATCTCTGGTCATTCTTGGTGAGTTTTGTTTTAGTTTTATGCAAATATTTTAGCCATGAATTTGTATATATACATATATCAAATATTTTGTTTAACTCTCCTATTAGCGATTGCGACTTTGTTCTTATTTCTATTATTTCATATTTTTGTTATAGGGTTTAAGTAATATGCAATCAAAAGTTGTAGAACCAATATGCATCCAATGAATCTGAATCGTTGGATGATGATTATATGGTTGAGATTAAATTTAATAACAACATTAAATTCAATAGAAGTTGAAACTCAACCATATAATCATGGTCTAACGATCTTGATTTGTTGATTGCATATTGGTTGTACAAAAGTTGGTTGCATGCTACCTAACCTCTTTGTTATATCAGTGTAATATATTAGTTTATTTTTATGGATTATTAACTATTGTATTGTGGATTCATATTAATTCCTCTATGATTAAATATATTTGCATAAAAACTCTCCGAGTTCAGATGCAACTTTACAGGATGAAAATTTTGAATTCTCAAACTTCACAATCTTGGTCCCTATCCCAACCTCGTAGTAACATCTCCATGTTTTTTTGTCCAAGTGAATATGAATTCTCTAGCTAGACCTCACCTGAGGTCATAATCTGGGGGTTGTGGGGGTGGGGGTTGGTGGTGAGGTGCGGTGGGAGCACATGATGAAGCTTCAACGACACCAACTCAGGTGTTGCCATGATAGAACTTTCAGTTCCAATCATGGTTTCCAAGAGATGAAACTGCCATCTTGTAGTTGCTGGATGAAGGCAAAAGTTATAATCTGCCACGTTTGATTTTCTTTCTTCATATTTCCATGTTTATTATCGAAATTTCTCCTGATCAATAGGTACTTCTAATTTTTCTCCACTGAAAAAGGTCTATTTGTTCTTCCATTCGTATAAAGATATTTCAACTCTATTTTCAAGATAATTCTATTCAGATATCTGTTGTTAAAATTTAGCTAAAGCATATCCTTTTTTCCTTTTCCAGTAGCTGGAAAGATGTATTGCCAATTAATTGCATCTTTGATGAACCTGATATTCTCATGTTTTATCTTGTAGATATGGAATATTTCAGTACATTGTTAATCTCTACAATGAGAGATTTACACGGATGCTCACGCTGATGAGTAATAGAGCAAATACATTGACAAATTTGGAGATATTGAAGGTAAACAAATAAGCTGGAGAATAGGCAAATGTCTGGATATTTTATTACTTAACATCTTGCGTCTTTAAGCTCTCTCTGTTTGTTTTCAGGTAACGGGTTGGGTTGTCGAGTATCAAGAAAATCTGATCGGTCTTGGTGTTGATGAATCTTTAGCCCAAGTTTGCTCTGAAAGTGGTGCAATGGATCCCCTTATGAACGCATATATTGAAAGGACACAGGCAACAACAAAGGTAATTTCTCATTGTCTGCTTGTCTGTTGTTACTTGATATATAAAAACTTCAATGATAGTTGACTTTTCCTTATTAGAAATGGTATACAAACATCCTTGAGGCTGATAAGGTACAAGCACCAAGGAAAACTGAAGAAGGCAGGCTATATACTCCAGCAGCAGTGGACTTGTTTAGAATTCTTGGGGAGCAAGTGCAAGTTGTGAGGGAGAATAGTACTGATATTATGTTATACCGAACTGCTCTTGCTATTATTCAGGTGCACACATAAAGTCCTACATGCTTACAGTTCATTTTTTCCATTAGGCGGGAAGGTTTGGAATTACTGGATGATAAATGAAATGACTAAGGCTGTAAAATAATCTCATCAACAGATTCAAATGCATCTACTGTTGCAGAAAATAAATAATTAATAAACTGATCTGTGTTACATTGAAAATTTAGCCATTGTTTATGTCTTTATCTAATCCAAATGTTTATAAATGCTACACAAGAATTCCTGTCTAGATGACACTCAACTCAGCTGGCCAGGGTAATTATACTGTTAACCCAAGTTACTTTTTCTCTTTTACATTATCTCACAAAGTTAGGGTCTATATGCTGGAGAAGGCTTCTTTTGCCATTTTCTAATGTTGCATTGCGAGAATATTTTTTGTCAACCTGGTGGTCATCCTTCTTACCCTCAAATTTTTTTTTTTGTAAAGATGCAATTGCTAATGTCTTGTATCTGCATTGATTACAAAGGGTCCCATTCTTGTAGTGGGTTGATGGCAGGCTATCTTAGGACTTGGGATACCCAGGATGTAATGCCCACACTTTAAACAAGCATTAGCATTCACCTAATTATGAAAATTAATTACCTTCTATGGGAGTAAATTTCATGTACGGCATCCAACTTTAGGGGTCTTCACAAGACGGTCAGCCAATTTTGGCCAGGCATTTCTCACATCTTTTCTTTGGACCACCTCTGCTCATTGCCTCCGCTCACTCAGGGACATCTTTCAATTTTTGAAGACATGAGTGGACGATCGGCTGTGCACTTGAAGTTTTCCCTAGACTGATGGCATTTTCGACAGGCCCAACAGCATCATTCTTTGCATTCTGGCAGGAAGATTCATGGACCCCTTTGTTTCGCACCGGTCTTTCAGACCAGTGGTTCAGGTAGTTACTTTTTGGTGCAGATCGCGTGTTTCCATCTAGATAGGACTATGGCAGATGACTAGATGTGGCCAGCGGGTATTTTTCTACATGGATCCACATGCATTTACTGCATGCAAACACAATATTGACCGAATTCATCATTGATTGTGGGCTCATCTAAAGGTCACACTTGCCCCTCAAGGTGACGATCTTTGCTTGGCATATGAGGCATGGTAGGATCCTCACACGAGTTTATAACATGAGATGAGCCCACAGACAGCACATGTGTACTATGTGGGTTGTTAGCATAGACCTCCTATTCTGCAGCTACCCTACTGCTCCAGAGGTGTAGCGAATGATGCAGCAGGCTCACTTTCAGCTATGGATGTATTTTGGGTGTCTCTACGGGCTACTTGTGTGATGAAGAGATCAGGGATGGAGATGACCATGGATCATGGCTTTGGCGGTCACGTGGGCCATATGGCTTCAACGCAACCACACAATTTTCAAGGGCAAGCATTCTTACATAGAGAATATTATACATCATATAGCCGTTTTGAGGAGAAAATGGTCAAGCACACACTTTTCAAGGGCAAGTGTTCTGTTTTGTTTTGATCTCTCATACCCCTTTCTTATGATCACACATGTGAATCTTTTTATCATGACATATATATGTATGGATGACCAGCATAATTTAGTCATCCTTTTACTTTAAAAATAATCTCTAACAGATGTATTTTTCTTGGAGCCTCAATCCAGTGGGAATGTGAAACCCTCAAATAGATTGTCAACTAACCACAGCCAAAATGTTACCACAAAGGTCCCTTCTGAATCCTTGAATCAAAAGTTGCACGAAGCACCTCCTAAAGTCTTCTCATGCACCATTGAAGATCAAATTTTTTGCTTGGTTTCTAAGATGATACAGACTTGTCACAAGGGTGCACCGAGCTCAGTGGGCACCCAGCTTGTATATTTCATGCACATTGCCTGATTCAACTGATAAGGACATTGGCCACCTGTTCTTCTAGCCCCGCCTTGCCACAAAGGAGTCAGGGGCCGAGTGCAGTGCCCAGGCGTGATCCCATCCACCATGGACGTAGGGTACTTTGGGCTTCATTTAGAGTACTCTGGCACACAATTGTCAGAGCTGGTGGTACTGATTGTTGACATCCATGGCATTCATTTCTATTTGGTTATAGTGTTACCATACAGACTTTCTTTGTTTCTTTTTTTGGGGATAGGGGGTGGGGCGAGGTGTTACTTGGAAAATATTATACACAACATTTTTTTGTTGAGCGAGGAGGGGGTTGGGTAGTGTTTTTAATGGCTTGAGTACTCAACTGAACTGGTTTTGTTGGATTTCACAGTTCTACATTTCATAAAACTTGATGGCTGTCGAAGCTCGGTACCCTTTTCCCCTCAAAAAAGATAAAAATCCAAACAATCCAATATGGCTAAAATACTTAAATTTTAAGGACTAAGACTTCTTGTCACACATCAGACACTCTTCAAAAGAGTTTGTTCTCGAAATTGAATATAAAATATTCACAGGGTCATGCTCAGTATCCCCTAAAAATATTGTTTTTAATAATTTGTAAGTCATTTGCAACTTCTAAACCAAACCATATACATGGATGGCAACCAGAATGGTAGTCATCCTTTCCTTCCTCAAAAAAAAAAAAAAAAAACCATAACAATCATACAACATTCTATTACATTCAATGTTTGACTTGAAAATTTGATCTGTAAAAAATAGACTTTGATAAATGTCAGAGTATTCTATTACCTCCTATGATCGATACCAAGGAAACTAGAACTTCTTGAAGAAGTCCAAATACAAGGATAATGATTAGAAATATCTCCAGAAGGTTGATAATATCGGTGCCCACCAAGGGAGAATGTGAATCCATGAGCCAATATAAAATTTATAGAAAATAAACTCAATAATAATATTTTTATAATAATGAGGCTATATTGCTGGAGCTTTACAACTAATCTTGTTCCAACTAGGAAACCTAAAGAAAATAATGAAAAAAAATTGAAAATAATAACTCAAACAAATTAACGCTACTAAGATGCTTAAATTTTAAGGTTTATCCTGCATAATAAGAGACATTTACAAGACAAGAAGTCCGCCACAGGAATGTAGCCTCAAACTCCATCTGTGTGGGCAATTTCGTAGACACTAGACACCCAATGATTATGTCTAATTTCAGACGCAACAATATAGACTAATTTCCGTATAACTGGTTTTTTCCATTACAACTTTCTCCAAAGTGTACTATGGTCTTGTGCAACAATGTATACTGACTTCCATATAATTATTTTATTGAAAGGAAAATATGATTAATTGTGTGGTATGGAATTTTCATTCTTTATCCATTGATCTATTTAATGGTTTCAGTTCTTGTCACCTCATGCTATATCTGTTCTTTTTCTCTTCAGGTGATGATTGATTTTCAAGCAGCTGAAAGACATAGGCTTGAGGAGCCAGCTTCTGATATTGGTCTTGAACCACTTTGTGCAATGGTTTGTAGGTTATAACTTTAACTTTCTTGTTTCACCAGTACAGACTTGAGCAGCTATGCTTGTATTAATTATTACCAGATCAACAACAACATGCGATGCCATGAGCTTTCTACAGAATTAAGTAACAGCATAATGGAGGCTCTTCCGGAGAACTATGCCGAACAGGTTAGTGTGGTTCCAGAATGTTTATCACAATGAGCTTTAGAGAAAGATTTGTAAGCCAGCAGCAGTTCACTTTTGCAGGTTAATTTTGAAGATACTTGCAAAGGTTTCCTTGATGTTACCAAGGTTTGTTTTGCAAGTCTGATTATATTAGTATTTGAATATCAAGCTATTAATATTATTTTTTATTTATGTTTACTTTGATTCCCTGCCATTGGTGATTGTTGCGTAAGAAGTAACATTTTTCGAGTTATGAATGTGCAAGTGCTTATAATTGCAGGAAGTTATAATTAAGACTGTCAATGTTATATTTGAAGACCCGGGTGTGCAAGAGTTGCTTGTGAAGCTATACCAGAAAGGTGTGTCTGACTACATATTATACCTTTTGCCAACACTACTTCTTGTATCCTTTCTTCTTTCCTGCCGTATAGACCCTAAACTCTAAACCTTAAACTCTCTGGTGTTATAGCTATTATGCATGCTTAATTTTCTTTCCTCAAAGAAGACTTGAACAGAGAAATTAAATGCTCATAGTTCCTGTATTTTTCTCGTTTTGCTTTCTAGAGACTCCTTTGCTGTTCTTTTCTCTTTCGCTCTTTCTTTATTTCATTTCTAGTTCCTCAGTAGCACCTTTATATTTTAAGCTATTTTATCGTTTCGATTGTTCTGACTCCTGGAATCTTGTCATTATCAAAATATTCCAAAGGTGTTACCATTTCTTGCTTAACTTGTTATGCTATTTGATGAGGATTGTTCTGTCATTGAACATCATCCTCATGTTTATGTTATAGAATTTTCAATATTTTGCATAAGCTGATCTTCATGCAGCTTAACAGTAATCACTTTTTTATTTCAGATTGGTATGAGGGTTTAGTCTCGGAGTATCTTGTTGCAACATTTGGTGACTATTTTGGAGATATCAAAATGTAAGTATATACTGGTTCCAAATGTTGGACCAAGCATCACATTTTTCTTCCCAACTGTTAACATAAGCATCTTAGAATTTTATTTTTTAGATCTTATGTTCCACGCCATTTGCAGTGTGTTTAGTTTTAGTTTTTTTATGGCTTAGCTCTAATGTGGAGTAATGTTAACAGTATTGCAGAGCCATCATTTTTTATGCATGTCCAAGTGTTGAATACTTGTTCATGCATTTTATTGCTCAAACTATTTAAGAGTGGAGAACCATCAGTTTTTTCGATCTTTTTTGCATATTTGTCATTAATTTCTGTTTATCTGCTATTCCAACTTGACAGTTTAATTATATCTGATATAACTTGCTTTGATGCATGCTTCTTCAATGGTTATTATTTTCTTTTCTTGAAAAGGTATTTTATATGTCTATCATTCTAGTTGGTTGTTATAACTTGCTACTTTCAAGAAGTAACATATGAACAATTTTTCACTGATTAAAAGAAATACTATATTTGTTTCAATTTCTTTATACAAATCCGTTTTGACACAGATACATTGATGAGAGATTATTCAGAAGATTCGTTGAAGCTTGCCTTGAGGAGACGATCGTAGTTTACGTCGATCATCTTCTTACACAGGTATGAGAATTTTCTTGAGATAAATTTTATCACTAGACTCGTTGAGATGGATTTTAACACTAGACTTGTCAACACTGATTATGAGATTCATAAGCAGTGACTTAGCTTCTCAAAAAAAAAAAAAATAGTGACTTATTAATGTGATACACTCAGAGGAACTATATAAGAGAAGAAACCATTGATCGGATGCGGCTAGATGAAGAGGTTTTGATGGATTTCTTCAGGGAGTTCCTAAGTGTGACCGTGAGTATCTTCTGTTCTCTTTGTATACATGTGTTGTTGTTACATCTCGATATTTTTCTCCTTTACTTCTTTGAGCTCTGAGATAGAGCAACTAAACTTAGTTTGTGACAATTTTCTTCTATGTTATGTAGGTGATCTATGGTTGTAATTTTCATCAAGTAGTTAATCAGTTACATCTATTTTTTTTTGTGTAGAAAGTAGAGAATAGAGTAAGAATATTGGGCGATCTTAGAGAATTAGCTTCAGCAGAGAGCCTGGACAGTTTCACTCTGATCTACACGACTATCTTGGAACATCAACCTGATTGCCCAGTAAGTTCTTCAGACCTGCCCTTAGTGTTCAAATCTATGTCAAGGATACTTACAGTAACTCATTACATCTCCTAAACTTTTTTGCAGCCTGAGGTTGTAGAAAAACTTGTAGCTCTGCGTGAAGGCATACCACGTAAGGAAGCAAAAGAGGTAATGACACTTATCATTTGTTGATACAGTCATTTGATGAACAGACATTTTGAAATTTTAAACATGTTTCCGGATATGACAGCTTCCTTTTGGGCTCTTGAACTTATGCTTTGTGATTAAATAGTGTTTTGTGCATTACCATAAACAACTTATCACTAATTATTAGTGGTCAAAGTTGTGAAGTTAGACTTTCAAACTTTTTTTTTTTGAGCAGAAAAAGGATGACTACCAAAGTTGTGGTTGTCATCCAGCAATGTATATATATGAAAGTGTGAGAAAATGTACAGGTGAGTTTCTTTTAGGTAGTGTAATGTCTTAACCTCAATTCATGTTGTTAGTTTTAGACTTCTTAGGGTATAGTGTTTTGTGCATTATCATAAACTTATTATCACTAACTATTAGTAGTCAAAGTTGTGAAGTTTTCTTTCAAACTTTTCGGCATAGACTTTTGAGTCGTCTGTATTTGAGTTTCTTTTAGGTAGGTAGCGTAATGTCTTAACCTCAAATCATGTTAGTTTTGAACTTCTTAACATCTCTTCTATATTTGTCCATGAGATGCGCACTTGCATTTCCGGGACTTGACAAAAAAAAGTTGCCTATCATTATTCAAGATTTACATGTGGACTGACTTGTGATATTATCCACTTTGATCTCTCTTTTGACACAATTTTAAAATGTGTTTAAAGATGTTCACATTTATATACCTAAGTCCCTCTTGTGTTTTGTTCATATGGGATTTAACAAAGGGGATAAGGTCAGCATGTCTAGAATGTAACATTTGGTATTCGAGTTCATTCTGCATGGATGGAAACCTTCATTCTGAAACTTTTGCAGCAACATATGATTGACTGAGCAAATTTATAGATATAGGAAGTGAGAGAAAAACAGGTTTAAGTTCATTTCACTATTAAATCGTTTAGGTAGAACTTAATCCCATTATTAATTATGGTGTCTAACACAAAAAGCCAGATTTTACATTAAATCTGTTTGTTTAGGTGATACAAGGTTGCAAAGAAATATTCGAGCAGTCCAATGGAAGTGGCAACCCACCAAAGCCGGGTTTTGTCTTTGGAAAAGTGAAGTGTCTTGCGACTCCGAAGTCAATTTGGAGGAAGCTTGGTCAGTAGTTGTGATGGTTGGATTATGGCCTCTTTTTTTTTCCTTTTAATTACAAAACATTTTTGTGCATTAATCACAATTTATTGTCGTATTGGTATAAGTTGGCATTTTTTCCCATTAATTTCTCTGTGTTCATGTAATTTGGTAAATAATATCTTGATACTCTTGCATGGATGTAACATATTACTAGGATAGTTTCTACTGGTATAGTGTCTATAGACAATTATTATTACTTGTTTCGCAATAGAAGCCATTTGTTCTCTTGGGTCAACTCAGGCTTTTTCGAGGACTTTATCGTCAGGCCAATAAGTTAGCCATTGCTAACTGATCTAAGGGCCCATAAAAGGGAGTTACATATATGATTGGCAACTATAAGACTCTCTCTCTCTCTCTCTCTCTCTCTCTCTCTCTCTCTCTCTCTCTCTCTCTCTCTCTCTCTCTCTCTCTCTCTCTCTCTCTCTCTCTCTCTCTCTCTCTCTGTCGTAGCAACATAAAATAAGAGATCTATGTAACTACTCCATGGAAGCCCAAAACAAAGTTAAAAAAAAAAATGATGTCTACTAAAGGCAGTCAATCAAGAAACAGTCAACTAAACTAATAAGTATGGTTTGATAATTTGGCTTATTCATATAGGCACATTTAATTAATTAATTTAACTAACTTATTTAGCTAAACATTTTCAAGACTTTTGTTTGCTTTGGCATAATAAATTCTTGAGATAATAGTTTAAACTTAGGGCCCCGTGTTAAGGTATAAAATAATATTTACTTCTTTGTTTTAATGTACCGTATGTTCACTATTATAATGCTAAACAAAGGTAAGTTAGTAATAGTTTATCTCACGGAAACAAGATTTTTTTATTCCTTTAACCAAACACTAAATAATAATGGCATCTTTGACAACAAAATCTTATGCAATGATTGTTCTTTGTTCTTAGAAATGTGGGCATTACTTTCAGCAATAATTACATCACCTAACGCCTACCTAGGAAAACTCCCCAAAAAGTATTTGGTAACCATACTCTTCAAACGAAAAATATATCTTCCTCCTAAAATTTTAGTCTAAATATTCTCTTAATATCCATATTAAAAAAAACTTGATAAATTCACACCTCTTACCATTCTGAGTAAAAGACGATATATCTATTTTGGAGAGGGCGTTACAGCTTTCGTATAGCATTTAGGAGAGGATATTTACTTATTAATATCATCCTTTTGTCCTTAAAATAATTTCTAACATATCTAAGGAGGGATTTTATTTTGGAGTACTTAACCTATGGATGTTCATTTTTCAATATCTCGTAGGAGGTCCTAATATATCACATCTTATCAACATTTATTAGCATGTCTCATCCTCCATCATAGGAGGTATTCACAAGGTCGATCCGATGGCCAACCTGAAGATTCGACCCAACCATGACCTAGCGTCGGGGTTGGGTTGGAGAATTTTCCAACTAGACTCGATGACCGATTTATTTTTTTTTGTAATTTTAAATATTTTTTGTTAATTTAAGAGTTTTATATCATTTAATATTGAAAATATAAAATAAACTATTTTAAATGTAAAAAAATATATAGATATTTAAAATAATATTTTGGTAATTAAAAATGTTTTATTTAGTATTAAAATAAAGTAATAAATGCTTTTTTATATTAAAAAAAGAATAATGGTGGTCGGATAATCAGACCACATAATCCACAGCCCGAGTCGAGTTGGGTCAGGTCATAGCAAAAAAAAGGAAAAAAAAGAAAAACCTGAGTTTGTTCATGGGTGGGGTCAACACCCCTACTCCATCACATTTATAATATTAACACAGAGTTTTGCACAATCAACCCTTCAAATTTTAAGAGTTTAAGATTTAGGTTTGGAAAACAAATCGACATTGAAACTTAAATAATATAAACTTTTATAATCTTGTCATAGAATCCATGATACATAAGTTTATATGGCATTTTTTTACTTTTTATTAGCTGGTAATAATACAAAATATTGATTAAAATAGTATATTTTTTGTGCTGAAGAAAATATTTTAACTTATTAAGTATTTCATGACTATTTTCTTTCATTTTTTTCTTACATATATGATAATGGTAGAACTTCCGGAGATTAACATTGATCAAACTTATCTATATATTTATGCCATTTAAAGTTAATACGATATATGTTTATACTTTTTGGATTGCTGAAAAAAGATATTTATCTGATGTCATCAATGTATTAATTATTTTGTACTTAGATTCTTTTCATCTATACACTCTAACTTTACGATTCGAACACATAAAATTTTTATACATACATGTTGACCTCTGCTCTAATATTTTTGTTCAATTTTATTTATGTAAAAAATAAAATAAAAACATGGTGTGTATTTTTAAGTTATATTTTATGTGCCACATATTTTAAAAATATTTTTGTGTCACCCTTAAGTATCTTTTAGATAATTATTTAAATTTTTTTATGACTTAGATGATTAGGATAAACACACACACATGTAAATAAGAAAATTATTTTTAGTTAAACCAATATAAGACAATTAAATGTAAATAAGCGGTTCATACTTTAGCCATAGATTCATAATCTAAAGGCTAATAAGTTGTGGTACAGTGTGTCCCCTAATTAAGTAGGTGACACCTCCATTCAATCTTATATATATATACACACACACAATAGAGTTTCCTAAAAGAAATGCACATGCACAATAGCGTTTCCGGTTGAATAATCGACCGTGGAAGCTCAACCGGCCAAGTTAAGAATTTCAACTAGTTTCATCAATTGAGAAAATTCAACTGGGCACCTACTAACAAACAAAGAAGTTCGACTAGTGAAAGACCGATGGCTAGGGTAATAACTAATTTTTGGGCTGAAAGTTGAAAAAAAACATCCTAAAGCCAAATTAAACCAATGAACCTATAAAACTCTCAAAGCCTTAAATGAAAATTGTTATGCAAACTAAATCATATTAGATCACTTTAAAATTGATACACACATTTGAGCATTTCATTACGAATTACTCTCATTAACTCCTTGTTCATTTGGTGAACATTTTTCATAAAAGGAGAGCGTTGGAGGAAATTCTTTCTATATTCTTACTACAGATTTGAGAGCTCAGTGTAAAAAGACGTATGATTTTCCTATTAAGCAAAGAAAAGATAGTGCAATCTAAAATGGACTTCTTCACCCTCTTCAAAAAGGGGAAGATAGTGGAATTTTGACGTAATCAAGTTGAAAAGTCAAAACTATCAACATGTCTTACTTTTTTAGTTTGCATTTCTTACTAGCCTTGCTAATTTTTCATAGTCATTTATTTTTGGATTTTGTTAATGTAATTTGAAATTTTTTATTGCAATTTTCATACACTGATTCATCCCTCTCTCCATCGTGATTTTTAATTCTATGATAATTTCTTTTCTATGAATTTTTTAAGAAGTATTTTATCATATTATTATGAGAAATACAATATCATATGATTTAAAATTAAAAAAGTAAAATTAGTCATATGTGATGACCAATCTTGACAGTCAACTATCATAGGAGTACAATAGTAATAATATATTTTTCTTCAAATTCAAATAGAAATAACACACTGGATCCTAAATAACCTTAGTCGTGAAATTTTTGAAATTTCCAGCATGGCCTGAGTTCATAGTGATCAAATTAGTGACATGTACATATAACACGCATCTCAATATATCTATTTTCAAATGGAAAAGAAATAATTCCATAAGAGATAAAAGAGCACATCAGGTCGAAATCAAGCATAATAAAAGTGGACATAAGTCTTTGAGCAAAAGCTCACAATATGACACCACATCTCAAGTCGAATTGCGTACATCAATAGATGACTATATTAAGTTTCTATACGATAGAGCCAAGATAATTTTAAAGATTCATCAAAGTGAGAATAAAATAAGTAAAGTAAATAGGACTGTATAAGATTCATCCTTAACCATCATTCACAAAAGGCTTACTCCCACGAATGAATAACACATGAGAAGGCTATCAACCGAGGACGTACAAATATTAAAATTTAAGAAAAAAATGATAGTTCACATGTATATGATCAAAATCCAAGAGAATCATTGTTTCGTGAGCTTTTAATCAACATAAAATAGATGAAGAAGTTGATGGCTTAGTTTGAAGTATCGATCTATGACTAGAGGTGCACTCCAATAATTCTCTCGATCAACATCCAATATCTCCATTTAAAATTTATAAATTGAAGACATACTAGAAATAGCGATGATGAATCACTAAGGACCATAGAATTCAAGAATTGAAAGAAATAATTCAACTAAGAAGAGTTTGTAGGATCAAAAGAACCAAGAGGAGGAAGGTGAATTGATGTGTAAAGAATTTAATCGAAAACGTTAAAATCAATTTCGAAAAATTGATAAAGCTGATCACAAGCAAGAACAAGTAAGAGAGAAAGAGCAAACACAAGAAGCACAATATGTTGACGAAATTCATCCCAACTCCTTGGCCTACATCCCAGCTCTGACTTCTCGTCCTCGAGACCATCGGAGATCTACTAGCTTTCTCTTTTCTTGTAGGGAGAGAACAACCCTTTTTACACCACTCATCTTCAAGGTAAGCCACATCTCTTCTTACAAGGAGCTCTCAACTTCATTAAATCAGACTACAAGAATTCCCTCCAACAATCTTCTTTTATAAAAGATGCTCACACTTAAAACTAAAAGAGGATGGGATGATTTACAAATTTGAGCTCTAGAAAAGGTTTTAGACTTGGAAGAAGCTTTAGAATGATTTCCCTTGCTTGAATTATCTTCCTTCAGGCTTTGACACTCATTTTATAGATTTCTCTATGTGTTGAATACATCCAAAAACTTCTGTAATAATTTGCATTAAAAAATAGATGTTACTGTGTATCTCAGTCTGGGACCGGTCGACCGCTGTCACTAATCGGTCGACCAGTCAACACGATCGTTGCAATTTTTAGTGTTGTCTCTTCTAACCATTTAATCGTTCCTTCGACAGTTCTAAGATCGACATTTGCTCGTCATTTGTGAAGTTGCACTTTTTTCTACTCAGTCGGCCAATACCACCACCGACTACTTGATCGACATCTATGCATCTTTGAGTTGTGGTTTCTCTTCTGATCGGTTGACTGATACATGACCGGTCCTTCGACTGACATGGATGCGTCATTATTCTTAGATTTCATTTTTCTACTTATCGGTAGATCGATACCTGACCAGTACTTCGATCGATATTCATGCGTCATTTTGAAATGCACTTTTGTTTTGATCGGTTGATTGTGTTCGACCGGTCCTTCAAAAGACATATAGTTGAAATTTTTTTAATTGCTCTTTTATTGTGATCGGTTGACTGATATCGACCGACACTTGGACTGACATTTGCTCGATAAGTTTTCTTCACGATATCATTCAACTTATCGGTATGATAGGAACCAGTTAGTATAAAATTTTTCTTCTAACTCTTTTAACTTTGTGATTTTTTTCCATATACATAATACTTTCAATCTTACACCTTCATAGTCATTAGTAACTTTTACGTCCAATTCAATTTGTTATCATCAAAAGATAGGATTCAACAATCTCACCTTTTTTTATGAAGACAAACTAAATGGATGATAGAGGAAAAAAATATGAATTGTAAGCAAGCTCCCCCTACATTTATGTATATTTCACATTTCCTCCCACCTGAATATGTGACCTTTATAATGTCATGATAATATGAACCAATATAAGAGCAATGACATCAAATTCTAAAGCACAAGATAACCATAAGGAATCTCATAAAACAAAAGTCATGTGTTCATACACTAAGATATGTAACCAAAGTCACTACAAAATGGTGCATGACACTAGTACAAATGGAGACTAGAAACATAATCCAAACTTCTCCCCTTTTGACATCATCAAAGAGGGAGTAGAGAAAATAACTAATCATCTATTATCACTCATAAGTACTATATCCTTGTCAAGTACAACAGGTGAAACGAAGCCTTGTGAGGCATAGTAAGCCTGAAGTGAGTCAACAACAAAATTCATACGACATTCCATCTTGCAGATCCGACGATCAGTGGAAGCCACCTGATGTGTAAGAGTAATGAAGTCATAGGCTTCGTGAGAAGTTTATACAGCATCTTGCGAAGGTCCTTGATGCCCAACAAGATCATGATGCGAAGGCAAGCTGGGGTGCTGACTCGGTCTGTCACACCCAACTCCGTGACTAAGTTTTAATCCCAATTATTATATCCCTTAGTTATGTTTAGTAATTCTGAAAATAAAATCGACAAAACCTCCTCCCTTACTAATCTCATGGTATTTGCCAACACACACAAAAGATGCATATATATATATATATTTCATCAAAGTTTAAATAAAAGTTATAAGACTTCATATTCGCATAGTATCATTACTGTTTCACTCACCATATCACATATAACACCCCACAGGATCAAGTTTTATACAATCTTACAAAAAGTATCTCACAAACTTAATTACAACATATGACTATCTTTACACATGCATGCTTTAAAAAAATAAAGGTCAAGGGGGATTAAAGTGCTCCAACGGCTCGACCTCTTCTATATGCAGCAAAACAAGCTCCGAGTCGACTCAACTCAAGAACTTGCGAATATCTAAAAAAATTAAAAATGGGTACTAGAGCAACAATCATTTGCTCAGTGAGTGAAATAAAAGTACAACATAGGAGAACAATATGAGTGTATATAACATTTAAATAAATCACATTTCTTTCATATAAGAAAACATTTAAAGCATAGCACATATAACATAACTTGTCAAATCATATGAGCTTTCACATAAGTAAAAGTAACTCAAGATATCATCATTTTCATAATTAAACTCCACACATGTGTCATTGCACATACTCATCATGGGTCAATACATATCCCTCCATGATTATGTATCATAAAGTTAAGCACACCTTCGTAATCAAGAATCATTGATACGTAAAGCAAATCATGGGTGAATACGTATCCCTCTACGATTGTGTGTCATACAGTTAAGCATAGCTTCACAATCAAGAGTCTTAGATACGTAAAGCAAATCATGGGTCAATATATATCTCAATCATAATTGTGTGCCACCCAATCATGATTCTCAGATACGCAGAGCAAATCATGGGTCAATACGTATCCCTCTATGATTGTATATTATACAGTTAAGCAGAACTTCACAATCAAGAGTCTTAGATACGCAGAGCAAATCATGAGTCAATACGTATCCCAATCATGATTGCGTGCCACTCAATCATGATTCTCAGATATGCAGAGCAAATCATGGGTCAATACGTACACGCAGAGCAACCCCCAAAGGGCAAAAATAGCCGATATACGCCCAAAGATTTCATGCATATCGAATGCGATCCCAAAGGCCTTTTTCAAACAGCATGGCTAATGAACACATGGAATTTAATAATATCAAAATACACGTCATAATCACATATCATTATCAAGTAAAACTTATTTTCACTTCACAAGTATTGTTCCTTGAAAATATTTTTGTATAAGATGTTATTCCATCTCATATGAAATTCTTGAAACATATCATAAATACTTTTCATAGCTCAAGATATATTTCAATAATAACAATAATAAGCTTTGCTTGAGGTAATACTATAAATAAAAGAACTAACATATAACATTTTGATATGTTGTAAATTTACCCACTCACCTTGTACTTATCACTTCAAGGAGGTTTATTAGATTTCCTTCCTTTCACTTGCAACTTAATGTTTTCCTACAAGCAATAATGCCTTTTTAATTTTTAATCACTAATAAGGTAATATGCAATGCATGCTCATGATGCATGAATGATTATGCACCTTAAAATGCATATAATCCTCTCTAATACCAATTTCTAACCTCAGATATTAATGTTCATAGGCTATTTCACAATTGGTACTTCTCAATCCTCCATAGCTTAATTATGTGCTGTCTCAGGATTTCAGACTGAGTACTTGTCAATAAATAATTCATAATTTCTTAATTACATGGGCAAATCTTATGATTCTAGATTAATTAGAAACTAGATATACTAAGGTTTCCAACCTCCACATATCATTAACTAAGTCCAAGTGAATAAGTCATAACATCTAAGACAATCTAACCTAGGGTTTGTGTCCTAGCAGACTCTGTGTCACTAAAAGATTGATTTATATGTTTCTTTATACTTGTCCATTTAACTATGTTATAATTTTCCTCATAAAATGTATAGCCTTATAACAAAAATAGTTAATTCGAGTCATCATCTGTCCATGTCTTGGAATTTGACAAAAGAATCGCTATGAAATGAAAAAATCATTTCTCATACAGGTCCAAATAAGATGATTCCACTTCTCACCGAACCCTTAGAATGTCTAATTAAGCATATCCAAATTTTAAACCCTAATTCACTCTATTCCAATCGTGCCCTAATTTACAAATTAAACCTATATCAGACTCGGGACAGGATGAGTGACTTGCGAATCTAAGCTCATAACTTTCTCTATAAAACTTCGTTATAGGTGATTCTAGGGGTCATGGAAATCTAACTTCAAATGGATTTATCATACAAAATTACATAATTTATGGTTAGTTAATCTCGAAATAATGATCCTCTCAATCAGAAGAATAATTTTTGAATCAAAACTCACCTTGAACAACCGATGTTCCCGATTTTTCCCAGGTCGTTCCGCTCGACTTCTGCCTTTGGTAATTTTCTATGGTGAAAAGATGATGTTAAGTGGCTTATATATTGTTTTCAGAATTTTCTGAAGTCGTATGGTGGTTTGGAAAAAATATCTCGTTGAACAGCTCTCACCTGTCTACTTCAGCTGCTTGGAACTTAAGTGATGGCCAATCACATTTTTTTGTCATAATTAAGTGTTTTAACCCTAATTAAGCTTACTTAATCCTATTTAAATATATATATGATAATATTTAGAAATTTTATAATTTATTCCTAATAACCTTACGTAATAACTTTGTAAAGTTTATCGATAATTAAGTAATCATTATGCTCTAATCGAAATATTAATTACTATATACAAATATCACTAAATGGACATCCAAACTAACTTAGTAAATGCATGATTATGCACAATTGATGTTTCTAGGGCATGTCCGTGACACGGTCGGTCTCCATAAGCGCAGGGTCTCTGCCCTCATCAGAAGCATCTCCCTCATCAACCCAATTGTCATTTGCATGACGAAGATGTTTCTATGCAAAGTCTGAGAGGAGATGGTGTCCCATGGGCGAGGTCGGATGTACTCAAGGAATGATGATGCCAAATAACATGATTCTTGAGCTAGCACTTTAAATTGTGATAAGTAACATACAATAAATATTGATAACAATCTCACAGCCAACATTGACGAATAGGGAATCAACAATGATATTGAAATTGACAACAATGAATGATTCAATAATCAATAGTGATAGAGTAGGAATATATAAGGATATTAAATTTACTGCCAATGAACCAAGAATTGAGAAAAAAGTCCAAAATCCAAACAGTTGAAAAATATTTGGTAGGATCTAACTGAAAATTGACAACATTGCCAAAATCGATAGAGACAAGTCGTGATGAACGAAGATGACATATAGATTGATGACTCATGAATCATCATGAGTCATGTCAGTGAGTCACAAAATTGTATGAATAATGATCAATGCCAACAAATAAAAAACCTCAGCCTTAAATTGACATATATTATAAATCAATGCCATTAAGTTCAAAAATGTTGTAATTCCATATTCATTAATGATAAATTGAATTTCAAAATTGACTAGTATATATCGATAATGTTTTATTATTAATAAGAAAGCAAGTAAAAAAATTCCCATACTCATCCATGATTAATTTAATACTACGAGAAATCAAGATAAGCATGTGATAGATAATAAATATCAAGAAAATATATGGTATTTTTCCTTTTACTTACTGAATAAAAGTTTGTGGACATCCATTGACCATTAGTTACTACATATTAGTAGGTGGCCCATCAATTATCCTCAATAACAAGTCAAGAATTGTGATGTTAGGGTGCAGGGTCAACAAAATCTATTTTACATATTAGTCTTAGCTTACATACTTACATCCTTGTGTTTGTTTAACCCATCTATCAATAGAAACCTTACTCAAATTATACTAAGTGATAAATCATAGTTCTTCAATTTCTATTACCTTTCTTCAACCCTAATTTTTTTTTAAAAAATAGCATAGGCTACTTTTTTATACAAAAAAAAAAATCCCAACTACTTGATAAGTAAACAACCAATCTCCACTGATTATCATATGGATATTATCGTGTCAAGACAATTAAATTAAAACTAACTCTTTGTCACAATTAGCTAATTACCAATCTTTAAACATCTATCTATTAGCCAGAACATCACATGAAGATAACTAAATAGACATGGCAATAACTAGTGTACAAAGTATAACAACATAGAAACCATGCAAGTAGATGAATCGCGATCAATAAAATAATAATGCATATTTGGGAATAAGGATTGAAGTTCTATGACATATAAACTAATGTCATGCTTGCACCCTTGTTCTTTCAGTCCTATGTTCACCATATGGTCCTATAACATCTGTGCCCTCATATTGCAAGATACTTGTTTTGCCCTTACTACCTAGTGTGAACCTATTGATCACTTCATTCCTCGATAATTTAGTTGTGTAGGACATGTTGGAACAACATTTTTTATGCTATATATAATTATATTTTGATGATACAAATATCAAATAATCATAGTTATATATTTAAAGTGCGAGAAAAGTTCAATTCGGAATGGATTATTTCATGCACTGAAATTAAAGTTAATATTTGAATATGTTTCCTTTGTATCTGAATTAATATGTAAATATGAAAGTTGTAAATAATCTTGTTAGTTATCCAACGAATAAAAATCACATCATTCTGATATCGGTGCAAAATGTTATGTGCAAAATAGTGCAAAGTGGTCGACCAGTCAGTTTGGCAAACCAATCGATCGGTTAGTTGAACCGGTCGATCGATCCGAGAGAAGTCACAAATCTCATGATATTTGAAGATTGGTCGATTGGCTGGTGGCACCAGTCAACCGATTATAGCAATAGTGACCCAGATGAAGTTAAAACATGGACTGATCGACCGGATGGGCAGAGTGGTTGACCAGACCACACGCAAAATGACCTATAACAACTAGTTTTTGGTCAAACGAAAGGGCAGCGGTCATATTATTCAAAGAGGACTATAAAAGAGATCCAAAGGTGCAGAATCAATCAAGAATTGAAGAGAAACACTAAGTATAAAAGGAAAATCATTTCTTGAAGTTATTGAGCCATATTATTGAATCTTCTTATCTTTCTCTCTTCTCTTCCTGTGAGTTTGATATTGTAAAAGAGAGAAATATTTGCTTAGATAAGGTGTGAGCTCATGTGTAGAAGATGTTTTATCTTACCTCTCGGGCTAGAGAAAAGATTAAGAGTGCTCCATTGTAAAAGAGGTGTGCCTACCTTTTAAAAGGAGAATCGAGGATAAAAGCTTCCTATGAGGAGAGGCGCGTCTTACCTCTCGAAGTGTAGAAGAAGGTGGTTCAAAGAGTTTTTTCTTACCGTATTTGGGATGAAGGAAAATATTAGTGGAATCTCCGACGGTCTCAAGGTCGAGAAGTCAGAGCGGAGACGTAGATCGATGTGTGACCGAACCTCGTCAACAAACCATCGTGTACCTTGTGTTTATCTTTCTCTCTCTCTCTCCTTCTTATCTTATTATGCATGTGATTGAATTGTTATTGCATTGATTTAAAGTTTAACGAATCGATTTTAAGCTTTTGTGACGTATTTTGTAAAATTGGTCTTTTCGAAAAAACACCAATCCACCCCCCCCCCCCTCTTGGTTCACAAAAAATTGTTGGAACAAAGTTTTTTAAGCTATATATAATTATATTTTGATGATATATATCTTGAATAATTAGAGTCATATAAGTGCGAGAAAAGTTCAATTCGGAATGGATTATTTTATGCACTATACTTGAAGTTCATATTTGAATATGTTTTCTTCATATCTTGATTAATATGTGAATATTACAATTGTAGGCAATATTGTTAGCTTTTCAACGAATAAAAAATCACATTGTTATGATATCGGTGCAAAATGTTATGTGCAAAATAGTGCAGAGTGGTCGACTAACTGGTTTAGCGAATCGGTCGACTGACCAAGTGAACCGGTTGATCGAATCAAATAGAGAAGTCGCAAATTGCATGATATTTGAAGACCAATCGACCGGTTGGAGTCACCGGTCAACCGATGACAACAATAGTGATCTAGATGAAGTTAAAACATGTATCAATCGACCAGATGGACATAGTGGTTGGCCGGACTGCATGCAAAATGCACTTTAACGACTTGTTTTTAGCCAAACAAAAGGGCAACGGTTATATTTTTCAAAGAGTCCTATAAAGTGGTCCAAGGGGTTCAGAATTAATCAAGTATTGAAAGGATACATCAAGCGTCAAAGAAAAATCATTTTCTTAAAGTTATTGAGCCATATTGTTGAATCTTCTTCTCTTTCTCTTTTCTCTTCTTGTGAGATTGATATTGTAAAGGAGATTTAGATGTGAGCTCATTTGTAGAAGAGATTTTATCTTACCTTTTGATCTAGAGAAAAGATTAAGAGTGCTCTTTGTAAAAGAGGTGTGCCCACCTTTTAAGAGGAGAATCGAGGGTAAAAGCTTCCTAGGAGGAAATGTGTGCCTTACCTCTCGAAGTGGAGAAGAAGGTGGTGTAAAGAGTTTTTCTTTACCTTATTTGAAACGAAGCAAAGTGTTAGTGGAATCTCTAACGGTCTCAAGGTCGAGAAGTGTGGCCGAACCTTGTCAACAAACCACCGTGCACCTTGTGTTTGTATTTCTCTCTCCCTCTCCTTCCTATCTTATTATGCATGTGATTTGATTGTTATTGCGTTGATTTAAAGTTCAACGAATTGATTTTAAGCTTTCGCGATGTATATTGTGAAATCGGTCTTTTCGGTAAAACTCCAATTCACCCCCCCCCCTCTCCCCCCCCCTCTTGGTGCCTTGTGATCCAACAGGATAGTCAAATTTTGTGTGTCGTATTTCGCTAAAAGCAAAACATGTTGACACTCAAACAACTCCAACTATAATTGTCCTAGTGAAACATCTGATTTCATGTATGGCTTAGATTTCTATTAATATCAAGTCATCTAGCTTGTGCTACCATGCAAGTGCTCATCAGAGTGGTTGCAAATGTAAAGTATATCAACCCCTTTCCAAATTTGAAATTTATTTGAACCTTATAAAATTAGTTTTCTTTCTTTCTTTTTTTTGTGGATGACTTGTCGCTTCCATTCTTGAAGTAAACTGTGAGCCTTGGGCGACATCTTTACCTTAATCAATGGCAAAAATCTTCCTTGAACAAAGAATTTGTTCAAATAGATATGATTAAATGAAGAGGCACGACTCTTTAAATATTAGGGATCAAACATGTTATCATCTTTGAAATGGTTTCAATGTATAAAAATTGAACTTGATAAAATATGTCCACACTAACTAAGTTGTGTTATTGTCAATTTATAATCATAAGTTATAGTTCTAGTGATAGTAGGTTAGTTACAAAAGCAATAGATAATATTAGATATGTTATATTAGAGAAACCAAATGCAGTTAGAGCATATAATGCTAAGAAGATTGTTATGAAGAAGATATGTGATCTTCCTAACACGCCCCCTCAAGCTTGATGATCACGGAGTGAGAGCTTGTCTCCGAGAAACAAAAATCAAGAGCTTGAAAGAGGTTTGGTAAGAGCATCGGCTAGCAGATCTTTGGAGGAAAGAAAATGAATAGTCAATCGGGCGATAGACAACTTCATCCTAAACAAAATGAAAATCCAACTCTACATGCTTAGTTCTATAGAATGCAAAGTAGGATTAGATGTTACGTAGATGCCCCCAAAATTATCACACCAGAGTCATGGTGCAATATGTAATGGCGTGTGAATTAAAGAGTGGAATAAGCAATAGCTCAATACTCGGATTCAATGGAGGAATGAGAAAAAGTATATTTGTTTCATGCACACCATGAAATCAATGTTGAGCCAAAGTATACAAGATAACCTCTAATGGACTTCGGTATTACTGATGGGTAGAAATCCATCAGTATTACTGAAGGATAGACCCATTGGTAATAATAATATTAAAATATTAGTTACATATTTTATATTGCATTATATATATAATATTAAAATATGAGTTATCGAAGGATCTACCCTTCGGTATTATCAATAGGTAGAATCCTTCGGTACTACCCCGTCAGTAATAATATTAAAATATTAGTTATCGATGGGTTTACCCATCGGGTAAAAATTTGTCGGTACTACCGAAGGATAGACCCGTCGGTAGCAATATTATTAAAATATTAATAATATATTTTATATTATGTTATATATAATATTAAAATATTAGTTATCGATGGGTCTACCCTTCAGTACTATTAACGGGTATAAATTCATCGTCTATACTACCGAATGGTAGACCCATCGATAATAATAATATTAAAATATTAATATACATTTTATATATATTACATTATATAGAATATAAAATCTTAGTTACCGACGATCTACCCTTCGCTAGTACAGATGGATCTTTATCCGTCGATACTGTCGAAGGGTAGATTCATCAATAATAACAATATTAAAATGTTAATCATATAGTTTATATTATATTATATATATAATATTAAAATATTAATTATCGATGGATCTATCATTTGGTAGTACCGATGGGCAAGTTAGTCAAGATTGAGATCTTACATAAGATCTGAATGGGATCATAAGATCGAAGATCGTCAGATCAGATCGAGGATTATAAGATCAAATCGAGGATCGTAAGATCCTTCCGATTTATAAAATATAGTTTTTAAAGATAATGAATATTTTTTTATAAATTTTCTGCATTTAAATATTAAATTACACATTAGTAAATCATTTTTTACTCATTCTTAAACAAAATTATATCAAAATATATTAAAAACAAATAAAATATAATAAACTTGGTCTAACTTAATTTTTGTTATCATGAACATAGTTTTAAATAATATATAGATGATTATATTAATCATATAAGATCATATAGGATCAGATAAGTTTGTAAGATCACGTGATCAAAATTAAGATCGTATTGAGATTTAAGGGATAGTAAGATCGTAAAATCGTAAGATTTTAAGATTTAAGGAAATGAGTAAAATGATAAAATATTAAAGACAATTATGATAAAATGAAAAATAATGATAACTTATTTAATATATTATGTTATTAATGCACCAAGAAAATAATATAAGTAATGAAGAAAGAGAAATATGTATTATATTATATTATAAACATTAGTAATAAAATATGAAATTTAATTACCGATGGGCCTAGCCTTCGAAATTACCGACAAATGTAAATCGGTCAGTAATTTTGAAGGCTAAGCCCTTCGATAATTTTAATAATAAAATATTAAGCATATACTTATATTATATCACATATATCCTATTATAAAAATAATTACTGGCGGGTCTAGCCTTTAGAATTATCGATGAATTTACATTTGTTGGTAATTTACCGATGGGAAATTCCCGTCGGTAGCGAAGGACTTTCTGACCTTCGATATTTACGAAGGGTTATTCTATCTTTCGCAAATACCGTAGGAAAATGTGAAGGATTTTTGTCCGTCGCAAATAGGCCATTTTCTTGTAGTTCTTAGGATATAGGAGTGGTAGCATTGTGTGCCTCTCCTAAGAGAAAAATGCAAATCAAGATTTAGGTTTATGAGAGAAAAGGAGTATAGACACATCTTTTATGGTTAGGAAGTTAGAAAAGCCCCTCAACAAGATTTAAAAGTTAAAGTAATTAATATTAGAATGTTTGTTATCACTCTTGAAAATAAATGAATACAAAAAGTTGTCAAAATTATCACTCTTATTATTTTTTTATTACTTCTATGTTGATTCACTTGTGTTGTTAAAGTGAAGAAATGTAATTGTTGAATATTTGAAGTGATGAATAATTAATTTAATGTTCCAAATATTTTGAAGTATTAGATTATTTAAGCGTAATCGGATCTTTGACAACCTAACCTCTTAAAGTAGTGTTTGACTAGTTGTGCTTCTATTGCTACTATTGGAAATGCAAGTGTGTCTGATAACAATGTTAGCAATAGTTGGGATAGAAACAAAACAAGTCTCAAGAACAAATGCTAATGAAGTAGAACTAGGTGGGATGAGCTAATGATTTTGGAGTTGAAGATAAATGTTATATGCAAGTACTTTAAGAAGACATCTACATTTTTAGTATATAGATCTAAACATCACTTGGCTTGTCAATGAGTGTTGTCTTTGCGTGCGTTGTTGTCCTTGAAAATGTGAAGAAACAAATGCCCACTATTTTGTCTAACTTAGAAGAAATTTCATACAAGAGAAACCAACATACTTAATTTGGATTAGAGAATGATATAGATGTCGATATGGAAATAGATTCTGCAAACATAGAGGCAATTGAAGAATAAACTCAATCTGAAAACATGGAAGGAAAAGAAGTGTCATTTATAATTTGCTTAACAACAATAAGCTCCATAAAATGACAATAAAAATGGGTAGGAAGATAATTATTTTCATTTATGAATGGTGGCTTCTTGTTAGTATTGTGAGATACTCCCTTAAAGGAAAAGAATTGAGTTGAATTGGCCAACTATGACTCTCTTTGCTACTTCTATTTGATTTTAGGATGCTTATTTTAAAATATGAATGCTTTAAGGTCAATTGATATGCAACATTAAAAGAGGACAAAAGTGTGTAGCATATTAAAAGAGGAGAGTTTATTTTAGTGCAATGTCAATAATTATTTACAAGTTGCATATCCTTATCTTTAAGGTACTTCATACAATGGATATTCAAATAAAAAGTTGGCAATGAGATTCATCTTTGATTAGATTGATAGGCTAAAGATAAAATCATAATCATATTTCATAATGATAAGAAAAGGTAACTAATTATATTCTATTATATTTTAAATGTACCTTTATTTTTTTGTTAGATTATCTACTAATGCATATTGGACATTTGTTTGCATATTTTTTCTTAGTTATGAGCTTATTTGGAGGATTATCATTCAGTGATGGGAGGTCCAACTTCATAGGGCTATTTCATGTTGTATTTTACTACTCGAACCCTTAGCTTCACTATTCTATTAACTTCAAAGATAATATAGTTGTTATTCGTGGTAAAGAGGAAATATCAAATCCTTTGTGTTCATTGGTAATGTGATCATACCTCTTTTTCATGGTTTTAATCCTTTGGAATTGCATTTTAATGATTTCATGGCTATAGTGTGAGGCTCATAATTTGTTATGATTTTTAGGATGTTTTTGTATTTGATGCTTAAGAAATAAGAGCTCGAATTTAATAGTTTTTCATTACATTTCATGAAAATTTGAACTTGTTGAATGTAGTTATTTTTTAAAATGTGTCATGAATTGCAAATTATGGACTTAAATTAATCATGACATGTCAACTTTTCACATTACACTATGGTGACATGTTTATATAATTCATGTTCTAATTGTATAACTTGTAAGTTATAATTTGTGAGTACATCGACTTTTGTAGTTGTGTTTTTATGATCATTTCTAAAAAATTATAACATCCCAATCTTAACAATATTAATTTTGGTTGGAGATTGAGAAACCCTATGATCTTTATGTAAAGCACCACAAACATCAAAATTTCTTTTAGGCATGATGTGTTCAATGTTCATGACAATAAATTGTGTGCCAACCATACATAAATTAACTTTAGTGCTAATTGTAATAAAATGGATTAAATTTACTAACTCAATATTTTTATGATGTGTGCACAACAAGATGAAACCCCACCACACATGCAACATAAAGGGCATAAAATCAAAGTATAATTTCACAAAAGAATTTTGCATTATCTGTGGAAAATTAAGTTCAAAATTCATTATAAAAATGATAATATCTTAGTGTAAAAAATGCAATAAGTTTTCTTCTCTCATTATTGTGTTCATTTGGCAAGCATAACTAGTTTGAACCAACCTCTTGGTTCCCACAACTTTTGCCAAACGACATAACAAATAATAAATAATAGAGTTATTTTCATAAATCATCTTTAAACTATCGCGATTTTTCAAATCTAACCTCAAACTACGAAGTTATTTTTTCTAGATCTCTAAACTATCATAATTTTTTTTAATTTATGAAAAGTCAAAATTATCCCTTCAACATCAAATAAATAAATAGGGAAAGAGAGGGGGTGGGGGTCCCTGCCCTCTCCACCCCACCCTTTGCGACCTTCGCCTTCTTTCCTGTTGTCAGCGTGCGCAAGGAAACAGGGAAAGAGAGGGAGCCCTCGCATGCCACCGTAGGGAAAGAGCGCTCTTTCCTTGTGCCGGCGTGCGCAGGGAAGGGGGAAAGAGGTCTCTTCACCCCCCTTGTGACCTTCCGACGAAAAGTGGACCACTGCCTTTTTCTCTATGCATGCTAGCATAGGGAAAGAGGGCTCCTTCCATGGGCCGGCATGCGTAGGGAAAGAAGGTGCCTTTCTTTGCTTTTTTGTATTTTTTATTGATGTTGAAGGAGTAATTTCAACTTTTTATAAATGAAAAGAAAACGTAGTTAACAAAAAAGTTGATAGAAGTCGACGAAAGGATTAAAGTGAAAAAATTATGATACTTTTGGGATCTAAAAAAATAAGTTTGCAATTTGGGATTAAATATGAAAAATCAAAATAATTTAGGGGTGATTTATGAAAATAATCCTAAAAAATAAAACAAAATTAAAAAGTAGGATCAATTTATCATATCACAATTTTTCTTCCCATCAATTTTTTTATCATTCTATTTAATTTTCATTGGGCGTAAAAAAATAATTTGTCCATTTAAATATTTATTAAAAATGAAGAGAAACAACAATTTCTAGTTGCCAATACCATTACTTAATTTCTATCATATATCACCCTACTTGCTTGGAAATAAAAAGTGCAACATTCTCTTTGGATTTTAGAGCTTAAGCGACAAGTCCAATTCCTCTTCCTTGTGGATGTTCAGGTGGCTTCCATCAGCTGCGGAGGTCAAAGAAGCGGCTGCTGCATGCATGCAGTCCATGGAATTCCTCGGACTATGGTCGTTCGTTGACGACGCTACGTTGAACCTTGCCGCTGGGTATTCTGAACCTCGCGCTTTGCAAAGGCCCCATAGCGAAGTTGAGGGCTGGCCATCCGCGTCTGCCGTACGTGACCATAGTTCGTGGATCCACCCCGCGATCGTGCTGGACGTGTGGTTTTTTTTTTTTTTTTTGGAGTACCTAAAATATTACAATAAATTCAACAAATTAATAAGAGATTGCAAGAAGTCACAGTGATATAGGGTTTAAAACTTAGGATTTGAAAATAAATTGTGTAGGTGCCATACTTAGACTAACTTTAGTGCTAATTATAATAAAATGGATTAAATTTACTAACGCAATATGTTTATGATATATGTCGTTGTTAATTATTCAAAGGGAACAAGATGAAAGTCAACCACGCGTGCAACACAATGGGCATAAAATCAAAGTATAATTTCACACAAGAAATCTGCATTATTTGCAGCAAATTAAGTTCAAAATGCATTACATTTAAACAAGAGTAAAAAAATGACGATCTCCTGATGTCGAAAATGCAATACATTTTTTTTCTTTTTTTCTTTCCTTTTTTTTTTTTGTCTTGTATTGGCAACGGTAACTTGTCTTGGTTCAAACTAATTTGCCCAACAAAGGAAAAACTAATCAACTTTATCATATCATAATTTTTCTTCTTTTTTGGAAGGCACCCAAAATTAATTTGTCCATTTAATTACAACAACAACAACAATAAAGCTTTATCCCACTAGGTGGAGTCGGCTACATGGATCATACGATGTCATTCCGCTCTTAACACAATATATTCGTTGATCCATGTTCATGGGATTCGACAGGATTTTATGCTGGCTGTCGGGGCTTAACACAACCCTCCTCCTTTATCCGAGCTTGGGACCGGTTATAAAACATAGGCGGAGTTAATTTGTCCATTTAATTATTCACTAAAAATTAAGGGAAACTACAAATCAACTTGTTATTCACTAATAATCATATCATAATTATTATTGCTAGCATTCACCCAACTTGCTAGCCTCCTCCTCCTCCCCAACGTTCAGGTGGCTTCCATCAGCTGCGGGGGTGGGAGTAGCGGCTGCTGCCGTCCGTGGAATCCCTCCCACTGCGGCTGTCGATGCTCTGTTGAACCTGCCGATGCTCCTGATCCTTGCGCTTTGCAGAGGCCCCATGCGAAGTTGAGGGCTGCCCATCGGCCTCTGCAACTGGCTGTGACGTTCATGGATCCACCCCGTAGCCGAAGACTGCTGGACGTGAGGTCTGTGCACCATGGATCTTGCAAGGATGACTAGGTGCCGGCCGTCGTACGTCCCATGAAGCGGAAAGACCACCAGGCTACGCAAGAGCCCATAGACCCCCATGAGGTGGAACGTGGGAACGCGCTTCGTGAGGTTTCGCTCGCGCTTGTGCGCGTTCTGGTGCCCATGGAGCGCCTGGGAGGTGTAGAACTTCCGTTGGCAGTACTTGCACGAGAACACGCGTCGCCTCGCATCCGGCGACGCCACGATTAGCGCTAGCGGTGGTGCTGGCGGAGGTGGCTCACTTCTTGCGGAACCGAAGGAGTCCATGAAGTTGAGCTCGATCAGGGGTGGCCACGCCACCATGGAGGAAGACAAGGACGACCCACCGTCGTTGGGGTCCTTGCCGGAGAGGCTGAAGCGCAACGAGACGTTGTCGGCTGTCGACGCCTCATGCTGCATGACGTCTGCTAATTGCTTCTGCTTCGTGTCCATGCCAAGGGAATAATTTCGATCGTGGGTAGTCTGAGACATTGTCTTCTTCCTTCTGTACATATATAAAGAAAGAGAGAGAGATGTTGGAATTTGAAGATTTCAAATTTCAAATATATTACTTTGTGAACATTGGAAATGAGTTCATAATAATTAGTTAAGTATGGAATGTAACCTCACATCTTTTCATCAATAGAAGTGTTACAATATTGAATGAAAAGACATATTCACATTTGTTATAAGTGAAATGGTGTCGTGAATGAGTTATCTCATTAATGAAAGAATATTCTTAGATGAAAAGTTGCATCACTTCATAAGTGAAGAGATATGTTCACAATTGAATAGATGTGTTCATATTTCTACAGTTATATTCACACTTGAATAGATGCATCATTTCATCTTAAGATGTGTCCCTTGATATATGTTCACATACCAATAGATGTGTCCTTTCATCATAAGGTGTGTCCTTAACTAATAGGTGTGTGTTTTCGATGAAAAGACACTAGACGCATCCTTTCATGAAGCATCCTTTCAAGAAAAACATCTATTATTATGAGAAAAACATCTAAGAGACCCCAAGAGATTGTGCGATCAAAGGCAATGATATTCAATGATATTATAATATATCATTGGTGCAATTAAATTATGATAGATGGAATATGTAAAATTTCACTATTATAATTTATTACAGGATTTTCAACTTTATCATGGTGTAACTAAATTATAATGGTGAAATATCTATGATATTTCAAAATTATAATTTACTACTGGATTCTCGGATATCAAAAATATATTTGCACTTTAAACTCTATTTGAGTTACCAAATATAGAAAATTCTGGATATTATCTCATTGGATATTAAAATATATTTGCATTATATACTATGTAAGAGTAAGCAAATATAAATATTGTCAAAATTGAGGGTATCGAATTTTTAAAATATATTTGCATTTTATACTCTACGAAAGTAAGCAAATATAGATGTGGCAACGTGTGAATCGCTCATTTGCTTTGTTGCAAATGTGAGCATTTAAGGGAATAGACCAATGAATTGTTAAGAATTGAAGGATGAAATAAGAAATCGTCCATGTCATATGAATACTTAAAAATACCATATTCCTAAGGATCTTGAGTTTGATCCTACTGTTCGAAGAGTTAGTAATGTGGACTAGTCATTCGCGTACAAACTAATCTTGAACTTAAAAAGTATTCGACATGACATAAAGATATTAGGTATTTGAGGGAATTGACTACCTAGATAGTTATAGAATAAAAGTTGATTATATTTCTGAAGTAATCAACTATGTGGAAGATTTGATTGATGATTCAATCTCGAACATATGATCATATAAACGAATTGATCACTCGTGATATGACGCTTGGAATGTGTATAGACTGAAATAAAGTCTACGAAGAATGACAACTTGAATAGTTGCTTTCTTGATCAGTGTGAAAAAAAATTGATTATGATAATAGATGAAAAGAGCAAACTAGAAGACTACGGGAAAGTCTATTTTTGGATCTTTTATATCTATTGAATATAAAGTGAAACTATACTTGTGTCTATGTGGCAAAAGAATATTTGAAAAGAACATTCGGATCAGTTTTTGAGGTAAACTAATCTTGATAAACCATAGTAAAAAAGTCTATCATAGATTGAAACTATGTAGACAAAAGAATATTTAGAATACAATGTAAAATATTATATCAGTTAAGTTCATATGATGACAAGAACTCATAGAGACTAAATGGTATAAGAGATTTTGATAATCTCATTAAAACCATAAGTGTCCATCAAATATGGATAAAAGAGTTTTTGGTTATATCGTTAAAATCATAAATATAGATAAATTTCTCTTTTGAGTAAAGAGAAATAAAATCACGATTATCTTAAAATGTGAGGGTGGACCACCTCAAAAGTTAATGAAAGCATACATGTGATGTATGTAAAATTGCTATGTGCTAAAGTAGTGAAGTCATGTGTTGAACTTCAATGAAATATATTTCCTTGTTGATTTTGTGTTATATCAACAAATGGAAATAAGAGAAATGGTTTGAATATTTTGAATTATAATTGTTGTGGCCACGACTAGTGAACCATTTCAATCCTCTAGTGTTTTACATTGGCAAAAGTGTGCGATGTTGAGTACTTAAATGTCAATTAAATCTATGGTTATTAGTAATAGAAACCCTTCCTTATTCTAGTAAAAATCTGATCCCAAGGTTCAAAGGGTAACAACAAGTTACTTAATAATCGGTGCACTAAGAAGAGGATTTAGTGCAAATATTAATTGATGATGAGTTGAAAGCTCTTAATGGATGGATATGTGTTATCCTAAATCGGTATGTGTTATCAATGTATTCCACCTATATGAATATAGAAGTGGTGCCGCTTCAATCAAGAGGTTTAAATGTTTACTCTTGTAAATATTCATAAAACTGAGATGAGCACATGTCCATAATAGTGCTAGTTAATATAGTCTCTTATTCAAAATATTGAGCACAATTGTGTGTGTGACATTTCCGGTTCAGACGTTAAGAGTGATGGTTCAAATCTAATAGATACCAATTACTTGTTTGAACTTTGAAACGTTTGCACTAATGGAAGGTTCAAATCTAACAATACCTTTCGCTATGCATGATTGTACAACTTAATATTTTAAATTTGCAACCTTGTGGGGGATTGTTGGAATTTGAATGTTTCAAATTTCAAATATATTATTTTGTGAACATTGGAAATGAGTTCATACTAATTAGTTAAGTATGGAATGTAACCTCACATCTTTTCGTCAATAGAAGTGTTACAATATTGAATGAAAGAACATGTTCACATGTGTTATAAGTGAAATGGTGTCATGAATGAGTTATCTCATTGAAAGAATATTCTTAGATGAAGAGTCGCATCACTTCATAAGTGAAGAGATATGTTCACAATTGAATAGATGTATTCATATTTCTAGAGTTATATTCGCACTTGAATAGATGCATTATTTCATCTTAAGATGTGTCCCTTGATATGTGTTCACATACCAATAGATGTGTCCTTTCATCATAAGGTGAGTGTGTTTTTTCGATAAAAAGACACTAGACGCATCCTTTTATGAAGCATCCTTTCAAGCCTATAAATAGGTTTCTCCTTCTTGCATTTTCTATCACTCAAATGAATCGAAAGCAATTGATAGTGATGAGAAAAATGAACATTTACTATGTGTACAACATATGAAAATGTATTCAAGTCATTGCAAATTACTAGAATAAGATGCTGAGTTCTTCAATAATTGTTAGTTGGCGAACTCAGTGACTTTGTTGTATCCTGTGAGTATTATTGTCGCAAGTCCAATAGCAAACTTCGTGTGGGAACAAATAATTCTCTAAAAATAACGATTCGTCGTGCCTCGAAGTCTTGATCTTTATTTCTTTTCTTTCCATCTACCCACTATTTCCAACAAGAGAGAGAGAAGCGGAGTTATTACTGCTGCGTCTCAGGAATCATGGAAGATGATTGAAATCTCACTCTATATAAACATTGCAATTTTACCAAAAAAAAATCTTGCAACTAAACTTATTTCCTTGTTCTACTCTTTCTCTCTCCTCTCTCCGCGATCTTAATTTCCTCTATAACTCAAATTTTTGTCAAGACATATATGCATGCATGTGGATCTCTCGAGTTAAGGCAGTGAATAATGTGTAAATAGTTACATGACATGCGTTATCTCTACAACGAATGCAATTGATCTAACATTTGCCATAAATCAAGGAAATTAATTAAGCATGATGGCCGAGCCATTTATTCTCAATTTTTGTGATCATAACAAATTGTTGTTTATGTTTTAATACTATAATAATACAAATATTTAAGAGATCAGATTACTTTTTAAGATCCTCCGAACCATATATATGTGGATCCGCTAGCATATTACCAAGTGTCCATTTATCAGGCGAATAAATAAATACTATATAATAATAAATATAAATATAAAACAACTGGATCCATCGAAGCAGTGTTGTCAGGTCCGGACCGAACCGACCAGTGACCGGTCACAAATCCGACCCACTTGGAGCCCCAAAATCGGACCTCCATTTGGACCGGATTGAACCGGATCGAACCGGTCAAAAATCGGTCAAAATCGGTAAAAAATGGGTTGAACCGCATTTTTGGATCAGCAAAAAAAATTATTATTATTTTTATTATGAGATGATTTATTATTATTATTAGCAATGTGGGACTATTTTTGTACACTTACTTATTTTTTCTCTTTTCATTTAGTCTGAATTAATTAAACTTTGAGCTTTAAATCATGATTTTATTTCATTTTTTAATATAATAAATGTATATTATAATATAAATTAATTATATATTTATTATATAATATAATATTTATCATATTAGATAAATTAATTATGAATGAATAGTGCACACTTCTTTGTTATATGTATAATATACAACAATACTATAATACACTTAATATAATATAATATTATATATACACAACTTTAAATTTCTTTAATTTAGTATATAATAAGTCAAATTAAATAGTTAACTACTCATTATACCATATATTTATTTATAGAATATACAATCTTGTCAAAATATTTTGAAAAAATATATGTAATTTTTGCTTCTAACATAAAAAATAAAGATATGAAATACATAAAAAATAATCAATAGAAAAATTGTATATAATAATCAAATTCATAACATTTTAATTTATTAAGTGTATAATCATTTTAAAATCAAATCTTAAAGTTAATTATAAACTTATTATTTATTATTGTTATTTTTTTCTTTTTATAATACATTTTGATATCATATATATACTTATATAATCGAAATATCATAGCTTAATTTATTATATCATATTAAATATAATATTTTATTACTATCCGATCCGACCGACCGGTCCAACCGGTTCGACCTGAAACGGATACTTATCCGGGTCGTCGTCCGATCCGGTCCTAATAACATTGCATCGAAGTCTTGGTGTCTTTGCATGTCATTGTCCCGTAAAATCAGATTTGTGTAGTGAGTTTACCTTCCAGATTAACTATTTGGTACGCTAATGACATTATAGTCATAAAATAGGAGCCCTTGTGTCATGGGTTCGAATTGATATGCTAACAAAAGTGTTAGGAAATGATCACGTTGAATATTGGTGGACTAAGTGCGTGGTCCACTTAGGGACGCAAAATGCGCAACTATGTGTGTGATATGCGCAATGTGCATATCACTTTATGCACAATCAACATTAATGACGCGTGATAAATAAATCATATATGATCATGATAAGCAGCATAGTTTAGAATTACAATATTATTTGGTCGATCTACTAACAAATTTGTAAATTGTGTTTATTTCCAAGCTTTCTTGCTTCGAAACGAAATCTTTATTATAATTATACTTAATTTATTATTTTTATAAGTAGTTTTGTTCCTCTTAATAATAACAACACGTATTATCTAATTACAATACGGTGAACAAATAGTTTTAAATTGATAGTCTATTCATATAATCATTAAATTTTCATATAATTGTTTGTTAATTCTATTTTTAACCTTTTAAGTGCGTTATTTTTACTTCTACTGCCTAATTTTTTTACTTTCTAATCACTTCCACTTCAGTTGGTGGTCTAAACTTTATTTAATTTTAACAGTGCATTTACTTTTCATCCTTCCTGAATTTTATATATTTAATTTTCAGAAATAAAAATGAAATGAGACAAATTAAGAGCACCTATTTCTTATTTCTAGTTCGAGTTTAGTCAAAATGCACCGAGAACGGTGTGCACACCGAGGAGGATTGGGTGACATATGATTTATAGAAATTCAAATTGAAAGTTTCCAACCAATTTTACATAATCTGAAAAGTGATGATTTTGCAACAAATTAAAAGCAAGTAAGAAATGCAAACTCATAGAGGCAAGACTTATTAACAAAATTTGGTCAAACTTCTTCACCTATGTTTTCATTTTGGTTACACATACTGAGAATCTCATAGTAATGATGGATCACAAGGCACAATAGAAGATGGGGTGGGAGTGAACTTGTGTTTAAATCGATAAAATAAATTTGAAAATAAATTGGGAAATCATAAAATTAAGTAATAAAACTTAAATTATAATAATAAGAGAAAAAAGAAATGGAAGAGAAAAAGCAAAACACAAGCAAAAAAAATTATTAAAGATATTCGAACACATCTTGACCTATATTCTCGCTTTGACTTATCGATTTTGATACTGATACAAATTTCACTAGGACACTTCTTTAGTTTAAAAGATAGTAAAAACAAATCATTTACATCACATTCTTCTCCACTTCGAGAGTTAAGAGCACTAACTAAAAGATGAAATGAATGACTAAAGATGAATGAAAGAATTTTATCCTTATGAAATAAAATGAAATGGAATAATTGTGTTTCCAAGTAAAAGATGAATGATACTATGAACTATGTTAATGATCATTAATGTTGATATTTCTCTCATCATGATCCAAGAATGCTCAAGTATTAAAGATGTACATGTGAATCATATATGCCAATGTTTCCATGTGATGATTCTCATTGAATCTTAAATGATATGATATTGTATTTTTTTTCTCATGCTTATGCTTGATGGATCATCTTTATGACTTACTAATATTATGTAATACTTAACTTTATGCTAACAGAAGGATTTCCTCCTTGTGTTGATATTTATGCGCGATGACTGATACTTGGGTTATGAGTCATAGTTGTCGAACTTTTATATGTCTAGTTGTGTATGGGATGAACTATGTGATAAACCTTTATATTATTGACAATTTGTACTTATGTATCTTTTATTATATTTGTCATTTTAGCTTTCACGTTTTATTATTTAACTATTATAACGTTTTATTTTTATAAGTCTTTCACTGATGTGGCATCTTTTTTACCATCTAGGTCAACGGAAGGGATAGATCTCGCCACATGGCAGGATCGAATTTTGAGACATTACAATTAGGATCGTCTAAAAAAATTGGAAGGCAGAAAAAATCATACTTCAATAAAAAAAAATTGAGATTTGAATTTTATTTCTGAACATATTGAAATGTGAACATAATAAGGAAAATTTAATTAAATTTCAAAATCAACACAAGAAGAATAATTTCTACATGTCTTCACTGGTTGTTGACAGGAAAATCAAATACGAAAAGCATCAATAAATTGAAAGAAGAAGAAACTATATTTTTAATTATTGTATATTAATTATGACATAAATGACAGACACAATTTAACATTAATTGACTATTGGTATCTTCGGATTTGCCGGCCGATCGTTTGATCTTTATTAATCAAAGACATTCACTGGAATAGTCCGATCTCGAATGCCCGATCCGAGAGCTTAATTTGGGGTTGTCCCATTTGATTTTGGGTAATAGCAAGTATGGCATGGTCGATATTAAATCGTATATTATATTAAGGTTTAAGAGGCCTCATGAAAAATTAAGAGTTATAACATTAACTTTAGAGCTTAAGCGACAAGTCGAGATTTTCCGATTCCTCCTCCTTCCCAACGTTCAGGTGGCTTCCATCAGCTGCGGCAGTCGGAGCAGCAGCTGCTGCACTCCGTGGAATCACTCCGGCTGTGGCCGCCAACGCTCCGTTGAACCTCGCCGCCGGCATTCGGATCCCCGCCCCGTAGATACCATCTGTTTGCAGAGGCCCTATGCGAAACTGACGGTTGGCCATCGGCAACTGCAACTGGCCATGACGTCCGCGGATCAACCCGGTGGCCGGCTGCTGGGCATGCGGTTTGTGGACCATGGCGTGCGCCTGGATGCCCAGCTGCCTGCCGACGGACGACCCTTGAAGCGGCAAGACCTTGAGGCTCCGCGGGAACCCGTAGGGGCAGGGCACCATGAGGTGGCGGTGGCCGAACGTGGAGACGCGCTTGGCGAGGTTGCGCTCGCGCTTGTGCGCGTTCTGATGCCCACCGAGCGCTTGGGAGTTGTTGAACTTCCGCCGGCAGTAGTTGCACGAGAACACGCGTCCCTCTGTCGACTCCGGCAACGAATCGACTGGCGCTGGCGCTGGCGGGGGCGGCTCACTTCTCGCGGAGCCGAACGAGCCGATGAAGTTGAGCTCGAACACGGGCGGCGGCGCCACCGTCGAAGAAGACGACGATGATCCGTCGTCGTTGGAGTCGTCCTTGCCGGAGAGGCTCAAGCCCAACGAGACGTTGTGGGCAGTCTCATGCTGCAGCTGGCGTTGCTGGACGTCCTCTTGCTTCTGCATCTCGTCCATGCGAAGGCGAAGGATTTCGATTCTGGGTGGAGTTCTTCTTCTTCTTCTATATATATATATATATATATATATATATATATATATATATATATATATATATAGAGAGAGAGAGAGAGAGAGAGAGAGAGAGAGAGAGAAGGACACGAAGTTATTAATGCTGCGCCCCAAGTATCATGGAAGATGATCCCGGAAGATTCAAATCACACTCTACGTAAGGAGTGCATTATCACCCAAAAGAAAAATTCACAGTAAAAGCAACGAAACTTGGGCATCACTTATATTTCCTTGTTCGATCTCTTTCTCTCTCCTCTATTTTTACTGATCTCTAGCTTTAAACTTTCCTAAGAAGTATGTGCATATATATATGTGGATCTCTCGAGTTAAGAGAGAGGGGGAATAACGTGCCTTGTGGCATAAATACATGACATGCGTTATTTTTACAATGATTGCAATTGGCATTTATTTGCCATATATCAAGGAGATTAATTACAGCACGATGGCCGGGCCATTTATTGTCAACCTTTTTGTGATTACGAAAGCGCATGAACTTTGTGAAAATTTGGGTTTAAATCCATGTAATAAAGTGACGAACACGAGTTCGTGACCAAGCGTACGTGCATTTATTAGGCAAATAAATAATAATGATATTATTAAATATAAAACAACTGGATCCATCGAATCTTGGTGGTCTTTTCATGCCATTATATATATGATAATAACAATCAGATTTGTACGTGTACTAAGATTGCCTCTCATTAATTAATTATTATTAGGGAAACAAATCACATTAATGTTTGATATCATCTGTCTGAGCCTGTGTGCAGTGTGCCTGTGGGTTCCAACTTTAAAGTTGACTAAGTTCGGTAATTGCTCCGCAATCAAAGTTTTATATAGTGATCAGAATTGACCTGCGAACAAAGTACATATGGTCATGATAAGAAATTTGAGTTTGTGAGTTTGAAATTTGATGCCTGATGATCTGACAAATTATTATTGTCGTTTAAATTAAATGTCTGATTGGGTTAATTTGAATTTAAATTTCTTTAAACATAATATCTTCAATTAGAATAGTTTATTCATATAAAAGTTTATAAAATATAATTCGTATTAGAAATTATAAAATATCAATGAGATTAGTCCAATTCCATTTGACCCAGCGGAATTTGGGGTTGATCGGATTCCACGATCTCCCGTCATCAACCAAACTTGGGCACAATTTATCACAATTAAAATTGGTCACATAGTAACATCCATATAACCTTAATGACTCGCCTATATAAAGATCTAAATTTCTCATGTTTAAATCTTTTCTCCATCTGAATTTTTGACAATTAAGATTTGAGGAAAGAGAATATGAGAAACAAGGAGAAAGAGAAAGAGAAAGAGAAAGGAGAGGGAAGAAAGAAGATGAGGACAATTAAAGATTGATATAAAGAGTATTCAAACACATCTCTCTCCTCCCAATGATGCATTATATTGGATTAAGGGTTGAAGAACACTTTGGTTCTTGATAAAGATTTTGATTGAGGCTGTACGTTGAAAAATGCATTATTGGGCATGGTGGACCGCGTGCGCAGCCCACCTAGGGCAGAGTCCAATGAGAGGCTACATTCCCTCACGCACAAAGCGTGCATGACATTGCATGCTTAATGCATGCGCTGAAAGCACGTGTGATGCTCACGTTGCAGAGGGCATTTGTTTGCCCCCTCGTCCAAGTATCCTTCGCTTATCCTTTTGGAACAATACCAGGGTCAGTCATGCTTTTGTGCAGGTTCATCGAAAGGTATTTGTGTTGTGACAAAGTGTTCCGTTCTCTTGAGGTTTGATCCCCAATCCTGAGGCATAATTGCGCTCATTCAATGTTCGTGGAAAAGTCTCGATGATCCAAATTCATTATAAGAGATATTTCGTAACCTCTATGATTTATGTGTTATAAATCCAACATTGATATAGAGCTTTTCTAATTTTTTTCTTGAACTCGTGATTGCGCCAAAAAATAATATTTGTTATTAGTTTGGGAACAGTGCATCTCGATTCTATGATCTAGATGATAATATATTTTCTGATTTATTTGAATATTTTTGACAAATCTTTCGATTTTTATACATGTGCTGTAAAAAAAATTGTTCCATGAGGCACAAGGTCTAACGGAAGGGCCCATATGGGTGCAAAAGGTGTTTGCGCCTATATGTTTTGGCGGCTAGGCCACCAAATACAGTTTTTATTTTTATTTTTCTTTTTGCTAGAATATTAAAGTAATTAGAAATTAGAAAATATTTATTTTGAAATTTTGAAAAATTAGGAAAAAATATATATATTCCTTAGCAACTTTTTTCTGTACATTTTAAAATATTGCATGCAATTTAACACTATTAAAAGAAAATTATTTGTTGATTTAATGCAATAGTTAAATTGTTTATATTTGCATGTCTATCACAAATATTGCCTAATAAATGTGTTATCATGCATGAAATAAATATTGCCTTTTGTGTATTCATAATGATATTTATTGCTATGATCTAAATTCAATTATGGAAGATATTTTGAATAATTTGAATTCAAAATTGGTATGTGCAAATTTATTGCAAATAATTGTTTTCCTAGAATTTTGACTATGTGTTAAAATTGTGAATTTGCATTTAAAATTTGCATGTCCGATCTTGTTAAGTACGATAACTTACCTAAAATTTCAAATTGAGTTGAAATTTAAATAAATTGAATTAATTCTTTTTGTAAGAATTAATTATTAACACGTATGACAATATTATTTTTGGCTATGTGCTGAAATAAATATTTCTTATATGCTTATAACAAAGAAAAATTAGTTGGTCTAATTATAGAAACTATAAGTAATTAAATCATACATTAGACATAGATAGTTCTTTTATAGGACTAAGGCACCTTTAGATTCATATACTATCATAGTAATCAATGTCTTTCTTTAGAGTGGTGATAGCACAATTTTTCGTGATCTGATGTTGAGGCGAATGATAGTATACGATTATTTAATTGGCACCCCTCGAGAAAGAACCTCCATTGCACTAGTCCTGATTGTCCCGATCAAATTATAAATAACTTGGTGTGCCACACAAAATGAATTTCGGAGATTTTGAATTTTAACTTTCAAAATATATAGAGTAGAAAATTTTGAATTATGTTTTATTTCAAAATTCAAACACTTAGACTAATTTTGTAGCATTGTTAATACAATGAATAATAATATTTCTTGGAGATAGTGGGAGATGAGTCGTAGAAATGTTTGATGTCATTAATTCATGAGTATTGTTATTTCATTATTTGTGTTTTTGCAGACAAATTATAATATGCATAACACTGATTTTACCTACTTTGTGATCAAACTAGATCATGGCCTCTAAAATAATCATTGGTGACCTGAACAAGAATGAAAAGCTAAAGGGCGATAATTATGATATTTGACATCGCAAGGTCTAATATCTCTTAGAAGAACAAGAGGTCTTGCACACATTAACCAAATTGTCAAAGAACCTGCACATGGAAATAATATCCAATGCCAGAGGGATATGGAGGCATATCAGTCCAAAAAGAATCGTATTGCTCGTATTATGTTGTTGAGCACGTTGAACAATTTCCTCTTGTGCAGATTCGAAGTCTATAAGACAACATTTGAAATTTGGGCAACGCTACATAAAGCATGAGGTCACCACAACTACCAGGCGCCGGATGCTCACGGTCAAATTTGACTCTTATCAGAAGTGATCAAATCATACGATGAGGGAATATATCCAGGACATGTCTCACATGATTTGTGAACTCAAGAACACGGGACAAGTGCTCGATGATGAACAACATGTGCAAGCTCTAATTCGCTCTTTTACTAAAAGTTAGGAACACATGCTTTATAACTTGATGCACAATGAAAGTGTTAAAACTTTTGACCAAGCTGTTCGTTACATTGAAATTGAGGATGAAGCACTCCAAACTATGAGTCAATCTTGTGAAGCATTTGTTACTGAAAATAGTGGGCCAAGAGCTGGCTCCAATTCAATAGAAAGATGTCGCATAAGTTGCAACCAAACAAAAAGAATGAAGATGACAAAAGGAAGCCCAAGAACACCAATGCAAACATGAAAAATATGATGGCAAAACATACATAAATAAAGTGAAATACTACAATTGTAGTAAACGTGGTCATTTCGCTCGTGATTGCACTGAGCCTAAGAAGGTATGTCTTAACCACGATTCATTTGCTTATGTCATCTAGTTGTGCCTTAATTGCTGAAACTCATCTTTCATGGATTGCAGATTCGGGAGCCACAGACCATGTAGCAAGGGATCGTGAGGTCTTCATGCATTTTATCGAATAAGTGCGGGAAGCAAATGGATTTACGTTAACGAAAACGAAAGAGTTAAAGTTAAAGGCATTTGAACATATAAGTTAGAACTTCGCAATGACCAAATTCTTTATCTTCACGACGTTATATATGCTCCAATTTTTAGATGAAATTTACTTTTTGTATCAGCATTAGACAAACTTGATTATGTAACAAGTTTCCATAGGAAACAAATTACAACATATTTTGACAATGTTTTTCTATGCAATAGTTTTTTTCAAGAATGGTTTCTATGTTTAAAATATAGCATATGTTGCTGATGGTTATTCTTTTATATCATATGTTGATGTGAATGAAAGTGTCAATATTTGGCATGCCAGATTTGGACACATTAGTAAAGATCGAGTGAATAAACTTGTTTGAGAAGTCCTACCGGGGTTTCTCGCAAAAGTTGATTTACCAAATTGTAAGGAATGTATAGTTGGCAAAAAATAAGAACATCATTTGGAAAGAAAAAATGCGCGGAGTACTGATGTGGAGAATATACATATATGTTTTACTCATGCTAAGCATGTATTTTACTTATATATGACTATAATCTTAGCTCTTAATGCATAAACTATACCTATGTACAATAACTTCTAAATCATCCACATCAATGTTTATTCATCAATGAAAATAGCTTGATTTTCCTTTCTTTTCGATGCCTTAGACCCTATAGAAGCCTGGACACACAGATGGAATGGAGAAAGCAACTCCCATTTGCCCTCGATAGAAGAGGCCAAACGACAAACAACAAACACCCTATCAGCAGTTGGGGACATCATCACTCCATACCAGACCGTAGGAAGCTTCGTATGGGGGACTACTAGAACCATGGGACAGACACTGTAGAAGGAAATGCAGGTAGGTGGTAGATGCCAGAGAAACTGGCTGGCTATAAAGAGGAAGCATAGGGCATCTTAAAAAGTATTCGGTGGGATCCGTATTTGAGTGGATGAAAGGGAGGCATTTTTCTGGGGAGAAAGGCTACCCTTCTTGTGTAATGTGAGGGTAATATTTTTCTTTGATCCAAACGACGCAAGGATTATATTCATGGATGTTGTATCATCCATGCATAAACATGAGTTATAACTAATCCAACTGTTGAAGCTGGGGATGTAATGTTGTGGATGTTTTACTTTTTCTGTTCTTATGTTTATGATTTTTCTTTGTTTTAATGATTATCGAACACTTATATTACTTTATTGAAACCATCGCATGCGTTGGCTTGTTCAGTCTCTTGTGATGATTTTGCATTTTGATCGAGCTTTGAAATCTGTCCTTACTTCAACCAGAAAGGGACTCCCCATCCCGTGTCGAATCGAATGTCATGAGGTATAGAAGTTGGACAGAGTTATCTTCGGACAGCTTTCAGTTTTGTGACATTTTTGTGTTCGTGATGGTGTTTGTTGAATTTAGTTTAGATGTCTTGTGTTCATTGAATCCCAGTCCGAGAGAGATGTCTTCACATTGATGCTTTGTATACACCAAGTGGTGGGGCAGGAGTCTTCAATCATCAAAGATGGATTCTTAGACCGCGCACCTCAGAGCTAAATTTGCTTTGCTCCTTGTTTTGCATAGTCATTAATTTTCATCTTGATCCTACCTTTACTGGACCTTGGACCTCCTGCCCAAGAGGGAACTTTTATTCTTGGCATTTGTAGAGGATCCGAGATGGCACACATATGTCGAGTCATCTTTAGAGGGATCATTGAGCCATAATCTCCATCATAATATTGGATTTTAATCATCTAGACTTAATCTATTTTGTGCAAATCTCGGCCGCGGAGGTCCTCACTCAGGAGGGTCATCTTCACATACCGGAATTCAACTAAGATCGATGGGTTGTCTTGAATTTTTTATTATCTCTTAGAGGACCCGGTAGGCCGAGATGGCACAAAAGCTTGCTTGATCTCCGTAAAGGAAATTTGATTCGTTTATATTGTTCAATGCACACGAGAGTGTTGCTTGAGCCAAAGGTACGAACCTATCAACATGCGTAGAATCAAGCACCAAACCAAGCTCGACCCCCAAGCTCAACAGTCATTTCAGATTCTACTGCATAATCCAGTTCCTTAGCTTCTCAATAGCTCGCACTACTAGCTCCACATGAACCATCAGGAATAACTGCCCCAGACAAAATGATGCAAAATTTACTGAAGCACTAGGAATCTTAGAACGAAAATGTTAAACAACTCTTCGAGAAGGTTGACGGACTTACAGAAAATCAAATAGCTCAACAAACAATTTCTTCCTCAAGAACACCTAACAAATTTCCAAGACAGCCCGAGCAGAACTCAGAGAACAATGTCAAGCAATGTTGCTGCGAAGTAGAAAACAATTGTCGGAATGAAAAACTCATGAGCCAGCTGCTCCTACTACCAGCTGATTACATTCCTAAAGTGAAGGAGTCATCTACAAGTTAGACCCAGTCAATAACAATCGAGAATCAAGTGACTAAAGCTCGGCCTCATTAGACTCAGAAGAAAGGCCACAATTGATCCCACTTACCTGCCTTTCCCTTAAAGGTTAGCTAAGAGTCAAAGTGACCAATAGTTCCTTAAATTTATGAAAGTATTAAAGAAGATACAAATCAATATCTCTTTTGTGGAAGCCATATAACAAATGTCATCCTACACAAGGTTCTTGAAGGAGATTTTATCTAAGAAAAGGAAGGTAAATATTCAAGAAATAGTGGCTTTAACCAAAGAAGTGACTGTAGCAATTCTAAATAAACTGCCACGTAAACTAAGAGACCCAAACAATTTTTTCATTTCTTGTGAAATTAGAAATTTAAAGGTGAATCAAACACTCCATGATCTAGGTGCTAGTGTCAGTTTGATTCCATTGTCTATGTGCCAATAGTTAGGAGCAATTGAAATGAAGCCGAAAAATATAATACTCCAGTTGGTCGATAGATCAATCAAACATCCACATGGAATATTAGAAGATGTATCAATTCGAGTAGGGAAGGTCATCATCCCTACTGACTTTGTAGTCTTAGACATAAAAGAAGATACCAACGCCCCCTATTCTTGTGAGGCCTTTCCTCGCAACTGCAAGAGTTGTGATTGACGTCCGGAATGACAAACTATCCTTCCAACTGGGAGACGAGACCATCGAAGTCAATTTGTCCAGAGCCATGAGACACCCAGTCTCGCATACGTCAATGAAGTGGAAGACCTGGTCGACCCAATTGCCCAAGAGGTGTTGAATCTCATGCTTGTGAATGATCCCTTGAGGAACTGCCTTACCGAAGATGAAGAGACTGCTTCTATTGCCTCTAAATATTCAAATTCCTCGATCAACAACAACCTATTGAAGAATGTAGCAATGCTGAAATGCAAAGTGACCAAACATGCCTGTGTACCCCTAATGCCAGAATATTCAATCTGAAGCTGAAAATCAACTCGATGAGCCCAAGCCTCTAAATTTGTTGTTCCAAAGGTAGAGATGAAACTTCCCTCTACCCTTAAGTATGAGCTCCATGGGACAGATTCTTCATATCCTATCATTGTAAGTTCCTCCCTTGACAAGAAACAAACTGAATTATTGTTGAAGTTCTTAAAAAGCATAGAAATGTCATAAGATACACAATGGAAGACATTAAAGGCCTTAGCCTTTGTTATGCATGCATAGGATCTCTCTAGAGGAAGGTGCAAAAACCTCCAAAGAATTTTAGAGAATGTTGAATCCCATTCTCCAGGGTAGTGAAAAAGAAGATTATGAAACTACTAGATGTAGACTTGATTTATGCCATATCAGACAGTAAATGGGTAAGTCCCATTCAATTAGTCCCCCATAGGGGAGGTGACTGTTGTTGAAAATGAAAAGGGTGAGAAAGTATCCACACGAAACACCATAGGGTGATGGATGTGCGTGGACTTTAGAAGTTGAACAAACCCCTTGCCATTCATTGATCAGATGCTTAAGAAGCATTCTTATTTCTGTTATCTAGATGGTTTTTTTTTGTTTTCTACAAGTTCCTATCCACCCTGTCGATCAAGAGAAAAAACTTTCACGTGTCCTTATGGAACGTATAGATGCTTGTTTTTTCGTCTCTGCAATGCACATGCCACTTTTCAAAGATGCATGATTTTGATTTTCTACAACTTTGTTGAAGATACTATGTAAGTATTCATGGACGATTTTTCGGTCCATGGATCCTCTTTTGATTGTTGTCTAACAAATCTATCTAAGGTGTTTTAGAGATGTGAAGAAGTGAATCTAACATTCAATTGGGAGAAATGCCGCTTGATGGTACAACAAGGAGTGGTTCTTGGTCATGTTATATTCCAACATGAAATTGAGGTTGATCCAATAAAAATAGAAGTCATTGAATGCCTGCCACCACCAGTAAATGTTAAAAGTGTTAGAAGTTTCCTAGGGCATGCGAGTTTTTACAAAAGATTTATTAAAGATTTCTCGAAAATTACTAAATCCTTGATCGTCCTATTGCATAAAGATGTTATTTTCAATATGTCTACTGAATGCCTACATGCTTTTCGGTTGATCAAGAAGGCTCTAATTTCAGCCCCCATATCTCCCGATTGGTCTCTTTCCTTGGAAGTTATGTGTGATGCAAGTGACTTTGTTGTTGGAGCAACATTGGGTAAAAAGGACAAAGTAATCTACATCATTTACGACCCCGCCCAACAGAACTATACCACATAGAAGGAATTTCTTGTTGTCGTATACTCACTAGATAAATTCAGATCCTATTTGGTAGATCAAAAGTCATAGTTCATATAAATCATTCGGATCAAGAGTCATAGTTCATACAAATCACCAAAAAGGACTCAAAGTCGCGACTAATTCGATGGGTTCTTTCTCTGCAAGAGTTTGATATGGAGATCAAGGACAAGTGGCTTGGAAAACCAAGTTTCTAATCACCTATCTAGACTAGAACACAAGGAACAAGCTGATAATGAACCTCTTATCAGAACTGTTGTTCTTGGCGTCTACAAAAAGTGCCCTTGGTTTGCCGCCATAGCCAACTACAAGGCTGGGGAGATCCTACTAGGAGATCTGACTCAGCATCAAAAGAAAAGATTCATCGGGTTCGTGGGTCGACCCGACCTGCTGAACACTCCTAATTAGGAATTACATTCCTATCACGATCAGACTCCGGTCTTCGGAGAGCGAATGAGGGGCTCATTTCATATGAGTGCGCACGTGCGATTTTTTTGTTTGAATTTTCTCATGAACTATTCGGACGATTATGATCGATTCACGAGTAGAGGTGTTCATTAGGTCGGGTCGACTCAGTGAACCTGACAACCCGACCCAACCTAGTTTGGGTTGGGTCGGGTCTTGGTCGGGTCAGACCCGACCCGACCTAAACCCAACCCAATGGGTGTTCGAGTCAGGTATGGGTTGAGAAATTCCAACCTGAGTCGACCCAACCCAACCCGATGACTTGACTTTTATTATTATTTTTTATTATTTTTATTTTTTACTTATTTTTAGTCCTATAGTTGATTTAAAATAAAAAAATATTTAAATAAAATATTTTAATTATTAAAATAATGCTCAAATATTAAAAAAAGCATACTTTATATTTTCTAATAATTATTAATTAATTTTTATATTAAAATAAATTTAAAAAATAAGACAAAATTTTTTAAAAAAAAGAAAAAATGTGATCGGGTCACCCGACCACCGACCCGATCCAACCCGACTCGAACCAAGTCGAGTTGGGTTGGATTTTTTGCCCCCAAGAACTTTGATTCGATCCGATCAAATTTGATTAGGTTGGGTCCAACCGACCCTTGAGCACCTTAGCGACGCGGTTCATTGTCAAATGAGTGCTTTTGTTTCATCCGTCTCATGGCAATAGGTACGAGGAAAAATCTGGCCCCAAAGGGTCCTTATCCTATTAATGTACATATATAATTACCAACAAACTGCTAGCAAATCTCCCCCATATCAGATCCTAACTGTGCGTCTCTTTGAAAGTATCTAAAAGGAAATCCAGTCTAGAAAAAAGGAAATCCAGTCTATAAAAAAGATCCCAACTCCTGTCCTTTTCTTTTTATTTATCTGGATTCGTCATCGCATCCACCGCCACCGTCGCCGCCGACGGTTTCGCTCTCCTCTGCACCTGCGTATTCCCCGTGCGACCTAGCAGTCCCGGCTGTGAGGAGCCAACAGCTGCTACCTATACATACAGGACAGCGTTTAATATGACCCCCTCCGCCTTTGTTGCGGATGCGATCGCGCTCGTTCTGCTCGTCACCATCCACTGCATGGGAGTATACGACGCATCGCCGCTGCTCCAACGTCTCCGTGCATCCTGCGAACGTTGCTGCTTTATTTGTACTGCATTTCGCGATGAGGAGGAAGAGGAGGCCTGCCGACGTCGATGTCTGAGCAATGGAGGCAGCGAGACGGACGTCGACGTACTCCGAATGATGTCCTCCACGTCGGGATCATCGGACGACTACGACGTTGACGGCCGTTCGGCGGCCGATCGAGAACGGACGGCCACGGGCTGGGCCTTGGAAGCGGCCGGAGTCGGTTGCGGACGCCTCGGACTACGGTGGATGATGAGGGAGTCGCGCTCCATGAACGACGCGGAGCGTGACGATAAGGCCAGCTGGTTTCTGTCGTGCTCCTCCTCCTCCTCCTCCTCCGGCGAGTACGATCCCCGAACGCTCCTCGCCATGCATGATGGTGAAGTCCAAGCAAAATATATTGAGTGATTAATTAGTACGATGAGGATTCCACATGCCCCATTCATCACTTAATATATCTTCACCATTTTCACCTAGAGATCATTTATAAATCAGCTTGTTTATGTGTTAAGACTGAATCTTAATAAAGTCTCCTACGGAACGAGTCCTTGAGATTGCTCATTTAGATGCGAAGGAATATTTGTCAAACTAGGTACCTTACTCGCTCCTGAAGGAACTTAAGTATGATTTATAAAATATGATTATTATTTTCATACCATACAATTTTTACCGGAGTCCAAATTACTGCAACTTGGGCCTAAGAATACCCAAAAGTTGTGGTTGAGTCAGTCCTAACACAAACAATTTTGGATATGTACAACTATTTTACAATTTTGAATTAAGCCAATATGCTAGTTAGTTTTACATTTTACAATATTCAAGATGGATCCTTACATTCAACATTTTAGTGTGACCCCACTTTGTGGGAAGCCACTCCAACAATCCAACTCGTGCAAAGCTAAGGATTATGCACACGGTCCATAAATTGGAGCTCGATCTATCATCAACTCCAACTAATTCGGTAAAGTCGTCTCGTGTCATAGTGGTAGATGAAGAATAAACATAAGATTTTTAATGACTATCTTAAGAAAATAATTCATATTATCTAGAGTGTTAAAGAGAAAAGAGACATTTATTATTATTATTTTACTTTTCATTTTATTTTCAAATAATATGAAGACTTGATGACCATTAGTCCACATATTTTCTTTTTATTAAATCTAGAATAATTTTCATTATTAATAGTGTAGGATCCCAAAGGACATCAAGAGGGGGGGGGAGGTGAATCGGTGTTCAAAAACCAAAGTTATTGACTTCACGAAACCGTCGCAGAAACTTAAAATCGATTCTTTAAACTCTTTAAATCAATGCAATTCAGATCATAAACATAATATTAGAGGGAGAGAAAGAAAAAGCAATCACAAAGTGCACGGGTGGTTGTTGATGAGTTCGACCACACCTTAGCATACGTCCTCGCTCCGACTTCTTGATCAATCAGACCGTCGACCGGTAAAGCACGGCGTCAACCGGTATAGTCTCATCATGAATTTGGGCAGCGCATGCATTGATCGAACAATCGGTTTCTTGAATCGGTCGACCAGTGTTGTCTCGACCAGATTTCATTCTGTCGACCGACGGGTTGACCGATTTGCACTATTTTGAACATAACTTTTTACATAGTTATCCAAATTAGATAATCTTTGATTCTATGGATAGCTAACATGATTCTCTACAACTTTGATATTATCATTCATTAAGAATTTAATAAAATTATAGTCAATTATTTATCAAAGTTAGTGCATAAAGTTATCCATTTTTACTTAAACTTTTTCAGCATTTTAGCTTTAGTCTTTCGAGGTTTGTATCATCAAAATATAATTTTATATGACATTAAAACTTTACTCCAAGAAATAGAAATATATAATTGAATTTAAAGAGTTAATATGTAATTTATGAAAATTTAATCATAACGTTAAAATCTAGTACTCCTTATTTAAGAATGCATTTGTTATAATTTTTTATTATGAATAAAAGATATGATGGAATGTTAAGAGCCAAAATGTAATTTATGATCACAAGATTTGAATAATTTTACGTATAATAAATATTTATTATGATAAAATTTTAATACATAAATTAATAATCAGAATGCCAAGTGCTAGATGTGTTCACCGGGTGAACTCAATGACTCGACCTGACTAGTGATCAGATTCAACCCGAGTTTACTCAAATTTTATAATTTAATTTTAAACTTATGTTTATTTAAAATTTTAAAAGTTATTTTATGCATTAAAATAATATTTTTATATTAAAATAATGAAAACTTTAAGAAAAAAATAGTTGTTGGATAATCCAATCACCCATGATCCAAAGTGTGGCCCAATCTGTCCCGACAACAAAAAATGATAAGATCAGGTTGAATTTCTTTGCTTTGTATTCTCCGTGCAAACGCATAAATATAAAAGTTTGGTGAGGCCAGTATCACTGAACGGCCAAAACACTATCATCGTTCATCTTTTGATGAGTGGCCCATGTTTGCCAAAGACAAAATAATAAGCACTCATCCCAACAACAAAGGACTTGTATTTTTCTCCTCTATCTTAGCAAGTGGCAACAACTCTGTTCCCACATCAAAGTACCAGCAAAAATACATTTTGTTTGAGATTTGGTATCTAATTTTCAGAAAATAACCCAATTGAAAGTGAATGCCACAAGCTAATATCACAGAGCTTAATAAATTTTTACATAATTTTGTGGCTAAAAAATTTATGCCACAAAAATATAAAACAAGAAGTGACATTCTTCCATTAGAAGCTCCATTCACAAGCCATTAATGCAATTAAGTTTCCTCCAACACATTCATTCACAAGCCATTTATGCAATTAAATTTGCTCCAACACATTCAACGCCTTTGAAAAATGGATCAAATATTAGCTTAAACATTTCGTTTAACTCATTGACACAAATAGAAACTTTATATTTAAAGGCCAAACTATAACACCTCAAAATTTCAAACTATAACACTTCAAAATTTACACCCTAAAGATGAGGGCAATTAGGGTCATTTTGGTTGTGTCACTCCATTTGCCATCACATCATTAAAATAAAATGATTCATATAATAGCAGCGAAAACTAGTATTCATTAAAATAAGATAAAATCATCTATAATTCAGCGAAAAACTTTAATAAAATACTTGCAACATCATGTCATAGAAACTAGGAAAAATGTTCATTATTGCATAAAATTCATCTTCCATCCAAGCATTTCAATTATCTGCATGAATCCAAGATGCATGATTTCTCAGTTAGAGTATGTAAAGGTCATGCAATGATATACATTCTAAGCAGGATACTACATGACATATAAAAATAATTCATAAGAATGAAATAAACATGTGTGAATGCCATGTCATAATCATATGATAAACATATCAGTATCTCATATCATATCATTAATGTATATTGATGACAGTAACATCAATGGGCATGAAACATATAATAATCAGTACATCATTCAGTCAATAACAGTAAGCATACCAAGTGACTATCACTTGTCATTACCTTGTCTCGATAATATTCTTAGGGTTTCTTCATAACCCTTTTGAACTCACTTTCATGACCATCAATTCTTTCAGTTCAGTCAGTTAGTTCAGTTTTTAAATAATCATGTCGTTGTCCTCCAATAGGCTAGCTAGGCCTTGAAACCGAGGTTCTTTTACTTGAAGGTATGTGATAATATACATACCATTTCCGGTAAGATACATTTATTTTTTCAAGAAATACTAACTCCAAGGTGCAGGGAAAGTGATTTTTCGAGAGAAATTCTAACACAATGGAGCAGGCACAGTATTTCCTATCATCAGTTTGAGAAATGACAAGTAACAATATTATTCAATTTGGTTCATTATTTTCACAATTATCAAACAATTTACGTCTCTCAGCCTTCAGATTTTAATCCAGTTACGTGGAAACATACGTGTATCTAGATGATAATCAGTACATCAATCAATATTTCATAAATAGCATCACATATTAAATGTACGAAATATAAGGAGATATTATACATCCACAAATAATCTTGAATGCATAAACATTTAAAGATAATGCATAATATTGACATAACAAAGTTGACATGAACTCTATAAAATTTGGAACTCATAATAAGATCGACTAACAATATATATTGGCAAGGAGTTGAAAATATTCATGACTCCACCATACTACATATGCAAAAAATAAAAGCTAAACGAATAATCTAGTATGACTAAATCATACACCATGTACAACATCTCTATCACTGAGCCTGACCACATGCATCATCATCTTCTATCATCTCACCTGCATGAATTCAGATGTAGGGAAAAACCCATGAGTATAAAAATACTCAGTACGTAGGGTCTAACCATAACAATAAGTAGAAGATAAATGGTGCTCAAATATCAATAATCAATAAGAAACAATAAACAATAGAGCACATGATAAGACCATATAAGAAGAGCTCAAAAATAAAACAATAGATCAATAAGACCATGAATCAATAAAGGGATCAGGTAAGAGATCAATGGACCAAATCAATTATAATATCAACTATGCTTGATCACTATGGCACCTATCCAATTTAACAATTTTCTATTATCAATATTTTTTATCATCGGTCAATACCAATTTCTATTCAATTCAATAGGCGGAGGCAAAGCCAATTAACGCCAAAATCCAAATGATTAGGGTTCTATTCAATTTCAATTCAATAATGAGCGCTCAATTAAGGAAAACTTCATGTCTCTTTCATGTAGGCCAATGGGAGATCAAACCACGGCAAGTCGCCATCCAATGTAGTGCTAACAATAGCTTCGTGATGGCGGGGACCATGGCCATAGCTTCCCTAAATAATGACGTCTCAAACCTCTAGGTACACTACGATAATAATAATGACCCATACAATACGATAACAATAATGACCCAGAGGACTTAGAGACAATCGGAGAATATGGAGACCCAACAGTTTCCATCTTTTATCTTGTTTATCCTAAAGACCTATCTTTAACAATTTACTTTAGGTTAAACAAGCATTCAATCAGGGAAAAACTACTGGATCAATATCATGATGGATAACAGAATTTGATATGGTAACAATGAAGATAATCTCAAGTCAAATCTAATAAAAATTTGATGAGGTCAGATCTGCTAACAATACAATCAGGAACAATTATATTAACTATTCAATTAAAATATCACAATTTACATTTTTTGTCCCTAAAATCCAGCCCGCGTCGGGTGGAACCCGGGCCGTGTTCGGAAACGGTCAATATCACCTCGGCCAGGGCAAACCCAGGCCGGGTGTATTGTGAACCCGGGCCGGGTCGGCCGGTTCACCTCCAAAATTATCGCGCCGAATCCGAGTCGAGCCGAAGCCGAACTCGGGTCGGGCCAATAGGAATCCGGACCGGGTTGGACAACCCGATATGGTTCCGAATCCGACTCGGTCCAAATTCAACGACATTCGAGCCGGGTACAGCAGAACCCGGGCCGGGTTCTGCCATTGACGGAGAAGTGCGTTCCGACGCGATTTTTCGACCATCGTAACCATGCCCTACGATATCCAAACTATGCATGCGATACATCAATAGATTCTCAGTATGAAGGAGAAGAGGATATGGTTCCATGTCGCGAAAAATCGATGACATAGGGATTCCCCCTACGTACCTAAAGTTGGCTGAAAAATCAACTGGAGTACTTTATCTGAAAATCTGCACGAACACCGAACTTTGGCCGGCGATTGCTCTCTGTCCTCGTTACGAAACTCACAGCCACCACATGGAACTTCTTCTTCTATGTGCCGGCTTCGAAACCAGCCACCACTCATTCTCGAAGGTGCCTCAATTCACGTGCAAATGAGAGGAAAAGAGAGGCCTATGAGCAGAATTTTGTTTGGCCGAAAAAGGGTTTCCAACCATCCTTTAATGCCTATTTATAGGTGTGGGCTTGGGATTTCAATTCTATTAGGCCTTTGTCTCTTTTAAAATCAATCATGGCCATCCATAAACAATTAATCTATACATAATTTGTCAGATTTAATTAAATCCGAATTTACTTCATAAATCCATGCATATCTCCATAACAGTTCTATCCTTACTCAAATTCATTCTTATCTTTTCAACTTATCCCCTAATTACCATCAATTTCGGAATTATTTAATTTCAGAATATTGACATTGGAATTTTCAAATCCATTAAATAAAAAATAAATATCCTTTATCTATTTTTTTATTAAAATCTGAGTCGTTACATCATAACCTCTTTAAAAATAAATTCGTCTGCAATTTGCTTAAGGAAAATTTACATAAACTATTTAAATAATTCTGAAAAATCCTTCCTCATTTCATCTTCCAATTTCCAAGTAGCGTCTTCGCCTCTATGATGTGTCCATACCACTTTCACCATAGGTACCATTTTATTCTTCAAATGCTTAGTCTCGTACTCCAATATCTCTATATATTGTTATGCGTATGTTAGGTCCACATTCAAGTTTGGTTCTTTCATATTCACTATATTAGCGTCATCATGCTAATACTTGCGTAACATTGACATGTGGAAGACATTATGCACGTGTCCATATGATGGCGGTAGCACCAACCTGCATGCTGCATCTCCAATCAATGCAAGTATTTCAAATGGATCAACATATCTAGGGCTTAGCTTGCCCTTCTTGCTGAATCTCATCACTCCTTTCATTGGAAAAACTAACATCACTCGATCTCCAACCTTGAAGATTTGTTCTCTTCTTTTCTTTTCAGCAAAAGTCTTTTGTCTGGTGAATGTTGCTTTCAACCTTTCTCTAATGAGATGAATCTTTTCAACATCCTCCATAGTTTGCTTTAACATCTCCTCTGACAAGAACTGTCGTCCTCCTACCTCACTCCAACAGATAGGGGAGAGGTATGGTCTTCCTTACATGGCTGCAAAGGGTGCCATGCCAATGCTAGAGTGGTAGCTGTTGTTATATGCAAATTCAATTAGTGGAAGATGAGTGTCTCAACTGCCACTCCAGTCTAATGCACATGCTTGGAGCATATCTTCTAATTTCTGTATGGTGCGCTCAGACTGCCCGTCTGTCTGAGGATGGAACGCTGTACTAAAATTCAATTTTATTCCAAAGGCACTCTGAATGCTCCGCCAAAATTTTGCCGTAAATCGTGGATCCCTATCCGACACAATGGAGACTGACACTCCATGTAGTAGGATAGCCTCCTTAATATAAATGTCCATCAGGCTTTCGACGGACTACTTCCATTTGATGGGAATGAAATGGGCCGCTTTGCTGAATCGGTTCCATCACTACTCATATCGCATCGTGGCTCTGCTGTGTTCTTGGAAGTCTTGTAACGAAGTCCATCGTTATCTTTTCCCATTTCTATTGTGGGATTCCAAGTTCCTGCAGTACTCTATATGGCCTTTGATGCTCAACCTTCACTTGCTGGCATACTATGCATTTTGCAACATACTCTGCTACGTCCTTCTTCATATTGTTCCACCAGAAGGTTCGTTGCAAATCCTTGTACATTTTCGTGCTTCCGGGATGAATGGCAAATTCCGATTTGTGGCATTCATAAAGCACATGTCTTCTTAGTCCATCATGGTTAGGGACCCACAAACGTTCCCTGTATTGACGACTCCATCTAAGACTGAAAAGTCGGCAGGAATTTTTTCGCACAACTTGAGTAGGTGGTCATAGTCATTGTCATTCAGTTGTGTCTTTCCAATCTTCAATATCAATTCGGGTTGCATGCCGAGGTGTGCCATAATTCGTACACCATCACTGCTGGTCACTGGACTGACCTGTACAATACAATCGATCATATTCCAACGAGTCATCTCGGGCATGCGAGTGACCCTACCCACTTTCTGCTAAGTGCGTCAACGATCGAGTTTGCCTTTCCCGTGTGGTAGCTGATGGCAAACTCGTAATACTTTAGAAATTCTATCTATCTCCTCTGACGCATGTTCAGATCACGTTGAGAAAAGGTATACTTCAGACTTTTGTGATCTGTGAAAATCTTTTATTTAACTCTTGAAAGTTGTCTTCACAATTTTGTGACCTCTCATATTTGACGTCTTTCTTTGTGAGATTTGTTAGTGGTGATGCGGTCTTGGAGAAGTCTTGTATAAATCTCCGATAGTATCTTGCCAGCCTGAGGAAGCTCTTGATTTCTAATACATTATTTGGTTACTCCTAGTTGGCAACTGCTTCCACTTTGGCAGGATCATCCATCCTTGTTGATGATATGTCCGAGGAACATTATCTCTTCCAGCCAAAATTCACACTTCGAAAATTTGTCGAACAACTTGTGCTCTCGGAGGGTCTGTAGCACAACACGTAGATGCTCCTCATGTTCCTCTGGACTAGACGAATAAATCAATATATCATCGACGAAAACAATCACGAACTTCTCCAGATATGACCTAAACACTCGGTTCATCAAATTCATAAAGGCCGCCGGGGCATTGGTTAGCCCAAATGGCATCACCCAAAACTCGTAGTGGCCATATCTTGTCCTGAATGATGTCTTCCGCACATCGTCATCAGCTATCCTAAGCTGATGGTAACCATTTCTCAATTCGATCTTCGAGAACACCTTTGCCGAAGACAATTGGTCGAACATGTCATCAATTCTCGGTAGTTGTTATTTAATATTTATTGTGACCTTGTTCAACATCCGATAGTCTATGCACAGTCACAGAGATCCGTCCTTCTTCTTCAAAAATAGTACCGGAGCGCCCCATGGGGAGACACTCGGTCGGATGAATCCCTTATCCAATAGCTTTTGGATTTGGGTCTTCAATTCCAGCATTTATGCTGGAGCCATTCTATATGGTGCCTTCGATATGGGTCCAACACCCGGCACCAAGTCGATGCGGAAATTGATCTCCTGCCATGGTGGTAGTCCTGAGACATCATTCGGAAAATGTCCGAAAAATTCTTCACCACATCAATGCTATCTCGATCTATCTCAGTCTGGTCCGTCTTAATCACTGGCCAAGAATCCTCGGCATCCTTTCTTCAGTAATTTCTAGGTTTTAATGGCTGACACCAGGACCTTGCCTTGCTTTCATGGCGAGCCTCCAACAATGGTCTGAGGTCCTCCTAGTGCTCCGATCACGATCTTCTTTGCTAGGCAGTGTAGGTAGGCGTCGTGGTAGGACAACTAGTCCATGCCCAACACCACGTCGTAATTCCTGATCGGGATGACAATTAGATCTTCCGAGAAGTTCTTGCCTTCCACTTCGACTGACACCTGGAAAATGTACTTTTGGGTGACAATAGACCCCAAAGGTGTGCTGATGTCGAGTGGGATCCCGTTGCTTGTGGCTTCATACTCAATAGTGGAGCAAATTGCTCCAAAATAAAGGAGTGCGTAGCTCTTGAATCAAACAATATGTTAGCATGAACGTCATCAATTTTAAGCGTACCTTGGATGGTGTCGTTTGCTCTTTGCTCGTCAGTAGGCCGAACGTTGTAGACTCGGTCTTGCACCATCTTCGGTGGCCCATCAATGCATTGAGGAGGTGGTGCAGTGCGCCTTGGTTCCTTACACTCTCGGGCGAAGTGGCCCACCTTGCCATAGTTCAGGCACGCGCCCGTCTTCCGGTAGCACTCTCCGGGATGGAATCGATGACAGAAGTCACAGGCCTTCTGCTGCTCTCTTCTCTCGGGATAGGGTCTGCTCCTATTCCGATCATTGCGATGATGGTTGTCATGTCTGCCGCCATGTCTGTGATACCTATTGCGATTCTGATACTGCGGTTGATTTGCAGGTGCCTGGTGCTGTTGTTGGGCTTCTGCCTGGTCGTCATCCTCCAGCAAATTGGAGGGTCTGACAATTTCCTCCTTCGACTCTTTCCCTGAGGCTGGGCTTCAGGCCATCCACCTAGTGCTTCATGCGATCTGATTCCGTCTGTTGCAGGGTATAGTACCTTTCCAAGCTCAGGAATTTGGTCAGGTACTGCTTTATGGTCAAGTTGCCCTGCTGCAGCGTGAGATACTCCTTTTGCCTCCTACCCCTCTCATAGGCAGGAATGAATCTATCTCTGAAGACCTTCTTAAAGTCCTCTCAGTGACATGGTCCTGGCCTGAGAACGTTGTCAGCTTAGCGGCCTTCCACCATTCTCTGGCTTCACCCAGACTAGTGTAAATTAGGTTGCGATGCTCACCGCAGTCCATCTCGAGGAAAATTTGCTCAATCTCCTCGATCCAGCTCTCAGCATCCTCAAAGTCGCCCTTCCCATCAAATTGAGGGGGTTACAACTTCAAGAACTTTTCAACTGTATCCTTGCGATCCTGAGCAGGCTGCCACGCGTAACTCCCATAGTGAGAGTACGCAGTGTGAGCAGAGTGAGGTCCATGAGGCACAAACCAATGCCTCAATTGTTCCTCCTGATGTCCATTTATCTGCGGGCCTTGGACCTGTCGCTCAATAGCCTGTGAACCTTGGGCCTGTTGGAGAGCCCGCTATGATCCACTCTTGGGGGCCCGTGGGATATGATCCGAAAAGGCCATTGCAGCTGCTCCAATATAACAATAACAATAACAATTCTATTAGTGTGAGTTCCATAATCCATATAACAATACAATACTTACTTGACCCTACTAGATGGATGTAGTGGTTGCTCGTGACAGTTGCACATGTACCCAATTCTATCTATTTAGAGACAGCTAAGAAGTGTCTCTTCTTAGGCTCTGATACCTTTTATAACACCCCGAGACCCACATGACTATCACGCGCTCAGAGTCGTCCCAAAGACGCTACGCAATTCTATGTGAATAATCTTTGCGGAAAATGAACTCTATAAAATGCGAAAATCATAATAAGATCGGCTAACAATATATATTGGCAAGAAGCTGAAAATGTCCATGACTCCACTATACTACATATGCGAAAAATAAAGCTAAACCAATAATCGATAAGAACCAATAAACAATAGAGCACGTGATAAGACCATGTAAGAAGAGCTAAAAAATAAAACAATAGATCAATAAGACCATGAATCAATAAAGGAATCAGGTAAGAGATCAATGGACCAAATCAATTATAATATCAACTATGCCTGATCACTATGGCACCTATCCAATTTAACAATTTTCTATTATCAATATTTGTGGTCATCGGTCAATACCAATTTCTATTCAATTCAATAGGCGGAGGCAAAGCCAATTAACGCCAAATCCAAATGACTAGGGTTCTATTCAATTTTCAACTCTATTCAATTTCAATTCAATAATGAGCGCTCAATTAAGGAAAACTCCATGTCTCTTTGATGTAGACTAGTGGGAGATCAAACCACGGCAAGCCGCCCTCCAATAGTATCGTTAACAATAGCTTCGTGATGGCGGGGGACCATGGCCATCACAATACAGCCTTAGCTTCTCTAAAAGATGACGTCTCAAACCTCTAGGTACACTATCTGCCCCATACAATACGATAACGATAATGATCCAGGGGGCTTAGAGACAATCAAAGAACATGGAGACCCAACAGTTTCCATCTTTTATCTTGTTTATCCTAAAGACCTATCTTTAGCAATTTACTTTAAGTTAAACAAGGACTCAATCAGGGGAAAACTACTGGATCAATATCATGACGGATAACAGAATCTTATATGGTATCAATGAAGATAATCTCAAATCAAATCTAATAAAAAATTGATGAGGTTAGAACTGCTAACAATACAATCAGGAACAATTATATTAACTATTCAATTAAAATATCACAATTTACATTTTCTGTCCCTAAAACCTGGCCCGCGTCGGGTGGAATCCGGGCCGTGTTCGGAAATGGTCAATATCACCTCGGCCAGGGCAAACCCAGGCCGGGTGTATGGTGAACCCGGGCCGGGTCGGCCGGTTCACCTCCAAAATGATCGCGCCGAATCCGAGTCGAGCCGAAGCCGAACCCGGGTCGGGCCAATAGGAATCCGGACCGGGTTGGACAACCCGATCTGGTTCCGAATCCAACTCGTCCGGATTCAACGACATCCGGGCCGGGTATAACAGAACTCGGTTCGGGTTCTGCCGCCGATGGAGAAGTGCGTTCCGACGCGATTTTTCGACCATCATAAGCATGCCCTACGATATCCAAACTGTGCATACGATACATCAATGAATTCTCAGTATGAAGGAGAAGAGGATATGTTTCCATATCGCAAAAAATCGATGACATAGGAATTTCCCCTACGTACCTAAAGTTGGGTGAAAAATCAACTGGAGTCCTCTATCTGAAAATCTGCACGAACGCTGAACTTTGGCCGATGATTGCTCTTTGTCCTCATTCCGAAACTCGCAGCCACCACCTGAAACTTCTCCTATGCGCCGGCTTCGAAACCAGTCACCACACGTTCTCGGGGGTGCCTCGGTTCACGTGCAAATGAGAAAAAAGAGATGCTTGTGAGCAGAATTCTGTTTGGCCAAAAAAGGAGTTTCCAGCCACCCTTTAATGCTTATTTATAGGTGTGGGCTTGAGACTTCAATTCTATTAGACCTTTGTCTCTTTTAAAATCAATCATGACCATTCATAAATAATTAATCTATTCATAATTTGTCAAATTTAACTAAATCCTAATTTACTTCATAAATCCATGCATATTTCCATAACAATCCTATCCTTACTCAAATTCCTTCTTATCTTTTCAACTTATCCCCTAATTACCATCAATTTCGGAATTATTTAATTCTAGAATATTGACATTGGAATTTTTAGATCCATTAAATAAAAAATAAATATTCTTTATCTATTTTTTTGAAAATCCGGATCGTTACATAGAGAGATAAATGAAATCTCTCAATCACAATTCCTATCAAGAATTAGGATGTTCTTGATCTCCCAATTCAATCATGCAAATAGAGGAAAGAGATGAGGTTGGATTCTCTTTACATACCTTTCAATCTTTATTTTATTTTCTTCTCTTTGGTCCTCTTCCTCTTCTTTATCTTTGTGCTTCCTCTTGATCCTCTTCCAAATCTAGCCGTCAAGTGGAGGAAAAAAGATTTCTATAAGAGATTTGGGCCGGAAACCATGCAACTAATGAACAAATAAAAGTGTAGAGCAAATAACAATATAAAGCCATTTTAATGTACTAAAAAATAAAAATAAAAATCTTTACTGTCACTTATGACAAATCATATCACGATAAAAAGGTAAGTGCCAAAGCATCCTGGTGAGATAAACTAAAATGCATAATAGAAAGATGAAAAAAAAGAAGATTTACCCAAGCTGTATAACAAATCTTTTTTTATCATTCAGATATAAGTTTGAGATGATACAGTTTATAAAAGGAGAAAAAAAAACAAAGACAAAATAAAATACCACAAATACAAAGACAAGAAATCAGCATGTCCAAATAAGTAAAAGTTGCCATACTATACATTAACTCGATTGTTGGCTGTTGAATCCACCGCCTTCGCCCTTCTTCCTCCTTCCTCCCCTCCGTCATGGATTGTCGTCATTGTCGTTGGAAGTTGCTCACTACATCCATTAGGAATTTCGTGAGAGCTCTAGGCAGTGTTTAGTTGCTGAAATTTCAATCATAATTTGTCCAAATTCTAATAAACTCTTTCAAACATCATGCATGACTGGAATTTTCCCTTCGTTGGAACTTGAAGACCATTTTTCTTTTTCTTTTTTTTCGTTTCTTTTCTTTTTTTCTTTTAATTATATTTTAATGTATATATTATTTATTAATTAATATATTATTATTCAGCTAATAAACTACGTTATTAAAACTTTCATTATATTAATAATATACAATATAATATATGTGGTTGAAATGAAACAAAAAGAGTTGAATATGTTTATTCTAATGTATGGCAGTTTCAAACTTCCAAATTTTCAACAGATCCTTTTTCTCATGTAAAAGGGATTTTAAACGTGGGCCCTTTGGTACAACGGATGGAGATTCTTCGTGGGCCATTTGGGAGATGTTTCCAGCAAGTAACGGTCAGCTAAACCAAGATGACTAATCTACTTGTTCGAGTTCGAGTGCACCTGTTCTCGCCCATCTCACGCTCACAACTAAATCTCCCTCTCCTTCCGGCGAACCCGCGCTCCCTGAGCTCGCAATAGCCACCATCGCAGCCGCCGCGCGGGAGGTTGACTCTCTCTGCATCTTGCCTGAGGCCCTACTCTCTCTCTCTCTCTCTCCCCCCTATCCGACGCAGCCAAGAAGTTAATACTTGAAGCTAATCTTTGCTTGCTCCAGTATTTGTTTGTCCTTGTTGCCCTCCTGATCCCTTCCCGTTTTGTTTCGTTTGTTTGTTTCTTCCGTGCTTGTATTTTTTCGACATCGTTCTGATGGACACATTGTCTTCTTTACATTTGTGGAAATGCCTCAACAGAAATATTTTATTAAACTGATCTACGTTCAATGTTAGAAATATGTATTTTTTTGCTTCTCATATTTTTTCAATGGCATAGTTTCTAGCATGTTGATTAATTAGTCATGTCATTAGCATGTCTTTTTATCTGTTATTATCTGGTAATGCTAGAAACCGAGCTAGAAATTGCCATCAGAGTCATATCTCTCCCATGAAACAAAATTTTGGAGTGTAATGTTGGGTTTGTGTAGCTGAACGATTCAGGCTGCAGAACATTTCAAGTGATTGAGATCAGACTTGTTGATGCTTGGCATCATTTGGCAAAGACTTCGAGACTTAACAAACAATTGTGGATTTAAGTAGTAAAGGCAGACGCCATGATGGAAACTATCCTATCATCTTTTCCATCTAAGCTAGTCTACACATTCTTCTTATTGTATTTGTATTTGTATCATCAAATTACAAATTACAAGTAGGAACCAACAAATCATGAATCTAAAATTTGTCTCATGCTCTTATTGATGAGAGGACCATATGAATTAGTATTTTGCAAATATGAGCCGGATCCCAATTCTATTAAAACATCATTATATAGTTCACATTTATCAAACATTTGGGATTGTTTAATGCTTGACTGAATGCCTTGTTAACTGATCTCGATTGTAGATAGCATCATGTCTTCTTATTTGAGCAATGATGTTGATACATGTCATTCAAATTCACAAGATCAATGCATTAAAGGTCATGACACAGCAAAACAAAGGTATTTTCTTTAGCTTTTATATTTTACAAATTCAAATGCATCTATATTCTCCTAAAAAAAATGCATCTATATCCTCATTCCTTATTTCAAGGTTTTTGTAACAATGTGCCAAATGTTGAAGAATGTATTAGTAAAGAGATGCAAGTTGAAGATGAGAATATTGGGACATCCTATGAAATTAGAAAACCAGTTATTGGCATGACCTTTGACACAGAGGATGAAGCATACGATTACTACAATACGTATGCGAGATTACTTGGATTTTCTGTACGAAAGTCTTATTCTCATAGGTCCAAGAAAACTGGGAAGGTTAATAGCAGAAAGCTTGTTTGTTCAAAAGAAGGTCATAAGGATCCCAAACGAAGTCTTGGAAAAGTGCAGAATCCAAAAAGAGAAGTTAGAAATGGTTGTCCTGCCTATTTATATTTAAGTGAAAGAAATGATGGAAAGTGGACGGTGAAACAATTTCATGAAGAACATGCTCATTCTTTAAATGTCCCCTCAAAGTATCAAGCTTACTTTCCCCCAAGTCATTGATTATAAGTTAAGATTGTGTGGATCATTTGAAGGCAGCGAAAACAAATTATGATGAAGAATTCATGAGTATGATCACTCATTTTCGAAGGAAGCAAACATTTGATGATGGCTTCTTTTTCAAATGGCAGTTAGATGAAAACAAGATTGTAAGAAGTATTTTTTGGGGTGATAGCAGATCAAGATATAGTTATATGACATTTGAAATGTTATGATATTTGATACAACATATATAATGAACACATTTTCCATGCCATTTGTGTCTTTCACTGGAGTTAATCATCACGCACAACCAACCTTGTTCGGTTGTGCTTTACTTGCTGATAAAACAGAAGATACTTTTATTTGGATGTTTCAAACATTGTTAGAATGCATGTATGAAAAGCATCCTACATCTATTATGAGTGATCAAAGTATTGCAATTGGCAATGCTATTTGTAAAGTATTTCCAAATGCTCAACATAGATTTTGTATTTGGGATATTCAAAAGACTACATTGTCTTTTCTTCGAGATTTAAGTGCACGAGGAAACTTTCATGAAGATTATAACAAATGGATTTTTGAATCAATGAGTATCGAAGAATTTAAAGACAAATGGCTTTTCTTTAAACAAAAATATGATATCCCAAATGACCATTGGTTAGCGAGTATGTATGACAAGCAAAGGATCTGGGTGCCGAAATATTTAAATGATATTTTCTCTGCAGGCATGTGTTCTTCTCAAAGAGTTGCAAAATTCAATGGTTTCTTTGATGACTTATCACTATGATCAAGCAATTCATAATCATCGCAAGGCTGAAGAACGAGAAGATTTGAGAAATATGAACTCCATCGCTGTTTTAATCTCAAAGAATCCACTAGAGACTTATGCAAGAAAGATGTATACTCATAGCAGATTTTGTATGTTCCAAGAAGAGTTTAAGAGCATCAGTGACTTCTTTGCACAAAAAATTTCCAAAGATGATGATAAAGTTGTGTATTCTGTGTATCTATTGGGGACAGAAGATAAAAGAAGGAATGTTGTAGAGTTAAGCATCCATCAAAGCATTTCAATAAAATGTTCATGCAAAAAATATGACAGGGATGGAATCTTTTGTGCACATATTTTGCATGTTCTTCACAAGAAAGGAATTACAAGTTTTCCTGAGGAATATGTTCTTTAACGTTGGACAATGAATGCTTCTTATTTAAAGGCACGTGTAGTTCATGACAATGTTCTCAAAAGAAAAATTCATGATAATGTTCCTTTTGAAGAAAAAAATCATGATAATGCGTTGACAAATATACACGAACAACATTTCCTAAGTCCATTGCAGAAATTGACTTGGCGGACTAATATTTGGAAAGTTTCCGAAATGGGCTTGTGTTCGCCTGATGATTTTGATCTTGGGATGCCACTTATAAGTGAAGTTATCGAAAAACTTGCGACTTCTAAAGTTGTGGATACTGATGCTCCAGGAGCCTCAAGCATCAATCCACAAGGAAATGAGCTCGTAATGCATGACTCAAGTTGTGTAAGACCCCAAGGCAGGCTGAGGAAAATGCAAAGGAATAAATCTGGTTCTGGTGTTGAAAATTCAGAAGACGACATGCGATAAGTGAGGTATGAGGGCAATGGATAGTTGCACGTCCTTTATCTTAGGTGAAATATTTTCTCCATGTTCTTTTCCTTTGCTTTTAAATTTTTTATTAAACTATTTTTTTTTCATTTTTTTAAATTATTCCCCTAAATTATCTTTGTTATTAATAACGAGTCCAACAAGATAAATAACGAATATGCATTTGTAGGTACTAAATTTTCTTCAGGTCAACATTTTTTCTTGTTGATTCATTTTGAATGTTGCTTTCATTTCATAGGTAAAGAATTGAAACAGATTGACCACTTGCATGGTGTTTATGTAATGTTTGTATGCCAGCTAAATTCAGTTAGTTCTTAGGTGATTTCCAAGGAAGGGTGGCAAGTTCTGTAAAGTTATCTCTACAAGCACCTACTTTTCTAGAGTTCTTGTCATCTATGTGTAGTATGACCTTTTGAGATATCAAGGAAGGGTGGCAAGTTCTGTAAAGTTATCTCTACAAGCACCTACTTTTCTCGAGTTCTTGTCATTTATGTGTAGTATGACCTTTTGAGATATCACTCAATCTCGGTCATCTATGAACAATGGTGAACGCTAAGTTCAAACCTCTTGTTTTTCACAGTTTGCTGCAGTCTTATGTTGATGGTGTTGTGATCCATGTTGGGAGAAAATGTTTTGGATGTTACTAATTCTCTTGCATTTCTCTAACGACCCAATGATGATATACTAAAAAAGTTGTCCTTTACCAGTTGTACTTCTAATTGTGATACTTTTTTATTCTTTGGAAGAGTTGAAACAGTTGATAGTTGAAGACATTTAACTTGATATACTTTTTGCCTCCTTTGGGTAAGCCAACTTCTCAACTGCATTTGCAGCAGTGAAATTGTGCTACTTTCTTTGTGTAATTACTGTATTCATGTTTTCCTAAATGGAATGCTGCCTACTAATTGTCTACCAAAGGAAACTGATTCAAGTGCTAATTTTTACCTTTGGTTATGGATCTCTCACATGAACGCTTGACGAAATTAAGGTTGTGAAATGTTGTGAAGTTTTAGCTTCTGATGCGAGCTTTCAGTGTTATCTTTATTCATTGCACCATGTGAATCACACTTTGAACGGAGGAGGAGAATTGAGGGGAAGAGATAGGAGGCGGCAAAGGCCGATGGAGGAATCTTGGATCCTTTTTTCTTCATTCAATCCACTCTCATCCTAAGAAAGATCAACTGAGGTGGTGTTTGATTTATGAATAAATTTTGCAACAATAATGTAGTAGAATATGTATTCTTATTTAGCTTAAAGTAAAGATTATTCCTTGTAGTTATATTGTGTTTAGATTAAAGTGAGTAAAATATAAAATATTATTGAAAAATAAACAAAGAGTAGAATGGTGTTATTCTTGCTATGAGTAAGAATGGATATTTTTCATTATAATGATTTAAGAAAAGAGTGATTTATAGTTTTTAGGTGATTTTTTTAAAAAAGTAAGTTAATCATATTGTTAATTGTGCTTGGCATTGTTCCTGGGATAATTAATTATTCATCAAGTTATTCGTTTATCAAACACTTATACAATTCAGAAAAACCTTGACTTAAAATTATGACATGTAGTACGGTTGTCACTGCACATCCTTGGTTTTTGATGTTGCATGCGAGTCATAATTCAACCCATTAAAATGATAAGTTAGTCCATCGGCATTAAAAAAAAATGATAAACCTACTTTTTATTTTTATGATTCTCTCAACTTCAATTCTTATATCTTCGTCATCTCTATAATTAGACACTGTAAGTTTTAGTCAAGTAGGTCTGTAATCCATAATATATCATTAAAAAAACATAGTAAAAAATGACACGTCATCTAAAATGGCAATATGTGAACCTAATTTAAAATTATCACAATTTTAAAAAGAAATAAGAAGGGTAGTGCCAACCATGGACAGTGGGGAGAGAGGGGTTATCTCAGTCAGATATTTTGTAAGATCTTGATTTTTTTTTTTTTTGTGTATGAAAAAACTTTAGTTAGAACTTAGTAGAATCATACTCTGGGATTCAATATAAGGTTTTAGAGTTAATCATCCTTTTTCTCCTAAAAAAAATAATCATATTAGCTGGGGCAAAATCCATTGAGTTGCAATTAAAAAAAAAGCAGTGGAGATTTTAGTTTTGAATTCTTATTTTTTATCCACATATTTTTTTAGTTTAAATAATCATCCAACTAAAATATACGAAAAAAAAAAGAAAATTGATCCATACATTTTATTTATGTAGTGGTATTTTCTAGCCGCTAGGAGGAAGCCCCACAGCCACGGCGCTGAGGCGACCCAAAACAAGAGCGAGTGAGCGGCCACACGATTATATCCCTTCCCTGTAACTTTATTGCTGAGAAAACAAAGTCTCTGCCCACTTCATCGATAAAATTGCTCGAGATTTTACAGGCATGCCGCCGTTGCTGCTCCACTCCTCCAACTACCACCCGCTGTTCACCCCAAATTCTACACCCAGCAGCAGCAGCAGCAACAACAGCAGCTGCTGCAGCAGCTGTTGCAGCAGCAGAAGAATAACAACGACAACAACAAGAATAAGAGCATGGAGAAGAGGCCATTCCCTCGATAACCGAAGTAAGTAAAAATCCCTGCTTCATCTTCTCCCATGCAAAACAATGCCGTTTGGAAGTTTTTTTTCCTTTTCTTTTTTGCAAACTCTAGTGATAAAACTGCCATTGAAATACGGATATATGAGAAAATTTGCTGAAATCTTCTTTGAACAAGTGTTGGATTCTGTTGAAGTATTTATATCGCAAGGAAGGAAGAGAAGATGCATATGCCTCATGTTTTTGGTTATTTCAGTTGTTGCAGCTGGCCTCATTCATCCTCAGGCATGCACCCCTTGGTCTACTTGCACAAGTCGACAGGGGAAGAGCAAGAGTGGATGGAGGGCTTTCTCTCGCGCAAACTACAGTGAGGATGGAGAAGGGGCAGCAAATCCCTATGAGCTTGACAAGACAAAGGCACTGGAAGCACTTCAACAGCTGGATGAGCAGCTCGAGGCCTTGTCCGTGGTGCCAGAGAAGAAGAGGGACTCGTCCCCTAAGCTTCCAGGTTTGTCTTTTTATTTTCAGGTAACCTGACTCGTGAGTTATGTTCAGGTAAAATCTATTCCTGCTACTGGTTGGGAATTAAGTAATGATGCACACAGTTTATTTTGAAGCTTGGAAGGTTCTTCTTTGAGGAGTAATATGCTTAAATCTTGCTCCAAAAGTTTGCATTCTTTTATTGTACTAGATGGAATGCGGAATGCTGCAGATAATTAACTAAGATACGATTTACACTGGATCAAAAGCATTATGAAAATTTTCTGTAAAGGTAGGGAAAGAATTGGTATTCTTTTCCCTTTCTACTATGAAAATATTTATGTTTTTTAGGGGCAAAAATCATGTGCCTTAGTTCTGTCTCTAAGGTGTGATTTGCTCAGGGATATCTTAGGATGCTTGACCATATTTTCTTTATTTAAGTAAACTTCAGAAAACCTAAATTGTCATTTTGCCTCCCTTTCTATTGTTCGATTCAGTCAATTAAGGGGAATCGGCTCAATGCTAAGCTTGTATAGTTGGTTTGTGACACACTAGCAACCGTACATTATTTTGTATCTTATACACGTATCCTGTCTTCAATTCCTGATATGCCAGATTTTCTCAAATCGTAACCACTGGAGAAGGTATTAATCTTAAGCTACCAACCACTGGAGGCATGGTTCCTAGTAATCAGAATATTAAGATGGGTTAGTCAAGCAATATGTGTAACTTTATTTCATTTTCGTATGAGGATTATGTTACATGTTCCCTCAAAGACATATTATGTTTATTGGTACGAACATTTGGGTTTTGAAGTGAGATTTGGCATATGCAATTGTATAATTTAGCAATAATGATAGAATTTGTTTGTGGCACAAGATATTTTTTCCCCTAGCAGAAGTTGTAATTTCCATTATGTTGACATTAGACTGTGAAATTTTAAACAAAATGTCTTATCATGTTATACTTCTATCATAGTCATTAAAGAAGCAGAATCATTGTGCCATGTCTCATTCTCATTGCCCTGTATATCAACATGAATTTTATATTAATAAACTAGTCCTAAAATTTAATATGGCCTTAAAGTAGGTCATATCGTTGATGTCTTAAGGGATTACAATATTGATTATGAGACGGTGGTTGACTCTCAAGCCCAACTTCTTCCACAAGACATAATTTAAGTACTCATGTGTGAAGCATCACGGATTTAACAATCCAGAGATTAGAACCCAATTATAGAAGATCATTAGACAACAAAAAAAAGGAAAGAAAAAGTGTATAAGAAGCTTAAAAGCTTTTAACTGTTTGAGCAACACCATCATTTGGAATTCAGGGTAATTAAAACGTAAATAATATGAAACCTGGTCATATTGACCATCACTCCCATTACCCTTCCATGCATTAAGCATATTTGCATTACACTCTTGATGAGATCCATTAGGACTCACAATATTAATTAATTTTTTTGCCATTTAATTTGCAGTTCATATATTATCATTGACTATCAGATATTTTGGCAGTAAAGGATAACAATGGTTGGCTTGTCATGCTTATTTATTAATATCTAAAAACATGTAGATATGTAGAAGTAAAGAACATAAAAGAGTGCAGAAGTAATATAATTTCTTATATAAAAGAAAGATTTTGCCTCATCTATGAATTTGAGAATTCAGATGAATTAAATCCTCCATAAAATTAAAGATAATGATCAGTGTTTGCTTATGTTTTCTTAATACATAACCTGCAGATATTAATATTGATAGTGATTTCATAATGGGCATGAGGACTCAGGAAACACCTGAAATTTCTGGGTCATACCGTGCATATACTGTTGTTGCTCTTGTCTTGCTCACAATACAAACAAACAAACAACAACAAAGCCTTATCCCACTAGGTGGGGTCGGCTACATGCATCATACGACGTCATTCCGCTCTATTAGTAACCAAACTTTTCGGCATATTATTCACCAATAGATCTTGCTCTATTAGTTCGCCAAGTGTCCGCCTTGGCCTCCCTCTCCCTCTTTTAATCGGACTCCAGATTATTTGATCTACTCTTCTTACTGACGCATCTAATGGTCTTCTCTGAAAATGACCAAACCATCTCAAACGATTCTCTACCATTTTCTCACTAATAGGAGCCACTCCGACTCGTTCACCTATATGGTCATTCCTAATCTTATCTAATCTTGTATGACCACACATCCATCTCAACATCCTCATTTCGGCTATCCCCACTTTACGTTCATGTTGTCCCTTCATAGCCCAACATTCACTACTATATAACACTGCCGGTCTTATAGCAGTACGATAGAATTTTCCTTTAACTTTATTGGATACTTTTCTATCACAAAGGACTCCAGTGGCTTTCTTCCACTTGCACCAACCAACTTGAATTCTATGATTAACATCGTCATCAATCTCACCATCTTGTCTTACAATTTATCCTAAATATTTAAACTTTGTCACTTGAGGAATTATATCCTCTCCTAGCCTAACTTTCAAATCGTCTCTAAATTGTTTATTTGTGAAATTGCTATGCATATATTCTGTTTTATTCCTACTTAAACGAAAACCCTTTGACTCCAACGTATTTCTCCATATTTCCAATTTTGTATTAATCTCTTCTCTTGAATCCGCTAAAAGTACTATATCATCCACAAATAGCATGCACTTAGGTACCTCCTCTATGATACTCTCGGTTATAGCATCGATAACTAAGTTAAATAGATATGGACTTAAAGCTGATCCTTGATGTAGGCCAATTCCTATAAGAAATTCATTTGTCTCACCTCCGGGTGTCCTAACCCTAGTCAATGCTCCATCGTACATATCTTGTATTACCTTAATGTAGGCAACACTCACCCTCTTCTTTTGCAAGGCTTTCCAAAGTACATCCCTTAGTACCCGATCATACGCCTTCTCTAAGTCAATGAAAGCCATATGTAAGTCTCTTCTCCTACTTCGATACTTCTCCATCATCCCCATTAGTAAATAAATCGCCTTTGTAGTGGATCTTCTTGGCATAAACCCAAATTGTCTCTCAGAAATACTAGTCTCCATTCTCAATCTATGCTCAATCACTTTTTCCCATAATTTCATTGTGTGACTCATAAGTTTAATCCCTTTATAATTTGCCAATTCTGAATATCCCCTTTATTTTTGTAAATAGGAACTAATGTACTTAATCTCCAATCATCAGACATCTTTTTCGACCGTAAAATCTCATTAAATAGTTTACATAACCACAACACACCTTTTTCTCCTAAACATTTTCAAACTTCAATCGGTATACCATCCGGTCCAACGGTTTTACCATTCTCCATTTTCTTAAGAGCTTCGTTAACCTCCGAGACTCTAATTCTACGATAAAATGACCTATTAAGCTCACATTTGCTAACTGTCAAGTCCTCCAAATCACAACGGGAACCTTCACATCCATCATTAAATAACTTATAGAAATACTCTTCCCATCTGTTCTTAATATCTCCTTCAGTAACTAAAACCTTGCCAACTTCATTTTGTATGCATCTTACTTGATCCAAATCTCTCGACTCCTTCTCTTTATTTCTTGCAATCTTGTAAATTCTTTGTTCACCAACCTTTGTCCCTAACTCCTTATAAAACCCCTCATACGTTTTAGCACGAGCATCACTAACTGCCTTCTTAGCCTCCCTTTTCGCCAAACGATACTTTTCCCAATTGTAAGAATTATTGTCCAAGTGTATCGCCTTGAAACAATTCTTCTTATTACGCACCTTTTCTTGGACCTCCTCATTCCACCACCAAGTCTCCTTATCTCGTGGTCCAAAACCTTTTGATTCTCCTAAAATGGCTTTAGCAACCATTTCAACCTTTTTTGCCACATTCTCTCACATGATACTAGCATCTCCTTCTAACTCCCACACACTTTCCTCTAATAACTTACTTCTAAAAGTCTCTCCCTTCTCCCCCTTTAACTGCCACCACTTGATCTTTCGATAAAAAACTGTTCGAGATTTTGGTTTTATACATTTCATTTGCATATCAAGAACTAACAATCTATGTTGTGTAGTTACCCATGTCCAGGAATTACTTTGCAATTAGTACAGCGTCTTTTATCAATATTTCTTGTCAAGGAAAAATCGATTTAAGACCTATGAATTCCACTTTTGTATGTGATTAAATGTTCCTCTCTCTTCCTAAAACAAGTGTTGATAATCTTAAGGTCGTATGCTAAAGAAAAATTAATAATAGTTTGTCCTTCCTCATTCAACTCTCCAAAATCAAAACCACCATGAACCATTGCATGTGGTCCTGCCTCTTTACCAACATGTTCATTAAGGTCTCCCCTAATATAAACTTTCTCGGTTGTTGATATACTTTCGATCAAACCCTCCATATCTTGTCTTGCTCACAATATTCAACAATATTGTGTTCAATGTGTTCATAAAACCATCTGTTGATAGTGTGGAGCAAGTTTCAAAGCTTCAAAGAGTACCTCTAAGTGATCCGGGAGAACAGAGACGGTAAGTTGCATTATTATCTTCGAGAAAATCTGGTCATAATCATAATCGTGATAGGACTATAATTCGTTAGAGAAGCATCCTACCTGATATAGATGATAATTCGTTTGCTTGCAGAAGCAGTTGTTTCTGGCGTCTTCTTTTTATTTATCCTTTTAGCCGTATTTTTATCTGAATATATCCTTAAAATTCAAGATTGCAAGTGGTACTTCATCTATGATTAAGTGTTTCCATATGACCAAGATTTCAAGTAACCTTCTGCGTGAGCTAAAAGGCAAGGTTTCATATACTTTCACACAAAGACACAAGTTACACGTCGATCTGCAACCCTCTGAACAAGCAGAGATCTGATGTCCTGACACATTCTCATCCCATACATGCATCATCTTGTCTCTCTTGGTCCAAATACATCTTTCCTTTCTTCAAACTTTTGAGGGGATGTTTACTAACAAGTTCCACTCCAGATGACATGGTACTGTGCTGAGTGTGTATTGCATATGCGTGTTAGAACTGTAATCGTTGGGGATGTGAACTATATTTTCCGGTCTAGTAGGCCTTAAATTACTGATATTGTCCTTTTAAAAGAAATCTTGATAATGCCAAAGTTAACCTTCTAATGTTATCGAGAGGATAATTCTGTCTGTGAAGTTTGGAGGGTTTATATTGACTTTTAGAAATTATTGCTTGATTTGACGAAAAATTATATGAGGGCAGGATTTTTTTGCGGGTGCTGAGTTCCATGTTTCTCTTTTCTTTTTTTGGTGAAAGAACTGAGTTCCATGTTAACATGTAATGAGAATATCCTCTTTCTTCTCAGAAAACAAAAAACATGTAATGAGAATGTTATATATGAAAATCCATGTTAATTATAGATATATAAAGCAATTTATCTTGAAGGACAATGATAACTTAGTATTTGTTTAATTGGATTTGTAGCTTTTGATTCCAAGCAAATAATAATCAATCTTTTCAGTTTGACCAATCCCATTACTAGGAAAAGGAGATGCAAAGCACGGCCAAGCACAGCACATCATGGTTATTTTTCTGTTATGTGTGAAACTATCAAATAAATTGTCTACTTAAGTGATCATAGTTTAGCCTCATAAGAATGCTAGATATTTTATGTTAGTAGTAACTTGCACAGCATGAAAGAAGTAGGTAAACAAGACAGGCAGTAGAATGGAAATCAACTAAAAGAGAACTCTGAATTTCATTGTTCAAATGAACCGTGAATTCTCTAGGAAAAATAAACTAGCTGTGAATTTTGCATTTGATTCATGCCCCTTTGAATGCAGGTCCTGAATTTTCAACAATCTTGGATTCACAGTAAAGCATCAGATTTTGATGAAGACTACTTACTGGAGAGTGCAGTTAGCATATGTTTTAATCCTGCCATCACTGTTGCTCGAGTTTGGGCTTTCCTGCAGTTGCATGTTGGAGACTACATTTCTCGTTACAGTAATCACTGAAAGCAGCATATATTTGAGCTGGATTTACTTGATTACAGACACCATTTCATCATAAATTTTATTTGATTAGGATGAAAGGATCACATGACCAATAACCCCGAAACATCTATCTGAGAGTGCCATGCACTGTTCACTTACTCGACAGGGAAAAGAAGAGAACATACTACTTGTACCGTATCTTGTATGATAAGAGGTATTAAGGACTGCCATTGTTGATCTGCACTGCAGCATGTCTTTTTTTACTTTTTCATGGATGGGGGCTGTGGTTCATCAAATATCTCTCATGCGACCTGATTTATGTGGTCTCTTTTGTTTGATTAATTGGTGTGGGCCAAATGGCAACATCATTGTTTAAGCAAGAAAGCCACCATTCCCTTGCCCAGCATCACACACATACATCATACAGAAAGGAGGTGATATCAACAATGTGCCTGCTTTCTCATTTGCCAAATATTGACATTGGAACATAACAATAATAGACAATGTTTCAGTAGATTTATTACATTAGACGTGAATACTGCATAGAGGAATATGAGATTCCTCATTTGCCAAATATTGACATTGGAACATAACAATAATAGACTTAATTTGGATTTAATGGCTTAATAGACTCTTAATTTGGATTTAATGGCTTTAGATCATAAGTGAAACTTACTTTTGAAGAATTGCTTCGCAAAATTTCAGTAAAATTGTAATACGAAGTTTTTTCTCTTTCAGATTCATAATACTTTTATTTGTTGTATGACAACAAACTTTTGTTCATTTATCTATAAAACCAACTTTGAATTCGCATTTGTAATCGAATGCCTCTCTCATTTTTATAACTCTTATAAAATAGCCTATCTGAAGTATTCTTATTTTCGTAACAACAATTATTCTATCAAACTAAATGGACGAGTAATAGGAAAAAAAAAAGGATTCAATGCATAGCAAGCTATGTTTGCAATTAATTTCTATGGTAGAAAAACACACTATTATCGTTTTATTTTCTTAAATAAACGAACAAAAATGAAAAAAAGTATTCACTGCTAACATAATAAAATGACAACAATAGTAGTGTCACCCTATTTTTAATCTTCCATAAACCAAACCGCCTTGTCTTGTAACTGAAGAAAAAACAAGTTAATCCTGGTCTACAATAGACCCATCATTTTTTTTCGAAATGGAATAATAAGTTTGATTAAAAAATGTTAATGTTAATTATTTTTTTATAAAAAAGTTACTAAACAATTAGAGCACTTATTATTCTTAATATTATCATTTAATTTAGATACTATTTTGCATTTGTTCTGAATTTTCATGGGGAGTTTCATATTTAATTTTATCCGACGAGACTCAATATCGACCTCAAGTCTGCCAAGCTTCGATGAGCTACGGGTAGTGGAGGGGAGGTGTGGTGAGTGGTCTGCTCAATGACACGGCACCTCTTTGTAGTTGTAGGTGGTGGTTGGCTCTCTTGCACTGCGCGGCCTTCTTTGTTCCGTCCATTCGCATCCTCGTTCCCCCCCTCTTCACCTTCGCATATCGCAGCCGGCTGCTACTCCGATGCCGCTGCTACGATTGCCCAGCCTTCTTCTTCCTCCTCCTCCTTGCTGCCGTCCGTTCCCACAAGCAAGATGGCGCACTGTTGTTCATTGCGCCACGACTCGCCCTCCGCGCGCTTCTTCGCTGCCCTCCAGAACGCAAGTGAGTACAACTCCCTTTGGTTCTCTAGTGTGATAATCGTGAGCATTACGGACTCCACTGTTTTGAGGTTGGCCACTTGGCCTCACGTTATCGGATTGATCGGCCCAATGCAGTAATTGAGAACACACGAGTGAATGCAAACAAGTAGCTTCCAACTTTTCCCAACGATTGCTGTACAATAGTTGCCAATGTAACACGATTTGTCAACCGCTTCCCTTGGTCGATGCAACTGTGCATATTCGGAATTTACCTCTTTTCTAGTGTCACATAGGGATAAAGAAGGAACCTCGCTTGTTTGCACTGGGTAGGTGTGATTCTTAATCGAAGGGATGGAACATTAAGTTAGCTAGCATTTTAGGAGCAGAGTTCACTGCAGATTGTTAGCTCATTAGGAGCATTTTATGCTACTAGGTATGATTCTTTATCTGAGTTTGAACTACCTTACTCTGGTTCAGAAGACACATGGAATGACTGATATTATATATATACATTTGTGTCTTTCCTGACCTATTGATTGGTCTCTTGACCTTATGCAAACATATATATTTATCTTCCATCTAGTATGAATGAAGGGTTTTGAGAGAAAAGTTGCATGCTCCAACTGTTTTTGGCCTTACTAAGAAGAGTAGCAAGTAAAAACCACTATACCTATATGCATAGCTATCTATAAATAGACTAGCTAACCAAAAATATCAATATGAGATATTATAATTCACAATCCAATATAGAGTAATGTGTCTTTACTAGTTTATTATATCTTCTTGAAACACAGTTTCACTAGAAGAATCATTATGTATGAGTTCTCCACATGTGCTGAAATGATCTGTAATGTTCCAGAACAACAAAAGTAATGACACATATCAATCTGTCATGTACTTACTGATTATTCCATCTCTTTTGCACTATCATTTTGCAAAGTAACTCAACAAAGCCCCTAAAAGACAACAAGAAAGAAGAAACATAAAGAAGCATTTAATTTCCTTTGAGGGACTATCGTACATGTTCTTGGTCTTCAGCTTAGACGATTATATGTTTTTCTAAAATCTCAAAAGAATCCTTTTATGGGCTTTTCAATTATCTTTATGTTCATTCTATCTGACAAGTGATTTTGAAATGCATGCTTTAACCAAGTTAGTCTGAGATAAACTTGTAGAGGATAATGGAAGAGATTTCAACAAAGGATGAAGTTGGTGGTGCTGGAGGTGCTTATTCATACAATGCTTTGAAGAGACTGGACAATTTATGGTCTAGTATATGTACCTCATCAGTAGGTAGGTAAATATGCTTCCTTATGTAGTAGAGAATTTTCACCTCTTTATCTTTTTTGCACATAATGATTTTGAAAGATCTTTTTCAGCTTTGATTTCGAGAACAATTATCATGAATCAGTGATTCTTTATTCTGCTTGTGTTAGTAAGAATTCACTGAAATAAATTTCTTTATACCTGTGTTCTTTGCATCATATGTAGTAGTCATTGGGGAATCCTGTTAATTAAAGAAAAAACACATACCTTTTATAGGGAAGGGGTTCTGTAACCTCCTCCTTGTACTCCTCTTCACGTGTTTGGTACATGGAAATGGAAAGTAATAGGATGATTAATGCAACAATCAAACGTAAACAATGGTTTTCCATCATTTTTATTGTAAATAAAGGATTCCAGATGCAATGTAGTTCACATAAGAACTTGAATCAAGCATTGCACCTCATGTTGCATCTCTTAAGAGAGGAAAAAGAATGTTGGAAGGAAAAACGAGATTTCAGAATAATAGAGACATTATTTTCCATACACCATACACTGAATGGAATAAAAGTATACAAACATGGTAACAAAAATGAAATCTAACATTATATCATGGTTTGATACGATAAATATAAAGTTTGATCATGTTCTTTAATATGATTAATGAACATGCATAATTCTTTTTCATGTTCTATGTTCCCAATGATAGTAAAGGTATATGATTACATTTTAGATTCATAATCTCAATTCACAACCAGTCAAGAAAGAGATGAAATATCAACAAAACAAATGAGAATTATATCTTTTTATGTTGCGGCCATTGTATCAGCAATTTATTTTTGTCATAGTCATTCATTTTTTTTTGAGATGTCATAGTCATTCATGACACTTGTCTTTTCTTGTCTTTGCTGTCAAAAGACGAAGCATTAAGGAGAGTAAAGGCTGGTACCACTCTGTTTTTGCATTATTTGTATTTCATACATTTTCTTTTTTGCAGAAACAGAAAATGTTAATCAGGTTGTATTTGAAATTCCTGGTCGTTATAATCCAACAGAAACTCAAAATGTTGCCTCCTCATTTGACATATTAGTATGTGGTGGCACCTTGGGTATATTTATTGCTACAGCACTTGCCATGAAAGGCCTTAAAGTTGGAGTTGTTGAAAGAAACCAAATTAAAGGGGTAAGAAATGCTACTTAACTATATTATATGTAAACCCCTCCCCTAAAGAAATATATCTATCTAATCTGTGTGGTATCAAATTTGTTACCAATACTAATGAATTTGTCTTTTCGTTTAATAAGAGAGAACAAGAATGGAATATATCAAAGAAAGAGGTCCAAGAACTTGTTGAAGTTGGCATTCTTTTGGAGGAGGAACTTTATCAGATAATTGTTTCTGATTTCAATCCTGTGAGTTTGTAAGATTGTTTGATGGTTACACTTTGACTGTGAAATGCATTATGATATGATGGTTTTTTGTTTTGTTGTCTTCTTTATTTCCTTTCTGTGAACATGTAGGTAAGATGCGGCTTTCAAGGGAAAGACAACATTTGGGTTGAGGACATACTCAATATTGGCATTTCGTATGTCAGTCTACTCGATGTTCTCATTTGATTTCTCTATAATATTATCACGAATTCGATTTATCTATTCAAAATATCATTTAAACTAATGAACTAATAAAGCATGATTTGTTGATGTAGGGCATAACAGCTCGCGGGCCTTCTGCCTTTATCTAGTTTAAACTTTTAGTTTGATTAGCTTGTTTTCCTGTCATCTAGGTTTCCTTATTATTTGGAACATGACTTTGAAAGATTTATTGTTGGATTTATCATTATCATATTATTTATGGTTTAAAAGTTTTCTTTATGCAAAACAGTAAAAGTGATAAGATTATTTGTAATGATGGATTAATGTGTATCACAAAATAATTATTTATGAAATCCGTAAAATTAATCTATTAGTTACAAATATGAATTCAATGCTGAAAACTGAAAAGACTTTCAATTTGCATAAGAGACAGTAAGCAACATTTGTTTTAACATCTTGTCTCTATGTTTAATAAATATAAAGATCATGAAATCACATTTCGCATATAAAAAAGAAATCAAGAGGACTCTGTGAGTCCCTATTATGTTTATATGCATAGGATTAACTATTGTAATGTTGCAGGCCCACAAAACTTATAGATATTGTGAAGAGACGTTTCATATCATTAGGTGGAGTAGCTATAGAAGGCAAATCGATTGCGGCCATACATACCTATGATGACAAGGCGGTGAGTCAATCTCGTCATGTATCTTTGTGATGTTTTTCTAACTCTGATATTTTAGTACATATTATTCCATACCATTTTGGCACCATCTGTAGTAGTTGTGCCCTTGCTTCATTTTTATCATGCAATTTTCAGATATTTTTTTCCTGCACAGTCATGAGTTTGAATGTTTGAAGTCTGAGTATCATAAATCTCACAGGTAACGATGATAAACGATACATGATTAACATACATAACTTCTTTTACCTAACACAGTAAAATTTGAGCTTTTGTTTGTAGAATTCTTTTATTATTGTGTTAGGCCCCGACAGCCAGCGTAAAACTCTGTCGAATCTCATGAACATGGATCAACGAATGGAATGGCGTCGTATGATCCATGTAGCCGACCCCACCTAGTGGAATAAGGTTTTGTTGTTGTTGTATTGAGCTATTCAAAATCTAAGACCTCATACATCTCACAGGTAAGGATGATAAACGATACATGATTAATATATATAACCACTTTTATCGAACACAGTAAAATTTGAGCTTTTGTTTGTAGAATACTTTTTGTTGTCGAACTATTCAAAATCTAAGACCTCTTTGAAAATGAAACAAAAAGAATACAAAAACTTCATAATCCTTTCGAAAATATCTCAAAGGCATATCATGTTTAGGGAGCTACAATTTTTTCTGACTTTTAAATTTCATGGCATCATGAAATTGCATATACATTGAATATGTCAAATTGATATCATAATTTCTTCATCAATCTTGTACTTATAATATCACACTATATTTCAAGAGGGAAAAGAAGTACACTGAACAGTTTGATATTGCATAATACAGCATTTAGTCATGATGTAGGCCTACTTTCACCGAAAGGTTTGATTACTAATAGAGCGGAATGACGTCGTATGATCCATGTAGTCGACCCCACCTAGTGGGATAAGGCTTTGTTGTTGTTGTTGTTGTTGTAGGCCTACTTTCTGAAAGGTATCTTTTTTCTTCCCAGAAAAGGCATTCTTATAACATGTGTGCAGTATTCTCTCTGCCCTCATTTCAAGAAGTCAATCATTGCCTATTTTAAATGTTGTGATAATGTGTTAAATATACTCCTCAGATTGTGCGACTCACAGATGGTGAATTAATATCATCAAGGCTCATTATTGATTCAATGGGTAATTTCTCTCCAATCGTGAAACAAGTAAGTGTTTATTCTATGTGATATTACTTAGCTAACTTATTTCCTATGTAATTTATGTAGTTTGAATGAGTTTTACCTCATTTAAGAGTTCTATGCTCTGTTTACATTTGAGGATGTCATGTATAAAAGAAAATTGAAGTATGTTGTACATGGTTCGTCCATGTTCATTAAAAAGTAAAATTGTTTTGGTTTCATAAAGAAATGCATATTTACCAATTTAAATGGAGGACCAATAGTTTTCTGAGGACTTCTAAATATGCACATGCTTTATCGAAAGCTTAGTTAAAGGTAATGTATGAATTCTATCCCCTATTTCTATAACCTTAAGATAAAAGAAAGTTTGAACTAAAGATGACTTGATCCGATGGTGCATTGACCAAGGGATTCCATTTATCATTAAGGAATTCATCCTTTGGATTACGATTGAAACCTTTAGTCATCCATAGGAGACATTCTAATCCATTCTGGTAGATAGATTTTCCTTCGTTATCAATCTAATGTTTTGCTTACTCTCACTCTCTCAAGTTCCAGTGATCTTGTTCTCGGCTCACAACAAGAACACAGAAACACTTTCTTCTGAGAGTTCTAACATAGTTAAGTTCCTACATTTGTTTGTCATAACAAACTTGGTGCTTTCTAATTATTGTAAAGACAATTTGAGGTCTTTTTGTTTCCAATTTCATGATTATAACTATCTTGATTACCCAAGTAACAATTAAGTCCACCCTCTTCAAGCTTGTTCTAACATCTTTAAATTAGGATATAAGGGGCATAAAAATATTTAAAAAGTGGTTCCAATAAAGTTACCAAATATCTCTTCAATAATCCATTTAGAATGACTCATGGAATTAATAAACAAATGGTACCATGATTTTGATCATTGAGAATATTTGGCACCTAATATGTGTTGAATTTCATTTGACACGACAATGAACATTGATAATTCATTTACATAATAGAAGAGGGATGATAACACACATTGTAAAACTTGTATCATGCCAAATTATCTATTGATGTAGAATCAAACTAATCTTTTAGGCATTCCTATTTTGAATTTTGATGGAGTTCCAATTTTAACAATGGCCCACTATTGCCACTCCTTTATGTGAGAAGTGGACATTTTTACCCTTATCTAATAAAATGAAGTGGTAATAGTATTTTTGGAGTGGCAATAGTGGCACCCTTCTAATAATTATATTGTCATTATTAAACTAGCAAGTGATTCATCTCATGAAAGATTTTTAGAGGGGTTTCTTATAAAATGTTAGTTACAAAACATTTTTTTTAAGTGAATCATAATGAAACATTGTACAATGATCTCAAGTTATACTACATCAATTTAAGTCTATTTTTTGTTTTAGTAGGAACCATGAAATAAACCACTTGTATCTATGATTTTGTCATACTCTAATTGTACTAAATACAAATACCGCAAACGACAAAGTGCACATTGGTAATTAGCATTGAAATTACAAAAATAGTTCATACTCTCTTTACTTGCAGTTTCAAATCCTATTCAATGTTAGCAGAGAAAAAATAACAATGTTTCTGCATATGCATGAATACTAAACAAAATAACTATATGAAAGAGCTAAAGTACCTGAACATATTTCCAACATTTCATCATTCTTTGTGCCTAGTAATCGATGATTGTCTATTTGACGACTAATCTTCACTTATATTGCACATTAATGCTGTCTTTATATTGTCCTTCACAAAATTTCTTTATCATTTTTCATATTTTTATTATGATCGTAATTTGTTCCCATATGACGCATGATATTATTTTTTATGATATTTTCTACATTGCTTATCATTTTTTTAAAAAATAAATAAGGTCTTTAATAAAATATCATGATATGCCATTTGTTATAGAGGAAAGTTCAAAACGTGCAAATTGGAAAATCACAACTTTGTTGAAAGTAAAGGACATAATGGGAATGTAAGTCCTGCCATACTATAATGTAATGGGAAAAATTCTAATTAGGTAACCTATTCTAAGCTATCGTGCGAATATTCCTTTGTTATAGAGGAAGTTCAAAACGTGCAAATTGGAAAATCACAACTTTGTTAAAAGTAAAGGACATAATGGGAATGTAAGTCCTGCCATACTATAGTGTAATGGGAAAAATTCTAACTAGGTAACCTATTCTAAGCTATCGTGCGAATATTCCCACACTTCAGTGTTGGTTTGTTTTGGAGCTTTGTGGCCTCATTCATTCTTCACTCTATGGAGTAAGAAGTGAGATTTGAGTTCAATGTTTTATTTTATTATCACGTTATAATGTCTTGAAAATCATAACTTTTGAATTTTCAGTCACTATTTTTTCTTCTCTCTAGATTCGATCTTCAAGAAAACCTGATGGTGTTTGCCTTGTGGTTGGCGCTTGCTCTCGTGGTTTTATTGAGAATAAATCAGGAGATATCATATTTAGCAGTTCCTCCGTGAAGAAAGTCGGAGATGCACAAGTACAATATTTTTGGGAGGTAATGATATACTATCTGAAGATCAGCATACATATCTTTTTGTTTCCTTTTTAAACTTCTTCATGCTATTAGTATACTATATCATCATCAATAATAACTTAATCCAATGGTATTGCTCTGGCTCGAACACTTTGAAGGCTTTTCCTGCTGGTTCTGGGCCAACAGATCGGACAGTTTACATGTTCACATACGTTGATGCAGCACCAGGAGCCCCAAAACTAGAGGAGCTTTTAGAGGACTTTTGGGACCTATTTCCGAACTATCAGGTTACTGCTTGAAAATTGAGTTTACCAGTTATTACACATGTCTTCCTTTTTTGATTGAATATAGTTCTCATCTTATGTTGCTCTCAGCATGTTTTACCTATGAATGTTTCTTACCTAAGAATGTCAACATTCGATATCCTAGGTAGTTTCATAGCCTAATTCACATATTAAAAAAATTGCTACCAATTTCTGTAGCCCCTGATAGTGTGACCGGGTGATAACGCAACCTTAGTTTGAACATTGACAGATTTGTTAATATGTGAATTCATCATTTGTAGTTCGATGTTACAACTAAAGTGTGCATAATTCATAGGAAAATGTATCTGATACTTATTCTCAATGTTTATTAGATGCAATTTTAAGTCACTACACAATTATTTTGACATATTATGAAAAGGAAACTATAAGTGGACACCATTTTTATTTTTAATAGAGTCATCATATGTTCAATTATTTTTATACAGTTGAATCTGAAACTTTAAAAGTTGACGCTCATACTAAAGGTTCTTCAATACAAAGTAGTGACATTCTATGTTTCTGTTGAAGGGTGTTTCTCTTGATGATTTGGAAATTATAAGGGTAATATTCGGTATCTTCCCTACATACCGTGATAGGTAAAGTAACTCTGTGGCTACCCTTTCATTAAATGTATGCGTGTCTTCATTATCATTTGAGATGTCAAAGACAATTTCTTATTATGTATCTTTATGCTTATGCTTATGCTTTTAAAGTTTTATTCATTGCTTAGGTACTCTTTTGCATGTTATTTCTCCAGTCTCAATTTAATTTGTTCATTACAAGTTTATAATGAAGAACTAAGGCTGATAAGCTGGTTTATGAGGAAGATGATACTATATCTGCATTTATGATACTCTTTATCAGAGAAACTTTTCTTATTTTAGGGATTTAACTGAAATGCCAAGTTAATCAAAATTACACATAAGAAAGTGAGAAATGAATTATTTAATCAAGCATGAATTGGTTTTGACCCTAAGCTATATATCACCTTATGGTTTTATATGAACTTTTATTTGGAACTAAATAATCAGTTTAAAATACATAAAATATAAGAAAAAGGACAGAAATGAGACACAGATTTCTTATCTTCTCTTGATATTACGATTTGAAAAAAATCAAGCATATACCATGTATCATTCTTGTGGAATGTCATCATAAATTCATTCCGTTTGAATCTCAATTGAGGCCTACGACACAGGCTTCAAATACGAATGTCCTTGAATTCTGCATCACTCTAGGCCATGCCTACGCTTAGGTATTAAATAATGTAAATTATTGTATTTGTATAGTCTGAGACATGTAATTAAGTCTTCAAATTTATCATTTCCCACTTGATTAAACATTTCTTATGAAAGCTACCATGCTGTCTGTTCATTTTTGCAGCCCACTGCCAGCAGCATTCAATCGCATCTTACAGGTACCCGATATTTCAATTTCTAGTTAACTTGAAGTTTACTAAAAAAATAATTCCGAAAAATAATGTTTCTGTAGGTTGGTGATGCTAGTGGTATTCAGTCACCAGTTTCTTTTGGTGGTTTCGGGAGTTTAACAAGACACATTGGACGACTTACAAATGGTATGTCTCACTAATGGGCAATATAGTTTCAAGTGGAAAAGAATGAATTTGTCTCGATAATTTCCAATCAAAATTTAAGCAATTTACTTTCATTCATATGATAAACTACTATGTTTATTTCTTTTATTAGCTGAAACAAACGGTTTTATAAGAAAAAAATATCAGTAAAATGAAGCTGCAGAGATGGGAAGGTTCATCTCTTCCATTACTATAATTCATATTTTCTAGATATTCCTATGAAGCCATTAGTTTGACCTTTGTTCTCTTCTATTGTTTATGGAGATTAAGGTATACATGAAGCAGTAATGGAAAATCTTCTTGATGCTGAAAGTCTGAGCTTGTTGAATTCTTACTTGGTTAGTGCGTTTAGATCCTTCTAATTATAAAATGTAGACATGTTGGTGACCCAACTAAAATAATTATTGTTTCAGCCAAATTTAAGTGCATCATGGTTGTTTCAACGAGCTATGTCAGCAAGACGTCATAGTGACGTTTCACCAACTTTTATTAATGAGCTTTTATACACGAATTTTCAAGGGATGAAGGTATGAATATATTAATACGATCTCCTGCACAATTTCCATCTGTGGTTTTTATTGTAGTTTTATTGTGGTATATTTTATTGTACCAGAAACTTGGTGATCCAGTTCTCCGACCATTTCTCCAAGTTAGTAAAAAGTTTTATCTGGCTTTCCTCATTCTTTTCTTAGTTTTCTTTTTATTCCTCATAAAGGTGTGGTATTTAGCTCCTTGAAATTGGAATGACCTCACAAGTCAAAGGCTGCTAACCTACAGTATGCCATTGTAGGATGTGGTGCAATTCGGGCCTCTCGCAAAAACCTTGGGATTAGTAATGGTAACCCAACCCATGATCTTGCCATCAATATTTAAGCAGGTAAAGTCAATATCTTTTAGTTTCTTATTGTGCTGTCCTATTGTTTTAATTTCCATATGATGGTAATATTTTGTTCTCTCTTCAAGGAATCTTGTTATCAATGTTACACTATTATATGTCATCATAAGTAAATTTCACAAATGTTCATCCAATTTCACTATGAACTTTATTTTGTAACTCAACATTTATCAAACTTTAAGAATCTTGCCATCATGTTCATCCTAATCGGTGATAGAAGATTAATCGGTTAAAATGCTGACATGACACACACATTAGTATTTTCTCCCTCCTCCATGTCAAATTTAAAAACAATAAAAAAAATAGTGCCACATCGACATTTTTTCTCTTCATCATTGAAATTAATTTTTTTATTATTTTAAAATTTGAGTGAAGGAGAGAGAAAATGGTGATGTGGGTGTCACGGCAACATTTTTATTGGTTAATCATGACTACAAAATATAACATTTGAATTACAAAATAAAGTTCAGTGACCATATTGAAAATGAGTGTATAGTTGAATAACTGTTCAGGAAATTTACTCGTGTTATCACAGGAAACACCAGCAAAAATAAGAATTTGTTTGTGCATGTGTTGTGGGTGAGGGGGGATGGTTGCTGCTTCGCTTGTGGGTGAGGCCCCGTAAACGGACCTTTAGGGATCAGCAACAAGATTGAATGAGAGCAGCTTAGCTCATGGATCCTATAGTATCTTGATCCCTTAAACATCCAGACCATTTCATTATTGTCCACCTATTAGTGGAAGTTCATAGATATGGAAGATGAAGTTGATTAATACATTTAGGTGTTTTCTAATTGTTTGTCTTTAGTATTCATCATTATTTTAGGGTTAATTGTTGGTTCCTGGAAGCTTTCTTAAAAGACAGGATTCATAACTCTCTTACTGAAAATAGTACAGTCAGATTGCAGGTCAAATACATTTTCCTTAATTTTAAATTAGGGTTATATAGAATATAAATTTGTGTTCTGGTTTCATCGGTTACTAGTGTAACATTAGAATTTGTATTGGTTATTTGCTCCTAATCCAATTTCTTTCGATTATCTTTCTCCACAAATTATTAAACTTTCCATTACTATCCCGTCTTGATATTGTGTATTTGGTTGAAATATCTTGAGTTTTACCCATAGACAAGTCTCATTTAGATCATACCTTTAAGTTATCAAATGTAGAACCTTGCCCCTGAGGGAGAATGGTATTTGAAGAACGGACAAGTAATATATAGTAAACGATATAGGAGTACATAAATACAAAACCATGTGGGCTCGGCGGCAAATGTCCCTTCAAGTTATCAATTGTAGAACCTTGCCCTTGAGGAAGGATGGTATTCAGAGAACGGACGTGTAATATATGGTAAGTGATATAGGAGTGCATAGCTCGAAAAGATCAGATGAGCACTACAATATAGAAATCTTGAGCTACAAACATATAATTTGTGTTTATACACCTAGTAATGGGGTCTAGCTGTGGGATCTGATATAGCAGTCCGCTCGAAGCAGACTCAAGTATGTGATCCACAATGCAGCAGGCAGCCTCCCCTGGGTGTTTTGATACAGCCTTTCCCAGAGTCTTTTCATCCAAAGCAACATTTGTGGGATGCCAAGACACTTGAGGCATTGCACACAAAAGCATTCAAAACTAATGCATTCAAAGTTGGAACGTGCAGACTTTGAGTTGGGGAAATCCCAAGCATAGTAAACTTTGAAAAGAAAAAAAAACATCTTTCCTCCTTTTTTTAATGAAAAGTTGTATCACCTATCCTGATATGCATACGTAATCATTCCACTATATGTTTTTTATTTCTAGTGCGATAATTGTAGCCCTTGATGATGGATCTTGGAATTGTTTTTTGTTTGCAAATGCTACTTTTCACTAGTAAGGTTGTACTTATCACAATTGATTATTCTATTCAGGTTGGGGTTGATGTGATTCTTGATTGGTCTGCACATTTTTTTATGCTTGGGTATTATACATTTCTTTCGACCTACGTTGATCCTGTTATCCGGTAAACTCCATTGTCCTCATTGCAAATAAAGTTACACACACATGCTGAAAATATGTCTTGCTCACCGCATGTCATTTAAACTTTGATTTTGACTCTTGTGCAAGGCCACGGTTGCAGTACCTGCCTCCAAAGAAAAGGTACGAATGGAAACGATATCTGGAAGCATGGAAGTATGGATCCGGTTTAGATTATAAACTAAAGTGAGCACTTCACCACGAATTTAAAGTGAGAAGATAAATCTTAAAATGTACATTCTTCGAAAAATCACACACTGACACACAAATACTTCATTCCAAATACAACAAATTTGATTGGAGGACTTCATGGAAGCAGTTTTGACTGTGCCAACCTTGAGGAAAACATTAAGAGTAGAAAGTCATCATTAAGAAGGATCAGTGAGTTGATTGTACCTTTTTTTTTCCTTTCACTTAGCAGCAGTTTTATGTGTGCCAAATTTAAGTAAAAGGTCATCAATGAGAAAGGAACAATAAGTTGATTGAACACCTTTCTTTGTCTCTGTGCGTGAATTAGAAGAAAATACGGTGGTTGTTGTTCCAAAGTTTTAAGAATCTATTCTATTGAGAGTAAAGATTTGATGAGAAAAAAATATTCTGCATAATTCATTGTGATTGCAGGTACATATAACTCTTGGAGCCCTTACTTGATTATCTTATTTTATTTGTATAACTATAATATGTCATTTAGACCATAGGTTAAGGTTAGAAGCATGTTTCATATCCTTCATAAAGAAAGCACAAATTTGCACCATAGTCTTCAAAATTCATTTCAAAACAATTACCTTCCACTGAGATTTAGGAGTTAAAGGACGCATAACAACAAGTTTTATGTAAATATGTTCTTAATCGACAAACACTTACTCTTTCCAGAATTTAAGATATTCAGGATGGATGGACTCTGCGTCATTCCTTTTTTCTATCGTGAAATTCTATATTCCCATTTCGATTGGTTATAATATTAAAAGATATAACTTTTACAATATATTGAAACCCTGAAACTATACTTTCATGAAGAGAAAATCTCACGATGTATTTTACATAGATGAATAATGAGGAACCGGTGAATCGAATTTTTGAACATGGATATACCAACATTTGCTGAAGAGCTGATTATTCTAATTTGAATGTTCTAAATTGTTAAAATTTTACCTTCTCACAACAAATATAAATTGCTGGTCTTTGCTCACGAATGATCCCCTGCTACTTCCTGAGTTGCTTAGTTGGGATCATGTCCATTTAATTATGAAATATAGCTAATAGTATGAAATATGCAAAATGAATAGACAAGTCAGTTTTAGCAAGGCGGAGGTGTAGCAACTTGACCAATATGATTCAAATATTAATATCCATTAGACATCACAATGCCAATATTACAAAAAGGTACATTATTAGCACACTTCAAAATAAAGGTGCAGGAGACAGCTTCAAATACGACGGGCCTCGATACGTCTGGTGTACAGTGTGTTTTTAGCTAAATTTGTACATGTATATGAGCCAACCCCACTTTGTCCCCAAATGAGACGTATAGAAAAAAGAAACTAATAGCTAATGGAGTTCCATGGCTTGTGTCATATTTGATGTTAACAATGTGAAGGGAAGATGTATCAAACCAACATGTTGTAGCATTCGTACGCATGGAGTGTACACGGGTTGCAAGCTGTGATATGCATATAATATGAAAGTAACACTAGTCAACTGTTCTGGCACGCAATCTCCTGGAAAGCTCCTTAGTGATAGTCTTCTCTTTAGCTTCTCTATTCCCTTCAACATGCCATTTCTTCGACATGTTTACAGCCTACAATCCACATAAATTATCCACTTCAGAAAGTAGAGTTGCATAATGTGAAATTGAGATAAATATTGAAATCTATAATCTCAGAATATCTCGGTAGATATTGCAAGGAGGGCAGTCGTTTGACTTGACAATCTTACCCATATTCGTAATGGATCAATTTGATCTCTCAGCATATCAGCCTGTGGCTGGAGCAGGTCTTTTCCTTTGACCCTGATATCGTCAGCCTGAAAGACCATGAATGATGTAAAATACTAGCCACAAGTAATTTGCATTTATGCCACTAAATTAAGGTTAACGAGGATTGGAAAAATAGAAGCATTACACAAACTTTGCATGAGGCTCAGACATTATATTTTTCCTTAAAATTACAAATAAACAGGTATAAATTTAGGATGTGAAGCTGCTTGCAGATACACATTCCATGAACTTCTGATGAAGAATCTAAAGTCATAAATTGAATGCTTAACCAAAAGAAGCACATGCATTTTGCATAAATCCTTGAAGATTATTCCACCATTAACAAGAAATTCATAGAATATTATCTGATGTATGATAGAAACTTCCATCACGACATACAAATTATAACTGGAAAGATATCTTGAGGAAAAGGAAATTCAATCAGTGTGCAATCAAAATGTCTAGCATAATGATTAATTTCTTCCACAAACAGACAAATGAAACAATTCAATGATAAATAGATAACATACAATTAATGATTAATGATAATTTCAATTTTCAAGTATACAATTACAATAAATGATTAATGACTAAAACATAATATTATTCAAAATTCAACAGATCTCCCTCAACAGAAAGTTGATTTAAACTTCTAGACACGTAAATTAGGATATCTTTAATAGTTGGTGTACATGGTTGTGCTCATGGACCTTTCAAAAAGAAGTTACAATGGTCATAATAATCTAATAATGGCCGGAATTATATCTAGGAAAACTAAACTAAGATAGATGTTACTAGTAATAAAAGTGCAAGGATCTTAAATGTATCTAATAAGTTATCCGTTTGAGACGGAAAATCTCCATAATAAAATAGCTAAATAGTCTATATGGAATGGACCAAACTCCAATTTCAATAATATTTTCAAAAGATAAAAATAAGTTAGAACCCATCCATATATTTATAATATGAAGAGTCAGTCATTTATAACTACAACAAAACTTAAAAAAGGAGAATATGAACAAATGGCACATGTAAGTTATAATTACTCACTAGTTTTTTTTGTAATAAGCCCATTAACTAATGCAAAGTGGTATCATATTATAGTTTTCTTGAAGACAGTACTAAAATATGTCTCAATATCCAATTAATAAGGTGCCTCTCTCCAACCAAAAACAGAAGTTCACTATATGTGTATAAAGATCATAAACAGGAGTTAAGACATAGCAGTAGAGTAACCATCAACACTTACATTCTGCAATTGTAGTTTATGAGCCGTGTGCACAAACAATGCCGTCGCACCACCAAAGACTATCAATGTGGCAACAACAAATGCCTTTCCAACTACAAATAGTGCACATAACTGATATAATCTTCCAAATGCATCTCACAAAGAGACAAAGGAATCTACTTTTCGACACAGCAAGTGACAACTACTTATCATGCGTAGTAAAAAAGGGTATATCATATTGCAATGTAAAAAGATAACGCTGGAAAAATGACGAATTTGTCCATCCATCAAGTCGGAAACTGCACAATGAGATAGAGCCCATTGCCTTGTCTGTGCACATGTGCGTGTACTGCAGGCAGATGAATAAGACCTAAGTTTTTTTTTTTTTGAGTAATAAGGCCTAAGGTTTCCCTCAGAAAATAAATAAATAAGGCCTAAGGTGCAAAAAGATTGAATGTTTACATCTTACAATCATCAATTACTAAGGACATTCACATGAAATGTGTGAAATTATTAACTTGATTAGCTTTTCATCCCCACATGTACAAGCCATGGATTGATGTGAACACATAAAAAAAATTGCATTTGTTCATTGACCCATCTGTGCAAGTCAATGCATGTTATGTAATACTTGTGCCAAAAAATTAGGTTCACAGACAGATGCAGCCTATAACTATCCAGATCTGATGGAACCATGAATTTGAAATTTAATCATTTAATCATCTGATGGAACCATGAATTTGAAATTTATTGTTAGAATAAAAAGTGATTAATTCAGATTCTGACAAACTTCTGATGAATTACAAAGAAATATACTCAGTAAAAAGATCTTAACATACAATGATCATGCTTTGTAAGATGACATGCATAATTTGCAGAAACAGGTTATCTAACCTGTCCAACTTTCTATCTTCCCCATTTGGGTGAACAATAGTGGACATGCAAGCAAAATTGGGCACATGATTTTGCCTTAATATATTGTCTCACATATTCATATCTTAATAAACCCATAAAGTAAAACTCTCACATCTTCATATCTTAAGATGATCAAGATATTTTACAAAAGATCTAGACTACATGGTTTCATATTAAGAACAATATTTTCCCTCTATAATGGCAAATATTTTTTTGACAAAATTAGTAGAAGATAAGAATAACAATATCTCGTACAAGATGGAACTAAATATTTACTTTGTGAATATCCTGCAACCACAGCCTTCAACTTCTCAAGGTCCACAGTTGGGTGCCTATCACGCCTTAAATCATTCGCTGTTGATGCTGAAAAGTTGGGTTGCTCATTCGGCAATTGCCATCTGGATTCACGAGCAAACTATCTTCTCTGAGCGTTAACAATTTATAGAATTAAAATAAATTACACAACTAAGTCCATGCACCTCTGTAATTCTGAGTATGGAGGAGGAGAAAATATTTTTCCTCTTCCACAAGAGCTTACCCGAGTAGTTTTTTTTTTTTTTTCTTCTTGAGAGGGTACCTGACTGATGTTAACATCTATGCTCTCTAGCTGAATTTACTACATGACATAGCTATTTATTAATCCCATGAAAATTCCATCAGAGATACGATTTTCACTTCAATAATACGCAAAAAAAAACGATTCTTTTTAACCTTTTGTTCATACATGGCATAAGACTAAACGATTGTGATACGATTCTTTTTAACCTTTTGTTCATACATTGTAAAACCAACATCGTGGGGCTAGGTGAAGAGACAGGATCTCACACGCCCGTCGTTGATGACCATCGGACGACTCAAGTTGCGCGTGACACGGTGCGAAGAAAAGCTCGCTTCGTATATTCGTTAAACCCTTATTATTATTATTATTATTATTATTAACACATAGGTGTACACATATGAAATCACTCCATTTGAGTCATCATATTAAAACTTTTTTTAGTTATAATGACTAAGATTTAATCATTGATAAGAAAAGTAAATCTCAACTCTTATAACTAAAATAGTTTTGATCAGATGATTTAGATGGAGTGATCGTATAGGTATATATCCATGTGTGTATGTACTTTAATATTTCTCTCTTTTTATATATATATATATATATATATGTGAAGCGCTCTAAAGACCGGACGATTGTGATCCAATGATGGAGATAAAGCGCTCGTCCATATAGCATCACACGATTGGGAATTGGGAATGATCTCGTGAGATTTTGGAACACTTTGCCATCACCAGTTCGTTTTCTTTTCTTATTTTCCCCCTCTTTCTCTCCCATACCTCCTCCGGCGACAACATTTTCTCTCTCTCTCCGCCTCTTCTCTGACGAGTGCAGTGACGGCAATCGGCGGCTGATAAAGGCAGGTCTGCTCTAACCCTTTCCCTCTCCCTCGGTCTCTCTCACCTCTCTCTCTCTTTCTTTCCGCCACTTCTTCGGCGTGTACAGCGGTGGCTAACCCTTTCCCTCTCTCTTGGTCTCTCTCACCTTCTCTCTTTCTCTCCGCCACTTCTCCGGCGAGTACAGCGGTGGCTAACCCTTCTCTCTCTCTCTTCACCTCTTCTCTAGCGAATGCAGGGGCCGCGACGGATGGCTGATAAGAGCGCATAGAAGGCAGGTGTGCTCTCTCTCTCTACATAGCAGAAAACAAATGTGGTTCTTGTTCATTATCTCACCTGCTCTCACATGTTCTTGTTCAGTATCTTATTCTCTCTCGCGCTCTCTCCGCACTTTGACGGCCATTACTGAGCTGACCCATCATGGAATGATCTTTGTGCCAATTGGGTACACATTTGGAGCTACGATGTTTGAGATCGGACGGGTGACGGATGACAATCCTTATGGCTATTGGATATTTGCTGGGATGGCTCAAGACTCCCATCTGAGATTGAGCTGGAGCAAGGCTTTTCATCAGGTGCAATACTTTGTTGGCATTACAAAGACTGTCTGAGATCTTGTTGATTTTCTTAACTCTCATTACATCATTAGTAAATAAGTATAATGGTGGTGGATTCTTGTCATAAAGAAATAAGTATAATGTTGGGGGATTCTTGGCATAAAGAAGCATTTATATATGCCATTTGTGATGGACTTATGTGATTGAGTTTTATCGAATATGATTGTTGTATGATTTGACAAATTAATAAAAATAGAACGATATTAACACATTCATATATTCCATGGTGGAGGAATGCAGGATGGTCCTCATGCAAGCCTTAATTCATTTATGCCATGGTGATTTGAAATAAACGTTATTAATGCCATGGTGTTTTTACGTGGCAGGGGAATTGCATATCTAATTTGGCCTAACTAGATTGGCACCAGTTGACACCTTCGAATGACCCACTCTAAAATATGACAATAGACTCCCACCAATTACCATCTCCTTCTCAAAACGTATAAGAGAGATGCAGCAAGAATCATCTTTGGTTGTAAATTATAAATCTAACTAAAATTAGATGGCGGCAAATAGGAATTGCAAATGGAGAGGGATGACATTTCTAGCAAAATCTTGTAGAGCTTATTTTGTATGTGATTGAAAGACCACAAAGGAGACTATATTAGCTTCAGAATTTAAATCAAATAATAGTTGTCTAATTAAGTTCCAATGCTATAAGACAACTATTAAACTGTAGGTTCCTGCAATTTCATCAAAGTACAACAACAACAACAACAAAGCCTTATCCCACTAGGTGGGGTCAGCTACATGGATCAAACGACGCCGTTGATCCATGTTCATCAAAGTACAACATAAAAACTAAATAACATGACAAGGAAATTACAAAAGCTATTGATCCCAGAAACCTAAATACATGGTTGTCAGTTGCAAAGTGAATAGACAGTTGCAATGTGAGACAAAATACATGCCTATCAGCATTAAGCATGTTGATTCTAGACCTTTTGAACTAACAATGGTTTTACAAATTTAATGATATGCTAATCAATCACCATTCAGCACAAACATCCATAGAAAAAAAAACTATCAGGAACGTATGAAACACTATGCCAAATGAATGAGCAGTCTGACCCCCTTAATACAAAATGTCCTTTATGAAGGAAGTTCCCAACTTCATCACCCTGGCCCCCTTATACAATATCCACAGCTCACATAGAAGAACAGTAAAGACTCAAAACCACAATGTTGAGTAACCACATCTCATCCTACTTAGATATTTGTCTCATCTTTCAGCGCTTCTTCTTGAGCCTCCTCTCCTACTTAGATCTCTGTCTCATCTTTTAGCGCTTCCTCTTCAGCCTCCTCATCCTCTTCTTCTTCCATTGCAGGAAGGAAAACTTCATGTGTCAATCTACAATGATAGCATTACATATACAAGAGAAACAAATCAAAGACCATTTATCAGAATTGAAATGGAGAAGCAATTGGGCTTGGCTCATAATTATCAAATATGATCTCCCACAAAAGTAAACATATATGAACCCAATGACATATCCACAAGATCGATTTGTTAGTGAGCATAATTGATGACATTGTCATGCTGCCTTCTTATTTGATCGAAAATTGTCAAACTGCTACAATATACCATCTTTCATATACCACAAAGTTAGAAAAGTTCATGTTCACTTTTACCATGTGTAGGCTATGCACCCTTATACTCGGATCACTAGATAACTTAGCAACACATCTTTGATAAGATTCCAAAGAACATGAATTACAGGGTACAAGTTTAACATGAGAGAGTGAGAGAGGGGGTGAGATAGATAGATAGATAGATAGATAGATAAATAGATAGATAGATAGATAGATAGATAGATAGATAGATAGATAGATAGATAGATAGAGAGAGAGAGAGAGAGAGAGGGTTATAGCGAGAGAGAGGTCAGGAGCAGCACCTGGTGGACGCCCGAGAATGCGGTCGCCGGAGAAGAAGAGATGCAGCTGGCTGGATGGGGACAATGGCGAGGGAGATCGGCATCGACGAGACAATTTAGTGCAAGAGAGGGAGGTATGGGAGGGAAAGAGGGAAAAGAGAGAGAGAGTGGGAAAATGAAAAAAAGAGAATGAGCCGGTGATCGCAAAGCAATCCAAAATCTTGGGAGATCATTCTCGGTCGTGCGATGCCATTTGAATGGGCGTCTTTATGTCCACCATTGAATCGCGATCGTTCGGTCTTCAAAGCGCTTCACACGGTGCAGAGCTTCTGCCGCTTCACATATACAATTTACCTATATATATAATCACATATACAATTCACATATACAATTTAGCATGTAATAAGTTCAAATTAAATAGTTAACCACTAATGATACTATATATTTATTTATAGAATATATAATATTGACATAATATTTTGAAAAAAAATATTTATTAGTTGCTTCTAACATAAAAAAACAAAAAAAATTGAAATACAAAAAAGTAACTGGTAGAAAACTTATATACAATAATAAATTGGGTTATTTCCTCAAACCACCCCTAAACTATTATGATTTTTCAGATCTAACCTCAAACTACGAACTTCATTTTTTGGGTCCCTAAACTATCACGATTTTTTCAATTTGATCTTTCCGTCCAATTCCGCCGATTTCTCAATTATCTTTGATTTTTTCATTTGTGAAAAGTCCATTATACCCCTACCTTAAGTGTTTGTCTATTTTTACATAAAATAATTTATAATAATGTATATAAAAAATAATTAAAAAAAAGCAGGGAGGACAATGCCCCCGTGTGATCGTCGGCGATGGCTAGGGAGGGTGGGGGGTCGCCACCCCCCTTTGCATCGACGACGGACGCAAAGGGGGCCAGCCCCCCCCCCCCCCCCCCCCTTCGTTCTTTCCCTGTGCACGTCAGTGCAGGGAAAGGGGGGTCGCCGCCCCCCTCTGCGTCGGCGACCGCCCCCTTCCCCCTCTCAACGATCGCGGGGGGCGTCATCCTCCTTATTTTTTTCTTTTTTTAATTATTTTTTATATCCATTATTATATATTTTTTATGAAAAAAAGACTAACACTTAAGGCAGGGGTATAATGGACTTTTTACAAATGCAAAAAATTAAAGATAATCGACAAGTCAACGGAATTAGATGGAAGGATCAAATTAGAAAAATCGTGATAGTTTAGGGACAAAAAAATGAAGTTCGTAGTTTGGAGTTAGATCTGGAAAATCGTGATAGTTTAAGGGTGGTTTGAGGAAATAACCCTAATATATTTAATAAGATTTTAATTTAGTAAGTGTGTAATAATTTTAATATCGAATCTTAAAATTAATTTTATGAATTTATAATTATTTTTTCTTTTGTATAATGACATTTTGACATCAAAGAAAGCAAGGTGCCTTCGTCCACCTTCACACCAAGAGGAAAAAGGAATTTCCCCAAAATTCTTTTCTTGAATTGCTTGGTCAACAAGAAAAGAAATATAAAAAAATAGAGGAAGAATTGAGAGTTGTTTTATTTATTTAATATGATCAGCAATTCTAATATCATTGATTATCTTGTTGTTGTTATTATTATTATTTAATGTTAGTATATTGATTGTATTATTATTATTATTATTGCCGTGATTATATTATTATAATCTATGATCATATTGTTGATTGATTTAGCTTTTAGTTGAGGTCTTGTCTAACCTAATTAAAAGTTGATAAAGATATATATTTTAGAAACAAGATACAAATCGAAAGTTATTAAGTCCATGTCCACTGATTGCAATGCAACCAAGTCGGGATCAATTATTATTAAATTAAATTGAATATGGCAGATAGTGTAAAAGATATGATTATTCTGTATATGATCACTCATCCCCCATCATACATGAATCTATTAAATTAAATTGGGCTTACCGTAGACTTGATATTTCCCATTGGTCTGTATGAAAATGACATGGTATTCCTTAATTGATTGAGCGAACAACAACAACAACAAAGTCTTATCTCACTAGGTGGGGTCGGTTACATGGATCATACAACGTCATTCCGCTCTATTAGTAATCAAACCTTTCGGTATATTATTCACCAATAGATCTTGCTCTATTAGTTCGTCAAGTGTCCGCCTTAGCCTCCCTCTCCCTCTTTTAATCGGACTCCAGATTATTTGATCTACTCTTCTTACTGGCGAACATTAAATTAAATTTAATTTAATAGAATGGAATTGAATAGGTAATGGTCAACTGAATATATTGGCAACTGGATATATTGGAATTACTAAATTGTCATTCCTTATTGAATCTAATTGTTACTAGCGACCATTGATTATCGAATTGGAAATGATTAATTGAATATTAGTTATTGATTCGAAAAATTATAATTGTTTATTGAAAATTGTTATTGATTTATAGTAGTCTTTTGACCTTAGCCTGATATATTGCTCATGTTGACAAATTATTAAATTATTAATTGATTATTGTATTGATTGTTCAATTGACTTGTCATTAATTGTACCATATTTTTTATTGAGTATATTGATTATCTATTAAACCCTATGTACTGAATAGTTGTATACTCATGAATTTTCTTTGTACTTGAATTCGTGCAGGTTAGAAAGATATAGAGAATGGTCCTTTAGATGACTATGCTAGACGGATGTTGCATATGTTCTATCGAGTTGTATTGTTTTATTATTTTTTGATTATTAGCTGCATTGTGAACTTGTGGATTCTAGTATTTTGATTATTATGAATTATTAGTTATTATTATTGAAAAATGTTATTATTAGCATTATAAAGTCTTTCACATTTTATGAATTATATTTTGAAAAAATATTTTATGAAAACATATTTAAAGTCCCTATGAAGACTCTGAGCATCACGCTGGTCTCGGATCATTGCACGTACTATAAGATAAATAAACGAATTGAATGACAAGGTAAACATGTGCTATCTTTTAGTTTTGTTCAATAAACCATATACATCCGTATTACACATGCAGTGTGCAGCCGGGAATGCAATCACATCTCTCTTAGCCTCGGCTTGTCTCACTAACGATGCTAAACTTAGTTGTGGTGCTGGAACGTGTGTTTTCTTGATTTTGTGCCTTATTTCAGCATCACTCAAACTCGCATTTGAGAATAATTGCACCAGCAGCTTCTTCCTCGGCTGGATGTGCTTTCCATATCCCATAAATGTTCGATGTCCCTGATCGAGAGAGAGAGAGAGAGAAGAGAAGAAGAAGAAGAAGGATTAGTGAATAACATTATTGTGTATATATATGTGTGCAAAATTAATCAATTAAACAGCAGTACAGACCTGTAACGCTCTGGCCATGTTTCCTCCGTGATTTGCGAGGAAGAGTCCACTCCTCAAGCAAACCAAGTAATCGAGTGCCGCCAGCACGGAGGGCTTCTTCTTCATCCCGTGGAGTTCTCCGTCTCTTGCGAGGCTCCATTTGTTGAGCAGATTGGGGAATCGCTTCCTCAGAGGGTCAAGTACTGCTCTCTCGCCTCCGAAGGGCTCTCCTCCGGCACAATATATCCTCGTGTGCTTGGGCATGTCAAGGCTTTTGAGTAACCTTAATTAACATCAACAAATTAGTTCATTTCTCATATAATTAATCTACTACAACGTTATATTTAATTATCATCGATTATTTAGTTACAAAGGATATCCTTTTTTCGACAAGGAAACATATATACTTTATTTTTACAATATTATGATAAGAATAACATAGTTTTAAGTCTTCACTCTGCAACCAAACAAACCGAGGTTTTGTTCTAATTAATTCCAGTATATGTCAATGTTACCTGTAAATATCTAATGTCTATATAAATATATATACATATAAATATCAATATACAGTAGTAAATACTAAGCCGTGTAATTTACTGCATTTGCATTGCATGCATACCTTGAAATCTCAAAGGCATTCAAGGGACATAGGCCTGCATGGTATCGTTCTTGAGCTGTTAAGTTGGAGCGAGAGGTGAGCAACTGAGGGTTGGAGGCACGTTCGTGCTCGATGACGAGGTCGTCTTCTTTGCCGAGACCGGAATGGCATCCAGTTCTCACCCACACATCCTTCTCCAGCCTCAGATGTAGTGCCAAGTAAGGGCTGCCTTCTCCTCCACCTTCCTGTTCCATCCTCTCCACAAATCTATCCGCAGTGCTTTGGATCCATGGCTGGAACCTCAAAGCTTGGAAAGCAACCTGCATGCATACATGCATGCATGGTATATGTACTGATAATTAATTCATTGAATGCTTTGGAAACAATATGCAGACGCATGATTAATATTGATTATTGGTAGAGAGATAGATTGATGTTTTTGGGACCTTGCATCGAAGCCTTTGTAAGTTGGGATTCAGATTCTTGGAAAGCCTTGAGTCGAAAGCTCGAAGAACTAGTACGGTATTGTCATTAGTAACCTGTATATCGATCATAGGAAGCACAAATTAACTCATGGACTTCACAATATATAAATCAGTTATAAGTAAAGCTCTAACACATTAATTTTACAAAATTCTTTGTGAGATATGAGTATCGAGTGAATTTTATAAATAAATTATTCAATGTAACCCCCGATAGAGAAACAGAAAAAAGGATAAAATAAAATATTGGAACCGAATGAGAGAGAGTGATAAGATGAAAAGATAAAACAAAAAGGAATTTAGTCTGAAACCAATAGGGAGTTAAAGAAAGATTTTTATCTTTTATCTTCTCTCCTATAAATAAAGCCAAACTCCGTGGTTTTTGTCCTCATGCACGAAATCTCTCTCTCGCTAGGTCTCTCTTCTTATCTCCACGAACTTGACAACCCCAACATCTGTAGGAGATGAAACAAAGGGCAGAGAGGACGACGACCATGTACCAAGCTCGATGGAATGAACATAAGAAGAAGAGGAAGTGGAAGAAGAAGAAGAGAGGTACGTGAGGTTTCGACGAAAACTTCACAAGGTATGTGAATAGGATAGATTCATTATGGAATCTTGATTTTAAGTTTGAAGAATGTTATTAACAATACTGGATGACTCCTAGTCATAAATAAATGTTATATGATGATGCTTTCCACCGACAATCGTTGAAAAGATCGATCGAAACGTCTACTATGCAATCGTAGTTTTCCCCCATGATGGAACTTGACTCGGGTAGAACCCTTCCTGGATCGAGTTCATCGAACTCAACTTGGATCCACCATCATTGAACTCTCCAAGCTCTAGTATCATGATGAACTGCCCGGATTGAGGATGTCCCGACCCGAGTTCAACCCCGATGAACACGATCGAGTGTAATGTCGCCTGACCGATCAATGCTCCAAACCTAGCTCGAGTTCCTATATGCAAATTACCTTGGCTTCCGACCGGATTGATGTCGAAGACCAGCCCAGGTATGATCTTGTTCCGGTCTGAGTTCCTTTTGATTTTATGATGATGATGACTTCCGCACTCGGCTCGGGTTCTGACTATACCCAACCCAGATTCCAATTCTGTTATGATGATTTTTAAACCTATTGTCTCTTGGTTTATGTCCTTAAGTTTGATTTACTGTATGAAGATGCTTACCATGATTATACACTTTGGATTTCTCTCCATGTACTATATCGGTGTAAGTGTAATGTCGTATATGATTATAATGATGTCCAACATGACCTTATGATTATATGATTTTTCTTATGATGATTCAATTTAGATCCAATCATATCTATGATTACACTAATTCATGTCCATTAATCCTTATCTATCTTACGATGATAATTATGATGTTCATGAACCTCTAATTACTCTCCACAATCATATCTTGTAGTCCTAAATTGAATCCATACTATTATGATGATGATGTTAAATCAGGAAGCTTGTACGATCTCACGATCGTTTTGATCTTTTCATATAATGGGTTAACTCAAATTATTTATGTCCTAATAAAAAATAATTAAAAGTTTCCAGATAAAATATGAAGAATGTTAAATGGAGAGCACTTATGATGATAAAACAACGACAGTCAATTATGGTCTAACTCCGGTTAGTTATGAGCTAACTCCGATCAGTTATAGACTGATTCCGATCAGTAGTGGGTTGACTTTGTCAATGATGATGATATTGGGTTGGGGCATTCCTCTCCTATGGGTTGAAACATACACCATGATAAGTCAAAGATGAATAATAAGATGAAGAAAATGAAAGCATATTAACTATGAAATTAATCTTCTTATGATGATTATTGACTCTTGCCACTCTTATGATGATTTTTTTTATAATCTTCTGATTTTATATTAATATGCTTTAACAAAGATGATTCACTCCATAATTATTTGTTTCTACTTTTATAATGATTTTTATAATCCTTTACATGATGATGACATCATAATAATGATGATCGCACTTGTCATTTTATGATGATTTATTATGATCTACCATGATTCTATGATTTTAAGAAGATGACACCTTGATTTATAATGATTTATCATATCTTTACTTCATTTGCATTCCGAGTTGCAAAATTCGTAGAGAAGATTTATCTCCTTTGCATTTTTATACATGCAAGACTAAGTCTTAAATGATAAAAGGGCGGCCCATGGTGATCAATCGAGCTCGTCGAGCTCGTGGTGACAACATATAGGTGTCCCGAGTCCTTTGATATCCTAGTTTATGTTTTTCTATCAATCAAATGATGTGTTAGATTGGTTTCTCATGACTCATAAAATAATTCTTTTACTAGTCTTCCACATACCTCATGTTTTATTCTTATTTATTATTCCTTCACTCTTTCGCTTATGATGTTGTTCTTACTTGACCGGTCAAAGTCTTTTCTTGTCAATATGATGTCCAAGTATGTATGATTGTAGCGTTCTCTAAAGCATATTCTATAACGTGCCGAAATACGTTTTAGGGGTGTTACTTTCAACCTTTCTATTTCTACTAACTTAATTCATTTAAACAAATATATAATCAGATTTGAATAGTTGTATTTGCGATCGAGATAATCAAGCTAGGTTCATATTAATTTCATTGAGGATTCATCTGATACTTGTAAGATTTCTAATAACGGAGTTTCAAAATATTATTAACATTTATACAATCATGCATCAAAAGAGAGAAACACGTCTATCTATATAGGATTAATATATACACCATCATGCAAAGAGAGAAAATATATATGTATATTGACACACATCATGGCGTGTCAGTTCATGGTAGAAGATTCAACTTTAACTTTGAACATTATTTGGAAAAAATGGGTTTATTTTTCGACTATAGAAACATATATCGGTTAACTTAATTTTAAAGCTCTACATTCTCGATCGGTGTAGCTTGTCGGCGTAGTTCTCTCGCACCCATTGCTCGCCGGCGTCGAACGGCATCTTCTGCGCGTTAACCTTCCGGTGTCTGATGTGCGTCGACGGCAGCGACGACAAGATCGTCACGTCGTCCTTCAGCGTCTGCTTGAAGTGCTCGACGTCAAATATGTCCGCGAACTCGCTGCATGCATGCATTCAATTTCATTTAATCTGCGCAAATTCATCAAAACAATGCGCACACACCAAAATGCATCGATCTGAAGAAGTTAACAATGCCGTGTGTGCAGCGTGCACGGGGCGCGGCCACCCACCTCTCGTCCCCCCACACCTGGTTGACCTGGAAGACGGGCACGACGAGCGCCGCCCCGAGGATCCTCGCGACGACGACGGCGTCCACGATCTGATTGCGCTGCTGGTTCAGTCCTCCGCTGACCACCGCCATCATGTAGTACTTCCTCCTCACCGCCGGCGACGACTCCGTCTGATCTCTGATGTCTTGAAGGTTCGGGTAGCGGCCCGAGTGATCGGTGCACGGCGCAAGCCGCGGCGCGCCGGACGTCGACGTCAGCGCCCATTTCCAGAACTCGTCGGTATCCGGCCGCCGTGCTGATCCGAGGCGCCGCCGGAGGCCGTGGAGGTGCCGCGAGCAGGTGACCGACGGCAGGAGGACCTGCGAGACGTGGAGCAGCGCCCAGAAGGCCATGAAAGGGATGATGATGTAACGACTCGCCGAGCATCTCCTTGGCTTCTTGGCGTCAGAGACACGGGAACTCCAGCGTTTAGCGGACATTGTGTTGCTTGCAATGCGTCGAGATCTCACATCTGTCGGATGTTGCTAACTTAATTTGATCCGGCACCGGTGGTCTGTAGTATACGTGAGGGAGGGAGAGAAGATGAGGGAAGACATGGTTGCCTCTAAAACACAGTGAAGAAGAAAAAAAAAACAAAGACATGGACGCAACAAGAGGAGGGTGGAGGCAGGAAATTGTAAAGAAAAAAAAAAAACAAAGGGTTTTATTTAATTAGAGTGCACAAAAATATTTGCTAATAAGAAACTGTGATAGAATTCACCAAAAAAAAGAAACTGTGATAAAAAGAACACCTATATATATTTTTATATAATTATTATTATTTAATCAATACAAAAACGAAAACTTCGTTTTATCTGATCACGAGAACTTTATCGATTGATGAGAGTCCAACGGAAAAATTTTACTATGTTATTTTTTTCGACCATGAATTTGGTAAAAGAAAATAAAAGAGATTAAAAGGAACACATAAGCCCGTGCTAGGAGTGGCACCCGACCCCGTCCTTCTCAAATGAGGACCGCTGTTGTTGCCCTAAGCCTAAAAGTCGAACCTTAACTTTGACCAGATTAAATTGAATTGAACTGGTTAAAATTTGTTAAAATCGATCAAAATAAAAAAAATCGAGTTGAACCGCATTCTTTTGTTCAGTCAAAATTTTTTATTAATTTTTTTTACTAAGAGATAATTTGATAAAATTATCATTATAGATTTGAAAAATATTCAAAAATAAACTTTCTCCGTAAACATTCATATTAATCCATTACTCTTCTCATTCATTTATACTTATTAATTTACTCTCACTTTGCTACTACTATCAATGTGGAACTATTCTTATACACTCATTTGTTCTTTAGAATGCGAAGATTCGGAACCCCACGAGGTAAGAACAACTTCCCCCGCCCCGATCTCCGAAAGAGAATTCGCCCGCAGGAGACGAGGGATATTTTCATCCCTATGGTAATCTTTCGATCTTCCGTTGTAGGGTGTGAGTTCATTTCATCATTATAATATTAAACCACTAATTTTCTTAACGAAAAAATGCTTTGATTTGTTTTAAATACTTATTAAGATAATAAAAAAATGGAACTAATTAATTAAAACAATTTGGAATATATAGTTGGAAGTCCCGTAGTTAAATATTGCTTAATTCAAATTATATGAACGAAGGAAAAGTACGATGAAACATTAATTAAATCATGCCTACCATAATCCATATTAATCAATATTGGTAGAATTATTCTATTGCTCTTTGTCAATTATTGATTAGTGGAAGACCTCTCATTGAGCAAAATTAGGTTGTTATTTTATTTGTTGTGCAATTCTTTGGATTCCTGTTCTTAATTTCGCCGCGTGCGTGGCATCTGAGTCTTTGAATTAATTAGATTCCTTTTTTACAGTGTTGACATTTGACTTCATTAGCATGGGACCAATTAAGTCAGAGTTAATTAGTGTACTTTATATTAAACATGGCTAATCCACATTAATTACTTGGAACACTCTGATTCGGTGCATCTTAATTAGCTCAGACGTACTCTACACTTTGTTAACATTAAGGGACCATTTGGTACTTTATTTTATTTAAAATTCACAGGACTTGCCACGTACCCTTTTGGCTGTAACTAAATATCAACTCAATTATCACCTCGGTAATTCAAAACAAAAAAAGAAGAAGAGATAAAAAAGTGTCTTCTTAAATTACTGATTGAATGAAATTAATTTCAACAACAAATTCATTTCAAGAAAATTTTTAAATTTGAAATATTTTTATTAATAAACAACATTATTCAATTTCACGTTCTTTTTTTTATTTTTTATTTTTTGCAAAGAACTCTTAATTTTATCTCATTTTTTATTTATGTTCATTTTTCTATTTTTTGCTTTATTTATCTAAAATGATAAATAGTCAAAATCTAAAATAAATATTGTAAATTAACTATTATTTATATTATTATCGGTACTTAGCAAATAGCGTAATTTGACATTATCAGTAATTTAATAACAATTTAAATTAGAGGAAAATGCACGTGTAAATTCTATACACATGTAGTCCAACCGTGAGACGAAAGTCTAATAGTGAATTTTAATATAGGAAGTTCAAATAATTTTAGTTGTTTGATGTTACAATGGCAACATCAAATAATTTAAATGACAATAATTGATTTATACATGTAAATTCCTTTTGAATTTACACCTTCAAGTATCCCTTTTAAATTATTGATTAATTAAATTGATAATGCTCACTCCTAATCAATGTTGTCAGATAACGAATCGAAAAAGTCTCCGTTTTGAATCGGTTAGCAATAAAATATTATTATTTAATATAATTCCCCGTGCACTCTCTTGGTCTCGGCCTCTCGGATCTCTGACGGTCCGACTCTCCACTCGGCCACACAAGTCGCAGCGGGCCAACGGCAGCTACAGTCTACACAGCAAGGGGCAAGCCTGGCGGCGGCAGCAGCAGCACCGACCGCGAGCGCGGCTAGGATGATCTCTGCACTGCATGACCCGAGCGCAAGCGTCGCCAGAAGCGCGGGCAGACGGCACTGCTGTCGCAGAGAGCCAGCGACCTTCCCCCACCTCGCTGGTGCTCGCACCATGCAGAGATGTTGCTCGGGCACATGAGGGTCTTAGCCGGCGCTACCACTAACGCGGGCGACCGACTTTTTAAATTCAGAATTAAGAAGAAGAGATCATGTGATGAATGAAAACATATGAAGATATGCTGGAACACAAGTGGCTTTTAATCTTGGCTTTTGAATTTGGGATCGATGAGTGAGTATACGGTAGATTTGTTACAATATTTTTTTTTTAAAAAAAAAAGTTTAATATACCAAAAAACGTTCTCTATTTGTTTATTCTCTTATAATAATTAGAAGATTAAATTAACGACGGTGAAGATGCGCTTACCATCCCTTAGGTACATTAAAATCCTTTGAAAAAAAAAATGTAAAATACGTGTACATCGCCAAAATATTCTTTCTTCACATTTTCTTTAACCACAATATATATATATATATATGAGGTTAAAAAGGAGATTTTTAAGAGGATTTATTGGATTATTTTCAACTAAGTTTATAACCATTTAATTTATATTGAACTTATGCATAAATTTTATTAAATACCTTTTAACTTTGACATTAGGGAGCACTAACAGTGGTAGAGGAGAGAAGAGGGAGAGGGCCGCCCTCCCCCCTCCTCCCCGAGGTGGCGTCCCTGTCGGTGACGGCCGGAGAGAGAGGGAATGTGTTTTTATTTATATTATTTGTTTATATTATTTTATATATATTTTTAAATAATGTGTCATATTAACAAAATGATTTTTTTATCATAAGGATATTTAATATAACAAGTTAAAATATGGAGGACAAACTTGTCGATATCATTGTCATTTAGATAAAAAAAACACTAAGAATTCAAATTGTCCATAAAGATGGCAACTAAAGAGGTGCGGGTGCCTTTGTTAAAAAAATCGAGGGGAAATAAATTATCATAAGTTGACTTGTAATTAAAAAAAGGAAACGAAATCAGAATCAGACTCGAAATAGGAGAGGCCGGCTAGAAAAATAAGATTTAGTCCAATAGGAGAAGTAGATCAAATCTATGTAGGAAAGGAATCTTATCAGATGAAATAAATACACAAGATTAAATATGAGAGGAATTAAATAGATAGAAATTCATTAGGCATAAACCCTTGGCTCCTAAACCTCATGACCTCTTCCTTCGATCTCGTGCATCCTCCTCTCGTGTGGGAACAGAGGAGCAGGGATCCCTCGGGCGACTCAGGAGTAAGGGTAGCTGAACCTCTTCCTTGCTGCAACTATATGATTCTCACGCCCCCTCTCCTCAGTCCTATTCACTGGATTTAAACGCAGGTATTGATCTGCTAAGGGAAGAATAGGGACGGGAAGAGCAGAGAGGAAACAGGGGATCGATCGTTAGATTTCAGGGTTCGGATCGAAGGAGGGATTAATCGTGAACAGAGATGGGTGAACTGAAATCACCTTGCATGACCTTTGAATTTGTTTTAGCCTATGCCCTAATCGTTTATGAAACGAAAGGAATAAGAACAAGGCTCCAAGTTATCATTTCGATTTGTTTGATTTCTTGATTTTTCTAATTGTTTGAATTAATGTTTGATTCGTTCTGTTCTGTTATTGCTTGATTGATTGCTAGAAGTTAGGAACTATATTAGATTGACATTGCATTAGGATTTTAAGGAATTTTCGTGATTTGAAGTTTCTGCAGGACGCCTACCGGTCGACTGATTCAGGGGCATTGTTAAACACTGGTCGACCGAATTTATTGATCTCTTTGATGATGTGATTTACATATTGACTGGTCAACTGATCTCTGCTCACCGGTCGACCGATCCCTGCTCACCAGTCGATCGTTCAACTGAACGGATTGGACCGATCGTATTAGTTCGAAATTAACTCACCGATCGCTCGATCTGAACAGACCGGTCGTCCGATCCGAAGCCAACCGGTCGACCGTTCTCCAAAACCAATCTACCGATTCCTAGTAAACCTTTTTATTAGATTTATTAATTATTTCTCTTTTTAATCCGAATATTACCTATATTGATCCTATTTTTCTGACCCCACAGATATCCATCCCTGACTTTCAAGATCTGTTCTTTTATTGATTCATTTCTTATTGATCTTATAGTATCCATCGAACAAATAACAAAAAGTCACAAGTTATTAAAAGTGATTAATAAGTTCAAATGAAAGATTAACAACGGGTTGCCAGTCCAAGCCAAGTGCATCAAGATAAGGGTATTTCCCTCCTTTGATCATGGTTTGATCACAAACTGACCCGCACAAGGCCGTATCATTTGCTCGGCATACCCCAAGAACTAAAGGCACTTAAAGTCACACTGATTTCTAATAATAAACCAAGATCAAGAAGTATGAATAAGTCAAGTCAAGTTATCGTCATGATTTACAAGTATGTCATGATTTCAAGTTATTATGCATAATTGATTTCCATGAATTATGATATCCTCTTACTTATTTCTTATTATGATTTATGATGCTGCCATGATATTTTTTTAAGTTCAAGTCAAGTATGATTATTTATCTCTGATTATTCCATTCATGTTATGCATTGTATATCATGTGATTTTTCACTAGGCTGTAAAGCTTACGGGAGGACCTCCTCCCTTGTGTTTGATTTCCACAGAGCTAGGTCAGTGACGAGGTGGAGTAAGTGTGTGGTGACGAAGCTTTGACGGCAAGAAAGCACATGAACTACATGGCTTATTAGTTTTCTTTATTAGATTTATTTTTCTTCCGCATTTATAGATTCATGATGTAGAATCTTATTTTTATTTCTTAGAGATGATGTAACCACTTTTTAGACTTTCGCAAATTAAAATTATACTTTTCTTTATTTCTTTTATTATTCTTCTTCCGCTGACGTGTCTCGGTTCTTGACTGAGATATGATCAATATTATGGTCAAAGTCATAGCATGCTGTAGCGTCTCCATGTTACTCTTTTGAGGGCGATTTGAGGGCGTGTCATACTTATTTTCTTGTGTATACTGATGTATATATAGAGAGAGAAGTTTTAAAATATATATATATATAACTTTATTTTACTTTCATGAGTAGTTAAGAAAAATTATATATATATGTGTGTGTTTTTCTCGTGCAAAGAAATATCCAATTTGTTTTTTTTTCAAATTTTGTGTGTTTGCAAATTATTGTCATTATGGATGGAAAGGTGGTGCGACGGCAACCTCGGTGGACTTTTTTTCGCATGTGACGACGTGCAAGATTGCAAGTTTGCAGCCCCTCTCTAATTAATAGAGATCCAACAAAAAATAGTTGAAACATATTTAACAATGAACTTTTTAAATATTTATTTAAACGTGAAAATTGTGTGCTTAATCATCGCTTCAACCATATTATATATAGATATATATAGTTATATTTATGGTATATACTGGTTGATTTGGTCTATTAAGCTCTTAAACGTGCCCACACATCACAAAAGTAGTTCACCTGGTTTGAGTTCTTCACGCCTCAGTTGTTGCAGAAAGTAGCAGCAGCTCCCTTTGCACATGTAGTGATGGTTGCAGAGCACAAGACTAATCTTGGAACAACATGGCCGAGATGTTAGTTACTGGAATTTATGTGAGATATAAGTTTGTAATTTCATGCTAGTAATAATAATTATGACTAATTTCATATGAATAATAATAATTATTATGAACAACCCCCCCCCCCCCCCCACTCCCACATAAAAAAGAAGTCAAAATGACATCAGTGCTCAAGAGGCAAATGCACAACGACTTGTGTACCTGTTAACAAAATCTTGGTCAGTCACACCAACTACAATATGCAACACATGATCTCCTACTGCTACTACTACTACTAGTACCGAACTTTGAAGTAAGAAATAGGAAGCCAATTGAGCTTCCTTTTAAAGAATTTCAATTGAGAATACTAATAGACGAGGAAAAATTATACTAAATGTCTTTTAACTTTGAAATTTGCTCAGCGATGTCCTCCAACTTCACTTTGTAACAGCGATGTCTTCCATCTTTTAACTCATTTCACCTGATGCTTTCTTTACTTAGGATAGACGGTCTTCTGGTCGAGGAGCTGACGTGGCACAGATGTGACGCTGACAAGAGATCTTCTCTTCACGCTTACGTGGCTATATTAAAATTAAAAAATAATTAAAAAAATAAAAAATACCACGAGGATGAAGAGGGCACACGCCGGTCCCCCAACTCCGGCGAAGACGGTGAGGGGAGGGGGGGACCCCCCTCCATCCCCTCGCCGGAGCTGGGGGACAGCGTGCGCCCCCTCCATCCTCGTGGTATTTATTATTTTTTTATTTTTTAATATTGCCACTTAAGTGTGAAGAGAAGAGAAGATGCATCACGTCAGCTCCACGATCGAGAGACTGTCTATCACAGATAAAGAGAGCATCGAGTAAAATGAATTAAAAGATGAAAGAAAATCGCTATTAGAAAGTGAAAATGGAAGGTATCACTGAACAAAATCGAAAGTTGAATAACAACAACAACAACAACAACAAAGCCTTATCCCACTAGGTGGGGTCGGCTACATGGATCATACGACGCCATTCCATTCGTTGATCCATGTTCATAAGATTCGACATGATTTTATGTTGGCTGTCGGGGCCTAACACAACCCTCCTCCTTTATCCGGACTTGGGACCGACTATAAAATATAGGCGGAGTTTAAAATATAGGCGGAGTTATAAAAGATGATGAAAGAATATTAGATAACAAGTTGTTAACGAAAGATATGAAAGAGATTACGAATGTGATTTTGTTTATAAAATGTGACTATTTCTTAAAAACAGTTACGATTTGCATTAATGAGAAGAAAAAAAATGAAAGCATTAAATTTACATTAACATGTTGACATACATCATCAATGAAATGCAAGCCGGAACACACTAGTATCTCACTGATGAATCACAAACCAATGGAGCAAAAATCAAGAAGCAAAAGAAAACATCACAATTTTTATATTTTCTATTTCCACCAGACAGGTAGGATAGAACAGAATGCAAATACAGAATTTTCAAGCTCAACTGTTTCCATACAGAAGATACAATACAACACACAAGGTTATCGGGCTGTTCGACTTCCTAAATAATACACAAAATAGTCAGGCACATGATTCACTGATCTGATACACTTCCTATTTAATGTACAGTGCTGTCTTGAATGATACATCTGTTTCTCTAGATATGATACATTAAACTATTATAGACATTTATACAACCAATGAACATTGCCTTTTACCAGGCATTACTGTATCTGTAAGAAAATAATAAGATTTCTACAGGATTCCATCAATTCTGTCAGGTATTTCTGATTTGTTTCTTGACTCCAAGTAGCCTCCCCAAGAAAAGAGAAAATCCAGGCGTTCAATGATTGAATTTCCTGATCATTGCCTGTTAAAGACAATCTCAACAACGTTCCCATCTGCCTAAAGGGAAGCTGAAGGTTAATCACTTGATTACGCTCAACGGCAAATGTGGCAAACAGCGGACAAGACTAAGCATTAGCTGATTTCGTGAGACTGCATGCACGACAGGAGCAACGATAATACACAACTGAAAGGAATATGTGAACCTTATTATTCGCTCATGCACATGCATTCCGGACATCGTGGATGTCTATAGACACTCCGTGCAACTGGCCTTTCAAAAATTTGTTTAGTCTGTTTCACTGTCTTCCTCACTCTCTCTTCAAATTCTCTCCAATCTATTGTGTGGTTCCTCTGGAAGATACTGGCTAGCCTACGCTTGTTCGGTCTTATTGTTGGAAGATTTCCTCCGCCATAATACATCCGGTACCCTGAAACAAGAGATGATAGCTGGCTTCCAGAGTCTGTCATCGCAAATGCATCTGCAGCAGCACATGCAATGAAGTCCAAGGCTGCTAACTGAAAAGAATATGTATAAACAATTCAGTAGGCTTTCAATTTCCAGACCACTCTGATGTGCGCTCAAGAAACAAAAAGGATGCTTTGGAAAAAAAAATACTTGTTATTTATTTATTACCACATCTCTCATGTTTGAATATTTGAGCAAGAATATGTCTGGTGTAGAAAAATATCTACATCAAATGTTTCTTGGATTATAAATGGGATAAGGATGTCTTATAAGCATGACAAGTGAGATTGCAAAAAATTGTTGAAGACAGATAAAAGTACAATGGGACACATATCATTGTTGTATTGTTGAATACTTATAAATTATAAAGTTGGGATTATAACATAGAAGAGATAGGAATTCTAGTTACAATTTCAATCCAGATCATTGAATGACAATACTATTCCCCATTGATTTGTAAGTGCAGTGGAGTTGTAAGTATAATTATGATCATTGTGCATTTAAGATGGTAGAAAATTGGGTTGAATGGCAAGCTTTAAACTGTGGCGAAATGCAGTGAAGATTTTATAACCAAGTCTATTTACATAATATATACACAGACAGACAGATAGATATATATATCATAACAATTTAACATCTAACATAGGATGGAGATTAGCACCAACATAGACCTCAAAGAACTTCTGCCGAGTATTTCCAATCTTTTAGAAATGCTTGACGCCATCCATAGTAACTAGCAGTGCTTTAGATAAACTTAGATAGATGTGCATAAAGTATCCTATATTCACATTGATAAAAACACCTACTTATTGAAGGTTATTCAATTATAATCTAAAGATGTTCAATGCCATCGAGATGATTTCATGTGTATATCGACTATCATGAAAGATCACGAATTCAAGAGAAATAATACCAATACACATTAGGTTAACATGCATCAACACTATTATTCATGATCATGGCAATAATTTACCACCATAAGAAAGTTTTGATAACACCTAAGGAATTTAAGAATATTACCTTGGATGAAAAATTGCGGAATGGCTCAACTTCAGATGGTGAAAGAAGGCTCTCTTTGGTAGCCAGATTAGGGTACAAACTATTTACAGCAGCCATTCTTAACTTCCCTCCATAAATTTGAGCACCAGCAACATAAATTTTTGTTCGCCGTTTAAATCCAAGTGCAGCAAGCATAAGAACTGCCTCTTCTGGCGTGAGAGGACACTGGCCTTCTGATCGAAGAAATGCAGCAGAAGGTACTCTGAAAATTAAAAGCCAAGTTCTAAGAAATTCCTACCAGGACAAATTCTCTGGTATATCAAATTTTTTATGTAAATTATAAATTAAATGAACATAGGGCATATTCCAACTACAAATGTGGAGTAAAAAATATTTGAAATACAAATCCAAGGTAGTCTGCAGAAATTTATTCATACATACTTTGAGGCATTCTTGAGTTGGGTGAGTGCTGGAAAATGGATAGCTCTGTATGCTTCTAACTCTTCTTCTTCTTCCTTTCCACCACCAAAGTAACACATGGAATATGCAGCCATGTCAATTTCAAACCTGAGATGGACAGCTAAATATTTGGGGGCAGCGTTCTTCCTACTTTTGGACTTGAGTTTTCCTGCATAAGGCCCTAACAGATTGTGTTCCAGTTCTGCTGAATGTGATTTATGATTCCGCAGTCTACGTACTATCAAAGAACCAGTCTTCTGTATACCATCAACAAAACGAAGAGCATGAAAGTTGCACCTGCAACGAAGCCTCTGAAAAATATTACTGTTAGAAAAAAGAGGATAATTATTCTATAAATGGTAAATAAATATATCTAAAAGGTTAGTGTTATACCTGCAGTTCAAATGGTACTGGATCAAAAGCTAATCGATTTCCAAAACCAACAAAATGGACAACCCGATTTTTAATCAGGATTGGAAGGATATGTTCAATATAGAAACTTGGTTTAGACTCTTTCATAACTTCAGCATCAGTGACCTAACAATTTCAACTTAGATAAGTTAATAGATATTATGACTATTATAAAACAAATTACACTTGAAGATTAACATTTACAAAGTGATCGAGATTAACTTACAAGACTACCAATTGCTTCCAGATCTAGAGATCGTAATTCCATAGGAAGTTCTCTCACAATTTTAATGTCATTCTTTAGATAATTGATGAAGTGTTCCTCCTGATATATATCGCTGAATTGGCTGCAACAAAGAACAGAAATCATTTAAACATGATATGAAAATTTTCAGGAATAAAATTAATTTATAGAGTGTTGGTGCCGTTGGAAAGAGATAATTTGAGAAGAATTAGAATAGCAGATAATGCTGAAAGATTTGGCTTAAATTTGTGTTACAAATGTCACTTTCCTGTAGTCATTCTTTTATGAAAATATCCTTTGGGAAACAATGAAGCCTACCGCTTGGAATATTTTGCAAGGAAAACAAGCAACTAGACACTACATTACACAACAATGGATTCAAATTTACCAAAACTTTCAACTCTATTTCTTGCCACTAAAGCAAAGAAGGAATATGGAATCTAAGCTCTTTCATAAGTAGTCATCAATGAAGAGTATGCTTTCATGGTCACTTTGGTTAATTCCATGAACAATTTCATTGTTCTACGTAAGAATGAGTCCTATAATTCAAGATGCTACAGCTAGCTTACATTTCCACTACTTCAATGTCACTATTGTCAATGAATCCCAACAAAAAGTCTATGACGAGTTTTCTGCTATTGAAGTATTTAGAACTAAATGAGTCATAGTTGTTACAATAATGTAACTTGAATGAAACTTTTATAGTCACAAATGCATGGATGACTGTTTGATGGTTATTTTCCTTTGTCTTAGATTGAAATGATATATAACAATCAGAAGACATATATGGTTATCTATTATAAAAAATGATTTTTAGTAGAATTACATTTCTTTTATGAATGAATTAAACTTAAGATGCATGATATGTTATTTCTATTGCATATCCTCCCTTTTCTGATTCATTTTTGGTTTGTCAAGCATAATTGTTGGGCCAAGTGCCCTTTTGGGCAAGTGGGCTGTGAGCGCGGCCCACCTCTGTAGTGTGTAAAGACACCTTGGAGCGTGAATGACACACGAGATGCACACTCGCACATTGCGTGCCCATGCAGCACCGGCTGTGTGATGTGTGCCAGCACGCGATGCACGTAGACAATGGCCCAAATGGCCCCTCTCAAATATCGACGTACAAATGCGCCGATTAGTTGTTCGTAGAAAAGCCGCAACGATCCACCACTTCTGCTTCAAAAATTATTCTGCAACCTCTTAGATTTATATATATTACAAATCCAATACTAGTATCAGACCTTTAAGATTTGTCTCGAAGTTGTGATTGTTGCCATAAAAATAACTTCTTATTATTTTTTTGGAATTCGCACATCTCGATTGTACGACCACAGAGGGACAAAGTCACAACCAACGACGACACCACGACCAACTTGCAGCTTTTTCTACAATTGTACTAAGGGCAACCTGTAGCGACTCCCATCATACTGCACTAAGCACCTGATCCTATAGAATTGACACTCGGGAGTGCACCAAAAACTTAACAATGGCTGCCCTAAATTAGTTCTATCCCTCCTTATCTCTCAGCATTGTTTATCTTTCTTCTCTATCGCATGTTCTCTTCTCGTTATAGAACTCAACCTCGTCATTGCCGACCTCCACCGCTCACCTAATAAGCATCCATCTCACCCGAGCCATTGAGATCTCCACTACCATTAATGAAAAGGATATGATAACGAGCCAAATATGAAATAAAAAATATTAGTTTGACATTAATAACTTAAGAGGGCAAAGATATGATAATGGCTCAAATATGAAGGAATAATCAAGGAGTGCAAAAAAAAACTGACATAAATCCTAGAGCATTTTATACACCATGTGCCTATCATGACCTAATTTTAAAACTATGTGATACGACCAATTCTTGCAATATGGCTATAGCATTCTTTGGAGTAGTACAACGTATTTATTCACTATAAAAATGAAATATTTTTGAAAATTTTGATACCTAATTTAAACCTTAATCATGGTCACAAGCATATCCTGAAATTTGAGCTAAGAGTATTTGGGCCTTTTGACTAAAAGCCTAATATAAATCCTATATAAATGACCAACAACCCTATTAATTCCCCAAAAACCTAGCCGCCAACCCCTCTTCTCTTTTTTCTTCTCCACCAAGAAAAGCCTAAGCTTAGGAGATTTAGAGCCATATTCTTCATGATGACTATGTTTTAAGATCAACAAAGAGAAGATGAAGGTACAAGAAGATCTAGAGGCTTCTAGATGAAGAAGAAGGATAAGATGATTAGGAAAAGAGGAATTTAGATCTAAAATTCAAAGGTATGTAAAGGGGATCCAAACCCCTCTCTCCCCTCGTTTCTTATTGGGATGAGAGTTTCAAGAACACTCTATTCTTGATAGGGATTTTGATTGAGGGTTGCATGATTTGTGTTGCATAAATCTGTTAAATTCGTGACTGTTTTGTAATAATTATTAGGTAGGTTTTACTTATCCAAAAATTACAAATAATATATGTATGGAAAGCTCTCGAAGTTTAATTTTCACATAAATTGGTTTCATATGATTTGGATTTGTATACAAATAGTTATGATCTAAATATCGGACTGGTGTCATGTTGTCTCAGGAATTCGTGACTGTTTTGTAATAATTGTTTGGATAAGTTTTTCTTATCCAAAAATTACAAATAACATATGGATTGAAAGCCCTAGAAGTCCAATTTCCATATAAATTGGTTTCATGTTATTTGGAGTTGTATAAAAGTAGTTATGATCCAAAAATTGGGCTGGTGTCATGCTGTCTCGGGTAACAGCGAGACCAAATTGTAAAACTTATAGTAAATTGAAAATACTGGATTATGATTTGAAATTTATTCAAGGGTTAAAGGTTCATCTTTCTTGGAATCATCTGAAAAGAACAATTATAAGTTAAGTTATTAATATTTTAGTAACTACTGCCAGAATACTATGCAGAGAATAGATTTTGTTAGATGTATGAATTTTTAGAATGAAGCCCTAAATCTTGTTAATAAATGAAAATGACGTGTTTTAATATGTTCTATGATGCATAGATGCTAAGAGATCATACCTGAAATATTTATGATATTTTAGATTATTTTTATTGGAGTTTTAATCTCAAAAATTGAAAATGTCAGGTGGAAGATTGAATTATGGATCGTCGGCACGGCCGTGACCGAGAGGCTGAAAGCGGCCTATCGTCCAAGGCACTGGCACTACCGTGACATGTTCTATCACGGTCGTGTCCAATTAAGAACGGCCGTGACACTCTATTCGTGGTCACGACCGTGAGCAAGAAGGAAAATAATGTTTTATCACGCCCGTGACGTTTATTGTCATGGCCGTGACAGCGACAAGAACAGCCGTGACCAACCCATCACGGCCGTGGCCGAGCGAAAGATATGTTCTACAATGTATTTAAAGTATTTTCATGATATCATTATCATGTATTGATGATTGATGATCGATGATGGTTAATTATGTATGAACGGAGATACAAGAAATGTATGGTCAGCCATAATTAGGCTAGGGGATGATTGATTGATGTGAATGCTTGATGTACTGATGACCTTAATAAAGTATAAAGTTGAAGGAGATGCTTAGGTACTCATTAATATTAAGAAGTAAATGTCATTCCCCTTAGGGTGATTGAGGCTTCTCAGGAAATAATGTCATCACCTGAAAGGGTGTTTAAGGGCCATTGGCCTAGTTGTAATGACGTTACCCTGAGCCTTCAACTAAGCAAAAGATGAAAAATGAGGGCAAGAAGTAAATGCCTTTCACCTTATAGTGATTGAGACTTTTTGGGGAATAATGCCATCACCTAAGGGTATTTGAGATTTTCTAGAAGTAGATGCCTTTCGCTTTATGGTGATTGAGACTTCTTAGGGAAATAATGTCATTATCTGAAACGGTGTTTGAGATTTCCTAGTGCCCTATGAACCAATGTAATGATGAATGATGAAGGCAAGAAGTAAATGCCTTTCACCTCATGGTGACTGAGACTTCTTAGAAAATAATGCCATCACCTAAAAGGTGTTTGATATTTCCCAGTGTCTTATTAATAAATGTAACGATGATGTAAAGATGAATGATGAAGGCAAGAAGTAAATGCCTTTCACCATATAGTGATTGAGACTTCTTGGGGAATAATGACATCACCCATGGGGTGTTTGAGGTTTCCCAGAAGTAGATGCATTTCGCTTTATGATGAGTGAGACTTCTTTGGAAAATAATGCCATCACCCAAAAGGTGTTTAAGATTTTTCAGTGTCCGATTAACTAATGTAAGAATGCTAAATTGTATTGGCTATTAGGCAAAGAAGAAGTATGTTATATGATGAATGTAATGAAAATAAGTCATGAATGTAAGGATGAGAAGTAAATGCCTTTCACTCACGGTGATTGAAACTTCTTGGGAAGTAATGCCATCACCTTAATGGTGTTTGAGATTCCCAATGTACAGATGGAAGATATCGATAATGTTACGTATGCAATGATATAATGTGCCCCAAAGATGTCATAAGATAATAAAAGAAAGAAAGATGAATAAATGACTGTCCAAAGGGTTATATCGTAATCACGAGGAAATGTAAAGCAAAGAATGAAAAGAAAGAAAGAAAAAATGTCAAGTAATGAATAAGGATTAAGGAGTTATAAAGAAACTCCTAGGGTACACATGACAATGAAAATGAAATGCAATGATATGTCTGTCATATATGTTATGTATGTTTTGAATGTATGTTCTTATGTTATGATACTTGTAGACAATGACTCCAAGGTAAGGTATGTTGAAATGATTATATTTCAAGAATGATATGTTAAGAATGAATGATAAGCACGATGTATTGTCATGTAAGGATCATGGTATAGTTCATGGCATGCATGTTCATATGTTATTGTTATTATGATGATGATGCATCGCATATAGTATCATGTGATAGGATAGCATGGCATGCATGACCTTTACATACTCTAACTGAGAAAACCTGCACTCTGGATCCGTGCAGGTAACTAAGATTAAGTGATGGATAGCAGCTCAAGCTCATGACGAAGTGTTGCGCATGCTTAGGTTTAAATGAGTCATACAGTTCTATTTGAACATTGAGGTTAATGATGTACTGAAAGTTTAGGGATTTAATGTTTTCTGAAGTATCGGTTATGATATGATTAATAGAAAGTTTTTATTTGTTATGATTTTCTCTAAATTGTCAAGACTCCGCTGGCAAACGGGCTAACGACGCGGAATTGCCCTAAATGTCCAAAGCTTTTAGGGTGGATTTTCGGGTCGTTACAGTAAAACCAATAGGATTTTAAACTACTCAACTAAGAGATGCCTTACTAAAGTTAGTCAAAGTTAGTGGATATCCAAAAGTTAAAAGTGAAGCAAATTGTTTAGCAACATATGAGTTTGAAAATTTTGAGGTTAGACTTGGCATGACTATTTGGTATGATATATGTTATTTGCAATTAATTCAATTAGCAAAAAAATATAATTAAAGGATATGCATGTTGATGTTACTATTGATCAATTAAATGGCCATATTTTATTTTTAAAATAGATATAGAAAAGATGAAATTACAAATGCAATGATTTCAGTTAAAGAAATTGTATTTGAAATGAATATTGAGCCAAAATTTCGTGAAAAACATATTGTACGTAGAAAAAAACTATTTGGCAAAAATGATGATAGTGATATAAATAAATCACCTGAAGAATAATTCATAACTCATCATTTTTCTCCTAAACAAATTGATCATTTTTATATACATAATAGACTAAACCATTTTATCACTTCAATGTAGATTTAAACAATTCATATTGTATGAAAAAGAATTGGACTTTTATTTAATGATAAAAAATTAAAATCTTTAAACAATGAGACTTTAAAAGAATATTGTCTCGATCTTGTATATTATTTAAGATATAATGATAACTCTAAGATTGATGGTTTAGATTTATTTTCAGAATTGAAAATTTTAGAAGAATTTATTCCAGTAGTTCTAAGACCCTTACTGAAAAACTAAATCATATAAAAATGTTTGACTTTTTTTCCAGATGCATATATTGCCTATATAATAATGTTAACAATTTCAGAAGTTTTTCATAATTAAAATTAATAAAACCTTATCTAAGATCAACAATGTCTCAAGAATGAGTAAATAGCTTAGCTACCTTATCAATATTAGGAGAAATAAATTATTAACATTTAATTAGTAATTTTGCATCCAAAAAACCTAGAAAAATAAATTTAAAATGAAACATTTTTTTTATATAAAAGGCCTCATAATATAATTCTGCTTTAGGCCCCTAGGTGGCTTGAGACGGCCCTGATTAGCATGATAATCAAAAATCAATATGGTCGTTGGACACCATGAAATTACTCTTTAGAAGGGTTCAAATTATATGATTACATCATGCCTACTATAATTAGTTAATGTCTTGCGTTATACAAAAAAAATCACATAATCAATCATTTGGAACATCATTGATATAAGAAATTGATGTTGCCTATCAAACAAGAATATAAGCCTACTGGATGTACTACTGAATTAGCTATTAGATAACATTGAGAAACATGTTGATGCCAAGTCCCCAACAAAAAGAATGGATTCATTGAATAGTAGTTTATACTAGTTACCTTTTGTCCTTCCAAACACTATTGAAAAGAAGTTGTGGAATGACAAGAGTTGCATTCAGTAATCGAGCAACAGCAACAGCATTGCATGTCTGCCAATAACAATAGTTGTTACAATAAACATGTTTATTAACAATAAAAATTTCAAAAACTCAAAATAATGCCTGAATCCATACTATATATGCACGTGTTCTAAGTTACTCAATCTTTTTGATAAAGCAGGCTCCTCCACGGCCTAGTCCTTATCGACACTCTTGCCTTACTCCGCATGAATTCTATGATGAACACTTTCCATGTTGCCTACCGAATTCCATCATGAACATGGCTTTGAAACCCAGTTAAGTTTTTCCCTCCCGAAAAACCCTGAACGACTTTATTCTTTCTCCACGAGAAGAAGCTAAATTAACCTAGCACTCAAACACGTTTGCAATCCAAAAAACAAGCCCCAAGATTTAACATTAAGCTTAATGCTTCACAAACATAGATATCAAATTTCATTTGGTAGGGACGAAAGTGGATTGATTTTTCATAAGTGGATTGATTTGAAGTTTTGGGCAGATATGGAGGGTTTGATTGAAAGTATACCAACAACCGAGAAAGTTTATATTGGGGGAGACCTTAATTGACATGTTGGTAAAGAAGCAGGACCACATGCAAGGGTTCATGGTGGTTTTGGTTTTGGGGAGTTGAATGAGGAAAGACAAACTATTATTCTTTCTTTAGCATATGACCTTAAGATTATCAACACTTGTTTTAGGAAGAGAGAGGAACATTTAATCACATACAAAAGTGGAACTCATAGGTCTCAAATCGATTTTTTCTTGACAAGAAATACTAATAAAAGACGCTGTACTAATTGCAAAGTAATTCCTGAGCATGGGGTGACTACACAACATAGATTGTTAGTTCTTGATATGCAAATGAAATGTATAAAACCAAAATTCCGAACAGTTTTTGATCGAAAGATCAAGTGGTGGCAGTTAAAGGGGGAGAAGCGAGAGACTTTTAGAAGTAAGTTATTAGAGGAAAGTGTGTGGGAGTTAGAAGGAGATGCTAGTATCATGTGGAAAGATGTGGCAAAAAAGGTTGAAATGGTTGCTAAAGCCATTTTAGGAGAATCAAAAGGTTTTGGACCACGAGATAAGGAGACTTGGTGGTGGAATGAGGAGGTCCAAGAAAAGGTGCGTAATAAGAAGAATTGTTTCAAGGCGATACACTTGGACAATAGTTCTGACAATTGGGAAAAGTATTGTTTGGCGAAAAGGGAGGCTAAGAAGGCAGTTAGTGATGCTCGTGCTAAAGCATATGAGGGGTTTTATAAGGAGTTAGGGACAAAGGCTGGTGAACAAAGGGTTTACAAGATTGCAAGGAATAAAGAGGAGTCGAGAGATTTGGATCAAGTAAGATGCATAAAAAATGAAGTTGGCAAGGTTTTAGTTACTGAAGGAGATATTAAGAACAGATGGGAAGAGTATTTCTATAAGCTATTTAATGATGGATGTGAAGATTCCCGTTGTGATTTGGAGGACTTGACAGTTAGCGAATGTGAGCTTAATAGGTCATTTTATCGTAGAATTAGAGTCTCGAAGGTTAGCGAAGCTCTTAAGAAAATGGAGAATGGTAAAGCCGTTGGACCGGATGGTATACCGATTGAAGTTTGGAAATGTTTAGGAGAAAAAGGTGTGTTGTGGTTATGTAAACTATTTAATGAGATTTTACGGTCGAAAAAGATGCCTGATGATTGGAGATTAAGTACATTAGTTCCTATTTACAAAAATAAAGGGGATATTCAGAATTGTGCAAATTATAGAGGGATTAAACTTATGAGTCACACTATGAAATTATGGGAAAAAGTGATTGAGCATAGATTGAGAATGGAGACTAGTATTTCTGAGAGACAATTTGGGTTCATGCCAGGAAGATCCACTACAGAGGCGATTTATTTACTAAGGGGGATGATGGAGAAGTATCGAAGTAGGAGAAGAGACTTACATATGGCTTTCATTGACTTAGAGAAGGCGTATGATCGGATACTAAGGGATGTACTTTGGAAAGCCTTGCAAAAGAAGAGGGTGAATATTGCCTACATTAAGGTAATACAAGATATGTACGATGGGGCATTGACTAGGGTTAGGACACCCGGAGGTGAGACAAATGAATTTCCTATAGGAATTGGCCTACATCAAGGATCAGCTTTAAGCCCGTATCTATTTAACTTAGTTATCGATGCTATAACCGAGAGTATCACAGAGGAGGTACCTAAGTGCATGCTATTTGCGGATGATATAGTACTTTTAGCGGATTCAAGAGAAGAGATTAATACAAAATTGAAAATATGGAGAAATACGTTGGAGTCAAAGGGTTTTCGTTTAAGTAGGAATAAAACAGAATATATGCATAGCAATTTCACAAATAAACAACTTAGAGACGATTTGAAAGTTAGGCTAGGGGAGGATATAATTCCTCAAGTGACAAAGTTTAAATATTTAGGATCAATTGTAAGACAAGATGGTGAGATTGATGACGATGTTAATCATAGAATTCAAGCTGGTTGGTGTAAGTGGAGGAAAGCCACTGGAGTTCTTTGTGATAGAAAAGTACCCAATAAAGTTAAAGGAAAATTCTATCGTACTGCTATAAGGCCAGCAGTGTTATATGGTAGTGAATGTTGGACTATGAAGGGACAACACGAACGTAAAGTGGGGGTAGCCGAAATGAGGATGTTGAGATGGATGTGTGGTCATATAAGATTAGATAAGATTAGGAATGACCATATACGTGAACGAGTCGGAGTGGCTCCTATTAGTGAGAAAATGGTAGAGAATCGTTTGAGATGGTTTGGTCATGTTCAGAGAAGACCATTAGATGCGCCAGTAAGAAGAGTAGATCAAATAATCTGGAGTCCGATTAAAAGAGGGAGAGGGAGGCCAAGGCGGACACTTGGCGAACTAATAGAGCAAGATCTATTGGTGAATAATATACCGAAAGGTTTGGTTACTAATAGAGCGGAATGGCGTCGTATGATCCATGTAGCCGACCCCACCTAGTGGGATAAGGCTTTGTTGTTGTTGTTGTTGTTGGATTGATTTGAAGTGAACAAAGATATAGAAGTGTTATCTTTGAACATGAGAAATAGTAATAAACTAGGTTCGAGCAGACAATAATCAAATAACTGTTATGATATAGAAGTGTGACCTTTTTTAAATAAAATTGGATGAATGCAAAAGGCATCCATCCTTTATCCTCTCAAAAAAAAAAAGATAAGTTATGATATGCTTTAGCATAATAATAAGTTATGATATGTCTTGGCATAATGTTAATGATATTATATGTTTATTTTATCTTATCATGATAATTGTTCACATGCCATATAGAGTGCATATGTAGCTCATAGCATGCTCTTGTTCTATTTTTTATTATGATGCAATGCATGTCATTACATGTAGAAATCATGTTATAGGATCATTGCATGCATGAGCATCAACATACTCTGACAGGAGAAATCCTTTGCACCTCACCCCATGATCCGTGTAGGTATGGACGAAGCTTAGGCTCGGCAATAGAAGCCTCATGACGATGATGAGCACATGTGATAGTCGGGTTACGGCCCAAGTTATCTTATGTATTTATGTTATGATGATGAACTTTTTATTGAGTCAAGTATGTATAGCCTATGGGCTTTTGAGTCGTGAACTTCAAGATGAACTCATTTATGTATTATGAACCCTATGTTGGGTCTTATGTTAGAACCTACATATGTATTTTGGGATTTATATGTTAGAAGTCTTCCGCTGTTTGATGTTATTATGTTTTTGCTGCAATGGTTATAAAATTAGGTTATGAAAAATTGGGAAAAAATAATGTCGCCTAAGATTCATACTCCAATTTGGGGGTGGATTTTGGGACGTTACATACATACTTGGGTCAAAAGCTCATAGGAGGTTATCTCTCTTGTATTTCAATATTTCAGATAACAACCCAGCATGACATACAAGAGGATGGTGCAGGTGGTAGTCTGAACTCATGGTGGCCTATAGCACATGGCTTGATTCTTATCTTATGTTAACTATTTCCCTGAGTTGTACTTGCCTTTGACACTAGTTGAACCATGTAATACTTAAGAGCTACTTGAGATTCGTTTGCCTTTGTTTCCCCAAGCCTCCGACATTTTTTTTTATATCACACGTTATTATTTTTATTGTTAATTTATAATGATTTCTTTCCGCAATGTGTCATCCCTTCTCATTGGTCAAAGTTCAATTATTGGTCAAAATAATGATTTTGTAAGCAAGTCTTGTAATGCCGCGCAAGGCGCATGACGGGATGTGTTTTGGGGTGGCAAAAGATGACATGTCGTATGAAAACTCCGGACAAAAACAGTAAAATGGACTTGTGATTTCTCTCCGAACATTGGAAGGCAAAGTCTATATATGCATATAAATAACATAATTAAAGAGATGGACTTATATAGTGAGTGCTTACAGCAACACGTTGTTGGTTAATACCACCGTTTGCACTGATTAGGATGTATCCGTTGTGTCCACCTACATGAGAAATAACAAAAAGAGTGGTTATTTGCATATCAGCTGTAGTATCGATTTATTAACATTAGCAAAATAAGAAATGTGGAAGATATTTCTTCATTCCAAACCTAGTGAAGACATAAAGGGGAAAAGATATATCTCTAGCTATTGGATGGAAAAGATACTCATCTCTATGAAACTGATACATGAATAAATAATAGTGCTAATGACAGTATTAATAATAGTAAGTATGAGTGTATGACTACCACAAGGTTCCCAGTTGCGTTCATGAGCACAAGGGGTCCATGAACTATCAGGATCTACTGGCTCCAACCATAAATCTTGAGGTTCTGGCCTACTCTCGGCCTACAGAGCATGTGTCAGCTTAAGTTTATAGAGTAATAAAACCAAATAAGAAACTGGGAGATTGTCATAACATCTTCAAACTTTACCTCTGCTAAGGCATGGGCTGCCAAAGCTAACAGCCTTGTAAGCATGACACCCAAAGGTCTTCTAGCTTTTCCATAGATGTTCCATTTATCCTACAAGTTAGAAAAAATAAGTAAATTGTTACAAAAATAGGTAACATGGTTCCCATAGTCATCCTTTCCGTCTTAAAGAAACAACAATTTTTCAGTTTTAAAAATAAGGGGATGACTAACAGATAGCCTTAGTTTGTTTATGTATCCTTTTTAGTGTGCCATATCTTTGATAATTATGTTTTATATTGCCACCAATCTAATGTCCCTTTTTGATAATTATAATTATGTCACTTTGTTTGCATACAGGACAGTAGGTTGATCCCCACCAACCTAATGTCTTCTTTGATGATTATGAAACTTTGCTTCTTGATGTTCTCTTCTTTTCTTTTTTGAAAGTGATGCTTCTTGATCTGTACATGAAGAATGTTCATTCATTAATCATAAGTATCTCTTGTCAAATATTTATGCTGCATCAGTACCATTTCACTCTTACAATCCATAAGTTCTTCTCAAGTTTGTTTTCTATCACCAACAGTAGTATTTATTCTTCTTAAAAGACAGAACTATTTTAGACTTAACACCAAGTATCTAAGTAGTAGTCTCCAAAAAGTGAAAACCAATGCCCAGGGCTGCTTATAGAGTCTGAAAATTCATAATACAACCCCACATTTACTAATCCAGCACCGCCGTAAAACATGAGCCTCCAAAGAGTTCTCACAATTACAGTGTATTAATGGAAATGATCAGAAATCACTTTTAACTGGAGCAGAGAATCCAAAAATCTTAAAGCCCAAACGAGCTCTGCGATGCTGAAGCAAAAATACCAGAACCGATGGCCGGGTCAGCGAGGCAACGGTGGCGTTGGAGGGCAGCTGATTGCTGCGCCGGAGCTTGATCGGCGGGTCATCCAGCCTGGAGAACATCAACCAGTTCATGACGAAGAAGAATACCACCACGCCGCTGCACACCCGCATCCTCCTCTGCCGCTGCCATGCCTTCCCACTGGCGCCGGCGCCGGCGGAGACACCGCCAGCTTTCTTCCTTCTGCCGGCGCTCTCCTTCAATCCCCAGAAGTTCCCAAGGAGGCCAACCAGCCCCCTCCATCTGCTCCAGCTGCAGAATGATGTTCCAGCAGATGAGGAGGACGAAGGGGGAGGAGAAGAGGAGGAGGAGAACCTGCTGAGGGAGAGCTGCGACGGCGGCGGCGACGACGGCGACCCCAGGGCGAAGGGCCTCGACGTCGAGGAGGAAGAACTCTGGCGGGTTCTTGGGGTGGTGGGTTGGGGGAGGCTGGCTTTCTTTAGACGTGGCGACGTCTCCTGCTGCTGCTGCGCAGCTGGAGGTGGTGGTGTTGGTTGCTGTGGTGGTGGTGGTGGTGACGACTGGGGATTAAATGACGACAAGGCCATTAATGCTTGGATTTGCAGTTGGAGTGTCTCGAAGGAAATGGAGAGGATGGCAAGAAAGAGAGAGAGAGAGAGAGAGAGAGAGAGATTGGTAGGTGGAGTTGTGTGCTGCACGAGAACCGTGCAAATCACATTCTGCTTCTGCAGCAGCGAGTGAACAGAGAAGTAGAGTAGGGGAAGGGGAGTATGAATACTTTAGAGCTGCTTATAATATGTATATAAGTTGGTCCCCGCGTGGCTCTGTTGTATTTATTACTTTTCTTTCTTCTCGAGTCTTTTATAAAAAAAATGAATTGTTGCATTACGCGCCGACAAGGTAGATGAGACGAGACGAGGCCTCGTTGATTAGCCTGCCAAGTTGAAGCCGAGGCGCAGGCCGTTACAAATTACTACAAATTTTTTCTAACATGATGTCCCCGTGGGCATGGAAGTCAAGTCGAACAAGAACAACCCTCTCTCTCTCTCTCTCTCTCTCTCTCTCTCTCTCTCTCTCTCTCTCTCTCTCTCTCTCTTGATGGTGATGTAAATGCAGGTGTTTTGTTTCTTTTTTTGTTTTCTTTTTTTGCATTTGTTTCATGTACGGACTTGGAGGGGTCATGTATTGTGCGTTTGAATCCTGAACTTTAAATTATTATAAGTTGTTGAAAATTAATCGATAAAAGAATTTTAATTTAGTGTTTGAATAAAAAAATTTAATGATGAGAAACTAAAAAAAATATTAGATAAATAAATTTTAACAGATGTTTGAATAAAAAAATAAGAAATAAGGATATAATTTATTATTTTATGAAGATTATTTACTTATATTATTAATAATACAATTTTTATAATTAGTGAAGATAGAAGAAAAAAAGAAAATTAAGGTAAATTAATTAATAACTAAATGTGAAATATAAAAGAAAATTTAACATCACATTTATATAAAATAATTATAAAATTATAACTTATTTAGAAGACCGTAATTAATAATTTAAAAATATTAGATTAATATGATTAATAATTATTGTAATATTATACTAGTTAATTGTTATTATGATGTGTGATACGTAAAATAAATAAATATGTGTACATCAATATTTAAACACGAGAACATTTTTTAATAAAAAATACTAATGAAATTTTTTATTTTATTATAAGACTAAGTAAATTGCAATAAATAATTAAAACACTTTTTATTAGACCTAAATAAATTATAAATTTATTATAATGTATAATTAAATAAATATATATAATATATATAGTAATATTATTATTGAAATAAAAGATAAATAGGTCTAAAAGTAATTCCACCTACTTTTAGACCTACATGTAAAAACAAGAAAAATGGACGTTCTAGGAAGAATTTTTTTATTTCAAGCTCTCGTCACGTGATATTTGACTAAATTTTGAAGTTTTACTTTTTTCTTTCGGATGTTTGGCAAAACCTAAACAAGTTTTGATCCAAGTTATGGATGAGAACTTTTTGTCATAACTAGAATTAGTTCGCTAAATAGCGATTGAAGTTATGGATGAGGACGACACCTTTTTTTACTTTTGATTAAACTATATTATTTATTTTAAAAATTAATCTTAAATCAACTCAGATTGTGTTATTTAGTTTTTTAATTTAATAATTCCTATAATAACAAATTATAGTTTAAAACGAACTATTATTTACTTGCATATTATTTTTTCAAAAGAAAATATAATTTGTTCTAATCATACACAAAATGATAAAAAGAAAAGATTAATAATAATTTGACTTTAAATTATTTATTTTAATAATAAATTATTTATTCTAATCCTAATCAAATTAATAATAAGAAGAAGACTATTATTTATTCTAATCATACTCAAATTGAAAAAAAATAATGATTAATCTTTAGTTGAATGAAATTGAATTCTTTATTTAAATTATTTTTAATTATGAAATAACAAATTATGGTTTAAGAAGGAATTATTCTTTATTTGCATATTATCTTTTAGAAAGGAAATATTATTTATTTTAATCATACTTAAATTTATAAAAAAAAGAAATATTAATCTTAATATGATTCAAATTAAATTATTTTTTTATTAAAAACTATTATAATATATTATTATTTTATGGGAAAAATGAATTATATTTGTATATGTTTTTACAAGTAATTTGTTACCTTATATAACAAACAATTGTAAGAGAACTTTTTATTTTTTTTCAGAAAAAATTGAATTAGATTTGTATATACATTACTTTATATAAAAATTTGACACATGTCGTCAATTGTCTCAAATTTTTTATCTCGTTTCTTTATTTTCTCTTTTTAATTTTTTAAACAAATAAATTTGATACAGTATAAAGAATTGTAATAGCAAGCACAACAGAAAAGGTATTGTTATCACTGTTATCATCATAGTAATAATTTCTACTTAGAATTTATTAGTAATTATTATTTAATTGTATTAGTATTCATATTAATATAGCATTATTATTAGTTACAATAATTATTAGACTTTTGATCATGTGAAAGTCTAGCGGAGGCACATGTCATTGTTGTCCTTAGATTTTCAATAAAGTTTTCTATAATCAATCACATTCAAATTTTAAGAAAATCATGTCTAACATATATCAAGATCATAAATCATTAAGTCCTCAAACCATATGTCTCGTGCACAAATACATTCATGTTTCCACTCCCATACTTCCTTTTTCATAATCACCACATGACCATCATGAGGGCCTATTTATAAGTCATAATCATAGAAAGTTCACCATCATTTCAAAGGCAAATTAGATCTCACACATAGCAACTTTGTATTAGGTACGATTCTCTAGACATTAACAAACCAAAACCTTAGGATAAATAATCATAATCTTGTCATGAATCATAAAATTCAACACCACAATAACTTCATGAAATTTTTTATCACACTAAAACAATCATCGAAAGACTCATTGAAACACCTAGGACTCCATTTGGTATCAGAATATATTAGGAACATCAGCCTTGTTCCAGAACATTTACCCAAACAGCTTTTATTTTATCTGTGGGCCCCACATATAATAATGACAAAGAACATAAAAAAGCTGGGGCGAATGAATTCTTGAGGAAGTTGGATTAGTCTTGATTCCGCTGGAACATTATTGAGGAGCAACCGTGGGGTCAATATAAAAATGTTCGGGATCAAAGTTTTTCCATCCAAACAACCCTCTATGCATCCATAATTGCAAAATCCAACCATACAAACTTGGGTCTAATTTGGATTCTATCCATAATCATTATAAAGAATCTATTATCTCGATCATAACCAACATTTTGAGACATCAAGATGATATTCAAAGCATGTTAATAGATTGAACACTAAGGCCATCATTAAGCATGAAGTTCAAGTCTTAATAAAATGAGAAATGAACATAGTTTAGGCACATTATCCATCTAAACATAAGAGTATCATCTTAAAATATAAGACCTCATTTTGAAACATTAAAAATGAATCTAAATCATGCTTTTACTCTCAGGAATAATATCCCATGGCAAAGATATCATTAACACACGTTTTAATTGCCAAAGTCGTTTCCTTTACTTGTCTTTCCTTCTTTTTAGTCCCTTCTTCTTCCTTTTCCTTCTCCTTCGATCAAAAACCTTCCCCCCCTTCACTCTCTGAAATTATCCATAGCAAGGAACACAAAAGTGTAGCAAGAGCAAAAGAGAGGAAAATCAGAAGTGAGGGGTGGAATTTCATAAGGTTTGAAAGGTAAAATTGATACCCCCCCCTTCATCCCAAAGTCACTCCTTTAGATGCGTTCTTTACATCATCAACGTGACTCTTCAAGTTTTTCTAAAAAAAATGTGAGGTGTTATAAGTAAACTTGTGTTCTGCCTTGATCCACCCATTTTGGACTTGACCTCGACATCACCCCTTAACTACAATACCATTTTGGACTAATTATAGGAAACAAATAAGACACCTAATTACCTTCCCCCTTTTTAATATTCAAAATATTCTTCTTGATGGTTGCAGTTCTCTCAGTGGAAGAAATTTCACAGAAACTAAAAGATCTACAGGAATCACATCACATCATTGTCCATATTGTATGTGCTGTAGTATATTTTATATCACTTTTAAATTGCATTTATTAAATAATTAATCATGTATTGTCTTACAATGTAAATGATATTTATTTAGGAAAGCACACTCAGGCCCACGTGAATTGGGAAAGCAACCTCAGGCTCAGCTATGACGGCTAGGAGACAAAGTAAATATTGACGATTGCTTTTTGTTTTGTTTTGTTTTTTCTAACTTTGATTTGTAATTGCCATTGGAGTGCATGGTGAACAATTGTTTTCTTTTTCTTTTCAAAGAATTGAAGTCTCATCCACCATATATATAATTGGACCGTTTACTGTGAACGGCATCTTAGCTAAGTTCGATGATTAATATATAATAATACAGTTTAATGATTATGCAATTAATTTTTCTACTTCTCCTTAATAATTAATGTTAAATAAACACGAGTTCCTGTGATCACCTGCAACCACTCTAACAGGCGACACCTAAAGCGTTTGCGTTCTTTGTCGGACTCGTTTTTTTTTTCGTGGAAATAAGAAGAAGAAAAGAAGAACGTATTCGCATTTTGTGTTGGGTTGACTTACGAATTATTATTGTAGCATATTGTTATTTTAAAAAAAAGAAAAAAAATAGATTTTAAAATGACAATAATAATGCTTTTATTAATATTATATGTCCGTCCTACATCCAGGCGCTCCCGATCATTGGGGGGGGGGGGGGGGGGGGGGGGGGGGGGGCTTCTTTTCTTTGCATTGTCTCCAACATATCTTTTTTATTCTTTCTTACTGATCGACTTGAATGCCTATATTTTGGAGATGTGGAAGACAAACTTTGAGTTGAAAGTATTTTCTTTTAAGAGCTCACAGCTGGATGTTTTTTCATTGGAAAGCCGCATATTTACGTGTATGGAATTTTTTTAGATTGGTATTTAAAAAGCGATATCGATTGTGCATACTCGCGTAATGTTATTAAGTGCATTGACCTCAACTCAACTAAAAATAGTCTAAGTCTTATAATGATAAATGAGACTTTTAATAATTTTTTTTTATATTTATAAAAATTATTTACCACTCCATTTCAATCCTTACAGGTAAATAGAAGTAGCACAAAAGTTTTTCAAAATAATAATTGATACTGACGATGACAAATGCTAAAAGCTCAGTAGGTTTCATAAAGATCTCCACGTCTTGATGTTGGACAAAAGTGAAAAAGGTAACGATCGTGTGCGTTGACAGCGCTAGCCTCGGCTCCTATGGCCAGCAACTACATATTTTTCACATGGCCATATCTTTGGATTCTTGTATGCTTTTTAATCAAAAAATTGTTGAAAGAAAAGTAAATAAGCGAAGAGCTCCAGAGGAGGAAAAGTATGGCATGGAGTAGCGAAGGTCGAAGTACCTCCCCATCACATTTGGTGGGGACGAAAAAAATTTAGGTGACATTTGTTTACAGAATCGGACGGAAACTACGCTTTTGTTCTGCCTGATACCACTAAATACCGTTCTGAAATTCGATTCTGAGCCGTGAACAAACATGATAAAATCGGAGCTACGATCTCGATTTCATCATTCTGATTGCACCATTTTTTGTGGAACCGAAAGTGAAGCATGCATTTTACAACATATAATTAGACATGCATTTAAACGTATTTTATGTAATTTGCACATAGCATGCATCTCTTTTTACATTTATTCGTATGTATTCTTTAAAGTAGCCATCTACTTTAAGTTGGTTTGATTTTGCAGGAAGTATGAATAAAAATGACAGAGGAACGTAAGAAAAGAAGAATAACGCAGAAAAGAGTCCAACCAGCTTCTCAAAATATCAAATTATGTTTCTTCACGAGCCGTTATGGAGCTGTCACAGTCGTTAAATTAAGGTCGCCCACGCCTCGCAATCAGAAGTTCACGACATTTATAGAAGAGATTGCACAGAAGAAATACGTCTCACGATCCCTGACAACTATCTTACGGGCCATGAGACAAGGATTAACACTTCAACTGTCCGTTTTCACGACTCTGGCAGAAGCAAAATGGTGGTCTCACAGCCCGTTAAGTACACTTCATGGTCGTGAAGACCAAATATTATGCTACGCATTGCACTTCACGGACCAAAAGTACGCTTAAGGCAAACGAAGACTACTTACGGGCCGTAAAGGAATTCTCATGGCCGTTACCACAAAGTCTCACGGCTCCTACAGGAATCGGATCTTGAAGTTTAACGAGCTGTGAGACGTGGATAACAGACCATGAAATATACAAGCTCTTCCAAGACAAATAAAATTACCGGGCATTAAATTGATCTCACGGACATCGCAGAAAACTCGGAATCAACTACCAACAATTAACGGCCGTGAATGAGTAGTAACGGCCCGTTAAACGCTGAAGGACTTTAAATAGATTATTTAACAAAAAAACTTATCATCACAAATGCTTCACGGATATCACAAAATAAGCAGCGTTTCAGAATCAAAGTTCACGGGCCGTTAATATTTCGTTATGGACCATGAAAGCCATAAGTCGTGTGAGTGAAGCAAAAATCACCCGATTCACATGCCATGAACTCTGTTTCACGCCTCGTGAAAGTTTTGGAGATTCCTATTTCGATTCTGATTGAACTGTTAAAATCAATGCAGGGGGCGTGACCAACATTTTTTTGATACAAAAACGTATTTTTGGAAGAATTTTCAATGCACAAGGATTCCAACTTCTACCATATGTCCTTAGGATCAATTGAAAACTAATTAGGACAGAAATCTCGAAATTTTACAAGGCTAAATTCTCAGATTTAATGGGACTTCGAAATTATCCTATTTCACATAAAAAAATATTTCTTTTTATTCCCAAACCACTAGGAAACTGGAGATCCTATAAAAAGAGACGCCTGACAGACAAGGTTGATCATGCTAGGGCCTGCAACCGAATCCTTCAAGCCAAGAACAAATGAGCACTTCTGAAGAACGAGCGAGAAGACTTCTGCGCAGTAGACTCGTGCGAGGATTGTGCACCGGCTTGTCATCATTTCTGCATAATACTTCTTGTTCCACATTATGTTGGGATAATGTTTCAATATTTCTTTGTTTTATATATCTTTTATTGTTTTTTAGATTATGAGTTACAGTTTTTCTTTTCTATTTTATCACAAAATTTCTACTATAAGAATAATTTCTGATTTATGAGTAATCTAATAATTAGTTTAGTTTTATGAATATGATTGCTGTGTGTAATGTTTTTCTTCATAATTTAATGATTTATAGGATGTTTATTAATTGTGTAGTGTGATCAATCCTAAATTCATCATTTTCTGTTGAATCGATTCTTAACTGTATGTTGAAGCAATTTGTGTCGTAATCTAGTAGAAACCATGCTGCATATTAGAATATGTGGTCTGCATGAATTGACCCATGCGGGATTTTGTAGTTTAGGGATTACATCATATTACATCTTGAGTTCATAATAATTGAAGGCATATCCATGCATAATACTTTCAAATTATTAAGGTCTTAAGATAGTTGATTTACCCGCGCGGGAGATTATATTTTTAGTATCCTTAATCCGACTGAAAACTAAATTTGAGCTTTATATTTACTTGTGATTTTACAGAAATTACAGATTGTTCTTATCACTATTGATCATCCTAAGGACCTACGCATCGTTAGTTTTAGAATTTACTTTTATGAAGTTTTTGCTTTTTACACAACTTTTACCCCCAAATCTTATGTCGTCTCCTATTAGCCTATGAGATTTCATGGATAAGTAACTTAGTTCTTCGTGGGATCGACAACCTAATACTTTTCACTTTATTACTTGAGCAATTAGTGCACTTGCTAACTTATTGTTATCGTATCAGGGAGCCACACCAACTTTTTGTTTATCTTTGAGTTTGACGTGATGGTTTCTTTTTTAAAATTCATTTTCTTTTTTTCTTTTTCTTTTCTCTCACACTATATCTTTTATAAAATAAATTATTTAATAAATATAAAATAATTTTAATAAGGGATTAATATAATATTATTTATTGCTTATTATTTTATTAAAAATTGTAACATTTCATTAAATATAGTTAATTTTAAAAACATTTTTATATTTAAATAATATATTTTTAACAAAATTTTCCCATAAATTTTTATTTTACTAATTTTATTTTAATTAATAATAAAATTATACTTCATAATTATAATAATTATTTTTAATTCAAAACACATAAAAAATTCATTCATTACATCTACTTTTCTTATCACATCAACCACTTTATTCCTCATCATCAAATTTCACTACAAGCAAACACAACTCGAACTAATCTGTCAATTCAACTATGCACTGGAAACTTAGGATGAATCGCGATTCTGTTTCCAAACGACCCCTTAGGGGGCCGTTTGGCAACGAGAACTAGAGTTCTACCAAGTTTCCGATGAATAGTTGAGTTGACAGATTAGTTCGGATTGTGTTTGAATAGAATGGAATTTGACGTGAAGAATAAGGTAATTGATGTGATATAAAAAGTACACATGATGGGTTAAGTTTAGTGGGTGTTTTAATTAAAAATATGTATAATAAATATAGATTATAAATTTTTTAAACATTTTAAAGACAAATGTATATTAAAAAATTATGTCAAAAATTTTGTTGAAAAATATAATATTTAAATATAAAAATCATTTTTTTATTAATTTATAATTAATGTATGAAATTTTTTAATAAAATAATAAGTAATAAATAATACTATATTAATCCTTTTTATAACATATATATTTTATTTAATATATATTTTATTTTAAGAGAAAACAATAATGTAAAGAAAATAAGAAAATGAAAAAAATGAAAACAGAAAAAATGAAAGTGGTGTCAAATCAAAGAAAAAAAAGAAAAAAATAGTGGGTGGAACCAGAGCACTAGAAGAGGGGTCACCTGACCCCTTTTCTAGTGGCTTGGTTCCACTTTTTTGTGAACCAGGCCACCTTGATTGGCAGAACGACATCCTGATTTCACCTAATTTTATTTGACAAACAGGGCTTTAAAGTTTACGTACAATTGTTGGAATTTATTATTATGTATTCTTGTGTGTAATGAAGTTTAATTTGACCATAACCTTCTTTGTTTGTGCATGTTTTCGCTTATAAAAAAATATCATATTGAATCTTTCTTTTACCATTGTTCTTTCTATTGATCTTCCAATCTCTACAAATTTAAACATTTCTCTTTTTTTAGAATTATTTCCTTATACATCTCCTAAACTATCATGATTTTTCTCATCTAACCTTAATATACAAACTCATAACAAAGCCCCCAAATTATTTTGCGATTTTCACTTCAATCATCCATATACTTTTGTTAACTTTCCCTTCATTTTTATTTTTTTAATTTATTAAATGACTAAACTACCATTCTTTCATATCTTTTAATACTTAAAAGTTTAAAGTAATACATAATAATAAATAAAGTAATGGAAAAAATGCTCGACGGCGCCGAACAAGGGGGGCGCCCCCCATCTCATCACCGACGAGATCATGGGGGGTGACGCCCCCTTTTGGCTCTGCGTCGTCGGTGCCATCCTTCTCGTCGAGCATGAGGTTGGTCAGATCCGTGAGCGCCTTTTTGGCCCAGCGCACCTACCCTTTCAGCTGATCACACCACTGGCGAACCGTCGCGGACGACGTTGCAAATTTCGAGCGCCTTGATGCCGTGCTCGAAGAAGTCCGCCACCATGAGATCAAGCAGCGGCCGCGCCACGAGGTTGCTACGATCAAAGAGGGCCGCCTGGAACTCCTCGAGGCACATGATGAAGATGTCAAGCAGCTGCCGGAGCCAAGAAATCATCAATAATGACCCACCCTCTCTGGATGCGGAGGAGGAGAGGCCGTGGAGGAGGTCGGCCACCTGGTATTGGAAGTCCTTGAGTTGCTGTTGCAAGCGAGAGTCACGGGCTTCCATGGAGTGGACTTGGCCCTGACGAACGTTGAGGAAGGAGAGACCTGAGGAGGCGAGGTGCGTCGTCGATCCCCTAGACTCAATCGCGAGTGTTTGATGCATTTGCAGATCTCTCTACTTGCCGACGACACGGAGCAAAAAAAGGGTGTCGCCTCCATCATTTTTAATTCAAAACCCACAAAAATTTCATCCTTCAATCTACTTTTTCCTATCACATCAACCACCTTATTCCTCATCATCAAATTCTACTCCAACCAAGCACAACCCGAACTAATCTGTCAATTCAACTATGCACTGAGAACTTAGAAGGAATCACGGTTCTGTTTCCAAACGACCCCTTAAAGTTTATGTACGATTGCTAGAATTTATTATTATGTATTCTTTCGTGTAATGAAGTTTAATTTGACCACAACCTTCTTTGTTTGTGCATGTTTTCGCTTATAAAAAAATATCATATTGAATCTTTCTTTTATCATTGTTCTTTCTATTGATCTTCTAATCTCTACAAATTTAAACATTTCTCTTTTTTTAGGATGATTTCCTTATACATCTCCTAAACTATCATGATTTTTGTCATCTAACCTTAATATACAAACTCATAGCAAAGCCCCTAAATTATTTTGCGATTTTCACTTTAATCATCCATATACTTTTGTTAACTTTCCCATCATTTTTTTATTTTTTTTAATTTATTAAATGACTAAACTACCATTCTTTCATATCTTTTAATACTTAAAAGTCTAAAGTAATACATAATAATAAAATAATGGAAAAAATGCTCGACGGCACCGAACAAGGGGGGCGCCCCCCCATCTCATCACCGACGAGAGCATGGGGAGTGACACCCCCTTTTGGCTCCGCGTCGTCGGTGCCATCCTTCTCGTCGAGCATGAGGTTGGTCAGATCCGTGAGCGCCTTTTTGGCCCAGCGCACCTACCCTTCCAACTACTCATGCCACTGGCGAACCGTCGCGGACGACGTTGCAAATTTCGAGCGCCTTGATGCCGCGCTCGAAGAAGTCTGCCACCATGCGATCAAGCGGCGGCCGCGCCACGAGGTTGCTACGATCGAAGAGGGCCGCCTGGAACTCCTCGAGGCACATGATGAAGATGTCAAGCAGCTGCCGGAGCCAAGAAATCATCAATAACGACCCACCCTCTCTGGATGCGGAGGAGGAGAGGCTGTGGAGGAGGTCGGCCACCTGGTGTTGGAAGTCCTTGAGGTGCTGTTGCAAGCCAGAGTCAGGGCTTCCATGGAGTGGACTTGGCCCTGACGAACGTTGAGGAGGGAGAGACTTGAGGAGGCGAGGTGCGCCGTCGATCTCCTAGACTCAGTCGCGAGTGTTTGACGCATTTGCGGAGCTCTCTACCTGCCGGCGACACAGAGTAGAAAAAGGGTGTCGCCTCCATCATTTTTAATTCAAAACCCACAAAAAAATCATCCTTCACATATACTTTTTCCTATTACATCAACCACCTTATTCCTCATCATCAAATTCTACTCCAACCAAACACAACCCGAACTAATCTGTCAATTCAATTATGCACTAAGAACTTAGGAGGAATCATGGTTCCGTTTCCAAACAACCCCTTAAAGTTTATGTACGATTGCTAGAATTTATTATTATGTATTCTTGCGTGTAATGAAGTTTAATTTGACCAAAATCTATATTTTTTGTGCATGTTTTCGCTTATAAAAAAATATCATATTGAATCTTTATTTTATCATTGTTCTTTCTATTGATCTTCCAATCTCTACAAATTTAAACATTTCTCTTTTTTTTAGGATGATTTCCTTATACATCTCCTAAACTATCGTGATTTTTCTCATCTAACCTTAATATACAAACTCATAGCAACACCCCCTAAATTATTTTGTGATTTTCACTTTAATCCATCCATATACTTTTGTTAACTTTCCCGTCATTTTTTTATTTTTTATATTTATTAAATGACTAGCCTACCATTCTTTCATATCTTTTAAAAGTTAAAAGTTTAAAATAATACATAATAATTAATAAATAAAAGGAAAAATTCTCAACGGTGCGAACAAGGGGGGCACCCCCCCCATCTTATTGTCGGCGAGATCGCAGGGGGTGACGCCCCCCTTTTGGCTCTGTGTCATCGGTGCCGTCCTTCTCATTGAGCATGAGGTTGGTCAGATCGGTGAGCACCTTTTTGGCCCAGCGCACCTACCCTTCACCCCTATCGGCTAGGCCCAAGGCTAGGCCTAGGATGACGATCTCTAGAAGTTCACACCACAGGCGGATCTGACCCATGCCATCACGGATAGAAATGTCGAGCGCCTTGATGCCATGCTCGAAGAAGTCCGCCACCATGTGATCAAGCGACGGCCGCACCACGAGATTGCTGCGATCGAAGAGGGCCGCCCGAAACTCCTCCAAGCACGTGATGAAGATGTCAAGTAGCTGCCGGAGCCAAAAAATCATCAAGAACTCCCCACCCTCTCTGGATGCAGAGGAGGAGAGGCCATGGAGGAGGTCGGCCACCCGGTGTTGGAAGTCCTTGAGCTACTGTTGCAAGCCAGAATCATGTGTTTCCATGGCGTGGACTTGGTCCTGACAAACGTCGAGGAAGGAGAGACTTGAGGCGGCGTCAGCCCCCACTACAACAATATTATGATTTATTGACCAATATTTAGGGACCAATTATATTTGGTTCTTAAAAGTATAAATATTAGAGACTAATGTGATACTAATCCCAAATTCTTATCCATTTGAAACCAAAATTTAATTTCACGAATAAATCATTCTTTAAGCACTAATGGAAAACTTTTGGTCATTAAAAAATTTATAATGACCAGCTTGTAGAGACCACGAGGGACCAAGATATTTTGGTCTCAAAAAGTATCAAAGACTAAAATTGAGGTTTTAGGAACTAATGTGTTTGGTTTCTAAAAAGCTTTTTTGGTGTAGGGCCCTAGACTCAGTCGCGAGTGTTTGTCGCATTTGCGGAGCTCTCTACTTGCCGACGAACAGAGCAAAAAAGGGGGTGTCACCACCCCCCTCCCAACCTCATCACTAGCAAGGTCATTGGGGAGATCCGAGCATTTTTCCTTTTTATTTATTATTATGTATTATTTTAAATTTTTAAATATTAAAACATATGAGCGAAGGGTAGTTTAGTCATTTAATAAATACAAAAATAAAAATGATAAGAAAGTTAATAGAAGTAGAAGGATGGATTAAACTAGAAATTGCAAAATAATTTAGGGGAGCACTATGGTGAGTTCGTATATTAGGGTTAGTTGCGAAAATTCGTGATAATTTAGAGGAGGTCTAAGGAAATAACCCTTTTTTTAACATGAAACCATTAAATAACGAGCAAAAGAAAAATGGAAGAGCTTCTGCACAAATAATATGTTCAAAAGGATTCTATTATCAAATGAGCAAGGCTAACATTGTCTTAAGGACTAGATGAAGTTTTAGTTTGGGTAAAATTTAAGGCATTATTAATAAATTTTCACATTGAATTGAATCCTCCAAATATATCTCTAATAACCTCCGTCGCCGCCAGTCCCAACTTTGGGACTTTTGTCAACTGTCAATGTTTAGCAAATCCAAACAATGCCGAAACTTGTTAGTAGGAACTGATTTGGTGAACATGTCAATTGGATTATTTTTTGTGCCGATCTTCTTCACATTGATCCTCTTCTCAGTATGGATGAAGTTAGTTCTTTCATGAAGTATTTTATTTTTTTGCTAAGCATATTGCATTTAAACTGCCACAATACACTATTAGTCTTATTTCATTGTAGTCCAAGATCTTAGCAGCTTATGTTAATACCATGTAATTTGCATATATAGTAGACAATGTAATCGATAACTGGAGTGTAGCTTTATAATTAATGTGAGAACTATCAAGGGTGAAAACATAACTTATCATTAATATTCTTTCGTCAACATTTTCAGCATAATATGAGTCCAAACAAATTGCAACCAAATGATCTTTGTCGCTTCCGTATATGATGTTAATATCAAATGTTCCTCTCATATATCGTAAGATACATGTTACTATCTATTCTCCTTCTCAGGATTGCTCATAAATCTACCCACTACAAATAGTATGAGCAATATTAGATCATGTGCACACCATAGCATACATTAAGCTTCTGATTGCACTGACATATGAAACTTAGGACATATACTTCTTTTCTTCATCAGACATAAGTGCAATTGTGGAAATTGGCACATTTGAGGCTGATGAGTAAAAGTCTTCGCTGCAGATATATGAATAAAATCTTCTAAAGGTAACTTTTCTATGATAGAAAGAGTTTACCTTTTATCTGAACCTTAATCTCTATCCCTATTTTTTTTGCAACACCAAAATCTTTCATATTGAATTCTGCACTAAGGAGCTTGTTCAAATTTTGAATGTCTGACATGTTCCTAATAGAAATTAACATATCAGCAAGTAGATAAATAGTATAGTCACACTTCACCTTTTTATGAGAGATGCAATAGTCATAGAAACTCATGTTGAACCCTTATTGATAATGAACCTATTGAACTATCACCGCTAGGAGACTACTTCAAGGCATATAATGACTTCTTTAACTTACAGACTTCGTCCTCTTTTACTGGGATAGAGAACCCCTCTAGCTAGTTCATGAGGATGTTTTATTCAAGCTCCCCATGTAGAAATATTGTATTCACATCTAATTGCTCAAGCTCAAAATTCTAATGTACTACAAGGTCAAGTAGCATCCCAATGGAAGTGTGCCTAATAATTGGAGAAAAAATCTCATTGTAGTCCACTCTCTCTTTCTAACTGGAGTCTTTAGCCGCCAAACGTGCTTTGTATCGGATGCCTTCAACTTCTAGTCTTTCAAGCTTCTTTTTGAAAATCCATATGCATACAGTGAACTTTCTACCTTTTGGTAACTTGACTAACTCTCAAGTTTGATTATTATGAAAAGATTACATCTCTTCACCCATTGTCTCAATTCACTATTTTAATTCTGCATACGTAATAGCATCCTTATAGCTTTGGAGACTCCACCTCTTCAACTACTTGGAATGCATATGCAATCATGTTCTCAAAATTATATCTCTTAGGAGGACCTACTTGCATCCGAGCACATCCGGTAGCTATAGACTTGAAGTTGCATCTTCTTGTTGCTCTTCAAGTCATGGTTGCTCAACCTGATGTAATCCTTCTACGTCATTTTATATAGGAGTTATTTTAAAACTCCACTTGTTTTTTGACACTCTCATTTACTGAGTCAACTACTTATGCTTTCTATTGGAGCGTCGATGTAACGCCCCCAAATCGACTCCCGCCACATGGCGAAGACCAACCTGGAGACGCTACGACATGCTATGACTTTGACCATAATGTTGACCATATCTCAGTCAAAAACTGAGACACGTCAGCGGAAGAAAGAAAAATAAAGAAATAAAGAAAAAGGATAATTTTAATTGCGGATGTCTAAAAGTGGCTATATCATTTCTAAGAAATAAAATGAAGTTTTACATAACGAATTTATAATGCGGAAGGTAAAGAAAAACTAATAAACAATCTAATAAGTCATGTGGTTCATGTGTTGTCTTGTCGCCAGAGCTTCGCCACCACACACCTACTCCACTTCGTCCCTGACCTGGCCTTGTAGAAATCAGACACAAGGGAGGAGGTCCTCCCGTAAGCTTTACAACCTAGTGGGAAACCACATGATATGCAATGCATGACATGAATAGAATAATCAGAAGTAAATAATCATGCTTAACTTGAACTTAAAAAGGATAACATGACAACATCATATATCATAATAAAAATAAGAATAGGAAGATATCATGGACCATGAGAATCAAATGATGCTTAGTAAACTTAGAATCATGGCATACTTAAAAATCATGACAATAACTTGACTTGACTTAATCATGCTTCTTGATCTTGGTTTATTATTAGAAATCAGGGTGACTTTAGATGCTTTTAATTTTTGGGGTATGCCAAGCAAACGATACGGCCTTGTGCGGATCAGTGGGTGATCAAATCATGACCAAGGGAGCTACCCTTATCTTGATGCACTTGGCTTGGACTGGCAACTCATTGTTAATCTTCTATCTGAACTTGTTAGACACTTTTATCAACTTAAATATCTTTGTTCTTTATTGAATGGAGATGATAATAAATAATTAAAAAAATAGATCTTGAAAATCAAGGATGGATCTCTGTGGCGACAAAAAATAGGATACACAAGCAATATTCGAATTAGGAAGTGGATTAGTTAATAAATCAAAAAAAAGTTTTACTAAAAATCGGTCGACCGATTCTGGGGAACGATCGACCGGTCGGCAGGTGGAACTTAGGGATCGGTCGACCGGCAATGAAGGGGAATCGGTCGACCAGTCGATATGTAAATCAAATCGTCAGAGAGATCGGTAAATCGGTCGACCGATGTTTAATAATGCACTAGAATCGGTCGACCGGTAGGCGTCCTGCAGAAACTCCAAATCACAAAAATTTCTTAAAATCCTAGTGCAATCTCAACCTAAAATAGTTCCTAACTCCTAGCAATCAATCAAGCAACAATAGAACAGAACGAATCAAACATTTATTCAAACAAATAGAGAAATCAAGAAATCAAACAAATCATAACGATAATTTGGACCCTTCTTCTTATTCTTTTCATTTCATAAATGATTAGGGCATGTGTTAGAACAATTCAGAGGTCATGCAAGGTGATTTCAGTTCACCCACATCTGTTTGCCATTAATTCGTCCTTCGGTTCGTCGAAAACAATATCGGTCACGTCCCCTCCCTTCTCCCTGCACCCTGTTCTCTCCTGGCTGATTAGTACCTGCAATAATCCGATGAAGAGGACTTGAGGGAACCGCTAAGATCAAAGAACAAGATTGGGAGAAGAGATGGCTGATATTACTTGTTGCAGAACGACCAAGGGCGGCCTCCTCTCAAGTCGTTTGCAGGACAGCAAGCCAGGGGGAAAAGAGATCGTGAGGGTTAGGAGAGATAGAGGTTTCTTGAGTTTTTTGGAGGGTTTAATATTTTGTTTAGTTTTTATCTCCTAGGTCTCTTTAAATCAAATAGGAGTCATCCCCCATTGGATATGGTTTTTCAACTCCTAATAAGATAACATTATGTTATCTGTTGGCCAGTTATTTGAGTCGAACTTGGTTCTTTGTTTTTCTCTCTGCCTGTGTAGGTTATTACATTCTTACCCCCTTATAAGAAAATTCGTCCTCGAATTTTGCACTAAGTAGAGGGATTACCGAAAAAATGTGGAAATTCTTGGCGCATTTCCGACTCGAGTTCCCATGTCGCATTATCACCGTGATGGTAACGCTAAGCTACTCTGACCATGAGCACATCCTTGTTCTTTTGACGTTACACCTTACGCTCCACTATATGTGTTGAATACTCAGCAAAGGTCAGGTCTGCAACTAGATCTGGCTCCTCTATCCTTAGAACATTTGCAGCATCGTGCCTGTACTTCTTGAGCTTGGATACATAAAATACATTATGCACTCTCCCATAAGATGGGGGTAAAGCTAGTCTTCATGCAGTCTCGCCTACCAGCTCGAGTATCTCGAAAGGACCTACATAGCGAGGATTGAGCTTTCCTCGCTTGCTGAATCTCATGACCCCTTTTTATAGGAAATACTTTCAGCAGAACTTGTTCACCAGTCTGAAGATCCTAATCTTGTCTACCCCTATCTGTATAACTCTTCTATCTATCGTGCACATTTGATAACATATTCTAGATCCTCACAACATTCCTTGAGTACTCCACTATTTCTTTCATTTCCTCTATGCTCATGATCCTTTCTTCATCCACTTCACCCCAATGCGTAGGTGAGTGACAGTGCCACCCGTACAAAGTTCTAAATGGTGTCTTGCCGGTGTTCGAAAGATAACGATTTTTATAAAGGGATTTGATCCACCATAATGGATCGTCATTATTAACATGTATTTCTTATTCCACTATCCTCCAAATATATAACATTATAATTGCCAGAATCAATAACCTCCTTAAAAGGAGTGATAGTGGACATTGTTATCGTTATTTTCAATCATATTGGTAAATTTGAACTTAATGGGCAAGCACTACATCTACTCCTATGAAATTACGTTCAATTAAATTTTCTAACATCACATGAACTTAAATTTTCTAACATCACATGAACTTACTATCATTTCTTTTATTTCTTTTATTATTATTATTATTATTATTATTATTATTATTATTATTATTATTATTATTATTATTATTATTTTCACTCTATCCTCAGCCTATGCTAATAGTAGTGTAGGTACACTTAATTGGTCGCCCTCTAATGTCATATTAAGCCTTTATATTTATCAATTAATTAAGATTTTAACATTTTTATTCATTCTCATATAATCCTCATATTTTCTAATTGTCTGACATTAGACTTTAAAGTGAAAATTTATCATAATTTCATAATTTTATATGCCCCGTGTATCATTGCATTTGTGAGTTACATATTAACATAGCTATTGATCCGATAAAATACAACTTATCTTCCTGAGAGTCTAGGATCCCTATGTCTATCAATCGTTCGAACTCAATGGGATTCACCATTTAACATCGTCCAATGTCGATGTTCTGGTGATATAGTGTATTGGTAGTATTTCATAGATATGTTCTCTTGACTTCCATCTGAGATCAGATGTCTTAAGAGATTGTTCAAAGCATAGAACTAGTTAATTGTCAGATAAGACAATTGTATCAGTCTTATAAATCATTCGACGTCTTTTCTATGACTCGATACCTTGTATTAATACTTTGTTTAATATACTGACCATGGAAGTTGCCTTCATCTTTAACCTCTTGGTTTTACATTGTATTACCTTCAATTATCTTTTTCTTACAATGACATATCATATAATTTCATAGAAGGCTAGTGGTTACACCCTACCACACTGAGTTCTTTTCTTCTTGAGTGGGGTATCTTTCAACTCCGTGTATGGGGAATGAATCGGTATAATAATCATATGGAAGAGAAAAACACTCTGAATCAATGTTAAAATCGAACAAGGGGTCGCTACATAGTATGATCTAATCCATAATGAACAAAACAATATACGCACACTATCTAACTTACGTCCTTAGTAAAACATCATGAATGCAAGTAAACACATGGAATGAATTCAAACAACCAAACAAGAAACAAAGCAACCAACAAAATACAAGACAAACAATCATCTTTCTTCATGCATATCATTTCACTGTCCTTTGCCTTAACAATATCTTGTAGCACATGGAAGAGGTTCGGGATAATCTTAAAGTTGGAAAGGAGAACTAATCCATATATAAGACTTATGATCTAAACATGAGTGATCCACTTGGTCCAGACAAAATTTTGAAAATTACTTCACTATCATTTGCTTTAACGATGTTATTTATTACCTTGAAGTCGATAAGGAGATTCATCCATATCTAAAACTTTTGGTTAGGATAGTAATTTGATCCATTTGGTCGAGGCAAAACTAAGAAATGTATTCATCATGTGGACATGGAGGTATCTTGGAGAACGTCATAAACACGATAGGATTTCATTTTTATTCTTTCTTTAATCTATTACTGTATGAATCTAATTTGTATCTTCTAATGACTTACATAATTACAGATCTTCCTTACCCACTTAAATTATTAATCGTTATCATATAATTAATTATCCTATACAATGGAACATTATTATGATATTATAAATATATTAATAGTCAAGATAAATCAATTAAAAACTTATAGTTTACTTCATAATCATCCATCTCAGGTTCATACTTCTCCAAAAATCTTATAGGGGACTTATAAAATTCCTCATACTTTACCTTAACCTCCATACTTTCTAAAATTTTCTCACTTGATGTTTCAATCTTTTAATACTTAATGGTTGGGGCCTCATATCCTCCTTAAGCATATCTCAGTTAAGAGACTTTAAATCTTTTCAAAATTTCTCACATTCATTTAACACTTTCATGCACTACTTGTTCTTATATAATTCTTTTATCAACCATGTTAGTCTATTTTGGAAATATATTTACATTGCGATAATAGAGAATTAATTCTTTAATAATGGCTATATAAAAATATACTTCATATTAATAAAATTTCAAATCTACTATATACTAAACTAAGTTAATTAAAGATATTTATTTATTTATTTATTTATTTATCTTTATATATTTATAAGTATACCATGTTATATGTACATATGTGTATGAGTATGCTAGATCTAAATGTTCGATTAACTCAGACAATTACTTATTAAAAATTTCTTCTAATATTTATTCAAGTCAATATGACTTCTGAACCCTTTAAGCTTCTATATTTGTCTATCCATATTTTATACATGATTCTTGGGCAGTTCACTAATTCTTAAAACTCTTGTATATGGATATTTCATAACTTGAACATAATTAATAATTTTTATTCTTATTTTTTTTCCAAATAAGGTAGTCCAATTAAGAATTTCGTATAACTAGTTTAGATTTGCTTAGGACCTTTATCAACATGATATAGAGGGGTCATATAAAGTCTAAGGCACAACGAGCATTATGAGTCCATATTTATCAATATAAATATATAAGGTAATTTATTAAATCCCTATATTGGTAGACCAATGGAACCACATAAGTCATAACGATAAATCATAACTTAGACATGTTTGATTTCACTTTTACTATTTGAAATCATCTCACACCTACGTGTTGTGTGAGTCGAATCCTTTAATTACTCTTATAATTTCCTCATTTCTTTCTTCAATCTACATCTCTTTGCAACTGATATGGATATTCATTTTCCTCTTCATACTGCTGCAGTCAGTAGAAGAAGTCCGTGAATAGAACGATCATGAAAGAGTTGGAAAACATGAATTATAAGAAACATAATCGTTTCTTATATTTTATTCTTTAAATATCCGTAAGACTCATTCTTCATGTGAGTATATTTATCCACATACTTATTACATATTCTGTTCCAATTTGTTCGTAACCTTTATGACCCTTTTTTGTCTAATCACTAATAACATTTAAGTTGATTCCTACCAGAATAACCTCCTTAAGAATCAACCACTCATGTGAAATACATATCAATACATCAATAAATAATAACTCAAAACAAAAAAGATCTTACTTGTACTTTAAGGTGGAGGGTGTGGCGACTGCTCGGCGATAGCACATGAACTAATACCATACTATTCTATACACTAGGACGTCAAGAGAGTCCTGACTTTAGGCTCTGATACCATAAATGTAACGCCTCCAAATCGACCCCCGCCACGTGGCGAAGACCAACCTGGAGACGCTACGACATGCTATGACTTTGACCATAATGTTGACCATATCTCAGTCAAAAATCGAGACACGTCAGCGGAAGAAAGAAAAATAAAGAAATAAAGAAAAAGGATAATTTTAATTGCGGATGTCTAAAAGTGGCTATATCATTTCTAAAAAATAAAATGAAGTTTTACATAATGAATCTATAATGCGGAAGGTAAAGAAAAACTAATAAACAATCTAATAAGTCATGTGGTTCATGTGTTGTCTTGTCGCCAGAGCTTCGTCACCACACACCTACTCTATTTCGTCACTGACCTGGTCCTGTAGAAATCAGACACAAGGGAGGAGGTCCTCCCGTAAGCTTTACAACCTAGTGGGGAATCACATGATATGCAATGCATGACATGAATAGAATAATCAGAGGTAAATAATCATGCTTAACTTGAACTTAAAAAGGATAACATGACAACATCATATATCATAATAAAAATAAGAATAGGAAGATATCATGGACCATGAGAATCAAATGATGCTTAGTAAACTTAAAATCATGGCATACTTGAAAATCATGACAATAACTTGACTTGACTTAATCATGCTTCTTGATCTTGGTTTATTATTAGAAATCAGGGTGACTTTAGATGCTTTTAATTTTGGGAGTATTCCAAGCAAACGATACGGCCTTGTGTGGATCAGTGGGTGATCAAATCATGACCAAGGGAGCTACCCTTATCTTGATGCACTTGACTTGGACTGGCAACCCATTGTTAATCTTCTGTCTGAACTTGTTAGACACTTTTATCAACTTATGTATCTTTGTTCTTTATTCAATGGAGATGATAATAAATCATTAAAAAGATAGATCTTGAAAATCAGGAATGAATCTATGTGGGAAAAGAAAATAGGATACACAAGCAATATTCGAATTAGGAAGTGGATTAGTTAATAAATCGAATAAAAAGTTTTACTGAAAATCGGTCGATTGGTTCTTGGGAACGGTCGACCGGTTGGCTTCAGGTCGATTAACCAGTCTGTTCAGATCGGTCGACCGGTTGGTTGATTCGAGCTAATCGGATCGGCCGATCCGTTCAATTGAACGATCGACTGGTCGGCAGGTGGAACTTAGGGATCGGTCGACCGATCAGGTGACAATGAAGGGGAATTGGTCGACCATATGTAAATCAAATCGTCAGAGAGATCAGTAAATCGGTCGATCGGTGTTTAATAATGCACTAGAATCGATCGACCGGTAGGCGTCCTGCAGAAATTCCAAATCACGAAAATTCCTTAAAATCCTAGTGCAATCTCAACCTAAAATAGTTCCTAACTCCTAGCAATCAATCAAGCAACAACAGAACAGAACGAATCAAACATTAATTCAAACAAATAGAGAAATCAAGAAATCAAACAAATCAAAACGATAATTTGGACCCTTCTTCTTATTCTTTTCATTTCATAAATGATTAGGGCATGTGTTAGAACAATTCAGAGGTCATGCAAGGTGATTTCAGTTCACCCACCTCTGTTCGCGATTAATTCGTCCTTCGGTTCGTCGGAAACAATATCGGTTACGTCCCCTCCCTTCTCCCTGCACCTTGTTCACTCTTGGCAGATCAGTACCTGCAATAATCCGATGAAGAGGACTTGAGGGAACCACTGAGATCAAAGAACAAGATTGGGAGAAGAGATGGCTGATATTACTTGTTGCAGAACGACCAAGGGCGGCCTCCTCTCAAGTTGTTTGCAGGACATCAAGCCAGGGGGAAAAGAGATCGTGAGGCTTAGGAGAGAAAGAGGTTTCTTGAGTTTTTGGGAGGGTTTAATATTTTGTTTAGTTTTTATCTCCTAGGTCTCTTTAAATCAAATAGGAGACATCCCCCATTGGATATGGTTTTTCAACTCCTAATAAGATAACATTATGTTATCTGTTGGCCAGTTATTTGAGTCAAACTTGGTTCTTTGTTTTTCTCTATGCATGTGTCGGTTATTACAGTCGACGCCTCATCAAAGGACACCTTTCTATTGTGAATAACCTAACCAGATTCTATAGCATTTTACACCTGCGCCATATCCCATAAAGACTCCTTCTTTGGCCCTTAGTTTCAACTTTCCTTTGTCAACATGATAATATGTTGGACAATAAAAATTTTCATGTTAGTTATTTTGTAGGATTTTATAATCATACCTCAATAGGAGTTTTGAGATCGATCTCAGTTGTAGGGCTTCGATCCACCAAGTAATATATTTTGTTGATAACCTCAACTAAGAATGACTTGTTCAAACTAGAATTTGAAAGCATGCATTGTGTCCTTTTTAGAAGTGTTCTGTTCATGCATTCTACTACACCATTTTACCGCGGTATATCTCTGATGTTACGATGTTTGGTAATGCCTTCATTCTTGCATATAATCAAATTCAAATGAACAGAAGTTTAAATCATTTTTAGAGATAAGAAATATCTAAAACCTCCTAGAGATGGAATACGAGAGGGGTCACAATAGTCAACATGAATATAATTGAGTATTGTCTTCATCTTGTGCACTATTTTGTTTAATTGAAGTCATTTTTGGTTGCAGAAGATGCAATGCTTGCAGAACCGATTTCATATATCTTCTAACTACTCAAAAGATTGTGTTTGTGGATGAAGTCCATCTCCTTTTTACTCAATGTCCAGGTTGCATGTGTCAAAACTTGGATGCTTCTAATTTTGATTTAGATGAACTAATTATTGCAGTCATGCCAAAAATTGTTGTGCCTTGTAATATGTACAAGGACTTACTCATTTCATGACTTCAACATCACCCTTGGTGACCATGAGAATTAGGGGTGTTCACGGGTCGGCTTGACCCGACCCGACCCGCCCAATTACACTCGGGTCGGGTTATATGTTTTCGGATCGACAAACCCAAACCGACCTGACACTAAATGGGTCAGCTCGGTTCGGGTCGGGTTCATGGGTTACCCATTTCTTTTTTTTTTTGCATTAAGCTGATTGTTGAAGTAAATTACCAATGAAATAGAAACTTCAGCGCAATATGATATAGAAAGTAATGTAAGGCACTATCGACGATTTTGAGTGCAACCGCAACTATATAACAATTAACATGGACTTCCAACTTCCAAGTCTAAATGAATAAGACGACTAGATGAGATGAGATTGGATTCTTCTTTCCCCACGCCAAAACTCTACGGGTCTTGATCTAATTCTTGTGCTATGTCTAACACCAGATTGTCATCCCAAACCAGCACCCGAAAAGTACGAAACAAGTTGACCATGTGACCAACAAATACACTAAGAACTCAAAGGTTGTGTTTGGATTGGGGATTTCAAGTTCCCGTAAGTTCTCGAGAACTAATCGATTTGATTAAAAAGTTTGAGTTAGTGTTTGGATGAAAAAGTGTAATGATAGGAATTTAAAAAGTTGATTTGATAGATAAGTTTTAGTAGGTGTTTAATTAAAAAGTAAGAACTAAGAATATATTTTATTATTTTATGAGGTATAAAATGATAGTAAATAAGAATATGTTATTAATATTATAATTTACATAAATTATTATATTATTATATTATTTATTTATTTCATTAAATATTTTAATTATTATTAATATTATAATTTATGTAAATCTAAATATCCAAATATAATAATTTACGTACATCTTACGGTCCAAACATAATGTATTTTTTTAAAAAATAATTGAAAAGTTTAATTAATAAAGTATTTATTAATTATAAGAACTAAATATTTCATAATTTTTAATTAATTATATTTAATAATTTATTTTATAAGATGATTAATAATGTATTAATATATACTAAATTATATATACGTACATTATAAAATAATTAAAAAAAAGATGAAAGAAGAAAAAATCAAAAGTTGCGGCTGACATGACATAAGTAAAAAAAACGTTGACAAGAACTTTTGGTCAGAACTTTTCATGACATAAGTAAAAAAAAACGTTGACAAGAACTTTTGGTTCTGAACGTCACGTGACGGGAACATTTAATGTTGATGGAAAAATTCGAGAACAGGGAGAAAAGATCACAGAGAGATTGCAAGAAAAATAGAGGAGACACACGAATTTACCCAGGTTCACCCTTGAGATTAGGGCTACGTCCTGCAAAGGAGGTTCCACTATATCGTTTAGGTTTACAGCCGCCACACAGATTACACCAGAAATTAGGCTATTAATAACCTCTCCAAACCGGGTTTAAAACCCAAACAAACAGAGAAAAAATCTAATCCGAACCACACGGACCGGCTAAACAAAAGTCCAAAACCCGTCTAGGTTTCGGGGGCGCTGCCCCCGAACCCCCGCCCGCTCATCGGCGGCTATAAACCTAAACGATATAGTGGAACCTCCTTTGCAGGACATAGCCCTAATCTCAAGGGTGAACCTGGGTAAATTCCTGTCTCCTCTATTTTTCTTGCAATCTCTCTGTGATCTTCTCTCCCTATTCTCGAATTTTTCCATCAAATGTTGCCGTCACACACTGTGTTTGGCTGAACAAGGTCATTTGATCATTACTGTTCATTTGACTGAGAGGCCGGTCGATCGCACATATGGACCGGTCAACCTGTACACTTTCTTTTATGAAAAATATGATCGTTGACGAATTCTGCACTATCCGGTCGACCTGTGTATTGGACCGATAGACCGGTACCTCGACCGGTACAGTCTCGACATTTTGCTGGTTGAAATTGGGCATTTTCTGCATGGACCGGTCGACCTATTCTGGACCGGTCGACTTGTGTTCTTGACTGGTCGACCTGTTTTCCAACCGGCAGCTCGACCGCCCTGCACTATTTTAAGCATAACTTTTTGCACACTTATCCAAATGAGATGATTTTTTATTCTATGGAAAGATAACCGAATTTTCTACAACTTTGATATTTATGATTAATCCAAAATCTAATATTATCATAGTTAATTATTTATTCAAAGTGTAGTGCATAAAGTTATCCTTTTTTCTTTAAATGTTTTTAGCATTTTAACTTTAATCTTTCGAGGTTTGTATCATCAAAATATAATTTTATATATCACTAAAACTTAGATCCAACAATCACCCCCTTTTTTATGAAGACAAACCGAGAAATATGAAAAATGTATAAGTTGCGAAAAAATTATAACATAAATTGTAAAATCAATTTTACTCCCCTTAACACTCAACTTTCCTTACAATGATAGATATTCACATAAGTATAAATTGTAAGGAACTCTTCATATAAAGTGATATTCAGATCATATTTCTCCTATATTTCTCCCCCTTTTGGTTCATCAAAAAGAATAATTTGTATATGAAGCATATATGAAATCATATGTAACTCCCCCTTAATCATGCCATCTTCGAAAATAAATTATTTTCCCCTTTTTCATATTAGAAATATGTAAAATATTGCATCAAAAAGAGTTAGTATGTAAAAAATAACTCATTCTAAATTTATGACTATTTTATAATGACAAAATGAAAATAATTTGATGAAGGCCAAAAGTATATATATATATATTAATAATCAAAATATGGCATAAAACTTTGATACAACAATGATATTCATGATATGTCAAAATGATGTTTAGTATCCTCCCACTATCACTATTACCAATTTTAGATGTTTTCTCTTTTCAAAGAAATAGTAATTTTGAATTTTTGAGTGAAATCAAAGATAGATGATACTTTTACCATAACCGTTGTGCCTTTACATTTCCAATTCCTCATTTGCTTTACATGTGAGGCACACCTGAAAAAAAAATCATTTAAACTTTGGTACCCAAAATTTTTTGGATCCAATTTTGTTAGTCAAAGTTCCTTTTGAAACCCGTATCATCTTATGTTTTGAAGATTTTCTTACTTTGCATTGATAAGCATAATGGCCATAAAATTCACATGCAATATGTGATTTTCTATCGTAAGAATGATTAGACTTCCAATAAGAGTTTTCATGCCCAAAGTATTTCGTCGAATTATCTTTCTTTACATAAGAACTAGTTTTATTATTATTTTGTGAATTTTTCAAAAGATCATTTTCCTTCTTTGCTTTTTCTAAAGAACATACTAGTTTTACAATTTAACATGCATGTGTATTTTCTAGAGTTTCAATTTCATATTTTAGGTTTTCATTCTCCATAAAACATGTATTCTTTTCTTCTTTTAAATTTTCAATTTCGTGTCATAATTTCTCATTTTCCTCTTTAAGTGAGTAATATCTTTTTATAAGGGAGGAAAGTTCTTTATTTACATCTAAAGAAATATTTATCGGAAGAGCTCGATTAATCATTATTTGAAGGATTATAAGTTACCTCATCGTCGTGTGTCATTAAGCACAAGTATGCTTCATCACTGAAAGAGCTTGACGAGTCACTTGTTTCATTTGACTCTTCATACTTTTTTCTTTTTACCTTTTCGAGATGTCTCTTCTTTGTGATTTTTATATGATCTTCGGGTAGACTTCTCATCGTTTCTTTCTTCTTCACAAACTTGAGATACTTATCTAATTTTCTTGTGTAGCGGGTGAGTCTATTTTCATCCATTTCTTCTTCATTTGAGTCTTCTTCATTTGCATTTGCCTTTAATGCCAATGTTTTCTTCTTAGGGGCTTTTTCTTCTTGATCTTCTTGGATTGAAATCTCATATGTTAAAAGTGAACCAATAAAATCATCAAAATCCAATTTGATCAGATCTTTTTCTTTAATCACGGTTCGCTTCGTATGCCATTTGGAGGAGAGAGATATAAGAATCTTTTTCACTTTTGGAGGGTTAGTTCTTGACTCGTCCAATGAGGCTAAGCCATTCAAAATATCATTAAAACGAGCAACCATATCATTTATGAATTCATTTTCATGCATCTTGAAGGAATCATATTGATGATTCAAAATATTAAATCTAGATTCTTTGACTTTATACGTTCCTTCATAAGTAGTAATGAGTTTCTTCCAAATTTCGGTTGCACTTTTACAATTAGAAATCCGTTGAATCCAAAGCACAATAAAATATATTTTTGACTTACAAATCAAGTTTTGAAAAAATCTTACAATCAGTAGGTAACTTTTCATGAACATAATAACCTTTTTCAACTATATCCCACATGTCGATATCAATAGAACAAATGTATACTTGAATCCTAATTTTCCAATATTGAAAATTTGATACATTTAAGAGGGGAGGACGACTAACTGATTGTCCTTCGGCAAAAATAAGTTCACTTGATGCCATGGCTCTTAAGATGGTTAAATCTTAAAATAAGATAATTGAATATTAAAAACTTTTAGATCTAAAGACGATTAGATCTTAAAATAAGATGATTCAAAAAATTAAAACAAGAGCAACCCGCTCTGATACCAATTGTAGGATCCCGGAGGGCATCAAGAGGAGGGGTGAATTGGTGTTTAATTCAAAAATGTCAATTTCACAAAAATCGTCGCGGAAGTTTAAAATCGATTCTTAAATCCTTTACAATTCAGACCATAAATTTAATATTAGAGGGAGAGAGAGAAAATCAAATGCAAACACACGGTGGTTGTTAATAAGGTTCGGCCACACCTTGGCCTACGTACTCGCTCCGACTTCTCGACCTTGAAACCATCGAAGATTCCACTAATCCCTTCCTTTATTCCAAATGGGGCAAGGAAGAAAGTCTTTTACATCAACCATATTTTCTCCACTTCGAGAGGCAAGGCAACCTCTCTTTCTAGAAAGCTAATCTTTTTCTCTCGCTCAAGAGGTAAGATTTAGAACCTCTTTTACACAGGAGCTCTCTCTAATTTTTCTGAATAAAAATGTTTCTCTATTTTACAATTCTATGCTCACAAGAGTGAAATAGAGAAATAAAGAAAACTATAAATGATAACTTCAAGAGAAATAATCTTCTTTTGATTTCTTGAATTTTTGCTTCAATACTTGGATGGGTGCACTTCCTTTTGGCTTTGGTACTCCTTTTATAGGCTTCTGCAAGTGAGAAAGTCATTCAAAAATCATTCCACAATTTTTTCCTTCAAATTTGACCGTTACTGTTCATTTGACTGAGAGGCCGGTCGACCGGTACACTTTCTTTTATGAAAAATATGACCGTTGGGAAATTCTGCACTGTCCGATCGACCTGTGTATTGGACCGGTAGACCGGTACATCGACCGATATAGTCTCGACATTCTGCTGGTTGAAATTGAACATTTTTTTGCACGGACTGGTCGACCTGTGTTCTGGACCAGTCGACCTGTGTTCCTGACCAGTCAACCTATTTTTCAGCCGGCAGCTCGACCGCCTTGCCCTATTTTAAGTATAAGTTTTTGCCAGTTATCCAAATGAGATGATTTTTTATTCTATGGAAAGCTAATAGAATTCTCTACAACTTTGATATTTATGATTAATCCAAAATCTAATAGTATCATAGTTAATTATTTTTTCAAAGTGTAGTGCATAAAGTTATCATTTTTTCTTTAAAGTTTTTCAGTATTTTAACTTTAATCTTTCGATCTTTGTATCATCAAAATATAATTTTATATATCACTAAAACTTAGATCCAACAAATTCATCTTGATATTTTGACTCAAGACGTGCACCCCACATTCTGCCACATCCCAGCAACAGGGTGCTGCCCACTTTCGCAGTGGAACGCACCCTACCCAGTTTGGCTACAGGACGCAGCCTGCCCGGTTTGGCAGCGGAGCGCAGCCTGTCGGGTTTGGCAGTGGGACGCGACAACACCATAACCTGGGATGTGCATGCATGGGACGCTAGACAACAAGGAGGTTGATCAGCGATGGATAGACTTCTAGTCTAAATAGGAGTCTGGGATGTGCAGCTGTGGCCGGGACGCGTTGCACAGTTTGGGACATGATAACATTCCAGGGCGAAGGTGGCCATCCCCAAATACCTCAGGACGTGGCTGGAAGTCAAGGAGAACGTGCATCAAGGTTCTACTTCGAGTAGGAAGGTGTTGGGACGTGCATGGACTGCTAAACGTCAGGAGGAGTAGTCAGGAGGACATGAAGACTGGACTCCTAATGCGAGTAGGAGCTGGGGCAGGTCTTGGGAAAATATCTACTGGGGATTTTTCCAAGACATGCTAGCCAAATTTTAGCTAAGAAATCAAGGAGGATTTCCTAGTTATATTAGGCAGGGCTTTTTGCTTTAGATAAGATCTTGCATGATCTTTAGGGTCAGCTAGGATTAGGAGTTCTTTTGTAGGAGGACTCCTCCCCTATATAAACTCATGTAATCTTTTTGGTTGAAGGCATCTAGGGATCTACTCATCTAGAATTCTTCCAGGCCATGTGGGACTTGAGAGTCTAGAAAATCAAGTTGTATGGAACTTGAGAGAGAGATCAAGTTGTAACCCTAGTTGTGATATATGAGAGCTTTTCCCCTTATACTTCTTGTGTTTTTTTATTCGTGTGTTCTACAAGGGCATGAAGGCATGGCTTGCTGAGAGATGTTTCAAAGAGGGTCTCTTTAGTAGAGTTTCTTGGTGGCTGAACGGACGTCCTAAAGAAGAGAGGTGCTGTGCCGTGCCGCACGGGTGTTCGGTGAAGCAAAAATTTAGCCTGTGACAAGTGGTATCAGAGCCAAGTTCGAGGTGAAATCGAGGGCAGACCGAGTTCACGCAGGAACTTGGAGGTCCTTATTCAAGTAGAGTTTGGGGACGCTAAGCCAAGAACCATAAAAGAAGACAGTTGGAGTGAAGGGCAGCGGCTGGTGATGCCTTGGCTGCAGAGAATCGTCACTTGAGGAGAGGTACGATGCAAGACTCGGCGGACCAGTCCCCTCTAATTTTCTTCTTATCCATGAAGGACCTGGCGGACATGGAGGTTCATCCACTATGGCCAGCTGGTCTTGGTGCGCAGGTGGTTGTCCTAGGGGCGTGGTTCTGGGCGGCACCTATAAAAGAGGTCACGACATTGGAGAAAAAGACCCAAAGCTTGTGGCTATTGATGAAGGCTAGAGTGATTCTTCCAGAATCTTGCACCGGAGGTAGCCTCCCAAGGCGTGGGAGTGCACGACGATGGACTTGGTGGGAGAACAGACCCATCAGGTGCATTGCACATCCGATGTTGCTGGCTAGGACGCATGGCACAGGAACCGAGAGGTGCGACGGCAGGTTCGAGGCATGCACATGCCTTGGCCATGGTGGTCCATAATGACTACGAGCGTGTCCGGTCTCTGGAGGAGCAGGCTAGGGAATTTTCCCTGTGATGATCCTAGGTAGGGTCATCCTTCATAAGCTGCAAAGTAGGGCGGGACGACCAACGACAACAGGGGCCGCCCCAGGATCCTTGGCGCAACAGGGATGTTGATGGGCGACGTCCATGTTAGTAGGTGCAGTCTACTAACACCTCATACTCCAATCAAGAAGGTTCCCCAAGCAGGGCGCACAAGCCATATCCTCGGTACGAGCGGCAGGAAGGCCATGCACCGGAACTTTCAGCGGAGCGAAGTTTAGAGCAGTCCTATTCCTTGGACGATGACCAGCGCGACATGTCCTTGGAACATGCGGACAACAACTGAGCACTAGGGATGATGGCGTGCAGGCCATGTCCTTGGAACGTTGGCATGGGACCATGGCAGGCGGTCATGTCATTGGATCTTCAGCGAAGTGAAGATCGAAGTGGTCCTATTTTGGGACGATGACGAGTAGGTCATGTCCCCACGACATGCGCATGGAGGATGATTGTGGGACGCTAGCAAGAGGCCATGTCCCAGGTTGAGGACGATCAGGTCATGCACTTGGGACGTAGGCGAGGAGGCCCTATCCCAGGATCTCCAGCGGAGTGGAGATCATGGAGGTCGGGCACTAGAGGATCCGTTCAAAGAGGAACATGGTCGAGCCTAGTCGAGCAGCAAGGTGGACGCACTTCACTGCTCGACGCAGTTTGGAAGAGGCCAAGATGTTGGCCAGACTTTGGATAGAAGGGCGCCAAGGACATGATGTGTGGATTTCGTCCTCGGACATGTGCACTAAGACGATATCGCACATGTTCTACAAATCGGCGATCAACGACGATTGGTGGCCAACGTGACACCTTGGGACGACTAAGGTGACACTGTGAGGGGCTATGGTTCGAGTAGGACTTCCCTAAAACAAATGCCTTCAAACGGTTCAGGCCAAGTGAAGGACAACAGTGTGGCATCTTCAGCTACAAGGTGGCACGATAGGAGTGCGGCTCGAGCAGGAACTCTCCCCAAGGGTGTTCTTTCTGGGCGCAGTTGAGAGGAGAACAATGAGGTGTTGAGGAAGAAAAGTTGGTCGTCCCTTGGACCAGTGATCATGGTTCACATTGAGGATGTTGGTGAGAACATCCTGGCTAGTTGGAAAAGGCTACCAACCTTTAGGCTTTCGTCGAGGGAGGTGTCATGGTGTGCGACAAGGATGAAGTTCGGGACATGGCGTGCAGGCCACGTCCGGGGCAATGGTGAGGAGGCTATGTCCCAGGATCTTCAGTGTAGTGGAGGTTTGGCGTGATGGCGCCTTTGGACAGCAAGGCGGCACTAGTGGATCCGTTCAAGTAGGAACTAGATCAAGCATTGGTGGGGCGGCTTCTTCTTGGACGAATCATGTAGCAGCGAGACAAGGCATTACCCGGGTGGCAATGATTTGGGTGGGGGAGGATGTCATATCCCATGTTCTGCCACAGCCTAGGGATAGGGCGCTGCCCACTTTGGCAGTGGAATGCACTCTGCCTGGTTTAGCAGTGGGTCGCACCCTGCCCGATTTGGCAATGAGACGCACCCTGCTTGGTTTGGCAATGGAACACACCCTAACGGCTTTAGCAGTAGGACGTGGCAACACCCCATAACGCTGGTCGTCCCATGCAACGAGCTGGAGGTGTGGCACTTCTAGTCCAATTAAGAGTAGGACTCCTAATCCAAGCAGGAGTTGGGACGAGCATGGTGGGCATGCGATGAGTATGGAGGCAAGGTGCACTCCTAATCCGAATAGGAGTCAAACTTGGGATGGGGACGCGTAGCGGACGCTGCCTGGTTTGACAACAGGACCCTGGACAACACTATCATCCCAAGCATCGAGCGGCGAGCAGATAGTCAAGTCCTAGTCCGAGTAAGACTTGGCCTGTGACATGCATGGGACGCTGGACATCGATGGATATATTCCTAGTTTGAATATGATGAGGGGCAACAGCGGCGCAATAACAGAATTAATTCATGCAGGTCACCATAGCAACCTGATACGACGAGCGTATCAAAACTGACATGCAAAGAAAACAACGAGACACAAAGGTGTCAAGAAAACACAGCACGAGACGAATCTTCACTTCAACTTGGAGAACACCAAGAGAAAGAAACAATTATTTCTGAAAAGTCCGAATAACAATAATGTCAGCAAATAACTCAATTGTTCCCTTTTATAGGGTTCAGCAATACAAATTTTATCCTAAGTAGGACTCCTAATAGACTAGATAAGGAAATATTGACTCAACAAAAATTAAATACTAACAACAACTAAATACTATAAATTGAATGCTAATCAACAAATAAATATCTAAAATAGCTCACACTTGTTGGGTCAAAGTTTTAATGATATATAAAATTATATTTTGATGATACAAATCTCGAAAGAATAAAGTAAATTGTTGAAAAAGGTCAAGTAAAAATAGATAACTTTATGCACTACACTTTGATTAAATAATTGACATTAGTTTTATTAGATTCTGGATGAATCATGAATATCAAATTTGTAGAGAATCATGTTAGCTATCCATAGAATTCAAGATTATCTAATTTGGATAAATGTGCAGAAAGTTATGATCAAAACAGTGTAAGTCGGTCAACCTGCCGGTTGAAGCAAAGTAGATCGGTCGAGACAACACCGATCGACCGATCCAAGATGTCGGTCGATCGATCAAATACATGAGCTGCCCAAATCCACGTCGAGACTATACTGGTCGACAGTCCAATTGAAGCACCGGTCGACTGATCAGCTTACGGCTACAAAGCAAAATGACGAGACTATACCGGTCGACCGATCAAGTGCGGTAATTAGAGAAATCAGCGCAAAGGTCATATAGACCGGTCGACCAGTCTATAAATGTGATCGACCGGTCCACTAGTCAAATGAACATTAATGATTATATTTCAAAAAGAAAAATGTTGAATAAATTCTGGACAAATTTTCCACATGCTAGAGTCTATAAAAGGAGTGTCAAAGCCAGAAGCAAAGACACTCATCCAAGCATTGAAGCAAAATTTTAAGAAATCAAAAGAAAATCATTTCTCTTGAAGTTATCATTTAGAGCTTTCTTTCTTTCTCTCTTCTCTTCTTGTGAGTATTGTAAAAGAGAGAAACTATTTTTCAGAAAGATTGTGAGAACTCCTATGTAAAAGAGGCTCTAAATCTTATCTCTTGAGCGAGAGAAAAGATTAGCTTCTTAGGAGAAGAGGTTGCATTGCCTTTTGAAGCGGAGAAAATGTGGTTGTGTAAAGGGCTTTCTTTCTTGCCCCATTTAGAACAAAGGAAGTGCTAGTGGAATCTTCGACGGTCTCGAGGTCGAGAAGTCAGAGCGGGAACATAGGCCAAGGTGTGGTCGAACCTCGTCAACAATCATCGTGTTCATTATGTTTGATTTCTCTCACTCTCCTTCTCATATCGTGTTTATAAATTGAATTGTCAAGGTTTTAAGAATCGATTTTAAACTTTCGCGATGATTTTCGTAAAATCTCGATATTTTTGATAGAACACCAATTCCCCCTCCCCCCTCTTGGTGCCCTTTGGAATCCTACAATTGGTATTAGAGCGGGTTGCTCTTGTTTGGATTTTTTTGGATCATCTTGTTTTAAGATATAATCATTTTTAGATCTAATTGTTTTAAGATTTAATCATTTTTTAAATATTTAACCATTTTAAAAGCTATGGCATCAGGTGGATTTAGTTTTGCCGAAGGACAATCAATTAGTCGCCCTCCTCTTTTATATGCATCAAATTTTGCATATTGAAAAATTAAAATTCAAGCCTACATATATTCTATTGATATAAATATGTGGGACATTGTTGAAAAAGGCTATTATCTATATGAAAAGTACCTTCAGAACATGACGAAAGATAAAAAGTTTTTTCAAAACTAGGTTGGAAAGCTAAAAATATTTTTTATTGTGCTTTGGATTCAACCAAATTTAATCGGATTTTTAATTATGAAAGTGCAACTAAAATTTAGAAAAAACTTATTACTACTTATGAAGGAACAGATAAAGTCAAAAAATCTAGATTAAATATTTTGAATCATTAATACGATTCCTTCATGATGCATGAAAATGAATTCATAAATGATATGGTTGTTAGATTTAGTGGCTTCACTTACTTCGGCGAGCCAAGAACTAACCTCCAAAAAGTAAAAAAGTTTCTCGGTCTCTCACATCCAAATGGCATATAAAAAGGACCGTGATTGAAGAGAAAACTTGAATAGTCTGGATTTCGATGATCTAATCGGTTCACTATTAACCTATGAGATCGGAATCCAAGAAGAAGAAGAATTCAATGCTCCCAAAAAGAAGGCATTAGTTTTGAAAGAAAACAAAAATGAAGAAGACTCAAGTGAAGAAAAAGTGGACGAAAAAAACTCGTCCGCTACACAAGAAAACTAAATAAGTATCTCAAGTTGGTGAAGAAAAAAGAGAAGAATGAGAAGCCTCCCCGAAGATCATACAAAAATTACAAAGAAGAGACATCTCAAAAACGTAAAAAGAAAAAGTACGAAGAGTCAGTGAAATAAGTGACTCGTCAAGCTCTTCCAGTGATGAACCATACTTATGCTTAATGGCACACAACGATGAGGTAACTTCCAATCCTTCAAATAATGACTCATCGAGCTTTTTCGAAGAAAATATTTCTTTAGACGTGAATGAAAAACTTTCCTCTCTCATAAAAAGATAATTTTCAACTAAAAAGGAAAATGAAAAATTACTACATGAGATTGAGAAGCTCAAAAATGAAATTGAAACTTTAGAAATTACCATGCATGTGAAGTTGTAAAACTAGCATGTTCATTAAAAAAAGTAAAACAAGAAAGTGCTTCCTTGAAAAATATACAAAATAGCGATAAGACTATTCCTCATATAATTTTAGGAATTATTTTGTACATGAAAATTATTATTGGAAATCCAATCATTCATATGGTAGAAAATCATATCTGAAATGTTTTACATGTGAATTTTATGGTCATTATACTTATCAATGCAAAATAAGAAAATAATCACCTAATAGCATAATTTAGGTTCCGAAAGAAACATTATCTAACAAAAACGGTCCCAAAAAAATGTCTGCACAGTGCCCTCTGCGCATAGGTGACTCACCTCGCGCACTACGCGTAGAGGCGAAATCGCCTCTGCGCGCAGCGGCGATTTCGCGCTGAGGCGAAATCGCCTCTACGCGCGGTGAAAGGGGCGGCAGCGATGGCGAAAGGAGCAGCGGCGACAGCGAAAGGAGCGAAATCGGCCGAAAGGGGCGGCGGCGAAATCGGCCGCGCAAAGGGCACTGTGCAGACATTTTTTTATTTGTGATTTTTTTGTAATTTTTTTAATTACTCACATTTTAATTAATTTAATTTTTTTTGCAGAAATAGATGGAGCGAATAATCAATCTATCACTCCAGTCGAAAGCAATACAATTCAATCCGAGAATACCCCGGCAAGTTTCGAAAATGAAAATTAGAAGAAAGAAGGAAACCTAAACAAAAAAGGTTTAACTTCTCAAGCATTGAGTCATTATCATAGAGAATTAATTGATGGAAAATTTCGTGTAATATGCAAGTATTGTCAAAAGAATATTTGTGGTGATACAAAAAATGGAATTTCGCATTTGCATGATCATCTAAAAATTTGTAAGTTTCGTACAACAAGAGGACCAAAGCAAGCAACTTTAAAAAATTTACCAACTTTAGACAATAAAGGTGATACATTTGTTGTTGGTAATTATTCATTTATTCAAGATGTTGCAAGGAAGGAACTTGCAAATATGATTGTCCTTTATGAGTATCCTCTTTCTATAGTAGATCATGTTGGGTTTAGACGATTTTGTGGTGCTATGCAACCTTTATTCAAGGTGGTTTCTCATAATACTATAAAAAGTGATATTATGAAGCTATTTGAAATTGAGAAGGATAAGACATCAAATATTCTTGAAAGGAATTCAAGTCGTATTACAATAACTACTGATATGTGGACTTCTAGTAATCAAAATAAAGGTTATATGGCCATTACAGCTCATTTTATCGACGACAATTGGATTTTGCAACACCTACTTTTGAGATAATTAATTGATTACTCTTGATATTATGTTTATTATATACTTTTGAAATTATAAATTTTAACATGCATCATTTTTATTCTTATAGGTTTCTTTATGTTCCGGCACCGCATAATGCCGAAGGGCTTTCGAAGGTTCTTTTGAATTGTTTATATGATTGAAATTTGGATAGAAAGGTATCAATTCTAACTGTTGATAATTGCTCAACCAATGATGCCATGATTCCCTTGATTTTTGATAAGATTCCTTCAACTTCTTTTATTTTGGGAGGAATAATATTTCATATGCGATGTTGTGCTCATATTCTGTTGTTGATTGTCAAAGATTGTTTATCTAAAATTAAATATTCTTTAGAAAAGATTAGAGAATGTGTTAGTTTTTGGGTTGGTACACCCAAAAGGGAAGAAAGATTTGCTTATACATGTAGACAATTGAATATTGCTTATTCCAAAAAACTTGTGCAAGATTGCAGAACTAGATGGAATTCTATTTATTTGATGATGGCCTCTGCTTTGCCATATAAAGATGTTTTTTATGGTATTTGAAGTTTGTGATAAATTGGAAGTTTTTTATGAAATAACTGAACTATTTTCTGGTTTCAACTATCCAACTTTAAATGATTATTTTCCTAAAGTTTGTGAAATAAGAATTGCTTTGGATGAATGACTTTCTTCTCCTAATCAAGTTATTCAAGTGATGGCTTTGAGCATGAGTTCTAAATTTGACAAGTATTGGAAAAAAATTAATGGAGTGATGACAGTAGGAGCTATTTTGGATCCAAGGTATAAAAAGAAGTTGTTGAACTATTTTTTTCCAAAGCTATATGGAAGCCAAAGCAACAATGAATTGGAGAAGGTAAAAAAATTGTGTGAAGATTTGCTTCTTGAATATCAAGCTAATGATGCTAGAAGTGCACTTGTTAATTCTTTATCTCCAGTTATAACAGAAATGGGTCCTCAACCGAAAAAACAAAAATGAGAGTGTGCTTATATTGATTTTGTAGCTGAGACTTCTTCACAAAATAGTTTGAAATCAGAATTGAAAAATTATTTAGAAGAGCTTGTTTGAATTGTTAAGTCAAATGATGGAATGTTTGACATATTGGGTTATCGAAAACAAATTGGATTAAAGTACCCAACTCTACAAAAGATTGCAAGGGACTTTTTAGCTATTCCTATTTCTACAGTTGTTTCAGAATCTGCATTTAACACTGGAGGTCGTGTATTGAGTACACACCGTAGTAAATTGAAAGAAGACACTGTTGAAGCATTAATGTGTTATCAAGATTGGTTGCATAATATATTAAAAGATTACAATTTATCATTCATTTAATAAATTATGATGTGTCATTCTTTTTTAAACTAACAATGCTTTTTTGTTAGGTCATTCTAATGGAAAGTGTGCTTTTTACACAATCAACGAAGATGAATATGTAGATGATTGAATGATGAAATTGTGGTAATTTTTTATCATTTTTTAATTTTATTCAATTTGGTTTTATTGTACTAATCATTTTTTTATTAACTTGTAGGAAACTTTGCAAATGTGTGAATGATGAAATGAAGAGAAATGATGAATATCCTCTTATTGAACTTTAAACTTTGCAAATATTTGGAGTTGTAATTTAAATATGTGGAAACTTTGCAGATATTTGGAGTTGTAATTTAAACTTTATGTTAAGAAACTTATGGTGAAAACTTTATGTTAAAATATTTGGTGTTGTAATTTAAACTTTATGTTAAGGTAGAATTTGAAAATTATGTTATGGTGGAAAGTGTGTTCAACAAAAGATGAAGATGTAGATGATTGAATGATGAAGTTGTGGACTTGTGGTAACTTTTTATCAGTTTTTAATTTTATTCAATTTAGATTTATTCTACTAATCATTTTTTATTAACTTGTAGGAAACTTTGCAAATGGGTGAATGATGAAATGAAGAGAAACGATGAATGTCCTCTTATTGATATTTTACAAATGTTGTTAAAATATTTGGTATTGTAATTTAAACTTTATGTTATGAAACTTGTATCAAATTTAAAATTTGTGTTGTGATAGAATTTGAAAATTATGTTGTCATAAAATTTGTGTCAAAATTTGAATTTTATGTTGTAGAATTTACAATAGTGATAGATTTATAATTGTGTGCATGAATACTTTATAATAGTTGGCTATTTTCTAATTTTTCACATTATTTAATAAAAAAATTCGGGGAATCGGGTTCCCCACGGGAATTCGGGGCCCCACGGGGATCGGGGCGGGGGATAAAATTTCCCCCGAACCGGAGATTCGGGGCGGGGTCGGGGGCGGGGGCCGGGTCGTCGGGGTCGGGGCGGGGGTGGTGTCCCCCGCCCCGAATAGCGGCGGGTGCCATCCCTAGATAGGGAGAGCATGTTAAAATTTTTCAACTTTATTTTTGACATATCATGCATATCATTGTTGTGTCAATGTTTGATGCAATATTTTGATCCTTAATATATCTTGTCTTGGCTTTCATCGCTTTCATTTTGCAATTACAAAATAATCATAAATTTTGGGGGAGTTATCTTTTAAAATCTTTATGATGCAATACTTTACATGTCTATTATATGACAAAAGGGAAAGAATAAATTTTTGAAAATATTATTAAGGGAGAGTTGCATATGGTTTCTTATATGCTTCATATACAAATTATTCTTTTTTTATGAAACAAAAGGAGAAGAAATATATGAGAAATATGATATGAATATCTACCATTCTAATGAAAGCTATGAATTATGGGGAGTAAAATTGATTTTACAAGATTTTTACAACTTTTTCGTAACTTATATTGTTTTCATATTTCTCAGCTTGTCTTCATAAAAAAGGGTGAGATTGTTGGGTCAAAGTTCGAAAAATTGTATTTTGATGATCAAACCTCGAAAAATTAAAGTAAATTGTTGAAAAAGTTCAAGCAAAAATAGATAATATTATGCACTACACTTTGATTAAATAATTTACACTGGTCTTATTAAATTCTAGTGAATCATGAATATCAATTTTGTAGAGAATCATATTAGCTATCCATAAAATTCAAGATTATCTAATTTAAATAAATGTGCAGAAAGTTATGATCAAAACAATGTAGGTCGGTCAACCTGTTGGTCGAACGGTCGACTGATCAAATACATGAGCTGCCCAAATTCACGTTGAGACTATATTGGTCCACAGTCCAGTCAAAGCATTGGTCGACCGATCAGCTCAACGGCTACAAAGCAAAATGACGAGACTATACCGATTGACTGACCGATCGATAGTCCGGTCGATAGATCAAGTGCGGTAACTGGAGAAATTAGCACAACGGTCTATAACGACTGGTCCATAAATGTGGTCGACCGGTCCACTGGTCAAATCAATAATAACGATTATATTTCAAGGAGAAAAAATGTGGAATAAATTCTGGACGAATTTTTCATATACTAGAGCCTATAAAAGGAGTGTCAAAGCCAGAAGCAAAGGCACTCATCCAAGCATTGAAGAAAAACTTTAAGAAATCAAAAGAAGATCATTTCTCTTGAAGTTATCATTTAGAGTTTTCTTTCTTTCTCTTTTCTCTATTGAGCGAGTTTTTCTTTTTTTGTCTTGAAGTTTTTCTTTCTTTCCAGAAGCAAAGGACGAATTTTTCTTTTTTTCTCTTGAAGTTATCATTTCTCTTTTCTCTATTGAGTGTAAAAGAGAAAAACTATTTTTCAGAAAGATTGTGAGAGCTCATGTGCACAAGAGGTTATAAATCTTACCTATTGAGCGAGTGAAAAGATTAGCTTCCTAGAAGAAAATGTTGTCTTGCCTCTCGAAGCGAAGAAAATGTGATTGTGTAAAGAGCTTGCTTCCATGCCCCATTTGGAACAAAGGATGTCCTAGTGAAATCTCTGACGGTCTCGAGGTCGAGATGTCGAAGCGGGGACGTAAGCTAAAGTGTGACCAAACTTCGTCAACAACCACCATATTCATTGTGCTTAATTTCTCTCTCTCTCTCCCTCTCATATTGTGTTTATAATTTGAATTGCAAAGGTTTTAAGAATCGATTTTAAGCTTCCGCGATGATTTTTGTAAAATCGATATTTTGGGGACAACATCAATTCACCCCCCCCCCTCTTGATGCCCTTTGGGGTCCTACAACACTCAACTCCTAAAATAACTCAAACTTGAACTCTAAGTAATCTCATGTCTTGTAATCTCCAACTCCATCTCTTACATTAGTCCTCCCATCTTGAAAAGAGCTCGACCTCGAGCGAGTAACATCAGCAACCCTTTGGAACATACTCGAATAAATTTTTTGTATGTGCCAACTATGAACCACTCTCGTCGGAGAAATATCATGACCGTAGAAATTTCGCACTTCTGCAACATTCCTTATTGTCAGTCATTTAGAGATAACTTGCACCTTGGTTGGGTCGACTTTTATGTCGTCAGCTCCAATTAAGAACCCCAAGAACAACGGTTGTGATACCAGGAATCGACCAATGAATGGCATGAGGATTTAGTTCATGGGATGTATGAAGGTTCTTGGTGGATTTGAGAGGCCAAAGGGCATAACAAGCCACTAATAGAGGCCTTCTTTCATCCTGAAGGTTGTCTTTGTCTTCTTCTCGAATTCGAATCTGATGGTACCCACGCCTTAGATCAAACTTGGAGAAAATAGTAGCTCCACACAATGGTAAACCAAATGGCAATTCTTCTGGCATGACATCTTTAAAATCGTCTAACAGATGTTGGAGTGAGCTGAAGACGTGGGAAGAGCTAAAGTTGTCAGAAGAGTAGGAGGACGATCTCCAGGAGTTCACGCCACTGGCGGATCTGACTTTTTTTCACTTATTTTCAAGTAGTTGTATAGCTAAAAATTATATACATGCTAAATTATACATGTTCATTTATTATTTTATTCAATATTTAAATTACTTGTGTAAAGTTTAATTTTCCTAATATTTTGAGTTTCTCTAACAATATTGATTTATTTGAATATAGAATATTTTGATTCATCTTTACAAAAATGTTCAATTTTATATCATCACAATTAAATCATCTATATGTTATATATACATTTAATAAATATTTTTACATCAACAAATAACTGTAACTTAATTAACAATAATGTGGAAATAAAATTAAACTAATTTTAGTCTTCTCGTCTATTTCAACTAAATTAAACTAAGTTTTATTTTCCTAATATTTTGGGTTTCTCTAAAAATATTTATGAAAATAAAATTAAACTAATTTTAGTCTTCTCGTTTATTATAAAATATGAATGTTTTAAATAAATATTTGTGAAAAATGTTAAAATTGAAAAATGAATTAATAAAATTTTATATTTTATGTAATCTTATTATTTGTGAACTCACTTAATAAGTTGGCTAGCTCCGCCACTGGAAGAATCATAACCCTTTGGTTTCACCGGAACAACAACTATCATACATGTGTGGTTGTTGAGTTTAGATTTCGATTGAATTTCTTCGATAAAAGGAGCTAATGTGATATGGTGTCCATCCTTTTGAAAAGAATAGGAATTAGTACGACCATTGTGAGTAACACTGCGGTCAAATTGCCAAGGTCGCCCAAGAATTAGTTGACATATATCCATAGCCACTACATCGCAGACAAGTTCATCTTTGTATTTTTTACCAATAGAAGATGCTACTTTGCACGTAGCGAAAACTTGAATTTCATAATTCTTTCGAATCCACCCAATCTTATAAGAGAAGGGGTGAGGTTCTGTCTCCAACTTCAAATGATTTACCATCAGTTGTGATACTATGTTGTCCGAACTTCTACTATCAATAATTATATCATAGAGTTTTCCATTGACAGTACCTCGTGTCTGAAATGTATTGTGCCTTTGTATGTCATCCTCTTTCTTTGGTGTGAGCATGAGGCGTCGGATTACATAGGCCACGTGCTCTCCTTCCTCATCTACATACTCAATATCATCAGCATTCTCACCTTCATCTTCTTCATCATCTATCGCTGCTTCTCCTTATGTTAAATTCACAGTAGGACGTTGGGGACATTCATCAGACTGATGTCTAGAAAGGCGACATCTATAGCATGCGATAATGTTTTGCTGAGTATAAGGATTGTTCGCCCTTCTTGCCGATGAAGTGTTAGCTGCCATGTTACCAACATGTTGATCATTTTGTGGTCACAAAAGTTGCACCTTCCAATGTTGTCTTAGTTGGTGTAGTATCAACTCTAGAAAAATTTCGTTGTAGCGGAAGTTTGCTGGATAAGAATGCAGCACACGATGCTCGTTCGATTTGGCGCTCCATTCTTTCAGCAAGAGAGATGGTATCAGGTAATGTATAGGTGATCTTTCCTTCGACACGATCACGAACATTGGAACGCATGCCATTGACAAATCGGGCAATTTGTTGCTAGTCACTTTCCATCATGTTATTACGAGCAATTAAGCGAAAGAATTCAGTTATATAATCACCCACAATTCGAGATCCTTGGTGGCAATTACAGAGTTGTTGGTATAAAATCTGTTGATAATCAGGTGAAAGAAATCGTGCTCTAATTAACTTCTTCATTTTGTCTCAAGATTGAACATGTTGCTTTTGTTGCTGAAGATACATTATCTGCACTTGATCCCACTATGCTGAGGCTCCAGCTTTTAGTTTGAAGAGTAGTCTCTTGGCTTGTTTATGTTCATCATCTTCATCTTTTTGTTATGCACCACGAACAGATTGGAAATGACGATTTCGAAGTGGTTGTCTCGGTTGTTGTTGAGGAGGAACATGTTGTACACGAGGAGGCAGTCGATCCTGAAGCAGTGTCATCACCTCATTAAATCGTTCATTGAGTTGATGAAGCTCATCCTTTGCTTCGTCGAATTCAACATAGGTAAGAGCATCGCCCATGGTATAGAACGGCGGATGTTGATACCAATGGACACCTTGCAAAACTATGGTTACTATAGCGGCGCGGCACTTTAGCACGACGGCTAGTTGAGGACAAAATTAGAATTTGAGATGAGGATGGCGGTTGGTACTGTAGCGGCATGGCGCTATAGCCCGATTACCGTAGACAGCTGGGTGAGAGCAAAATTAGGGTTTGAGATGAGGGTGGATCTTGATTGGCTCTGATACCAATTGTTGAGGGGGTTAATTAATGTGGGTCACCATAGCAACCTAATATGACAAGTGTATCAAAACTGGCACGCAAAAAAAACAATGAGACACAAAGGTGTCAAGAAAATACAGCACGAGACGAATCTGCATTGCAACTTGGAGAACACCAAGAGAAAGAAACAATTGTTTCTGAAAAGTATGAATAACAATAATGTCACCAAATAACTCTTCCCTTTTATAGGGTTCAGCAATACAAATTTTATCCTAAATATGTCTCTTAATAGACTAGATAAGAAAATATTGACTCAATAGAAATTAAATACTAACATCAACTAAATACCAGAAACTAAATGCTAATTAGCAACTAAATATCTAAAATAACTCAGACTCAACTCTTAAAATAACTCAAACTTGAACTTGAACTCCAAGTAATCTCATGTCTTAATCTCCAACTCCATCTCCTGTATCAGAATAGAAGATTGGGACGTGCGACGACGGCCGGGACGCACTGCACAGTTTGGCATTAGGACATGATAGTGTCTCAAGACGAAGGTGGCCATCCCCAAACACCTCAAGACGTGACTGGAAGTCAAAGAGGACATGCAGCAAGGTTCTACTTCGAGTAGGAAGGTGTTGAAACGTGTATGGACTGTTGTATGCTAGGAGGACATGAAGACTGGACTCCTAGTGCAAATAGAAGCTGGGACAAGTCTTGGGAAAATATCTGTTGGGGATTTTTCCAAGACATGTTGGCTAAATTTTAGCTAAGAAATCAAGGAGGATTTCCTAGTTATATTAGGCAGGGGTTTTTCCTTTAGATTAGATATTGCATGATCTTTAGGGCCGGCTGAGATTAGGAGTTCTTTTGTAGGAGGACTCCTCCCTTATATAAACTAATGTAATCTTGCTGGTTGAAGGCATCCAGGATCTACTCATCTGGAACTCTTCCAAGCCATGTGGGGTTTGAGAGTCTAGAAAATCAAGTTGTGTGGAACTTGAGGAGAGATCAGGTTTGTAACCCTAGTTGTGATCTATGAGAGCTTTTCCCTCTATATTTCTTGTGTGCTCTACGAGGGCATGAAGGCGTGACTTGCTGAGAGATGTTCCAAAGAGGATCTCTTCAGTAGAGTTTTTTGGTGACTGATCGAACATCGGTGTTCTGTGAAGCAAAAATTTAGCTTGACACACGCCCTCCGGGGATTCCTGGATCCCTCTCATGACCTTCCATCGAGATCCGACGTCTTTTACTTACAAGTGTTTAGATGATTTTTTTTAAAACAAAACTGAGATTATCTATTAAAGTAAAACGTCAAGGTGCCCTGATATGAGATTTGAAGTAGATCTAGAGGAGGATCTCTTTCCCAAAAAATATCGCCTTCTCTTAGGCGATCGAGATTTGCAAGATAATCCGCTGCCTGAATGGTCTCTCGAAAATAGTGTTTCACATCCCATAATACAAAAGATGATAATATATCAAAAATATTAGCAATGAGGTTCTTGATCCTCCAAGGAGGCTTCTCTACACTTGATGATAAGTATCGTCGAATCCGTCTCAATAATAATCTTGTCAAAACTCAGTAGCTGAGCCTGCCTAATGCCCGCGAAGAGTCCTCGTGTCTCCAACTCTAGTTGAGTCTTCATATCCCGTCTTAATGCCCTCGCAAAAATTAACTTGCAGTTAGTGGGGGCACCTCAAATGGAATAGCGAAGGACGAGCTTGATCAACTTGCTAAGTGGGAGGTGGGAGTCTGACTCCACCTGATCCGAATTGGAGGTACGTGGTGTCCAATATACTCATTTATCCTGCCATAACTTTTAACCAAGCTGCCGGACAATTGTTTTCTCATGGTCCAAATTCCTCACAAATAAAAGGAAAAGAGAGGCTGCAATTAAATGAACAATCCAAACTGGAGCCCTGCATATTGGAGACTTCTATCAGATAAAATCAAGTCAACATGAAGAAGAAGAAGACAAGGGTCAGCATAATCGGAGCAGGCGTCGCCGGCCTTGCAGCATGCAAGCACGCCGTGGAGAAGGGCTTCCGCCCGGTCGTCTTCGAGTATGGAGATGTCGTCGGCGGCATTTGGAGATGCACTATTGCCTCCAACAAGCTCCAGACGCCGCGAGCTGCCTACCAGTTCTCGGACTTCCCCTGGCCGGCGAGCGTAACGGACACCTTCCCGGACCACCTTCAAGTGATGGCCTACTTGGAGTCGTACGCGCGCCACTTCGATCTGCTCCGCTACGTCAGGTTCAGGAGCACAGTGCTCGGCATCGACTTCGTCGGGGCGTCGGAGGAGGAGATCATGGATTGGGAGCTGTGGGCCGGCAATGGCGAGGCCTTCGGCGGTGGTTCCAAAGGGGAGTGGCGCATCACTGTACAGCAAGGCGAGGATGAACCTACACAGGTAGGTATGCCATAAATATTGAGACCATTTAATCCTTCCATCTACAGAGGTATCATCTTCGTCGTGCCTTTGGCGAATGGCAGACGCATCATGTAGATTTTCTGATCCTCTGCATTGGACGGTTCAGCGGCCTGCCCAACGTCCCAACGTTCCCTGCAGACGAGGGTCCTGAGGTGTTCCAGGGGACCGTGATCCATGCCATGGACTACTCGAACATGGGCGCCGCGACTGCCGCTGAACTGATCAAAGGAAGACGAGTTACAGTCATTGGGTCCCAGAAATCGGCATTGGACATTGCGGCGGAATGCGCACAAGCAAATGGTACAAGGCCTCCATTCCCTTTTTCTTTCCAGTGTTCTCTAATGTCTACAGTGACTGTGCTTAATGTACTGTTTTCAATCATTTGATTTCAAGGGGTCGAGTTTCCTTGCACAATGTTATTTAGGAGGCAGCATTGGATTTTGCCTGACTTTGCAGTTTTTGGGTTCCTTTTGGCTTCTTTTTCCTCAGCCGGTTCTCTGAGCTCCTTGTTCATAAGCTAGGAGAAGGATTCCTGCTGAGCTCACTGGCCACCCTGTTGGCACCTCTGGTAATGATTTATACAAGTAAAAATGTTTCATCTGTAACTTTCTGGGCCTCATATATATAACAAATTCTAATCAAGACCGTGTTCTGGCAGAGGTGGCTGATATCAAAACTTGTTGAGACCTGTTACAAATGGTCGAATCCTATAAAGAAGTACGGCATGGTGCCGGAACACAGCTTCTTCCAGGCCGTGAGTGCTTCCTTGATTGGAATGCTTCCAGAAAAGTTCTATGACAGGGTGGAAGAAGGAAGCATTGTTCTGAAGAAGTCCAAGGTCTTCAGCTTCTGCCAGACTGGAGTCATGATAGAAGGTCAAGATGCACCCATCGAATCCGATGTGGTGATCTTTGCCACTGGGTACAGGGGTGACCAAAAGCTCAGAAACATGTTCATTTCACCCTTCTTTCAGGATATTCTTGCAGGTTCATCCGACACCATTCCTCTGTACAGGTAAATGGACACAAATCTGAGAGCTTGCGCAATCTCAAGAACAAATCACTCATAGCATTCTTTGCACTCTTGGCAGGGAATGCATCCATCCCCGGATTCCACAACTAGCAATATTAGGCTACACCAATAGCTTGTCTAATCTATTTACGTATGATTTGAACTCAAAATGGTTGGCTCATTTCCTTCATGGTGGTTTAAAACTGCCAAGCATAAAATCCATGGAAAGGGATGCCACGGAGTGGGAGAAATACAGGAAGAGATACTCGGGCGAATACTTTCGGAGATCGAGCATCTCGACGCATCTCATATGGTACGGCGATCAGCTGTGCCGAGACATGGGGTGCAACCCCAAGAGGAAGAAGAGTTTCCTAGCCGAATGGTTCCTTCCTTATGGCCCTGCAGATTATTCTGACCTTCACATGTCGACATAAGAGTCTAATACTCTTGGTAAATTCACTACAAAATGGTCTCTCTCCTTTGTTCCCTTTTGTCTTCATTATGACATGAACTGTGGTCTTGGATTTGACAAAAGCAGGTTTGCCTGTTTCTGTTTGCAGCAGGATCAGGAAACGGAACTCAATATCAGGTCATTAACCCAATAATCCTGATTCAGAAAAGGAATCATGCATCACTACACAGCTTACATGGGGAAGTTGGAATGGAGATAAGTATGACAGATTGAATCTGAGCTTCCTAGTTAATCAAGGGAACAATTAGATGAGAGCAATATTTCTATTATAATTCTACAGGTCAAGTTTGAAAACTGCCTTATCAGTATGAAATATTAGCTCAGGCGTTAAAGAAAAAAAATGCGTTTGTAATGTTGCAGTCTTCTAATGTTATAGAGGTCCATCGGCCTATGGATTCTATACAGTAAGCTACCTCTCCCTTATCAAAGTGATGTGATTTTACTGAGAGTGAATCATCACAGTTGTTTGTTGACCGTTAACTTTTTAATATGTTTAGCTGAATGTGGTATGACGACCAATATGGTAAGTCGATCTAAAATACATCTTAGTAATTCAACTTGAACATAAATTGGCGGAAAGGAAAGAAGTGTCATTAGTGTCTCTTGAACAGGCAATGGTGACATGCTTGACTAGAAAAAAAAATGGCAAACTATCTTAATTTCATTATAAAGCTTAAAATGTTGATTCGTACGGAAATGTCAGCTAAATATTGAGACACTTAATTCCACATTTTATCCTATTAAGAACTTCCCAACTTGACCAGGCTGGTACTCTCTTGCCACCCATCCAACCACCCAATAAAACTTCAAATGTTTTACTGAAATTTAATTCAGTTCATTTTTTTCTGTAGAACTATAGAGGCATATATTGAAACTGTGACTATGATTTACTTGCAAGAAATACACTAATTATATTAAAACTTACATATGAAAAGTTCTTTAACAAATTCATTGATTTGATTTTGATTAAACACAGTATGCGCATTTTTTTAATGTTTTGGACACTGCAAACCCAAGGAGATGCAAAAGTTAATTAACCATGATTTTAATCATGAACAATATTTTTATTTTTATTTATAATCATAACAGGCGATTCTGACTGGAGAGAGCTGTTCTGTGGCCAAGGACCTTGAATCCACTCAAACAACAAATGCTGTTTACCAGGACAAAACAAATATCCTCTTCTCAGTAAGATTGCCCTCTTCTGTTTGGTTCTTTCAAGAATTCATTTTATTGCTTTTGTGAATAAAGTTGGTTTCATATATATATATATATACACATATATGTGAATCTATATTTAAGTTCTCATTGCCTGATAGATGTCAACTCCGCCTATGTTTTATAGCCGGTCTCAAGCCCGGATAAAGGAGGAGGGTTGTGTTAGGCCCCGACAGCCAGCGTAAAACCCTGTCGAATCGCATGAACATGGATCAACGAATAGCGTCGTATGATCCATATAGCCGATCCCACCTAGTGGGATAATGCTTTGTTGTTGTTGTAATTTATAATCATAACATGCCCTTGGGATACTAACAATATTAATCTAACCCAATTCACCACGTTGATAATTAAGGGAAAAAATATATTTTTTAAAATTATATTTTGTTCTAATACAATGTCAAATTAAATGTGTGCATCAATTTTTTAAAGAAGTTCAAGACAGCGGCATCTTTGTTTATATTTAACATCTTAACAACGACATGCACAAAAGATCATGTCATAAATAACATCGAGGTCACCTCGTTACTTTTTCTACAATAACATTCTGAAGATAGAATTGTTGTATAAACACAATGACATCCCATTATTGTTTCCCACATAAGTTGAATTGTTACATACAACCAACACCCAAAAATCACAATTCTGTTGCATGCCTTCTAACCATGTGGCCTGAGAATCCGATCTTGGTTTCAGCAATTGTTACTTGAAGGAAATGAGAGAGATGGTGGTCCATCCATGCTTCAGCAAGTAGTATCTCAGAGCTTGCTGACCCTTCTCGGAGGGAGACTTCCCATGTGTCACGCCCTTACGCTTCGGATACGAAACACCTGACGTGCGACACGACGAACCCTGCTCGGTCGCCGATCAGCCCTCGTTTGGATGTGCCTTGGACCCCGGCCGTACACGCCCCGGATGCACAACGAAACACCCGCCCAGGAAGAAGAGAGGGAGGCTAAGAGTTTAGAGGAAAATTAGAGAATATTATTGAGCAATTTCAGATTGTCCAGGATGATCTTATAAGCCTTGATTACATGTCCTTTTATAGTGCCTAAGAGAAACAACTCCTAGTCTAAGTTAAGGACCTAATCCTATTAGGTATACAAGCCCTTCTCTAGAAAAATCTCCTTGGAGTAGGAGTAGAAATCCAGCAACTTTGGAGTCCTAGAAGAATTCGGCCAGCACTCCTTCAAAGTCCATCTTGAAGGCAAACTGGACAGGCCGCCCTCCTGGCGCCCTGCCATGTCCGGGGCGCGCCCCGAGTGCGCCCGCCGGGACAAGTCCTTGTCCTACTAGGACTAGGACTGTTTTCCTGTGGACTCTCCCCATCTTCAGTCCTCCTATGATTAGGACTTCATCTCCAAGTGACCTTCGATCCAGAAGGAAGCTCCGTCCGCGCCCAAGTCCTACTCGACCTAGGAGAGGTCCGAATTCCCATTCCTACTAAGAGTAAGAATCCTTCCGATCCTGCACTTCTCCACGCGCTCGTCCTCCTACTCACGATAGGAGTCCAAGTTTTCGTCTCCAGAAGCTCCTCCCTCCTCGTCGGACCTTCGGAGTGTTAGACGACTTCTATTCCTACTAGGAGTAGGAATCGCCCCGGCCACGCCCGCCTACTCGCGCGCATGGCCACGCCCGCTCGGGGCGCGCCCTTTAGTGGGCAGGAGTGACACATGGCCTTTGCCTTCTCTTTGAGGACAAACTTTTGTGTCTTCCCTGTTGACGTCTTCGGGAGGTCTTCGAAGACAATGGACTTAGGTGCCATATAATGCGGCAGCCGTTCACGGCAGAATTTCATGATCTCATCAGCACTGCAATGGGCACCCTCCTTCAATTTCACAAAAGCACAAGGTGTCTCACCCCAGTACTCATCTGGCCGTCCAACAACGGCGGCCTCCAGGACTGCTGGGTGACTGAACAGAACAGACTACTTCTATTGTGCTTATGTTCTCGCCACCAGAAATTATGATGTCCTTGGACCGGTCTTTGAGCTGTATATAACCATCACCATGCCTTACTGCAAGATCGCCTGTTCGGAACCATCCTCCAGCAAAAGCTTCTTCGGTTGCATTCAGGTCTTTGTAGTACCCACTCATCACGGTGTTACCTCTGAACATGACCTCACCAATGGTCTTTGCGTCGGCAGGAACACTTCTCATAGTAACTGGATCTTTGATATCGAGCTCTTCAATACCAACATGTTGAACACCCTGGCGGGACTTAATTTGTGCTTGATCCTCTGGTGGGAGGGAGTTCCATTCTGGCTTCCATGTGCAAATCGTTCCAGGACCATAGGTTTCAGTGAGTCCATAGCCATGGCTCACGTGGAAGCCAAGCTGCTCCATCTTAAAAAGAACCTTGGGCGGTGGTGGTGCAGCTCCTGTCATTATATTGACCCTTCCTGGCAGTGGTTTCAATTCAGCGCTTGGAGCATTGACAATCATATTAAGGACAGTAGGCGCACCTCCCATATGTGTTATTTTATGACGATCAATGCTTTCAAAAATAACCTTTGCAGAAACATTTCTGATGCATATATTTGTCCCTCCTTCAGCTGCAATGCCCCATATAAGGCACCACCCATTGCAATGGAAGATGGGAACAGTCCAGAGATAGACTGGCATTGTGGTTATGTCACTCATTAGAACAGTTGCAATGGAATTAAGGTAGGCACCCCGGTGACTATAGATAACACCTTTTGGTCTTGATGTAGTACCAGAGGTATAATTCAGAGAGATAGGGGCACATTCATCATCAGGCCACCTTATTTCAAACTCTGGTGATGCAGTTTGCAGAAGAGTCTCGTAGTCTATGTTAGATGCAGGAACAGGATCGACGGGAGATGATCCACTTGATGCCGAGATTGCAACTAGAATAGGCAACTTTGCATTCACCTTTTCGAGAAGCTTCATGGCTCCTTGGTAAATATCAAGAAGTTGGTAGTCGACAAATATCACTTGGCCTCGGAGTGCCCCAGGAGAAGTGATACCATGGCCGAGTCATGGCGAGTATTAAGAGTACAGAGAACTGCACCAGCCATCGGTACACCAAAATGCAGTTCATACATTGCTGGTACATTAGGTGCAAGTACAGCTACCTGATTAAAAAAAAGATAATCTGTTTCAATCTGTTTTTATATTAGTGATTAGATATGGTCACATCCACATTCTATATCTTTACTGGATGTATCACATAGGACAGTTCTTAAAAGAAGCTGGAGGTGCTTTCACCATATAGATGGTGATGCAGCCTACAGGTTCGAGACAGCAGATAAGGAGAGATCAACCAACACAGAATAAAGATTAAAAGTAGTCTACGCTGTCAACCTTTACACCATTAATTTGAAGAAACATATCCTTATTTGTTAGCATAACATGCCTAATTCCATGAGTCGAATCTAACTCCTAAATTTACTTCCTAGATCACTAGAAAATAAATCCCAAAGGACATCAGATTTCATATTCACAAATTGAGAGTGTGATTGACAAACCATGCATACTGTACTTTGTTCCTATGCACCTTTATGGTACATGTGCCTGCAAGATACCAATTTAGGATGATAAAAATGGCAGTTTCATCAAAATGCAAACACCCTTATGTCTTCGAAGCATGTGACATTTGATGTGATATAGTTCAACTGAAACCTTAGATTAAGAGTTCCTAACCTATAATAAAGCCCACAGACATAACATATCCGTGAAATCAATGGATAGAAAGTTTTTCGTAAAATTGAAAAAGAATTAAGCACCAAAAAAGGATTGTGCTAAGTCAACATCACCGGACAGAAAATATGAGCAAGTAACGAGATTGGTTTCCGCAAATGAGATATTTCTGTAGAATATTCAAGGATATTTTGGTTTCTTATTACCAATTGTAAATTGAGTAATAACTGGGAAACCACTTAAATACATATGCGAAAGCAACAACTTCCGAATTCACATCATGTTGACGTAATATAAAAAGCTCAATCATCCTCTTTTTCTCATACGATGGCTACTGACCTAGGGATTGAGGAAGGAGGACCAGCATCAAGTCAACGAAGGAGATGAAGAAAGAAAAAGAATAACAAACACATAAGAGGTATGTAAAGGGGATCCGACTCTCTCTTCCTTCTCAATGTTTGCTATTAGGATTGAAAGTAATAAGAACACCCACATTCTTATGAGGAATTAATTGATGACGCATTTGATAGAAAGACATTAAGATTTATGAATCTGATTCGATCAATTTAGGAGAAATGATCCCTAAGAAGATATTCGTTGATCCATGTTCATAAGATTCGACAGGATTTTATGCTGGCTGTCGGGGCCTAACACAACCCTCCTCCTTTATCCGGGCTTGGGACCGGCTATAAAATATAGGCGGAGTAGATCAAATAATCTGGAGTCCGATTAAAAGAGGGAGAGGGAGGCCAAGGCGGACACTTGGCGAACTAATAGAGCAAGATCTATTGGTGAATAATATACCGAAAGGTTTGGTTACTAATAGAGCGGAATGACGTCGTATGATCCATGTAGCCGACCCCACCTAGTGGGATAAGGCTTTGTTGTTGTTGTTGATCCCTAAGATGATATGGATGATGAAATGTTCTTTTTACGATTCTAAAATGTTATAAATGATTGGATGAATGCATTGCATTCATCCATCCTTTGCCCTCTCAAAAAAAATGATGATGGACTATTAATTCTTCTCAAACATTATGTACCTCTATCTCAAGATAACCTAGAATAACTTGTAAAAGGAGATATCTGGGATAGTTCACAGGCATGACTTGGGCATCATGAGTGTGTTTGGAAAATGTTGCCTCACATCAAAAGAGTAGATGATCATGAATGCCTCATTCTTTTTACAAGATGTAGAGAGCTTTTTTTTTTTTTTTTTTTTTGAGGAGAGAAAAGGATGACCACTAAATGTGTGGGTGTCATCCAAATATATATAACTGTGGAATGGAAGTAATGTACAAGTGCATGCTCTCAAAGGGAGAGCAGCAATAAAAGGAAAATATCTCATCAAGCCAAGGCCCCGATACCAAAAAGAAGATGCTGAGTAACGTTCAACCAGGCATCTCTCGCCACCCAAAAGTAGGTCGGCTGCACAGGTGTCAAAATAGCCCGGGCACGAGCCAAAAAACCGCCAATGGCATCCTCCACCTCGATCTCTATCGTGCTAAACCTCGAAGTGACTGTCGTACACCTCCGTGCCAAAAATGAAAGTTTTCTGGTGATGAGAGATCACTGGACCCCCAAAACAGTCGTCGAGCGATCGGACTCAGAGGGAGAGCACATCCACCGGCATTCATCCGTCGCCTTCCAAGTGATTGTCATCCCCTTGTTGGGAGGCCACTCCTTTTGCGCGAAGCCACCGATGTGTGTGGCGGAGGCTGGCGGCCTCCACAACTAGGCGAACCTTCTCATCCGACCACCTGGTGAGGAGACGCACACCAACATCCATGTCCTCAGTAGCCAGCGAGTCTGGCACGATCCGCGGTGCACCCCCCCTCATGGGCTGCTGGGGCGGCGGCAGCGATGACTGCATGGATGGCTGATGTCTCGCTGGCAGCAGTAGTGACGACAGCGTGGGTGGCTGCTGTCCCTCCCATGGTCACGGTGCCGAACGTTTCCTGTGGCTACTTCTAGGGTAGGTGAGCATGCGTAGTAGGGGTGTCCCGAACTAGCAGCACGTGACAGCCGTGCTGAAGACGAGGGGGGGTGAGGTGATCGCGGCATGGTTGGTGTGGTGCGGCTGCTGTGGCGGTGGGGGAGTTGCAGGCGGGGTGGAGGTGACTGGTCGCTGGGGGATTGCCGACGGTTTTCCGTGGTGGAGATTGTGTGTTGGAACAGTGGTGATGGGAAGCGGTTGACGATTGAAAACAGGATCGATGATTTGAAATGGAGTACGGCTGTCACGTGCCATCTGCACGTGCTGCGTCATGCCTGGCTGTTCAGCGACCGACCGGATGGTTGACGACTGAGGCGACCATGGCGGACGACCGGCAAGCACCTCCGCCCATGACGCAGACACCTCGGAGTACCGTACCTGGATGAGGAAGCTATCGACGCCCACGCTGAGGACCAGTGACAATCGGATGCTGGTTCCAGGGCGCAGGTCAACCTCGACGGAGGTGACGGACTGATCCGGCGAGCCAAGCTCCGGAAGGGCGATGGAGATGGGGGTTCCCCAGTTGTTGCTCCACTGCCTCGGCGATCTCTGGCCGCTGGAGATGGAGAGGCAACCCCTGAATGTCCACTGACCGGCGGATCCCTTGTGGTGCATTTGCTGTTCCATCGTCTGCTTTCCAGTGATGCCACAGGATCATGGTGCCCAGCAACACAAAGTTTGAGTCGCCAGCAGATGGTTGCGCTGCTGTGCAGACCCGGGGATGAGCAGCCATAAGGACGAGGAGATTCGGCTTAGGTGAAACGGAGGCAAAGCGCCAACTCCGGCTATAACAGCTGAACGAAGAGCCGCCGCCTCTCGGGGTACGCCACTGATCTCGCCAACGACAGTTGCTGAGGATGTCTACGCCTCTTTGGATCTCCGGCGACCATGGTGACATTATGATGGGAGTCGCCACAGCATCGATCGCAGGGTTGGAGGGATTTGCAGGTCCGGCGACTGTTTGCCTCAGCAGAGCTTGAGAGCAGAGCGATTGTCGGTGGCCCTCGCCCCACACCGGAGGCATCGAAGAGGGCCAAAATAGTCTCTCGCGAAGTGACCACCTTCCAGGCACCTGAAGCAGTGAGAAGACGATCGGCGGTCGGGGCGGGTTTCATGGGTTCGGGTAAAGGTGGTCCAACCATCGACCAAGTGGAGAGGGCGGCGACGCATCGTGGTCCTGCTGGCGGTCATGAAGATGGCGCCACCGGCGGGGTTTGCCGGAGAACCTATGGTGGCATTGTCTATGCTGGTGGGGTTTGCCGGAGGAAGGTGGTGCCGCCAGCAGAGTTTGCCGGAGGCGGGCTGTTGAGGTGGAGCGAGTCGCCATGCAGAGAACCCATGGTAGCATTGTCTACGCGAAGACATCAGTTATGGGAAAGTGCAATGGATTGAGAAACGGAGAGAGTTTGCTGAGCAGCTCAACGCATATTTTTGCTCCACCAACTTGGACTTGGAGGCCAACATGATGCTATTCCACATCCAAGGGAACCTTGAGGGACTATGCCGAAAAATTTATGGAGCTCCACCTTCCAAACCCCCAAGTGAAAGAAACAATCTTCTGGGCAGGCTTTGTGAATGATCTCAAAATTTGGGCCCCCACGGAGTTGGATCATCAACGGTGCCCCAACATCATAGTCTACTAGCTGTTGTTGTGTCACTGCAGAATCCGCAAGTCAAACCGCGTTGCTATCCAACACCCCAGACAGACCAAACCCTCAACGTTGAAGAGCAATGACAATGCTCAAGCTTCCTCAACACCAAAGTTCAACAAATCGAAGAATTACTACATCTGTGACATAGCACACTGGACCAGGAACTGCCCAAAGAAGGAGACCAAGGTTTAGGGATGCGATATTTGCCTCAAATCGCACAAGACAACTGGTTGTCCAAAGCGTGGTGCCATTGCTGCAATCTTCCATTCTGATCCTAAAGAGGCAGAAGGAGAGATAGAGAGATCGGAAGAGGAGATGACCTCGCCAAAAGTCATCGGTGCCATGCATCTCCTCAATTCAATGAGTCTCATTCACCTGGGAGAGAAGGGGACTTGGGAAGGAAGTCAATGGCCTCATTGACACGGGGGACCCCGACCTCTTCATTTTTAAAGCTGCAACCAAGCCACTCCTATCTTGGGAACTCATGAAGCTCAAAACACAAGAAGTGCCTATTGATGGCATCGCTCAAGGCATCCAAGTTGCCTTGGCAAGTGGTCAGAGTTTGCCGATCCAATCGCCGTCCTGATGGACAACCATGACTTCATGGTGGGACTGAATTTAACTCGATTGTTTTGCTGCCTCGATCAAGCCATCGACAAACTCTTTGGTGATCAACAAACTCCATCTGATGGGGAAAGAGCTCGACGTACAAGGTGCTCTCAACAATGCAACAAATCAATGGAGCGCCCAACTTGCTCTCGCAGTAATCAAGAAAGGCCTGAAGAGCAAGCAGACCCAGGATCGAAGCAAGTTGGCATCGCTTCTCCTTTTGTCGCTCTGCCCGCACAAAGGAGTAATCGGATCAAGGCCACACCTACTGGTGTGTGCTTGCCACGTTCAACACCAAAGATGAGCACTAAGGTAAATGATCACCGCAATGCCCGGCGGGGTGGTAGGATGCCAAAGTGCCAATCATGGAGTACCAAGTGGGTGACTTGGTTTTGTGTTAAGTTGATTCACCATTGCCCCGTGGCCACTAGTTTCATGGACGACGCTGCCACTTTCAAATTCTGAAGAAGGTGGGTAAGACAGCCTATCTGTTGGAGATTTCTCGAGTCTTCATTGACACATGGTGTTCGGTGTCATACTACTTAGAGACAACCATACTGAAGAACTCCCCAAGTGTGATGACTCATGCCGTACTCAATTGATGTTGCACAACTTCGAAAATGCCAAAGCCAACACCTTTGACGATGGATTCTCAGCAATCAGAATAAGCATCAATGTCTCAAACCTCGGACAACTTGGAGCAACGGCGCCGAATATGTCACCGACTTAGGTGAGGAAGAATGTCATCAACTGGCGCCTGCTCATCATTGGGCATTGCCCATAGTTATCCTATTTTCATGCATTTTTTTCTTTTGAACCCCACTATTTAGCATTAGCATAAAAGTTAGTCAGTGACAATCCTATGATAAATGGACTTCAAAACCACAACCCTTGGAGATGGTTCTCCATGCCGCACATTGCCAAATTAACACCTGTACCTACAATATATTAAAGAGTTGCTCAATACTCCCATGAAAATCTTTATAATTATGCATCCCATTTTGAATACAAATTAGTGCTTTCCTTGATTATAGTACATTTTGCCCTCAATTGTGGGGCGGCAACCTACATCAAGCATCCCTTCAGAGCCCTACACCCCTTCGGAGAAGCGCCCGAGAAGATGACGTCCATTCTATGAAATCTCATACGGAGGGGCTAAATGCCCCGCACAAGCCACACGACACTAAAGACTTATACTGCATACTGAAATAGGCTTGTTTAGAAACCCCTTTCACCTACTCACTGTACAAGGCCCCATCACTTAGGATCACCTGTGATACTAGTGATAATATTGGAAGTCTCATAAGTTGATTTATATTCCAAACTATTATGTACACATTAGAGTTATAACTTAGTCCATTAATCCGATAGTTATTGACTTATTATTAGCTTTATAATTGATTTATTATGTTATTAAGTCTTCCACTATTGTCGTGACATTAAATTGTTCGGGCAAACAAACATGACATACCCAAAGTTCCCTGGTTTGTGGTACCTTTTGGGGGTGTTACATTGGATCTATCAGTTTGATAATTAGATGAAAATGGTCAAACTTAAGCATAAAAAATATCTCACACAGGTACCACTGCTTGTTCTCTGATGCATTATCATTTCACAAACTGCTCCTAGCTTTTAGTTCATCTTTAATTTGATGGAACATGCTTCTGATAATGACCTTTCAGACTAAAGTGCAACTTACCATCTGCATCATTAGCTTTTATACTGAATAAGAATCATGACCTATTCTCAAGATAATGAATTTTAGTTGCCTCTTGCTTTCCTTCTCCTGGCATCTAATATGGCATGAATGAAGGACAATGAGGCGAAATTTATATTCAGATTGTGGATAATTGTAGAGGTGGAAACGAGACAGAAGGTTTTAGAAGGGCCTGACCTATGCTGGCTAACCTTTTTTCTAAAAAGGAAAAAATATAATTAACCAACCGTCAATATTGGCTTTACCTTTTCTATATAAACAAGTCAATCTTAAACTTCAAATTTACTTATAAGTCTCTAAAGTTGCTTATATATCATAGATGGTCATTTGATATATCAAGAGTAATATTGGAACAGAGAAATGCTTGTTCTTTAAACAAGGACATGGACTGAGAAGGTTCTGCTCTACAGTTGATAACTCATGGAAACGTATCATTTATACAGTAGAAGTGAAGAAAAAGGAAAGAAAAACAAATGGGTGGGCATACCAAAAAATCACAATCAGTGACTTCGGTATCAAGATGTGATGAATGAAAGGTACCTGTTAAAACTCTGTAGCCCAGCCCACTGTAAAGAAAGCCCACCTGTGCCGAGCCCACTCGCACGAGCGCCGAGGAAAAGACCTCGTTGAATCCGCCGTAGAAAATATAAAAACTTTTCACCTCTTATCTGTCTTCGTTTTGGCCGTTCTCCGATCAGCAACTTCTTTCTTCTCTTTTTTTAGGGTTTGAAGTCTTGCCTGAGTTCGTTGTTTTTGATCTGTTGCAGCTTGTGTTCGATCTCTAGTTGATGGCCTCGTCCTGTCTTTGGAATGAAGAAACTTCCAGATCTGATACAGCTAGCGGTACTTGTTTAATCCCTTGATCTCTTGTCTCGGCTCACTATTTTTACGTTGATCCCTGCTTCTGTAATCTTTGCTCTGTTTGTGCACAGTTGGAATTCTGGCACTCCGTCTACACGAGGTTGGTAGCAAAAGCAAGCAAAAACAACCGGCTGTAAGAGATGAAAGAGGAGGAAACGTAGGGACTTGGTTGGAGATTTCGAGCACTCCACGCTCCAAGAAATAAAATGACTTTGTAATTGGTTCTGAGATCCCTCTCTCATCCCAGCCTTCATTCTATTTATAGGTTCCCTTTTGAAACCGAAATTGTCATTTACATGTCCTTTACATGCTGTTACATTCTTGCTACATGTCTTTTTCATGCTGTTACATTCTTGCTACATGTATTGAAATTGTTATTTACATGTTGTTACATTCTTGTTATATGTCATACATCAACTATATTGCTGATGTGTACATATTATTTGGTAATAAAATCCTTCAAATAAAATGGTCTTTTTATCTTTCTTCTAGTCTCCATTTCTTCTGCCCTGTCGTCTGCTCTATCGGTTGCTTTCGCCTTTTTATTATTTATAACAGTACCTCACAAATAACATCAGATAGAAGAAATCCAATAATTCGTAGTAAATGCAAAAAAATATGAGTAATCCCTCAAAGATCCAACTCAAAATAAGCGGATATAATTAGAGATTTGACTCGAGAAACATAAACCAAGAGAAACATCGAATAAGGCAACACCCAAATGACGAAACATCGAAATATCTCATGCGACGAATGAAGAAACGGCAAAACGAAATCTCGAAAGTAAACAAATTAATCAGAAGGGGGGACCGAAGAGAGAGATGAGAGAAGAAAGAAAAAACCAGGACGAAAAAAAATCAAAAGGAAAGGATCGAGAACTTTACGACGTCATGGCGGGAGATCCCAAGCCGAGAGAGGCCGGAAGCGAGCCGGAGGCAGCGGTCGTGCGTCTGCCTCCAGGTGTAGCTCACGGAGCCATGCACGACGGAGGTACGGTCGGCGTAGACGACGGCGGCGCGCGCAAGGAAGCTTATGGGTGAGAGTGGGACGTAGTTGGCGGGGCTCCGGATGGCGCCTTCCATGGGTTCCGGCGGCGGCCGCCTCGCCAGTCGTCGCTCGCTCTCGATCGCAGTGTTAAAGGAGCGGCGTCGCGTGTCCGGTGTGAGTGGAGGTTGGGATAGCTTTTTATATTATTATTATTATTATTATTATTATTATTATTATTATTATTATTATTATTATTATTATTATTATTATTATTATTCATCTCACTTCCCAATTGACATGACTCGTTTTTTCTCTTGTTTCGGAGAAATTTGTGTGTGCTAGAATTGCAGGAAACACACTTGAACTTGAATTAAACATAGGGAAAAAAAAACTAGGGATATGCAAAATTAATGTAGTTGGATAAGATAGCGCACTTTTATTTCTGGAAAAGTGTTCATTTAATCGCTACAGGAAGTAGTTCGGTTAGCACACTTTTTAAAGGTTGACGTTGCGACCAAAAAGCATCCCTTCGGAACTTGTAGTAGCTGGCGAAAAGTTCGGCTTTGTGACAAATATGTCGTGTCACAAAATCATCATAAATTGATGTTATTATCTCGGTTTTTCAAAAATAACCTATCACCTAACACGTTGACATAATGGAATCCGGTCAAAGAATCTAACAAACCAAGTCAAAATATTATTAGAAGACCGAAAGATAAGGATATACAGTGTTTTTAAAATCGAATGGAATTGAACGATTTGATCAGTTGGATCACGAATCGATGGTCGATTTTTTTTTAAAATCAACGATAATAAAAAATCGGATTGTATCAAATTTAATCAAGAAAAATCGATTCAATCAATTGAATTGCTTCAATTCGATTTTTTAATTATTGTATTAAAAATTGAAATTTTGAAATTTTTAATGATAGAATAAAATAAAAATGGAAAGAAAATAAGTAATTGTGAAAGGAGAAAAAGGTAGGAGATGGTGCATACGAGAAATTCAAGAATGAAGTGAGAAATTTAAGGAGGAAAAAAAAGGAAGTGAGAGAAAAAATAAAAATGGAAATAATTGAATGAAAAAAGTAGAAATAATTTAATAAATATATACAAAAGGAAAGTCATTTACGTAAGTAATAATTAAATTAAAAATCTATTAACAACAACAATAAAAGAATAAAAATATTTATAAATTTAAAGAATATTGATTGAGTTCATACTTTACTTTCTCTTGACGTTAAATAATTTATTCATTTTTTATAATATTTACATTAGAATAATAAATCTGAATAAAATTAAATCAATCAACTTACTACCTTTTAATTATAATAGATATGAATATCAAGAATTGACATATTTTTAATAGTATAAATATTTCATATTATTTTAATATAATGAGTCTACTTTTTTTATTTGCATTCAAGTATACTAATCTTATAAAATTAGAATACATTTTGGATTAGTTTATTAATTAAATATCATTTAGAAAATATTAATTAATGTTTAGATTTAATAAAAAATATGGTGTGAGTATTTTTTATATTCTTTTCAAAATTTTATTCATAATATATCTTTAAAATAATAGATAAATAATATTTTAGTAAAAATCCGATTCAATCTGGTTGAACCCGGCTAAACCAGTCGAACCATGACCCAATTGACACGCCGGTTCGACGTTCGATCTATTTTTAAAAACATTAAGGATATATTATATTAAGAGCAAAAGTTGGATCCAACCAAAAATAATACGTCTCATAATCAAAAGAAATGTCAAAGAACTCTCTCAATTTCGACTAAGAACGTCGGCTACGGAGTTCATCTTCTAGGGGTGATAGTTGATTGTGGACTCATAGTCCTTTAAAAAATACATCCATCTTCTCTACATCATGTTCAATTCTTTTTGAGTGAAGAGACATTTTAGGCTCTTGTGGTAAGTGAATAGTTGAAAATTTTCACCGTAGATGTAGTGCCTTTAGATCTTTAATGCGAACACAATCATGGTCAAATAAAAATCATGGGTCATATAGTTTGCCTCGTGTTTCTTCAACTATCAGGCCATACATCGCAGGCTAAGGCTGTAAACATCACTTTATGTTGTGTACCCTCCACTTCTTGATGGAATGGTGAGATCCAGAGCAGAGGTTAGACGGTTCTTCAACTCCAAGAAGTTGCTCTCACATTTGTTCATATATCCATACAAACTTCTCATTTTTCTTCGTCAGAGTAGTGAGTGAGGGCATACTTTTCGAAAAGTCTGGATGAAATGCAGGTAGTAGTCCGTCAAACCAAGGAAGTTGTGAATGTTCATCGCATTCTTCAATTTAACCTAGTTGGTCATTGTCTCGACCTTTCATTGCTATCCCATTCTTAGACATGATTTGTAACATCATCTCTTCTATCCAAAAGTCGCACTTGGAGAAACTTTGGAAAAGTCAATACTGACCCAAGGTCTTGGAGACAATCCATAAATGTTTTCAGTATTGCTCCTAACTGAAGAAGTGGATCAATATATCATCCACGAAGATTATTACAAACTGATTTAAGTGGTACCAAAAAACTTTGTTCAACTGGTCTTGAACTCCGCCGAGGTATTTGTCAGTTCGAAAAGTATGACTATGAACTCATAATGGTCATAGCACAGTCAAAATGCAATATTCAACATGTTTTCTTCTATCACTCAAGTGGATACTTTAGAACACCGATGCCTTCAATAATTGGTCAAAGAGGTCATTGATCCGAGACCACTACAAGAAAACTACTAAATAGCAATGCAATTTAGTGTCTCCATACTAGGCAATGCTAAATCGACGCTTATAGCATCTCAATAGCGATGTCTTTGGGCCGACAAAAAGAGAAAATAACTGTGTCTCTATGGCGTCAATTTAGTGCTATAGGATGTATGCTAAATTAGGCTCTATCGCGACGCTACTTTGCCGCTATTATAACACGCGAAAATAAAAAAAATGCGTGACAAATGGTAGTGTTGTAGATGCTAAGTTAGCGTCACCACGATCGCGACACTAAGTCGATGCTAAAATAAGAAGCGATATTAGTGTCAACACCTTGTGTTGTATTGGTGTTGATAGTTGCGACGTTAAAATTAGCGTAAAAAATTTTGCGACGCTAAGTAGACACTGCTTTTCTATACTATACTAAACTATATTATACACCATACTATACTATATTATTCTATTATATGATATACAAAAATTAATATACCATGCTATACATGCATTATACTCCTCCAAATTCCAAAATTGGGGGAACAATGCTTCTTCATTTTCCATGGTATTCAAATAGCAATTGCCGAAGATCCGAACGTCGGATCATCACGAAATTCGCACCTCCAATAGAACATGGCAACACAATTTTTTTAGTATTCTTTGGCGATTTTAGGAGGCCGGACGTTAGAGTTAAGAACCTAGAAAAATAAAACTTCCGACGATCGCCAACGTGAGACCAACGGAAACAGTCGAAACGAAAATTATGGACTCGTAAAGATAGACGCGAGTTGTTTGCTCGCACATTGCAGAGATCGAAGATCGGAAGAAAGTCAATAAAATGGGTAAAGTTTCGAAATAGAAATGACCTATTCTCCGCAGTCTTCGCTCGGATCACGCAAAAAAATAGGCGATTCACGTCTTTTCCATTTCCTTCGATTCTCAAAATACACCCTAAGAAATCTCAAAATGTGCATTCTCGAAAATCAAACCTTTCAGGAATGCTCGGAATGGTCTCATTTAGTCGACGTAGAGTTTTCAATTTTTTTCAAGAAATATTAATTTTCTTAGATTTTTTGTATCCAAACTTGAAAAGAGTATTCAAAATGGTCTAATTTGCTTCCTGTGCCTAAAAAATATAAAAAATTACTTTTATCGAAAATCGGACCTCTCGAGACTTCTTAGAATGACCTCATTTGGTCGACGTACAATTCTCAAACATTTTGGATGACGTCAATATTCTTCTCATTAATTAGTGGTTAATTTTATATGTATTGATTATGTAAACACAAATACACATCTATATATACCTAAATAGAAATATACATACATACATATGTATGCACACATGTCAATATTATATATATATATATATATATCAATCTTAATTATAGATAAATTATTTATATATTCTTAATTATAGAATTTAGCGTCGCTATAGTGTCAAAATAGTGTCTCTAAGACATTCGACATGAAAGCGATGCTAATGCGCGTCTCTTTAGGCCCCGTTTGGTTGGGGGTTAGTTCTGCGTCGGGTTAAGACATATAATCCATCCGATTAACCAATTTTTGAAGTTTGCACCGGATTACATATATTTCATCCATTGTAAAGAATACATTAACTACGTTCATTATTTATGAGATTAACTTTTTAAAAAATGGCAACTTTGCCCTTTGTACTTTTTGTACAATAAAAGGTGCCTTTTGCTTCACTACAAAAAAATGGTTAATTTGCGACCGACATTTTTCGAAGGACACGAATCCTTCGCAGTTTTTGACGGCCGTTGCAACGGATATGAAAATCCTTTCGAATTATCGACGGCCAAAAAGTCCTTCATTACTACATACGAAAAATCTCTGTCGATAAATTATCGATGGGTATAGCCTTCGAAATTATCGAAGAATACAGATCCATCTGTAATTCCGAAGGCTAGACCCTTCGGTAAGTATATTTATAATAATATATATATAATATAATATAAGTATATATTTAGTATTTTATTATTAAATTATTATTTTATTTACCAAAGGAGAGTGCCTTCGAAACTATCGAAGGATTTAGTATCCGTTAGTAATTCCAAAGGACACTACCCGTTGGTAATTACCGAAGGATAACACCTTCGAAATTATCAAAGGATTAACATCCGTCGGTAATTTCGAAGAAAATATCCACCGTAATTACAATAGTATAATTTATTATCAATATATATAATATTGTTATTAGACATCAATTATAGTATATGTATTGATATTAATTATATGTATTCATATATATGAATATAAACATTAGTAATATAATATTATATTATAAATAGTATCATTAAAAATGAAAAAGAGATATATATTATATTATAGACATTAATAATATATTATTATTTTATTTACCAAAAATTACCGAAGAATTTAGCATCCCTCGATAACGTCGAAGGAATTATTCGCCAATAATTAAAATAGTATAATTTATTATTAATATTTTTATATATAATATTTTATTAGGCATTAATTATAGTATATGTATTGACATTAATTATATGTATTCATATATATGATTATAAACAATAGTAATATAATATTATATTAGAAATAGTATTATTAAAAATGAAAGAGAGATATATATTACATTATAGATATTAATAATATATTATTATTTTATTTACTGAAGGATAGTGCCTTCGAAATTACTGAAAGATTTACCAACCGATGATAATTTCGAAGGACGTTACCTGTCGGTAATTACCGAAGGATTATGCCTTCGAAATTACCGAAGAATTTAGCATCTGTCGATAATTTCAAAGGACGTTACCCATCGGTAATATTGTTATTAAACATTAATAATAGTATACTACATACACTAATATATATTTATAATATAATATAATACATATTTCTCATTTTACATTTACTTAAATCTTTTCTTGATGCATTAATAAAATAATATATGAAATAAGTTATCATTATTTTTCATTTTTCTCATAATTGTCTTTAATATTTTATCTTTTTACTCATTTTACTTTTAATATATTTATGATTTAAAACAGATAAGATTTAATAAAATTAAAATAGTTAACTTCCTAGTCAAGATATAACTAATTTTAATCGTTAATAATATTATATATATAAATGGATAATAAATTATTATGCTAATTACCGATGGTTTTTTCCTTCGCAATTAGCGAGGGATATATTTCCGTCAGTAATTTCGATAGTAATAAAGTATTATTTTAATTACCGAGGGATGCTTCTTTTGAAATTATTGACGGAAATAATATACGTCGATACTACCGAAGGATGAATCCGTCACTAACTTCAATTTATTCCCGCCCAATTTTCCCTCCCTCTTCCTACTCGTTTCGTGCTCCTCTTTCTCCCTATATCTTTCTCTCCTTCCCCATCTCTCACCCGCTATCTCTCTCTCCTCCTCTCCCTCTCTCTACCACGGCTCCGACGACGGCGATCTCCCACGACGGCAACCTGCCTCAGGCGGCCGATACTGAGGGCAGGCGGTTGGATTTGACCGCTAGCGGCCGATCTGACATGGAGGCGGCCGGATCCGGCACGATGGCGGCTGGACTCGACCGATCCGACGTGCTAGCGGATGGACCCGACCGATCCGGCCGATCCAACTCGCTGGCGATCTGCTCCAGCCGATCCGGTGCGTTGGCCGTCGGATTCGGCCGATCCGGTGCGCTGGCGGCTGGACCCGACCGATCCGGCGCGTTGACGGTTGGACCCGGCCCATCCGAAGGGCAGGCTGTCAGGCGGCCGGATCCGGCACGTTGGCAGCTAGACTCGGTCGATCCGACGCGCTGGCGGCTGGACCCGGATTCGGCCGCCAGCAAATTTGGCCGCCATATCGTCAGATCAGTCGCCAGCGGTCGGATTCGGCGGGCAAGCGGCTAGTCCGGCCCGAAAGTGACCAGATGTAGCCACTGACGACCGGATCCGGCCGCTTGCAGTCGATTAGGCGCGCTGGCAATGGATCCAGAGCGTAGGAGGCCGGATCCAGCCGACGACGGTCGATCCAGTACTTTGGCGACCATTCCGACGCACAAGTGGCCGCATGCAGCGGATCCAGTTTGCGCAGGTTGGATGGGGGCGCCTAGCGTCTATTCACGGCCAAGGGGCGCCCGACGTCGTTCACTGCCGTGGCAGCCGAATCGTGGCGCCCGACGTCGTTCACTGCCGTGGCAGCCGAATCGTGGCGCCCGACGTCGTTCACGGCCATGGCCGCGATCCTCAGACTGACGATTGCCTCCCCATCCCCCTCTCTCTCTCCCTCTATCTTGATTCCGGTCGTTGCTCTGACTCGGCGCTGGCCGCCAATCCGGCAGCAAGCGGTCTATTTTTTTAATATTTTTGAAATCATTTTGACGTGTGTATTCGTCTCAACTCCGCTGGTAGCTGCGACGGGTGTCTCCCGTTGAATCCTTCGATAGGCGACACCCGTCGAAAGTTTCGACGGGCGAATTCCTATCAAAATCTTCGAGGTTTCGACGGGTAGGCGCCCGTCGGAACTATCGACGGGTGCTCCCGTCCAAATCCGTTGAAATCAGTGAAGGGTCGTCCGGCGTGGGCAGTGCGGTTGGGAGCTTCCGACGGTCAAATCCATCAGAATTTGAGGACTTTCCTTTGGTATGTTTGACGGATTACATCCGTCGAAAATTCTGACGGCAAAACATCTGTCGCAATCATCCTTTGAAACTTGCGAAGGGATAGTTGAGGACCGTCGATAATTTTTTCCAACGGCAAAATTTCTAACAAACTATTTTCCGTCGCAAAGGTAAAATTCTGACGGCAAAACATCTGTCGCAATCATCCTTTGAAACTTGTGAAGGGATAGTTGAGGACCGTCGATAATTTTTTCCAACGGCAAAATTTCTAACAAACTATTTTCCGTCGCAAAGGTATATTTGTGATGGATTTCGAAGATTTGCTATGGAAATATCCGTCGCAAAATCGTTAAATTCTTGTAGTGGTTGTAATCTACGAGATATCTACATATTCCATCGATTAACCACCAACCAAACGCCACCTTAGTGTCGCCAGAGTTTAAGACGTTATGTTAGAGTCACTATGGCATTGATTTCACGTCGCCATCACATGACCTTAAATTGGCATATCAGTCAACAAACATCATGTCGACACTATACTATTTAGCCGTGAAGTAGCGTTGAGATAGCGACACATAGTTATATACATATAGGCTTATAGCTTATATAGACTTATATACATATACAAACATATACACACATACGTATACATATACATATACACAACCCCCAACCAAATGCCACCTTAGTGTCGCCAGAGTTTAAGATGCTATGTTAGAGTCACTACGGCGTTGATTTCACATGGCCATCGCATGACGCTAAATCGACATATCAGTCAACAAAAGTCGTGTCGACGTTATATTATTTAGCCACGAAGTAGCGTCGAGATAGCGACACATACTTATATACATATAGACTTATAATTTATATAGACTTATATACATATACATATACATATAAATATACTTGATATACATATATAATAAACATAGTTTATATAGATTTAACATACATACATACATACATACATACATTATTTAAATGTTTTTAATTTAATCCGATAGTGGAAGTTCTTTCTTTTAATCCGAAGCTCCATCTCTTTTTATCGTTAAAGAATAATCTGTCGGACCTCCCCTCCTCTTCCTCGTCACGATCACGCATCCACCTCCACTTCCTCCTCTTCCTTGTCACCGAGTTTGGCCGTGCCTCCACCTCCACCTCCACCTCCCAAGTCATCCTCCATAGTGCCTTCCTTAACAACCCCTTCGTCAGTCCCGTTGGTGTCGCCGGCCACCTCCACTTCATCAATCGCGTAAGGACTCCCACTGCATCGGTGACACCTCAACGGAGGCGGGACAGGCGCCGACGTCGACATCTGCACGATGACAAGGATGCTGTGGTAGGAGGGGTACATAGAATGGACCCAGCCTTGTATCTATGCGAACGATGTGGAACCCATGGCCGCACTATGGCAGGATGCGAACCTCGTCCCCCTCCTCCTTGGAAAATGGTGCACTCCGCCGATTGCTCCTCTCCCCCCATGGCGTCGTCCGCGGTGGCATACGAGACGCCATTTTCTAAGTAGCGGAGGAAACTCTGACTGCGAGGGCTGCACGATGGATGCAGGGGCAACACGCGATGAGGGTGTGGCCAATGAAGCAGCTCAGGCTGTGTCATTTAATGTAATTAAAAATTTGATGAAAATGTAATTGTAATTTAATGGAAATGTATATGTAATTTAATGTAATGTATATGTGATTATTTTGTGATTAGAACAAAGTGTGGCCATTGAACTTGTGCGATGTATATGTCATTGAACTTGTGCAAGAAGATGTTGTTTCATTGTATTGTATGAAGATATTGAACTTAGCGTCTCATTAGTGATAGCGATGCATTGGCGTCAAAGTAACGCCACATACGATGATAAGGAAAGCGATTTATGGATTATTTTAGTACCATATTAGTGTCTGAATAGTGTCTCCATATAGCATCAAGTTAGTATCGAAGTAGAGACGCATGTCACCATTTTGCAACGACACTTTTACCGCCATAATAACGTCGTAGTAGCGTCGTCCACTATCTTGGCGCCATTGCGACGCTAATGGCCACCGATTCTAGGCGTTTCATCTGTGTGGCGTCGTTGCGATGTTAAAGGGTGGCTATTTTTTTAGCTATGATTTAACGCCTCTTTAGCGACGCAATGACTATGTCTCTAATAGCCAGATTTCTTGTAATGGACAATGGGTATTTGTTCTTCATGGTAACCTGATTCAACATTTTGTAATTGATGAACAGTCGTAAGTAATCCTTCTTCTTCACAAATAGTATGGGAACACCCCAATGGGAGACAATAAGTCGGATGAACCTCTTGTCAAATACCTCTTGTATCTTTCAACTCCTGCATTTCCGTTGGGATCATACAGTAAGGATCCTTGAAAATCGATGTAATCCTCAGTAGTAGGTCGATCCTGAAGTCGACTTCCTTTCTTGGCGGTAGTTAAAAAATGTCGAAAAAAACGGACCACATGAATCTAATGCATGACTAGTGTAGGAGCATGAACTATTATCACATTGACTAAATATCCTCTTCTGTAACATCTCATGCACTTTGATTGTCAAGACTATCACTTTACTATCGGACATTAGCATTACACAAGTGCATGAATAGGTCGTGATCGTGTAGGAGTATTCACCGAGTCGGGACGATTTGGTAAACTCGATGACCCGACCAAGGGTTGGGTCAGGTACATGTTGGAATATTTCAACCCGAGTTGACCCGTCCAACAAGACAACCTGACCTTTTTATTTTTTATTTAAATTAAACTAATTTTATTTAATTTAGAGGTTTTATATTATTACAATTTTTTTTAAAAAAAATATGAAAATAAAGTCTTTAAAATTTAGAAAAAGTAAATAAATAAAATGTGAGTTTTAGGATTTAAGATAATATATATATAGATATATTAAAATGTTTAAAGTAAAGAATAATATTTTTGTTTTTTAAAAAAGGTGGCCAAGAACCCGACCACTCGACTCTATCTGGATAGGGTGGGATTTGCTGCTCAAGAAGTTATCAATCCGATCCGATCTGATCAGGTCCAACCCGACTCATAACACCCCTATGATCATGGGTGTCTTAGACCAAACAACATTAACTTTCACTTTACCTCATGATGGAAAGGGCGATTTGGTCCATAATTTATCTTTAGGACTAAGTAATGATGGAATAGTAAATTTTGTATATAAAAAAATTATTCAATATTGTGTACATTGAATACCATAAATTATAATTCAAAAGTGTGATCTTTTCACTCAAATCTTAAACAACAATGCCCATTATTTTATACCTTTTCACTTTTTTATTTAATAGATAACACTTTTGATAAAAAAATATAATAAAATATGAAAAGACAACATATTTTATGAAAATTTAAACATAGGAATATAAGGCTTTAATGTCAATCAATTAATCATGCATTTAAGATCATGCTAATTGATTGATATTTTTAGATAATAAATTTGAAATAAACAATATTTCAAAAGAAAGATATTTTGAGTAATTTAAAATATTTGAAAGGAAAGATATTTTGCGTAAAGATTAAAGGTATTTTTCGTTGCCCCTCCTGAACTATGAACTTTTTTCGCGTCTACCCACGTCTTTCGAATATTTCGTTGACCCCTGAAGTATACCGCATTTTCCACTTAAGTCCATCCGTCAACTTCTGTCGAATAGACTTAAGTGAAAAAGGCGATATACTTCGTGGGGATCAGCAGAATATTCGAAAGACGTGAGTAGACGCGAAAAAAATTTATAGTTCAAGGGGTCAGCGAAAAAAACCATTTATTTTTTATCATTTAATTAATTTAATAATTATAATTTATGATTAAATTGATTATATCCTTCAAATAATATATATTTATTAGGTTAATTTAATAATAAAAAGGTACCATTTAATAATTTAAATAAATTATAAGAATTAGTCATATTTGTCAACATGTCTTGATTATGGCCATCGAATAATTTGATGATTAATCATCTTTATTATTTAACATATATTTTAAATTAATATATAATTATTTTATCAATTTAATAAATAAAAATACTGTTCTATATCCGTTTTACATCAAAATTTTCTACATTTATGCAACGTAATTTTACTATATATATATATATATGTGATTAGCTCAAAACAATTATTTACTTATAAAAAGATGAATTTCGTCAATTCGTTCTCATCATCAAATCTGAATCGCGTTCGCACAAAATTTCTTCGAGTAATCGCTGAATCGCGCGCGAACAGCCGCCCCCACTGAGCTACATCCGGCGGATCGATTCGAGCTGCCGCGGCGATGAGTTCCCGGGCGGCAGCGCAAGCATCGTGCCGTGATCGGACGCAGGAGTTCCTCAAGGTCGCCGAATACCTCAAGAAGTCCCTCCTCCCTTCCTCATCCGCCGCCACCGCCGATTCCTCCTTTCTTACGCCGGATTCGGCTCCGATGGCGATCAGCAGCGGTCCCATCGCCGGGCCGTCGTCGAAGGCGCCTGCTGCGGTCTCGATCCAGTTGGAGTTCAACCGGAGGGCCTCTAAGATCGGGCTGGGGATCCATCAAACCTCTGAGAAGCTCTCCAAGCTCGCCAAATGTGAGTACACCAGTTCCGAGATCGCACCTTGTATGAAACTATGAATAATGTCATCTTGCGTTCGCTATGACCCACCTTTCCATTCTGATAATTTTTGCGTTGAGGTGTTCACTGTTGTTTAATTCATGTTCTTTGATCAATAACCTAATCTACTTTGCATCGTGCGATTGTTAAGGCCATCTTTGATCTATTTGTAGTGTTGATTCCATGTCTTTGTGCTACTCCAAATTTGGAAGACCCGGCATTGGACAAAAGGGAGACGGAGAAATACGATTTTTTCATTGATTGTGTGGTCTATGCAACATTGAATGCAATATATGGTCTGATATGCTGTCTTTCATCGAAGAATGTAAATTAGAGAGTCGTAAGTTGTAAAAGAAATACCAAATTTCTGCATTTAGCTTAGCTTACAAAGTTTAGAATCCATCCATTTATGATACTATTATGTGGTTTTCTGTTAGCTTTTTACATTTTTGAGCAGCTATTGGCTATTGCAAATCCCTATAACGATATTCCTTTGCATATTTTTTTTCTGTTTCCTGTAATCAGATTTTCTTGACTCTTTTAATAATACTAATTTCCAACGGTTTTCTCCTTCAGATCCTTGTGTTATGTCAACTAAATTCAGTTTTTTCATGTGTCCTTGGGTCATAATTTGTTACTTTATTTCAGATGTTTTCACACACAACTTTTATTCCATTGCATTATGATATCAGATTTATATCACATATTTTCAAGATTTCAGCAGCTATCCCATTATTTTGTATACAGATCAACCTGATTTGTTGATTTTTACAAAGATAAAGTCATGGGCTATTAAGTAATAGTTTGTTAGTGGATGCTGAATTATTGAATCAAGAAATTTTGGATAAATGCAGACATGATTGTGCAATAACTCAGCATGCAAAAAATGTAGTATGCACACAGATGTATCCTCACTAATTAAAGGGTAAATGATTGGAAAAAAAATCCTACTTGAAACTAATTGATACCCCAGATGACAACATTGATGTCAAAGACTTGTATCTAGTCTATGATCCTGTAGTGAGCCCTCAGAATCATCTAATTAACCATCAAGCATAGAGTTTCAATTTAAATTAGTCAACTAGTTTATAGTGGCTGATATGAATGGGAATTAGTAATGGAAGAATAATCCCCTCAAAGGAACAAATTACAGAAAAATAATACCGGAGAGTTTGGTTCACTCCAAGACATATGGGTCATGCCCATGTCCATCAACCAGTTGTTAACTGTGAATTCATGGCACTTTAATTCTGACACCAATCGATGGAAAGTAACTAAATTAACCCGAGTCTTAAGGCCTTAAATAACTATCCAGTGGCTTTTATAGGGTTCAAAACACCCAAGTTTCATAATAAGGGAATCAAATGAAGGGAAAACAAACCACTAAGTCCTAAGCTAATGTGTTCATGCTAAAGGTCCATAACTAAAGAGTAGAAGGCTCCCCTCAAAATAAAAAAAGAAGAAGAGCAGAAGGCCCATAAACTAATTGTCCTGCATCACCTGTGCTAGCATGTTAAAAAGGCTGGGCATGCTGTGCCGTGCTCAAGCTGGCTTCATGGTCCAACACGAATTTCATCACTAATGCACTGAGTTTATTATGACATTCAACTAATAGTAAATAGACATATATCAATTGCATGCCAAGAAACTGCTCCTTAAAAATATGAATATCTATATTGCCAAAATTCATGTGTACATCATGTTACGTGAGGCTCATGCATATTTATCATTTGCACGGGTTGTTTCCATGGAATATGTTTGACAAGTTCTCTTGCATTTTTTTTGACATTTAATTAAATCATGTTCGTGCACACATTTTCCCAGCAATATATAATTTGAAGATATAATAAAACATTTTATTCCTAGCGATATCCATTGTTCTAAGTTTTTGCAGGAATCAACAGTATAATGAAGTACAACTTATATTATTTTGAATTCACAGTGGCGAAGAGAACATCAGTTTTTGATGATCCTGCAATGGAGATACAAGAACTAACAGTAGTTATCAAGCAAGATATTACAGCATTGAATGCTGCAGTTTTAGACCTTCAACTCCTTTGCAATTCACAAAATGAAAGTGGCAGTGTTTCCAGTGACACTTCAAGTCATTCAATCACTGTGGTTGATAATTTGAAGAATAGCTTGATGAATACTACCAAAGAGTTCAAAGAAGTCCTAACCATGCGAACTGAGGTACACAAAATTCATTGTATAATAGCTACATGACGTCTGCGCTGATCATTAACCTTCTTTGTGTAAAACTTAACTGAGATTCTGGAATCTTATTTATTTAACAAAATTGTAGAACTTGAAAGTTCATGAGAACAGAAGGCAAATGTTTTCGTCATCAGCTTCTAATGATGGAACTAAGTCTTCTATCCGACAACGTCCTCTAGCTTCAAGAGGTGGAATTGATTCACCTGCTCCCCCACCACCTTGGGCAAACGACCCCAGGTATGTAAACATGGATTGATGTCAATCCTTTTCATCTACCAAATATCTGTAAAAGTTCTCATTTTAGCAAATATGAAATTCCATTCACCTTGCGCTCATTCTCTTTCCTCAAAGGAGGAGGGTTGTGTTAGGCCCCGACAGCCAACGTAAAATCCTGTCGAATCTCATGAACATGGATCAACGAATGGCGTCGTATGATCCATGTAGCCGACCCCACCTAGTGGGATAAGGCTTTGTTGTTGTTGTTATTGTAATTGTGTTGCAAGATTAACGTTTTTCATTTTTCATTATGCGTGTTGCTATATATATTGTCAAAAGTTTATTTATAGGTCATTATCTTCCTAAAGGGCAGAATGTTCTTTTTCTTCTCTTAGATGTGCTCAATTTTGTTTTATTATTAGTTAGTATTTAACATTTTGGGTAAATATTATCTTGTTACATTTTCACTGTACCAGGAAGGCAACTGTGTTGATATGATTATTACCAAAGATAGTATGCACCCAATACTATACAATTTCATTTCTTTTTTTGGCTCATCTATCTATACATGTGAATTTGCTATAGAACTTATTTGTCAAATCGGCAGGAGGAAGACCTCTGGGGATCAATCATCATCTGATAAGCCATTGTTGCAACAACAGCAGCAACAAATGGTTACAGTACAGGACAGGTACATTCATAGCAGAGCAGCAGCCCTTCAAAGTGTGGAATCAACCATTCATGAACTGAGCAACATATTTACACAACTGGCAACAATGGTTTCTCAGCAGGGAGAGCTTGCCATCAGGTTTGCTTTTGTTAAGTGAAATGCTTTTCTTATTTAAATTCTTTCATAATTACAAGTTGGGTTTAGTATTCTGGGTATGATCTTTCTTTGCTTGCTAGGATAGCCATTCAAGTTGGAGTATCTTGATGATTTTTCGATTTCTTTTATCCCAAAATATAGAAGAATTCTAAGAACAATTAAAATACAAAACATTTGTCAACTTCTATCTTGCATTCATCTTATAATTGAATAATCTCACATGCACTAGGTTAGTATTTAAAAAAAAAAAACAGAGTTTGAAACTTATTTGTCTGGGACTTATCTAGAAAAGTTAAAGATGATGAGAGAATTAAACACAGCTGTTTTTTTTGAGAAGATTAAACACAGCTGTTATGCTCAATGGTTCATTTGTTTCCTTTGTTTAGCTTAATGTGCAGAAACACTCCAGACATTCCAATTTTTTCTTGTTTACGGAAAACCCATTCTGGCTCTTATTAAAGATGTAAACATAATCAGAGAACTATAAGGATCACATCAATTTCCTTTTTCTTCAAAAGGGAAGGATCATATCATCTATTATTCATCACTCATTGTCTTGTGCACATGCACTATCTGTGCTTGTTAATTATGATTTATGTGTTAATACTACTATACAATGTTTTCTAGAAGTTAACATTATAGTTGAGGAATCAGTCATTCTCAACTCCTTGGCCTGTTCAAGTATTATCCATCTGTTTGTCTCGGTAGTTTTCTATTTCTAAATGAGCAGTACTTGAAAGTTCACTTGCACATATTAACAAGTTATAATAGTGTTTTGTGCAACAATGAATATGCCAAGGGAAAGCAATTGGTAAAAGATGTTGTATCGATATAGCATAGCTAACATTTGTGTTGAGTATTATGTACCTTGAGATTTCTGTTGAATGCTCTTTGAGGTTTCTGCTGTGGTTGGTTGTGGAAGTTCCATTGGTTTTCTGAACTTTGTTTTGGGCACCATTACCTTTCTTATCTTTTGAGGGGTAAGAAGGATGACCAGCAAACTCTAGTCATTCATAGGAAACCATGGGATATACATGTATTACCGCAAGCAAAAAAAATATAGAAATGAGCTGGACAGAAAAATCACAAATACTTTCCCCCACTCTCTACTCCAAAGCAATTGTGTTTTGTAGGATTCCAAAGGGCACCAAGAGGGGGGGGGGGGTGTGAATTGGTGTTTAATCGAAAATATCGATTTCACGAAATTCGTCGCGGAAGCACAAAACCGATTATTAAAATCTTTGCAATTCAGATTATAAACACAATATGAACGGGGAGAGAGAGAGAGAAAATCAAACGCAAAGACTCGGTGGTTGTTGATGAGGTTCGGCCACACCTTGACCTACGTCCCCGCTCCGACTTCTCGACCTCGAGACCGCCGGAGATTTCACTAGCACTTCCTTTGTTCCAAATGGGGCAAGGAAGAAAGCCCTTTACATCAACCACCTTTTCTTCGCTTCGAGACGCAAGGCAACCTTTCATCCTAGGAAGCTAATCTATTTTTCTCGCTCAAGAGGTAAGATTTAGAATCTCTTTTACACAAGAGCTCTCTCTAATTTTTTTGAACAAAAATATTTCTCTTTTACAAAACTAAGCTCACAAGAGAATAAGAGAGAAAGAATGAGAAAGCTATAAAATGAAAACTTCAAGAAATGATCTTTCTTTGACAACTTGAAGTTTTTCTTCAATGAGTGAATGAGTGCCTTTGCCTCTGACTTTGGCCCTCCTTTTATAGCCTTCAATGTGTGGAAAATTCGTCCAGAAATTGTTCCACAAATTCCTCCTTCAAATTTGACTGTTACTGTTCATTTGACTCGGAGGCCAGTAGACCGCACTTCTGGACCGGTCGATCGGTCTATGTGACCGTTACGCGTTTTCTTCAACTTCTGCCCTTGATCGGTTGACGGCCCGTCGACCGATACATCGACCAGTATCAGCTCGACGTCATCTGGAGCAGACTCGGTAGTTATCGGTCGACCAGCATCTTTTGTTCGGTCGACCAGCCTTCTTTGCGTCGATCGGCAGGTTGACTGACCTGCACTCTTTTGATCATAACTTTCTGCACGGTTATCCAAATTAGATGATCTTGGAGTCTATGGAAAGCTAACAGAATTCTCTACAATTTTGATTTCCACTTTTCTCCAAAACTAATTAGATCAGTGATAATTATTTAATCAAAGCGTAGTGCATAAAGTTATCCATTTTTCTTTAAATTTTTGTAGCATTTCAACTTTAATCTTTCGAGGTTTGTTTCATCAAAATATAATTTTATGTCATTAAAACTTTGACTCAACATGTTTTACAATGTTCACAATATGATAAAGTTGCACTGTGAACATATCACCCAGAAAACTGCTTTGGATTGTTGGATGGGGGATGACATGAAGATCATCCACCTTGGTAAGTCCGCTAACCTGTCGCCAAACCTCCTGCATAACGGCACAATCAAAGAATGAAGGGATGATTTTCTCATGACCAGCACAAAGTGCATGTGGTATTAGAGCTGGTGATCATCTCAAGTACACTTTAGTTGTAAGATCCCAAAGGCACCAAGAGGGGGGAGGGGGGGGGGTGAATTGGTATTCAATCAAAAATATCGATTTCACAAAAACACATTGCGAAAGCACAAAAACCGATTCTTAAATAAAGCAATTCAGATCATAATATGAACGGGGGGAGAGAGAGAAAATCAGACGCAAAGACACAGTGGTTGTTGACGAGGTTCGGCCACACCTTGGCCTACGTTCCCGCTCCGACTTCTCGACCTCGAGACCGCCGGATATTCCACTAATCCCTTCTTATGTTCCAAATGGGGCAAGGAAGAAAGCCCTTTACATCAACCACATTTTCTCCGCTTCGAGAGGCAAGACAACCTCTCCTCCTAGGAAGCTAATCTATTTCTCTCGCTCAAAAGGTAAAATTTTGAACATCTTTTACACAGAAGCTCTCTCTAATTTTTTTTAACAAAAGTGTTTCTCTCTTTTACAAATCTATGCTCACAAGAAGAGAAGAGAGAAAGAAGAGAAAGCTATAAAAATGAAAACTTCAAGAATTGATCTCCCTTTAATAACTTGAAGTTTTTCTTCAACGAGTGAATGAGTACATTTGCCTTTGGTTTTGACACTCCTTTTATAGCTTTCAGCATGTGAAAAATTCGTCCAGAATTTATTCCACAAATTCCTCCTTCAAATTTGACCGTTATTGTTCATTTGACTCGGAGGCCGGTCAACCGCACATCTACGATCGATCGGTCTATGTGACCGTTGCACCATTTTTTCAATTTCTGCATTGGGTCGGTCGACCGGACTGTCGATCGATGTCTCGACCGATACAGTCTCGCAGTTTTGATTTTCTCCTGTTCAAGGTTATCAAAATCGCGATCTTGATCGTAAGATCGTACGATCTTACAATCCTACCTAGGGTCGGCGATCTCGATCTCAACTTTGAGATCGTTTTTGTAGGATCGGTAGGATCGTAATAGCAAAATCGTAAGATCCTACCGATCCTACTAATCCAATTTTTTTTTCAATTTTTTTGTTTTGTTTTTAAATTTTTCACCAAGTGTAACATGATTTTTTTGAGAAATAAAATTAAGAAAAAGGTTATTGGTTATAATTAAAATTTTAAAAATATTTTTTGCACAAAATAACTCTATTATAAATGTATATTAAGAGTTATTATATAATGCTATTTCATATTCACCATATTATTGCCATTTTTTATCAATCTATATTAAATTATTATTATATAAATAGTATATATATATCATTTGTAACAAGTCTTAATAGGATAGTACTCAAGATAACATTATTTATAATTTAAAATATTATAAATTTATTTAAAAATATTATTTTACATAATTTTATATATTAAACTATTATTTTAATATATAGGTAGGATCTTACGATCCTCGATCCGATCTTCGATCTTACGGACCCCTTCCGATCTTACATAAGATCCCGATCTTGACTACCTTGCTCCTGTTTAGTTGATCGGTCGACCGGTGCATCGACCCGTTTGTCGATCGGTACATTCTCGCAGTTTTGATTTGAGCAGTTTACACATTGATCGGTATCTCCGATCGATCGACCGGACCGTCTCGATCGGCCTTCATAGCTTCGACCGACAAGTTGACCGCCCTGCACTATTTTGAACATAACTTTTTGCACAGTTATCCAAATTAGATGATCTTGGAGTCTATTAATAGAATTCTCTACAACTCTGACGTTCAACATTCATCATAAAACTGATAAGATCAGTGCCAATTATTTAATCAAAGTGTAGTGCATAAAGTTATTTAGGGCAAAGCAAATCCGGGACTGGGTCCTGGTCCGAACCCGACCCGGATTATGCCGGGTCAAAAAAATTTCGACCCGGTACCAGACTCGGACGATCTGATTCCGGGTCGGTCCCGGCCATCCGGGAATGCGACCGGGTTTGCGGCCGGGAATCCATCGCGCGCGACCGCGCGATTGGCGGCCACGATCCGGCGCGGCCACCCGGCGAGCCGATCCGCCGCCTGGCCGCCAGACGGTGGCGACGGCCGGATCGGCCAGCAGGCGAGCCGATCCGGCCGCCAGGCGCCGGATCGGCCGGTCAGACGGCTGGATCGGCTAGCAGCGAGCCGATCCGGCCGCCTGGCAGCCGAATCGGCCTGCCGGTGGCCGATCCACCGCCTGGCGGCCGGATTGGCTCACCTGGTGGCCGATCCAGCACCAAGCGGCCGGAGTAGAGAGGGGGTTAGGAGAAGGGGAGGGCCGCCGGAGTCGTCGGTGCCGCCGCCGTCGTGAGAGAGAGGGAGAGGGCGAGAGAGAGAGGGGGAGAGAGAGGGAGAGGGCGAGAGAGAGAGGGGGAGAGAGAGGGAGAGGGCGAGAGAGAGAGGTGGGAGAGAGAAAGAGTGAGATTGAAATGAGAGGAGAGGTTTGAGAGTGGGTTTATATAATGAGTTTATATCGGGTCAGGTCCGGGTCGGGTATCTGCATTGCAGACCCGGTCCTGACTCGATACCCGGCGGGTTTTCAAGTCAAGAGATCCGGTCCCGGCCCGGATCTAATCCGGGCCGAGTTATTTTCCCAGTTTTCCGGGTCGGGCCGGGCCCGGTCGACCCAGCCCGTGCTCAGTCCTAAAGTTATTCATTTTTCTTTAAACTTTTTCAGCATTTTAATTTTAATCATTCGAGGTTTGTATCATCAAAATATAATTTTATATGTCATTAAAATTTAGATCTAACACTAGTGAACACTCATCTATGGTTTATCAGCTAAGAAAGGATCTTGGCTTTAGTAGGCACCTGAGTTGTCCTTCGTATCAGCTACAATGTCAGAAATATGTGGTCCATAGTCGACAGAGAAGCAATCGACGGACAACAATTAGTCATCTCTTCGAGCTGTCTGTTCAAAAGTTGGAGATGAATATTTTCTGATTGACAATTTTTCTTGGGCCCTGGTTATTTTACATTTTCCTCTTATTGCTGTAAATTGTTTCTCTGATCTAATGCGAAGCCTTTGAAACTAGTTTCAGACCTTGTGCAAATAGAGTTTCAGTTCTAGGGAACAATTAAACTGGTCCAGAGAAAGCTGACGGACTCTTGAGCACACTTGGAATGCCATAAATTCTAATAAATAGCAACCACCACTAATGACCACCAGGCAGACACTCATTTATGTTGTAAGTATCAAGTTCGGTCCCTGATTAACTGTCAATTTGCACTGTGACAGGATTGACGAGAACATGGATGACACATTAACTAATGTGGAAGGAGCACAAGGAGCGCTTCTAAAGTACCTCAGCAGCATATCCTCCAACAGATGGCTGATGATAAAAATATTCTTTGTACTCATGGTTTTCCTCATGGTTTTCCTGTTTTTTGTTGCATAGTTCCGTTAGCGCGCCCACACCATGTTGCTAACAAACAGAAGCTGCCCTTTTCTGGCCTTTTGTGTTCATAATTTAAATGGAACAAGTCTCCCCGTTCACCCACAATTTATTTCCGGTGGCTGCGGCAACCAATGCTTTATATGTTCCTTGGAATATTTCAAGTGATGAATCGATTGACAGAGATAATGACAGTATCGGTTGGAAGTTGGCCAGATCTGTCTGTTGATTCAACAAGAAATTAGTGCGTGCAACTACTGTGGTAGTCATTTTTTTGTTAATATTCGCAATTAATGTTATCCCTGATACAGTAGAGGGTTGTTCATTGGGATAATGCAATCCAAGCAACCTCGTTGATATATATTAAGTGGACCGCTGGGCCCTGTGCTGATGACTAAATTTAAGGTTATTCTTTTCTCCTATAAAATATCTCATAGCCCCGTTGAGGTGTTGATAATGTTTAGAACATCTCAACTTCATTTGGAGGCGTAGCATCTACCTGTTAGCAGTTCCATGAACAGTAAAAGAGTCATCCATCACCACACTGACTCAATTACAAATGCTACAAGCCGTACATTCATCTGAATAAAAGACAATGTCGGACAATTAATCCATATGACCTAAGAACTCGGACACATGTGAAAAGCAATCTTATTCATTCAGGCGTACATATGTAGTCGCCTACTTATTGGAAGCAAACATATTTGTTTCGTCGATCCTTCAATTATTCATGACAGGGCACGCGGATACAGCTGCTTTGGTTCCGGGCAACGTCTCTCCTTTCAGAAAGCTTGCCAAAAAGTTGCCGCGCTCATAGAAGAACTCTATTTTCACAATCCTCCCATCATCCCCCAGCTGATCGATCAAATAACCCACGCATAGATTAGATAGAAAGATAAATCTGTGTGTGTGTGGTTGTGTGTGTGTGAGAGAGAGAGAGAGTATTTATATACGTACGTGGAAGATGGCGATGCCGAAGAACTCGACGAGCTCGTGGGTGGGGGCGTGGCCTTTGAAGGGGCCGTCCATGTGGCGAAACCTGTAGACGATCCTGGGGCCGCCGCTGTAGACCTCGAGTATCTCCAGGGCGAACCCCCGGGGGAACGTGGTGGTGAACATCTTCGTGGGCGACTCCGCCGTCTCCTCCGACGGGTCGTAGATGCGCAGCTCCTTGGGCAACTTGGTCTCCAGGAACACGTTGTAGCTTCCCCCCTTGGCAGCAATGTCTGCTGGCGTCAGTTCTTCCAATCCTGCATTATAATATATATGATGGAAACATTCAACTCTATATATACATATCTCCATATACATATATATATATATGATCATATATAACTTCATAAGCACGTACGCACCATTAACGCTCAAGTGGAACTTGTCAGTGTCCATAGTCTTCCTGTCTTGTGGGCGTATCTTGTGGACGATCTCCATTTCCCATGTCTTCACCAGACGCTGCACCTTCTCCTCCAGTGATCCCACCGGCCACACCTGTACAGTACGTACATGTAAATTTATGTACATAAGATAATAAGAAGACGGCAGGGAATTAACATGCGTAATCAAAGACAAATATACGTATATGCCATGCCAGATCTTTTGACTGGTACGTAAGTAAGTGATCGTATACAGGACAGAACAGGATCTACTCTACGCACGTTGGTTCGCCCTTCTTCGAACAGCTTGTTGACGACATCAGAGTTCGGGTGAGCACCAAATCGCCAGACGGTGTCCTTCTCCCCTTCTCCGTACATGTAGTCGCGGTACGGATCCCCCTCTGCAACTGCTGACGAAGAAGCCATGAAAACAAGTGGTCAAGCGTATTGATTTAGTCAATTGGGGCGTCGATCCAGTTCCGCACTGGAGCATGGTGGTATATATAAAGGCAGGTAGCTGCGGGTGCCCTTCTTACCTGATGACTCAACAGGTCGTGCCGCTTGTAAATTGTAAATTTGTAATTGAAAGAAAAAGGAAAGAAAGAAAGAAAAAAAAAAAGAAGATGCGTGTGTCACGGGGTCATTCTCGGACACTAGATCACGTGCGGCGACTAGGCGGATAGGCACCTAGCCAAGCCTATTTTGAGTTTGCAGCGGAAGTTTTATGGTCGAGACGATTATGCCGAGAGTCGCTCTTATAGGCATTCAATCACGGACATGACTAGAGTGTTGGACTACTCGTCACGAGACCGTGGCATTAGCGTGTTGCGGCACTAATGTAGGCGCTTGGACGCTTAAAGTCCGAAGGGGCGATGAAGGAACCATGGGATGTCACGAACGGACACCGATGTGGGTTGCCACCCCACGCTCAAGGCCATGACACTAGAATTAAAGGAAAGCTTACTTGTATTAAATATGATGAAACATAACATACAATTGAGCCTCGAAAAGTACTAGTGAACTCCTCCCAGTGTACCGTAGGTATAGGAGTCTTGTTACATATTGAAGATGCAAAAGACGTACCCTACGGGAACGTCACCTACTTGGCCATTCATAAGGACGGCCTTACAAGATAAATGTCCTAAGGGCGGATAACTTGGTACTCCGCAATATTACGCAGTGCGGGGCGGCTTTTCGGCGCTAAGCGGTCGAGGGCTATAAGTTGAGCGGCACTGATGCCGCGAGACTTCACACTTCGTGTCACGAAAAATGCCCCGTGACATTCTCCCCCACCAAAGTCGGCGACGCCCCCGACGCCGCTGTCCGGGCTTCCTTGGGGCCTTCGTCTTGAGTCTTGACTTCGCTTGTCTCGTTCAATTCTGTCTTCTTTGCCTTGTCTTCGACTTCACCAGCATCACGCAGCGCCAGGAATGCCCGCTCCTTGGAGTCTCGCTGAGGACTCCTCCCTCAGGCCTGCTTCGCTCGCTGATCCTTCGTCCAATTCGGGGTCCTCACTTGTGCAGCACCAGTGGAGTCCGCCATGTGCGGTCTGACTTCATCAAGCAACTATCCGTCCATCAAGTCCCTATTGGCTTCACTTCTCTTCGACTTACGCAGCGTCAACTTGTGTGGTTTGGCTTCTTTGGGGGTGAAACAATTCTTGTATGCCTTCAGCAATAGCGCGGAGAAGAGTTGTCTCAGGGTCGTGTAGAACACGATGAAGAGTCTCGCCATTCGACCTGCATGACTTGACTCGATGCCTTCATGTTGCGGATGGCCGCAGCATAAGGTCTCCCTTCCGTCGAATGCGAAGTACGGGACCATCTCACCCTCGATGATCATTCTTGAATTTCGACGATTTGAAACAGCACAAGCTCTTCGATGTCGATGCTTGTAGCTTGTCTGCTTCGAGTGCCTGGAGTCGTTATGAAGAGCGACGAGAGTCTTCCCACGGATACTTTAGGACGCTTTAGGTCTCTTTGTGGACTTGACTCAACGTCTCTATGTTGCAAATGATTGCAACGTAGATTCTTCCATACCTCTGCCGAACGAAAAGCGCAGGATCACCTTCTTCTTGGTGGTCACCTGATGTTTCGGCAGTCTTGAGGCGGGATAAGGTTCTTTGATCTAACAATCCATGTCTTGTTCATCCAAGTCGCCATAGTGGGCGACGAGAGTCTCCCCACGTTTCCTTGTGGTTCAACTCGCTATCTCCAAGTTGCAGATGACTGCAACGTTGAGTCCTTCATCCGCCGAGCATTGAGAACAGCTCCACCTTACCCTTGGTGGACAAGAGGTATCTCGACGGTTTGAAGTGGAGCAAGGTTATTTGGTATAACATTCCGCACCTTGTCCACTCCCAGTCGCTATAGTGAGCGACGATGAGGGTCTCCCCACATGTGCCTGTGGTTCGACTCGCTTCTCCTACTTCGATGGGCGATCTTTGTCTTGGGTATAAGTAGCTTCCCATTTCGACTTGAGCTTCTCTCCCCCATCATTTCCCTTGTCCAAGGGCTTTGGTGGTATGACACTCATCCCGATTGACTTGGCAGCGTCGACTAGTGAGCGGAGATTGGACGATCCGATCGTTCCAACTCCTTCCTAGTCCAAAGCTTCTAACCCCTCTGCTTGAAGAGCACCAACACTGGGTCTTCATCCTCCTGGGAACACTGTAGGCGGAGCTTGGTGATTCCTTTCACTTCCTCCTTCAACATGCCCATCTGGCCGATGTTGAACAATGCGATCTTGACCTCCAGTCCCAACTTGTCAGGGCTTGCATAATTGATGAACTGTCACTTCTTTTGTCCCATGTCTGGGATGCATGTTTGCCACATTCTACATTGTCGCGATGGCAACGCCATCCTGAGTTTGCCACATCTTGCAGGGTTCTTGGGATATGCCTTCTTCCGATCCTGGGACCTCCTTTGAAGCTTTGACAATCCCTTTGGGGTATGGACGGGGCGAGATCGTTGTGCTCGTTCACGAAGCGGATGCATCTTAGATGCTCGTCCGTCTGCACCTTAGACAAAGTAATGCCACTGTGCTTGTCATCCTAAATCATACACCTTTGACATACTCGTCCACCGGGCGGCTCGACCCTTGCGAAAGAGTAGCCGTTCCGGGCCTTCACTGATCCGTGCGGATGCTTGTGAAGATGCTCCGCTTAGATAAGCGGACTGCGGTTGGTGAACTCGTGGCATGAGCTCCCAACATTACCTCCATCTCCATTCGAAAGGACGACATCGCCAATGTGTCCTTCAAAACCTTCGCATTGCGATCCTTGGAGGCCGCTTCGATTACTCGAGGCGATGTCCGAAAGGAAAGGACACTCATTCCTTCGGTTGGCGGTAGAACGCTTGATAGCAGCATGCCAAGGTTCTCCTATGCTCGACGCTCAGACCATTTGCCAAATTGGTCGCTGAGTTGAGGCGTCGATTTGCATTGGCATGTATCAGATTCGTCCCACTCCTCGATGGATGACATCGCGCCGCTTGCGGGGCGACACTTAACGGGGCAGGCAAGGCTGACAGCTCGTCCGTGAGTGTTTGCAAGTAATCAACGCTTTGCTCCATTCCTGAAAGTCATCGTGGCGTGGCAGGCGATGCTGCGACACGACAAGATGCTTGTGATTGATGCTCCTTGGCCGAAAGGATGATATTCTTTGGCCGAAAAGGGACCATGAACCTTGATATTTGTCTTTAAGCCAACTTCTCCCGTGAAGCGGTTGTGCACTTCACGTTGCATGACTGGGCATGCGATGCGACGTCACGAAATACCGAGCAGCGCCAGGTCGCCATGATAGTGCATGATCGACAGTCCCTGAATGTGACACGGATCCTCCGAGTAACACGACGCTCGTGTAAGCGATCTCATGGTATGAGTAGCGCAAGACCATCATGCGGAGCATATGGCCACTCTTTGACGCAGCGCGACACTTCAGGATTCCCGACTGTATACCTGGGGTGATTGATTTGCTCGAGTGAGCGACGCATGACCGTCCCGGTTAGGCGGGGCGATCAATCCGCCATCATGATGCACGATGGACGTTCCTTGACACAACACGAGTGTATGAGGAACATGTTGCGGGGCACGATTGGGCGTGCGGCGAGGAGGCTTGCCATGCATTCCTCGTTGGCGTCCACGATCAAAGACCATGGTACCAGTGCGCCTGGGCGTGATGGAGTATTTGAGCGAAAGCACATTTCCTACGCCAGGGCACGTTGCGACGACACAAGCGAGTCATCGTCGTTGGATAATCCGAGCAGGAAGAACTGCTCTGATACCACTTGTCACGGGGTCATTCTCGGACACTAGACCACGTGCGGCGACTAGGCGGATAGGCACCTAGCCAAGCCTGTTTTGAGTTTGCAGCGAAAGTTTTATGGTCGAGACGACTATGCCGAGAGTCGCTCTTATAGGCATTCAATCACGGACATGACTAGAGTGTTGGACTACTCGTCACGAGACCGTGGCATTAGCGTGTTGCGGCACTAATGTAGGCGCTTGGGCGCTTAAAGTCCGAATGGGCGATGAAGGGACCACGGGACGTCACGAACGGACACCGATGTGGGTTGCCACCCCACGCTCAAGGCCATGACACTAGAATTAAAGGAAAGCTTACTTGTATTAAATATGATAAAACATAACATACAATTGGGCCTCGGAAGGCACTAGTGAACTCCTCCCAGTGTACCGTAGGTATAAGAGTCTTGTTACATATTGAAGATGCAAAAGACGTACTCTACGGGAACGTCACCTACTTGGCTATTCATAAGGACGGTCTTACAAGATAAATGCCCTAAGGGCGGATAACTTGGTACTCCGTAATATTACGCAGTGCGAGGCGGCTGTATGTGTTCCATGTTTTCGACGCTAAACGGCCGAGGGCTATAAGTTGAGCGGCACTGATGCCGTGAGACTTCACACTTCGTGTCACGGGAAATGCCCCGTGACACGTGCGGGCAACCTTTCACAGCTCAAAAGGTCGACGCATGTTTGTTTACTGACTTCATCTTTTACGATGCACCATTCAAAGTTACTTAGGCAATATATTGTATATAGATTGAACAATGGACATTATCTTATTTAGTATGCATAAATAACTTATTTGGTAATTTATACTAATTATTTATTAAAAAATAAATATTTATAAGTTAATATACGAATTTTACCGATATACTCCTAGTCAAAAGAATCATATTTATATATATAAATTATTTTTAACTTCGTAAACTTAAATAACAAATATATATTCTCACCCATAAAATTAAAATTTATAAAATAATTAATACATTTGTTAAATTATGATAATAATATATTCATAATAATTAATTAATATTTATTTATTTAATTAGTTTTATAATTTATTTAAATAAAACTATAAATGATAAATTCTAAAAGTGAAATTAAAAAGATTACAAATGGTAATCTGGATCCTTCCATCCCATAGGCAGTTCATATTGTTATTTTGTAAGTAACGTGGATTGCCTAAATAATCTAAATTATTCATTTCTTATTATAAGTGAATAGAATAATGTGGCGTGCCTAAATAATTTAACATAATAAAAAAAAACACACCTTCAACTTAAACAAAAAAATCTAAGACTTGTCAACTTCATATATACAAAAAAAACTCAAATATAAGTAAATACTTTTTAAAAAAAATGGAATTTGGACGTGTGGGGTGTGCCACCAGCAATATTGGAATAGACGCGAACACATATTTGTTTATTTCTTTTTTGCCTTTTTTTTTGTTTTTTTTAATTATTCGTTTGATAGGAAGAAAGACTAGTCAATCGGCTGCTTGGAATATATACACTTTCCGAGGTTATCTCAATTTAATTGTTAGACTGCGTGCAGTTGTGGGCACTGAAGCATGTGCTCATTGTCTTAGATCTTTGCAGGAAGCATGCACGAAGTTTCTAATTAAACAATAAATAGCACATGTTTCTAAAGAAGTAGCTGTCAAGATCACGTCTTCCAAGCACTTCTAACTCAAATGATAATATGCGTGGTGTAATGTTGAGCTACTCATTATTTCAATGCACCGACTATTGACCAGATGAGCAAAGCGAAAACAAAAGAATTATCCAATAGGAAGAAATGTTTTGATAAAGAATCTTTGTCATCTAACCAATCGACATTAATAAAAGTGTCTAATTTTTAGCCAATAAATGTTTCTTCAAATAATATAATCTCTTTTGTATATTTCACTATGAAGTATACGATAATCTTTATGTGTATTACAACTAATCCTGTGATAAAATCTCCTCTCTCATCACTTTAATCTCTCTCTTAACTCCTTCCATAATAAAATCTGATTTTTTTGTTAAGAATAGAGATGGCAATATCCCTCGCCTCCTGCGGGGCAACGCGGGAAATTCTCAATCGGGTCTCCGAACTCGAGAAATTTTCTCCCGTAAGGTCGAGGATGAGGAAAAATTATCCTCGAACCCTCTTTCGGGAATCGGGGCGAGAGGAGTTGTCCCCGGCCCACGTGTCATGCCCTTAAGCTCCTTAACTCGAACTCAAGCGTGCGGCTCGGCCAAACCCTGCTCGGTCGCCGATCAGTCCCGTTCGGACGTGTCCCGTACACGACCTGGATGCACAACGAAACACCCACCCACTCGGAGAGCAGAGAGACTTCACAAGATTAGAGAAAAACTAGATAATATTATTGAGCAATCTCATATTGTCCAGGATGATCTTACAAGCCTTGATTACATGTCCTTTTATAGGGCCAATGAGCACCAACTCCTACTCTAACTTAATGACCTAATCCTACTAGGCATGTAAGCCCTTTCTCTAGAAAAACCTCCTTGGAGTAGGAGTAAAAATCTAATATCCTGAAGACCAAGTAGAATTCGGCCAGCACCTCCTTCAAAGTCCATCTTGAAGTCAAACCGGTCAGGCCGCCCTCCTGGCGCCCTGCCATGTCCGGGCCGCGCCCGCCGGGACAAGTCCTAGTCCTACTAGGACTAGGACTGTTTTCCTGTGGCCTCTCCCCTTCTTCAGTCCTCCTATGATTAGGACTTCAACTCCAAGTGACCCTCGATCCAGAAGGAAGCTCCGTCCGCGCCCAAGTCCTACTCGACCTAGGAGTGGCCCGAATTCCTATTCCTACTATGAGTAGGAATTCTTCCGATCCTGCACTTCTCCACCAAGCATCTCTCGAAGTCTCCCTCCTCGTCGACCTTCGAGATCTTGGAGCTGCTCCGGCCCGAAGACTCCACTTGCCGCTCGATTCGCTTGGCCGTCCAAGTCCTACTCGCATTAGGACTTGTCCAGGGCAGGGCCGCCTCCTCGCGTTCACCCTTCTAGCCTGCATGGTCCCTCCTCGGACTTGGATTCCTTGGCAGCTATCTTTAGCCTTCCGCACTCCGTTGCCCTAGTCCAACTCCTACTTGGACTAGGAGTCTTACTCCTAGTAGGAGTAGGAGTGCGTCGTGCTTCCGCGCCCGTCGCACGTCCGCCATGTCCCAAGCATGCTCAGAGGCTCCTCCTCGCTCTCCTTGCATTCTTGGACATCGACGCTCGTCCTCCAAAGCCTCCTGCTTTGGCTCCATGCCCCGAATCGCCTCGTGCGCCCCGGTGCACCTTGCATCGCCCGCTGTCCCAGCGTCCGTCCTGGGATGTGGCAGAGGCGAGGCGTGACATCCTCCCCCACTCAAGCCATTGTCGTCCCTGGCAATGTCTTTTCTCGCTGCCACACACTTCATCCAAGGAAGCCTTCGACTCACCTCCTAAATTGCATCGTCCGAAAGACCTCCGCGTCCCCGAACTTGCGTCGTTCAGAAGACCTCTGCGTCTCTGAACTCAGTTTGTCCAGAAGACCTTCGCGTCTCTGAACTTGGTCATGACTCTACCTTGAGTCGTTTTGACCATACGCTCCTCGATGTCACCTTGTTGTCCGAAGGTTCCACCCTGCGTCAATCTTCGGTCCGTTGAAGATTGTGGGACGTAGCCACCTTGCTGTTGTCCCTGGGATGTGACCTGCACGCCACCTCCTGAAGTAGGGCCTCCCTGCCTACTTGCGCGTCCTTGCTGTCCGAAGGAGCACTCTGCAGTGTCTTCACTCCGCTGAAGACTTTGGGCTGCGACCTCCTCGTCATTTCCCTGGGATATGACCTCCTCGCCATATGCCCGCCTCGGACTTCGGTACCTTCACGCACCGGCCTGCTCGAAAAAGTCTGAGGTTTGGTGGACTGCAACCACCACTCAGGATATCACCCGCGACACCCTGACGCCAATCTTCGGTCCATTGAAGATTGTGGGACGTAGCTACCTTGCTGTTGTCCCGGGGATGTGACCTGCGTGTCACTTCCCAAAGTAGGGCCTCATCGCCTACTTGTGCGTCCTTGCTGTCCGAAGGCGCACTCTGCAGTGGTCTTCACTCCGCTGAAGACGTTGGGATGCGACCTCCTCGTCGTTTCCCTAGGATATGACCTCCCATCATATGCCCGCCTCGGACTTCGGTACCTACGCGCACCGGCCTGCTCACAAAAGTCTGAGGTGTGGTGGACTGCCCCCACCACTCAGGATATCACCCGCGACATCCTGACGCCAACTCTCGTCGATGGCTGCTTCCCCGCGCCGACCTTTGAGACGACCACTGTTGGCCTTGGTCGTCCCGCTCCGCTTTGCGACCTTCAGGAAGGATGACCCGGCGCCGGGTCAGCCCAAGGAGCTCCACTCCTTGACCTACGCGTCTCCTCGTCCAGAAAAGATTCTGCTACTCCAAGATCAAGCCACCTGCTCAGATTCTCTGGACAGTCTCGTTGCTGATGTGCTCCGCCACATCCGATGCACTTGCGCTTCCTGCGCTTCCGCATCCTCATTCCGCCATCCTGCGCCCTGACCTCCGAACAGCGTGAGGTCAAAGGATTTGATGAGTTTGTCCCCTCGTCAAACTTGTCGCCGTGTACCTCCTGCCTCGAGATACCCTCCTTGATGGTTGAACGCAGTAGAGTCCACTCGGCTTCCATGATCGGAGATCTTCCATGGAACCCCTCCTCTACTCGCACTGCCTCCCTTGCAAGTTCCACCTTGAACTTTGCCTCCAGCTCCTCGAGAGTCTTCTGGATCCGCCGGAAGTCCTCTCCTTGCACCATGTTCGGGGCTGAATCCTCATATTGATCCACCTCCGCAATCATGGCTGAGAGCCGCCCAGCACACAGGCTCTCTCTCTTCACGGGCACTTCGTGATCTGCCCCCGGAGCACCTAGATGCAATCCTCCTCAGTCCATCCTCACCTCTGGGAATAAATCCACGAACTCCATGCCCAGGACGAGTTTATGATCGTCCAAGTCGACCACGATGATGTTGAGTGTGCCTTCCCAGCCTCCCACCTTCGTGTGGACGTCTTTGGCCGTACCAAAAATTGGTTGGGACTCAGCATCCACGGTCTTAATGAGCCCTGGTTCCTTGGCAAATCCAATGCCAAGTCACGCTGCTTCCTGTCTCGACATGAAGTTGTGCGTAGCTCCAGTGTCCACCAGAGCGGTCGTGGTATGTCCATCTACCTCGACTTCTACGAACATCAGGCCCTTCGCGGCCTTCTTCACGTCCTTCGTCGGAATCCTTGCAGCGGTCGTCGCCAAAGCCATAATAGACCCCATGTGAGCTGCACCTTGTTCATCATCTGAGGTAGACGCATAGCGGCGAGGCCCGTCTTCTTGTCGCACTCCCTCGTGTAGTGCGGCCCTCCACAGACAAAGCACCTCACCGGCTTCCTCGCACCACCTTTTTCGATCTTCACCACCTTCTGGTCGCCTCGCTCGCCACCAGAACGGGGCTTGTCCTTCGAGGACAAGTCCCTGACCTTGACCTGCGCGCCAAGATCCTTGTTGGTCGCATACTCCACCAGAGCTTCGGCCACGACCAATGCCTCCTGAGAAATCGGATGCAACCCTCCTCGGTTCACCCTCTCCTTTGGGACTGAATCTTCCAAGCTACGAACCTCCTCGCTCATCTCTTGAAGACTTCTGCCCAGCGTCTCCACATACTCCTCTATGTGGCCGACGTGATCTCTGGACTTTACTCGCATTCCCGTCCTCTTTTTCCTGCCGTCCGCACCTTGGGCAGCACCTCGCATGCCGTCCTCGGTCTCCAACGAACGACCTCTTGTAGAAGGACCTTCTCCGTCTCCAGACATCTCGGAACTCTGGCTCTGATACCACGTTGTCACGCCCTTAAGCTCCTTAACTCAAACTCAAGCGTGCGGCTCGGCCAAACCCTGCTCGGTCGCCGATCAGCCCCGTTCGGATGTGTCCCGGACACGACCTGGATGCACAACGAAACACCCACCCACTCGGAGAGAAGAGAGACTTCACAAGATTAGAGAAAAACTAGAGAATATTATTGATCAATCTCAGATTATATAGGATGGTCTTACAAGCCTTGATTACATGTCCTTTTATAGGGCCAAGGAGCCCCAACTCTTACTCTAACTTAAGGACCTAATCCTACTAGGCATGCAAGCCCTTTCTTTAGAAAAACCTCCTTGGAGTAGGAGTAGAAATCCAATATCCTGAAGACCAAGTAGAATTCGGCCAGCACCTCCTTCAAAGTCCATCTTGAATTTCAAACTGGTCAGGCCGCCCTCTTGGCGCCCTGCCATGTCCGGGGCGCGCCCCGGGCGCGCCCGCCGGGACAAGTCCTAGTCCTACTAGGACTAGGACTATTTTTCTGTGGCCTCTCCCCTCTTCAGTCCTCCTATGATTAGGACTTCAACTCCAAGTGACCCTCGATCCAGAAGGAAGCTCCGTCCGCGCCCAAGTCCTACTCGACCTAAGAGTGGCCCGAATTCCTATTCCTACTAGGAGTATGAATCCTTCCGATCCTGCACTTCTCCAACAAGCATCTCTCGAAGTTTCCCTCCTCGTCGACCTTCGAGATCTTGGAGCTGCTCCGGCCCGAAGACTCCACTTGCCGCTCAATCCGCTTGGCCGTCCAAGTCCTACTCGCATTAGGACTTGTCCAGGGCAGGGCCGCCTCCTCGCGTTCATCCTTCTAGCATGCATGGTCCCTTCCGCACTCCGTTGCCCTAGTCCAACTCCTACTTGGACTAGGAGTCCTACTCCTAGTAGGAGTAGGAGCGCGTCGTGCTTCCGCGCCCGTCGCACGTCCGCCATGTCCCAAGCATGCTCAGAGGCTCCTCCTCGATCTCCTTGCATTCTTGGACATCGACACTCGTCCTCCAAAACCTCCTGCTTTGGCTCCATGCCCTGGATCGCCTCGCGCGCCCCGGTGCACCTTGCGTCGCCCCGCTGTCCCTGCGCGTCCAGCTTGCGGCCACTTCGTCCCAGCATCCGTCCTGGGATGTGGCAGAGGCGAGGCGTGACACACGGGACCCCGAATCTTCACATCCTAAAGAATAAGTGAGTGTACAAAAATAGTCAGTAGTTGCAAAGTGAGAGTAAATAGGCAAGTATAAATGAAGGAGGAGACTGATAGGCCAATATGAATGTTTATGAATAAAGTCCATCTTTGGATATATTTTAAATTAATAATAATATTTTTTTATCAAATTATCTCTTATTAAAAAATTAATAAAAAATTTTGGCTGAACCAAAAAATGCATATCAACCTATTTTTTAATCGATTTCGACCGATTCGATTTGGTTTAATTTGGTCCAAATTAGGATCCGACTTTTGGGCTTAGAATGATGGTAGTGGCGGAGAAGGGCGATGACAGCGGCTCTCGTTTGAAGAGGGCAGTGACGGTTCTTGCTAGAAGAGGGTCGTGGGGATTCGGAGAATCGGGTCCCGTGGGGGTTCGGGGCGGGGGATAAAATTTTCTCCGGACCGGGGATTCAGAGGCGGGGGCTAGTCAAATAGGGTCGACTGCCACTCCTAGTTAAGAATCGTGCAAGATTTTATATTTTAATAATTATAATTACCTCTCTATCATCTTATAACTAATAACTACATACAATAAATAAATTTAATAATTATATGTATGAACATATTTTATTAAAGTAACGAAAACACAATAACATCTTATATATATATGACATGAAGTACGAGAATATGACAAGTGACCTCATGAGAAGATGAATGTCATTTAATAATAAAGTATTAATATTTAAGATAATAATCTCAATTTAGTTCAAAGTATAGATATATATCTATAATTCTAATAACATGGAAAGAAATCAAATATGTGCTAATCAAATCAATGATCCTTAGATAATTTTAATTTCTTTTAAATTTCATTAGATAAATCTAAGTTGATTAGAAATATCATTGGAGTAGACAAAGATTCTTATATATACATTATCCCGAAGACATATTCTAATATTTAATACTTATAATAACTATTTTATTCGGAATTTAAAAAATAATGTATGTATAAGAATAGTTTGTTATAATCCTAATTTATTTCAAATCCTAATCCTAATATGTAATAATAATTATTTTATTCGGAATTAAAAAATGTATAATAAAAATTTGTTACAATCCTAATTTATTTTAAATCCTAATCCAAATATGTATGCAAGGTTATTCATACGTTACTTTTATCCTAATCTTTTATAACAATAATATTTCTCTTAATCCTAGCACATGATTTAAAACTTAATCTATCTCTTAGAGTTATTGTATGCATAATTATTTGTTAACTATAACTACTACTAATGTATTAATAATATCTGAAGTCATTCTTAAAATTTATAACACTGTATTTTTCGGAATTAAAAAAATAATGCATAATAAAAGTTTGTTGTAAAGGCTAGTAACGTGTGAACTATTACTAATGCATTAGTAAGATCCGAAGGCATATCGTATTATTCAGTTTGATTCAATTTAAAATAAATGATTCAATTTGAGTCAAATAAAGATTAATCTTTCATTTCTATAAATTTGATTATGATTACAATAAAAATAATTCCTTTTCAAAAGATAATTTGTTATTTTTAGAATTAAAAATAATTAATTCAATTTGATTAAAATTAAGATTAATCTTTCTTTTTAAAATTTGAGTATGATTAAAATAAAATACGCAAGTAATTAATAATTCCTATTTAAAAGATAATTTATCATTTTCGGAATTAAAAACTAATTTAAAATAAATAATATATTTTAATCAAAATAAGATTAATATTTACTTTTTAGTAATTTAAGTATGATTAAAAGAAAATAAAATTTATCTTATAACTTTATTATATAAGGTAACAAAAAAGAAATAGGATTAAACATATTTATCCAAGCAGATTTGTTAGTATGATTAAAATAAATAATATTATTCTTTCTAATAGATAATGTAGAAGCAAAAATAATTTCTTTTTAAATATTTTTTCATAATAAAAAATAATTTAAAATGAATAATGTTTCAAAAAATAATAAAAAATATGTTATTTCTAAAAGGCGATGTACAAGTATAATAAAAAAACATTTTTTAAAAAAATAAATGTATCATCTTTTATCTTAGAAAAATTAAAGCAATGAATTCAATTGTGTCCAAAATAATTTAAACTAAAGAGTTCAATTTGAGTTGAAAATAATTAATTATTTAAGAAAACAATAATTTAATTAGAAGTTGGGTCTTGGTAATTTTAAATTGAATTTTAAACTTTTCACTATAGAATAACCTATGTTATGGCATTTAAATACTAATAAATTAGTTTTGATAATTGTTATAAATTATAATATTTTCATTATATACTATATATTTTTATAATATCTGTCATCCGTGCATCACACAGGATTTAGGACTAATTTTAAACAATATAATTTGTAATAATCATTTAGTTATATTGTAACACACCATCACTTAAATTATTTAATCATTTAATCCGTCGCCCTCCTCCATCATCATGGATGTGCTACGACTTCATGGTGGAAGTGATCGTACGTCAAGTGGAGGGATCCACTATCAAGTGGATGGAAAAGGGAGAGATAGAGGCGATCGTAGATAGAAGACAAGTGGAAATGGAGCACCTGACATGGAGGAAGAAAGAAAATAGAATAGGGACTTAGCGAGCGTTTTACTGACAATCTGATACATGGGTCCACCATATTAATTTGTTTACTAATTTATAAGTAATCCTAATAATGCAGATTGCTTATGAAGTGACAATTCACATTGACTACGATGGAGTGTCCATCCACCACTCAAATAACAATCTATTTTTATTTTCATTCCATTCTTGTCCTTTCCAATCTTAGACAAATAAAATATAAAAATAATATAAAATTTATAAACAACAACAAATAATATTATTACCATCATTAATAATTAATAATATTAATTTATTTTAAAGATATATTATTATTATTATTGTTTACATGAATTTCATACTATTATTAGCTATTATTTAAATTTTATATGTATTCATTGCCATTATTTTCATTTTAAAAAGATAGGGAATATTTATAATTATATTTATTTAATTTATTAATTTTATGATTTGTATTTGAGTTTTAGTTGGATTATATAATATTTAACTTAATATTAGTGATAAAAGTATTTTAGGAAAAAAATTGTATAGTGTCATTTAAATTTCTAGAAAGATTACTCGTACATAGTAAACAAAGTAATGCACATTGCTAATAATTTAATAGTTATCACTTAGACAATGCAGATTCCTATGTAATGTAGTTTCCTTTTAGGGTTTATGTTCTATATATGATAGAGTGGATAGTTGAGATTTGATCTAATATATATATAGGATGTGGAGATTCGGGATCCCATGGGGTGGGGGCAACTCCCCCCCCCCCCTCCGATCCGGGTGTCAAAGAATTTGCCCCCATCTCCGATCTCGCGGGAAAATAATTCCTCGAGTTCAGTATTGGGAAAACAAGTATACGATAATCTTTATGTGTATTACAATTAATCATAAAATCTCCTCCCTCACCATCTTAATCTCTCTTAACTCCTTCCATAATAAAATCAGAGTTTTCGCTATAAGATTTTATATTTTAATAATTATAATTACCTTTCTCTCACCTTATTACTAATAAATACATATAATAAATAAATTTAATAATTATAAGTATGAACATATTTAATAAAATAATGATAACAATAACATCTTATATTTTAAATAATACGATTCATAATAATCATTTAGTTATATTATAACACACCATCAGCTTATAACTAATTATATCTTCTCACCAACTCCCACCCCCTGATGCTAACTCCACTATCTTGTATTATAGTGTATACAGGAGCGAACCCAAGTACATCATGAGGGGGCCTTGGCCCCCCTCAAATTTTTAAAATTTTATTAAGTATATTTATTAATATATAAATTTTAAGGTTATAAATAACATTTGGTCTCCCTCAAATAATATATGTATGGAGTTCAAGCGAAAACTTGGTTTTAGTGTGGTGGTTTGCTCACTTTGTGACAATTCTATAGGTCGCAAGTTCAAACTTGACCATATTCTTTTTTTTTTGGCCCCCCTCCGCCCCTGAGTGTATAATTAAAGTTATAAATAATAATCATGTTACTATATAAGATAATAATTTTCTTATTATATTATATGATAACAACCCAAACAATGGTAGTTTATAACTATAATCATTATCGTGCTCTCTTCTCATTATCTTAGGTAACTAACTCCCACTCATTATCTTCTTCTCTCTCCTCTCTCAACCACCTTAATATCTCTTAACTCCATCCATAATAAAATCTGAGTTTTCGTTTGTAACACAAACCCCGACTTTGCCACGTGACGAAATCTCCTTAGGTTCATTACTATCTTCGGTCCTTCTTTGACTGTTTATTGAGGGTTAAGAAATGTGACACGTAAGCGGAAGAGTTAAATTAAAATATTACAATAAAGAATATAAGAAACGTGAAAGCTAAATAATGAAGAGTACATGCCATACTATAACTCAAATAAGTCTCATAAATAGTGTAAATACAACTCGATAAATAAAGAAAAAGACCATCTAAATTTTATGATAATCATGGGCTCGAATTGCCCTCAGAAGCATCGAAGAAGCAAACAAAGACGACAAACCCAACTTCTGTCTTTATCATCGGATGTTGGGACATCGAAATTCTGATTGTTGGGTGTACTCCGCACAGGCTACACTGCTTCCTTCAACGCCCTTTAATGCCCTCTTGCCTTAAGATTCTCAAATCACCTCTGGAACTAATTAACAAGTTTCTCTATAACAAAAGAAAGAAAAGCCCTACCCGGTCCGCTATATTCACCCCATCCCACAAGCACAAATCTTCGGCGCGGAATATAATCCCAAAGTGAAGGAAGCTTGGGAGAATACATTATTAGGTAAGACGAGGAGATTCGAGAGAAGACGATTCTATGCAAGCAGACGATGAGGACCATCTAGCTGCCAGCGGTGTGAAAGGAATAGCCTTGAATCTTGAGAATGAAAATTGTTCTGAACCCCGTAACCTAATGAAGTTGGTAGGTAAACCACATTGGAAATGCAAGCTGAGTGAACCAAGAGAAGCTGAACAGCTTCAAATATGTCCAGTTATCATCATATACATCTAGAAAGCCGTATGGTTTGGAAGAAGCTTGTACAGTTTGGGAAGGAGTTTTTGTTGATAAAAAAGAAGAATCTACTTCAACCGATATGCCCTAGGAGAGTTGCATGCTCAAATGTGATCAATTGTAAACAAGCTCTTGTACATCCAATACTGAATCGAGTGAAGCCGTCTTGTAGCGATTGGACAGAAACGCTCGATTGTGGCACAATTAGTTCAAATTCTTCCATAAGCGAATGCTTTAGAAAATTGAGATAACCTCGGAAAGTATATATATTCCAAGAAGCCGATTGTCTGGTCTTTCTTCCTATCAAATGAATAAAATTTTTGAAAAGAAAAATGAAAAATGAAAAGGCAAAGAAGAAATAAACAAACATGTGTTCGTGCCTATTCCAATATTGCTGGGAGCACACTCCACACGTCCAAATTTCATTTTTTTTTTAAAAAAGTATTTACTTATAGTTATATTTGAGTTTTTTTTATTGTATATATGGAGTTGACAAGTCTTAGATTCTTGTTTTTGGTTTGAGTTAAGGTAAAAGATGAAGTTTGTAAACAAACATGCGTCGACCTTTAATTGAGCCCTGAAAGGTTGCCCGCACGCATCTTCTTCTTCTTCTTCTTTTTTTTTTATCTTTCTTTCTTTCCATTACAATTTACAAGCCGCATGACCTGTTGAGTCAGCCTTTATATATATTCTACACGTATATGATATGGATGTGGGTTTGGTTAATATGTGTGGTGGTGGCTACATCTCTAATTATTCGCCTGCGTGCAGTTGTGGGCACTGACTACAGGTGATTCACCTTATTATACTCATGATTTTGAACTTAGTTACAAGGTCAGGGCTTAGGTTTGCCTAATATATTTCTAGGCCTCCCCCAGGTGTGTGGACTCTTACATGTGCTCATTGTCTTAGATCTTTGAAGGAAGCATGCACGAAGTTTCTAATTAAACAATAAATAGCACATGTTTCTAAAGAGGTAGCTGTCAAGATCACGTCTTCCAAGCACTTCTAACTCAAATGATAACATGCCTGGTGTAATGTTGAGCTACTCATTATTTCAATGCACCGACTATTGACTAGATGAGCAAAGCGAAAACAAAAGAATTATCCAATAGGAAGAAATGTTTTGATAAAGAATCTTTGTCATCTAACCAATCGACATTAATAAAAGTGACTAATTTTTAGCCAATAAATGTTTCTTCAAATAATGTAATCTCTTTTGTATATTTCACTATGAGCTTGGGAAAAAAGTAAACGATAAAATTTATGTGCATTACAACTAATCCTATGATAAAATCTCCTCCCTCACCACCTTAATCTCTCTCTTAACTCCTTCCATAATAAAATCTGAGTTTTCGTTAAGAATCGTGCAAGATTTTATATTTTAATAATTATAATTACCTCTCTATCACCTTATAACTAATAACTACATATAATAAATATATTTAATAGTTATATGTATGAACATATTTTATTAAAGTAACGATAACACAATAACATCTTGTATTTTAAATAATACAATTCGTAATAATCATTTAATTATATTGTAACACACCATTAGCTTATAACTAGTTATATCTTCTCACCAACTCCCACAACCTCACGCTAATTACTCCACTATATGATCACGTTATTATATGATCATGTTTATAATTAAATATATAAATAATAATCATGTTATTATATGATAACTACCCAGACGATAGTAACTCCCCCACTACTTTTTATTATATTTTTTAAACTAAAATCATATTTATTAATTTTCCTATTATATTATAACTACTCGTTAGCTTATAACTAATTATCCCCCACCCCCCACTATCTAGTACTTTCTATAATATGAATTCACATCTATACTATATTAAAAGGAGAGTAGTTTTGATGAGAAGATGACATTTGACACTTTGTTAAGATGACATGTGTCCCCCGAGAGTTTATAACTAATTAAAATATTATATAATATATTAATCCTTAGAGTAGTTAGTAATTCAAACGGTGGTAACCTCTCCATTTATCATGTATTATAGCAATTATAACTAATTAAAATATTATATAAGTATATTATATTTTTTCACTTCACCGTTAGTTAGTAATTAGTGGATGGATTATTCGTAACTAATTTATTAGAGCAATTTTTAAATGTAAATGAATTTGATACATACTAGTAATTTTATCATAATATTGTATTATAAAAAAAATATTATCCGTATCATGATACCATTATCCATGACTGTCTTATAGAAAAATAATATTTATTATAGTTTTACTATCATGCACACTTTTTAATAAATGTAAATTTTGATTCTAATTAGATGATGAATAAATTGGTCTATTAAAACTTTTCAATTATGCATATACTAATATTAATTGTAAAATAATCATTGAATAATATAAGAAAAAATGGGAATTTTATTTTTTTAGAAATTTCAATCTATTCCAAATCATAAGATAAGAAATTAAATAGGAAAAAATAGATAAACTAACGAATAAAAAAATTAAAAAATAATATCATAATCATACTTAGCTAAGACAAAGATAATTGATTTATTATAATGATAAATTAGAGTTGAGGATCAAGCAGTAAAAGTAAAGTTATTTTCAATTTTTTCGTAAATAAATTAGAATAAGAAAAAAGAGAATTGCATGTTCAGGAAGTCATGTTAAAATACTAAATATATGTAATATTAATTTTTAATTAACTTTTTTTAATGATTAATTGTGAGAATTAGTTGCAAAATTACTATATATATATGAATTATTAAATATTTGACTTGCTTATTGTTTTGGTTTAATGTCAGTATTTATTGAGAATTCACTTTGCATTCCTTATCTTTTTTTAGCACTTATATTATGTGTGTATATGTCTGTTTACTTTCTTAGTTATTATATTGTTGATGTTTGTTTTTATCGGGTTACTTTTCAATTATTAGTAGAATAGGGATGAAGGATTACACTGATTAATTTTGGGTTTAACATTGTTTTACCACTTTTTGTTTTTACAAAATTTAAATGACAACATGAGCTTCAAAAAACTATTATATTATTTATAAAATGTTGGAGTTGCTTACACAGACTGTAGCAATTTAAATTTTATTAGAATCTTCTATCAATTATTTTCTTCATTTCATATTCATATTTGAGTACTTTGTAAACTTTGTGCATGAATTATTTAAATATAATTATTTACATAAAGATGGATGTATCTTGAATTAGTATTTCTTTACGATTTCATGAGTATATTTTAGCATTGTTCTTACCACACATTATAGGTTAGAGGATAGCTTTTATCAACTATACAGATTAATCTAAGATGCAGTGACGTGAGGTTGTGTTAAATTATTGCACCAAAAAATTATTAGTAATGTTGTCTCTTTTGAATAGTTTTATAATATGATAATGTATCTTTTTTATGTCGATACTGCAACATTGTCTCTTTTGAAATAGTGCATAGAAAGTTATCTCTAACAACCATTACTTTTTTCACTTGGTATTGATCTTTTGTTTTTCTATCGGCAAAGATCATATATTGTTGACATCAATTTTGTCATATTGTATAATAATATAATCTTATCAAATTTTAAAGCGTATATATGCACATTTGTTTTACATTTAATTAGTGGTGACATATATATAGTGTGTATTTTTTCTCTTTAATCTATAGATAAATGCCAACATTGAGAAATAAATAGAGTGATTTGTACTGCCTTTATTTAGTTATGGTTCTGGTGGGATCACCTACGAGAAATAATAGTATAATTCATAAGAGTCATATTACATGGTTACTTAATCGTATTTTAATGCATATGCAAATCTTCCTTAAATAGTAAAAGGTCATCTATATGATTGTAGATCTATTTATAGAAAAATAAAATCTTCGGTTTATATTTTTTAAGCTTTTCATTTGTGATTATGAAATGTTGAAAATATGTTAATAAAATGAACGATGGCATTCACCTTCGTGTATAGAATTTTAATCATGTTAATTATGATCAAGATCATTTAAGGAATTATTTTTAAATTTTAGAAAGTATAAACATCTTTTCCTTTGTTCTTTTATCAATTTATTTAAATCATTTTAGTGTTCGTATTATTTTTCTAAACCAAAGTTTCAATTATAGGTGCACAAGTATTGTAGTCCATGCATATTATAATAACATATTAATGCAATATATTATAATAAAGACACATTTTAGGTGCATCCTACCCGCACATCGTGCGGGCTTCACACTAGTATTATATTATAACTATCCATCAGCTTATAACCAATGTATTCATAACTGGACGAGATCGAATTGGCTTAGTAACTGGGTTGTGGTTAGACCCATTCGATCGACTTTAATCGGGTTCGATCGAATTTTATTAAAATAATATTATTTATAATAATGATAAGAAAATGACTCCAACTAGTTAATTATTATTATTATTATTATTTCTTCATAATATTAAATTCGTTTTTTCATAATCACTCTTATTTTTTAATCCTTTTTCCTTTTTTACTGTTACCTTTTATTTCAATTCTATTCATTCAAATATTTTTTTTTTATTTTTCTTTTAAGTTTTTTCTTTCATTTTTTAGTACTACTTTTTGTTTCAATTCTCAACTACCGATTCAAAATTCTCTTTTTCATTCATCATTACTCTCTCACCATTAATTTCTCCATATACTACTTTCTCACCATTAATTCTTTACTTTACTTCCTTTTAATACAATTTTTCTTTTCAATTTCAAATTGTAGATTCAAATCTTTCCTTTACAGTACTTGTAAAATTTTTCTTTCCTTCTTTTTATTTCCTTCTTCAATAATTTTGGTTTTTTTTCCAATTTTAAAAGGAACTGATTTTCACTATTTCGTCGCTTCATCGATTTTTAAAAATTTGTCCGATTTGTTTACTGGTTCAAATACAGTAGCAATTTTGATACTTGTCCAGATTCGGTGGTTGAACCAGTCGATCCGATCTGGTTTTAATAACCATGCTTATAACTAATTAACCCCCTCCCCCACTATATTGTACTTTCTATTTAAGAACATGTTCCCTCTTCAAATTTATTATATTGCTGTTTAATATCAATATGAATTATTCAAGCAATGTTAAAGATGATTGGTTAAGGATTTGTATAATTTGGGAAGCAAAAAATTTAAAAAAACATGGAGAGCTAATAAGTTTAGATATGATTTTAGTTGACAAGAAGGTTAGTTCTTCCTGTAGTTTTCTTTATCCAATATTTTATTATTTGTTTATTGCTAACATAGCTTCTTTTCATTTTTATTGTGGAAAAATATGATACATGCTTCAATATGTAAGAATCAAGTGGGGCGGTTTAGACACCTCTTGATTGAAGGAAATATAGTTTCTATTAGAACATTTAAAGTTGCCCCTACCTTGACAGATTTTCAACTAATGGAACATAATAAAAGAATTATATTTTTGCCAAATACCATAGAGAAGAAATTGAAAGAAAATTCACATATTCATATCAATTAATTTAATTTTATTACTAAGAAATTGGCTGAAGCATGTGTTAACAATAATAAAATACTATCAGGTTTGATTTTATTTCAACAATTTTAATGTGTAAGTATTTTTTCCAACTTTGTAAAGTATTTTGTCCTTTTTATGATTGTTTAATCCATTTTTTCTCCTTCATTCTTTGTAGATGTTATCGGATATCTATCAGGTTTTGCAAAAATTGAAGTTTTTGGACCTAGACCTAAAAAAGGAGACATTCAAATTATCACATATTAGTGAGTTAATTATTTCTAGCATCATATTTGTTAGTTTTGGATAATTTATTCATTATCATTGCAACTTAATAATTACCTTTTCTACTTTATTGGACAATGATATTTCAACAAAGGAGATTTGATTGACACTTTTGATCCGAGCTTGTATAAGAATGAAAATAGACCTTTTATTGTGGTAGTCATTTCTATATTGGTGAAAACATTTTGGAATAATTCAAATTTATTTTTTATTAAATTATTTATTTTATTAAAGTCTTAATAATCAATTTTATATAAGGATTATGTTTTTTTCAAATCAAGTGTCGTGACATTTTCTTCTACAACAGCTTCCAAAATTTATGTGAACTTAAAAATTGATTACATATAATTTTTGGGTTAAGAAATTTTTGCAAAGTTCTATTTGTGTTGGAATTATCATATCATCACAATGTAGTAACATGCCCTTTGAAGAAGAAATGTTTTTAAATAGAATGACTTTGAAGGAACTATTGGAAGCTACTTGGCCTAATGATATTACAGTATGTGCATTGTTACTAATATAACTAATATGTTTCCTAAACATCATTATAAAATGGTTAATTGTTATTAATTATTATTTGTTTTACATCTTTGTAGGAATATCTAATTATTGTAAAGGTCAGCACAATTGGTATTGATTATTATTTTGGATGGTATTATATTTCATGTCACTTATGTAATAAAAAGGTTATTCCTCTCGATGGATATCATATTTGTAATTCATGCAATAAAGGACACAAATTACCTCTTGTATGGCAAGAATTTGGTGGCATTGTAACTATTTTGAAGCTTGTAATACATCATTATCTACTAACTTTGTCTTTTTTTTCATCATAGTCACAAGATACATCTTAATGTGGGGGATGATACAGGAAAAACAACAATTGCCATGTTCAATACTTAAGCAGAAAAACTTCTATTCATAAGTTATTTAAATGGCAATATGCAAATGATACTACCATTCCTCCACAAATTGGGTCCTTCTTAGAAAAGATATGTTTTCAAATTAAAATTGAATTATTACAACTTGAAATAAGGCTTTGAGAATTTCACAATTGTCAAAGTTTTTTAGGTCAATGAAAATTAGAAGACAAAACTTGTATTGAAAATAGAAGAAAATGTTATTACTTATCCATGAGTTAATTAATTATGATAATAACTTTTTTCTCCATTAATGTTTGTTATATAAATTTTTCTTTTGTAGGGAAAGTTTGTCAATAATGATCAATATAATATTATTCATGAGAACAATGAGAGCACACAAAAGATAAAATTATTGGGATTTTGTTCTTTCTCACTATATATCTCTCTCACATTACTTACACCAGGAGGATGATGACACACATAATAAGTTAATGAAATATAAGATGAAGGAAGATCCACTCCAACAAGTTGCAAAAAATTTGACGAAACCTTTGTTAACTGAAGTGTTAATGTTTAAATCTATTTTATGATGAATTTTTTTGCACATCTATATAATGTTATATATTCTTTTAGATGTTTCTTTTTTTTATGTTCATGACAATGTTGTTCCGTGACAATATAGTGTGTTACATGTATGTCATAAATGTATATTGAAGTTATTATGGATATGACCATAATGTTGTATATCGATTATCTCATATGTTTCTTTTATTTCATTATTATTATTTTCTTCTTTCATCAAGCGATTAATTTCTTAATGTGTCTTATAACATTTCATTGTTTGGTCCAATTTATTCAATGTTGTAAAAACTTTTTGTTATGAATTTACTTAATTAGACAAAAACTTTTTTCCCAAACGATTGTTTCATGTATTTCTCATTAAGTAATAATATATATATAATTTTCTTAATTAGTGCTTCAAAATTTTATTCATTGGTATGGCTTATTCAAACATCCTAATTCTTCGCACTGTCATCTTATTTGATTGTAAAGGTTTTTTAAATTATATATTAACTAAATCTAACGCCTCAGCTCTATGTTCGATATGCATGTGTGCATCCTTGTCTAATCAACACACGTATATCTACTAATCATTATTAGTGACAACATCCACTAGGCTTTCTAGGAAATCTTAAAGGCTCTGCAGTGAATGGATATCTAGCCGACTTATACCTAGAATATAGGAAGTCTATTCATCATCTTGGCGTCTGTCACCCCGTACCTCACGTTCCTCTCCCCAAACATCTGGGTGTACGCCATGATGATCATCTGCAATGGCTTCTCTCATGTCGTCATCGACATTTTCTAAAATTCGTACTTCACTAAAATCAAATTCATTATTTATATTTAATTTAATTTAATTTTAATTGTTGCATAAACCTTTTTCTTCATTCCATTCTATCAGGAACTTTAATTATAATCAAATTAAATTTATTTAATTTAAAGGAATTTTTAAAACTATTATTTATTGTGAAAAAAACAAATTCTAAAGTAAAAATCAGAAATGAATGGAATTTTCAAAATATGTACTTAGATTTAATTAATTTTTATATATTTAATTTAATTTTAAATTATTTATTAAAGTTTTTCTTAATTTACTCAAATCAAAACTTATATTTCTACACAAATTAATTTATTCTTATAATCAATGTCATTTAATTTTCAGACGTACATATAGTATAATAATTTAATTCTTGTACCATTATATAAGGTCATGTTAATTTAGATGACACATGCCATCCATAAATGCACTTAATTGTACTTATTAATAATAAACATATGCATGCAATAATATTATCGATGTGCAAGAATAACAATAATAGAGATACAATTTATCAATTTCAATAACAATGCAATATGTTGCTAAATGAGTCATTACTCTAACATTATTACTTATCTTAAGTACACTTTTAGACTCATCAATTATATGCTTTCCATCTTTAAGCATATCTTCATAGATAGCATGACCATCAATAACAATATGGAACCCAATATAACTCATGGTCCAATAAGTTCATGCTTAAACAATAGAAGATGACAATTATTATCCTATTCGTTGACACTTAGTGAGTGAAAGTTTGTACCATAACTTTCTTTAATCCATCCTGAATATGTCGTCTACGTTTGTCATCATGCGACAACTACCAATTTCAATTCAATCAATTAACAATCTATATATCATCCTTTAATAATAGTCGGGACTTATTTGCCTTAGTCTCAATGACGTGACTAGCTAAATTATAAAGGACCATTTGTTCCCAATTACCCACGTATGAACTAATATAATCAATGTGGAGGCATCTACCTCCCAATACGATAGGCTCCTTAATTCTACCTTCCGACGAGATTCAATGAATCAGTCATCAATACATCGATATATTACTTTCAATTTCTATTTATGATTGAGCATGCAAACATGAGTATCTAGGTGATCAATCATATCAAATAAAGAGCTATCCAATCTATAGTAGCTTTCGAGTGGTCGACCGATCCTATTCTGATGGTCAATTGAGCGATTGTCCGATGAGAAATTGAACGTTCGAAATTATTATCGAATGTGTCCCTATATGTTTTCTTTAGGCTTTCGTTGAGCAATACAACAATCAAATTTCCACTCAATACATTAACATGCTGGACACTCAAATATAATAATCACATGATCATTCTCAAACAAGACATATGATTATCATAATCATTCCCTAGCATATAGAGATTTTAGGTTTTAATGGAACATAATATAATTTTTAGAATAATAATAAAACATGCATTATGAATATTTTTGCATAACATCTATGGATTCATAATTAAGAACTCAATTATAACATATGACATTTAACTATCAATTATATCAATACCACTATCAAAAGTATTAGATCATAACTTTGGACAGATTGATGCTAGTGGTTCTTAAATTATATCTTCACTTATAAGAATGCTATTCTATTCATTCAAATTTTATTTGAAAGTAGATATTAACAAATCATGGGGATAAATTTCTCAGAATTTATCTCCATTAATCCGACATTAGCATCAATTTTGTTCTGTTTAAATAGTTTGGCAATCGTGATCCAAAAAAATTGAATCTAGGTTCATTTCAAAGATATCTTAAGCATCTATATCCATATTAAATTTCGACAGATACGATGATGCTTACAATTTTATGTACAATTTATAAGACAATTGAAGTATTTCTTCGAAACAATTTGATAGGCATTCAATCTTTGAGCTACAACTTCGATTATACAACTCGGATTGAGATTATTCCAATTCCTATGAAAATTAGACTTGGATGGATATACGTTCGTATATCATTTGTGATTTTTAAAGCGCTATATCCTATCTTACATACTAATAAAAATGGTTGCATCAATATGTGATTTCATATCACCATGATAGTGAGCTACTAATTGGGTCATAAGTATATCTATATAGTTTGGATTGACATGATTCTTTTCCCCTATATAAATTATACTTTAACATCTTTCTTTTCATATATTATATTACTAAAACTTATGATCTATGATCCTTAAAATGCAGAACAATAATGTGATGATCAATCCATTATTTGATCAAATGAGTGGAATGAGTATCTCCTTACGTACCTTTTGACCTTCATCATTCTTCTCCATGGTTGTTGTTGATCAACTTTAAATTCGCCTTTGCTTGAGCATTACTTCTCAACCTTTTTATATTTTCACACGTGCGGATTCATCAAAGAGTGAGTGGGAGAGGGTTTGTTTTATTAGTTATGTGATTTGTTATTGGTTAAATACTTAAATGGGTCCCCTATTAGATATAGTTGGGCTTTTGATTCTATAATATACCATTTAAGTGGGCAATGCAAGTCTAAAATCTCTTTTATTTTTTTCAGTTGTTACAGTGGCGGCGGCGCCGCGGCCGGATCCGGCTGCATGCTGCGGGATTAGACTGCTTGTGGCCGGTGATCCTACCGGATGCTTTCGGACCAGCAGCCATGTTCTTCGGATCCCTATCGCCCTAGACCTCTGACGGAATAAATTCGTCAGGCAACGCCTCCCTTGTTTCCTCTCTATCTTCGTTGTCTTCTCATCCTATGGCTCGTCTCGGGGTCCACGGACGGGGCGCAAAGCTGCCCGAGGTGATTGGGATCTAAAGAACGCGGCTGCTGGTGAGTGGAAGCTGGAAAGGAAGGATTGAGTGGATGCGTTGGCGGCTGCACCATGTAGGGCGGACAGCTTCGTTCAGAAAGTGCTAAAGCTTTTGCCAACTGGCATTGTGCAGAGAGAGAGAGAGAGAGAGAGAGAGAGAGGTGATCATTAAATGAATGTCGGAACTTGTTAGATCGGGAGGCGTTCACATGACGGAATTGAATTTTGTGGCTTTCGGCATCATCAAGGCAGAGGGTGGCGAGATGGTGAGATCAGAAGAGGAGCCATCCCTCGTGCTGGGCATCAGGCGGATCCCATGGTTTTGAGGGCACATCCGCCAAATTCCTGATCTCAAATATTTGGTGTATAATCTCTCAACGAGGTCATTTGTTATTCATGTTTCATGATATTTGTTACTGAACATTATCGCATTGATGTCTAAATGTTGTCCCTTTGTGTTGTGCCTTTTGTTTTTGCAGGTGTAAACACTTCATTCTAATCCATATTGCTATTAAATGGTTATACGATGGCAAATAATAGGGAAAAATTTGAAGATATTAAAGATGTCATTCATGCTAATAAAATGGATGAGTACCTTTTAATTCTCCCGAAAAAAAAGATGAAAAATAAGCAAGATCATTTGTTTCAAAGCTTATATAAATGGTGGTACTGAATTTTTTGAAAGCTTTCATGTTTTGACAATGTACACTTTTGGCTTGCATGTGACGTTCTGGTCATCCAAATTGGCCTCAGTCCTAGCGACTTTCATCTTGCCTAAGCCCCTAGGCTGTGTTTGGATAGGTGAACTATGGTTCTCCAATGTGCTTGGACTTTATTGACAAGACTGTGAAGTTCAAGTTCTCGTCGACTATTTGGATGAAAGTTCTCCATCAACTAGAACTCAATTTAGGTGAAGGAGATGCCCTGTCTGACTTTGAACTGCCAACCATGGCTGGCGCCGGGATTTGACCACAGCAGGACGCATAGCAGGCCAGCGTCTCGCAAAGGTGCACCTCGTTGCGTCATCACTCCCTACTGGGTCACCCTCTTGGAGTGCACCTTTGCATGGATTGACGGCTGGAAGCCCTCCCTCTCCTTCCGCCTCCTCCCTAGAAACTACGACCGCGACAGTTGGAAGCCCTCCCTCTCCTTCCTCGTTTTGCCTGACGGCGGTTGGAAGCCCTCACTTTCCTTCCTCCTTCCGATGGCCCGACGATGGAGTAGAGGGTGACGGTGGAGCGGCTGAAGAGGGAGATGATAGCAGTTGAGCACTGACACCGGCTTTCCGAGCAGATGGCATGGACTAGTCCTCCTCCATCCAATAGAGGTGAAGAAGATGGGGGACCTCCGGGTGGTTTCTTCATGGCTTTTGTTGGCATCTACATTAATCATAATTTTGTTCTTACTAAAGCCCTGAAGTATGGTTTCTTTAGTTTTCATAGAAGAGAAAAAAATAGTGAACCAGGCAAGTTCATTCTATGAACCTTTACAAGATCAGATCCCCATGTAAATTATTTTTCTCAAATGTTTTAGACATTTCCTATTTTGCCCATTTTCCATAAAAAAAAAGAAGAAGAAACGTGATTCAAGATTAAATCTAGAAACAGCAAAGGCAAATTGTATTTACAAAGCATCATCTTTCACATTACTGATAGTTGAATATGAATATGCTAGAAGCTTTGAATTAATCTTCAGACAAGGTTTAAATGTAAACTTACATGTCTTTTTGAAAATTTACTAGTTATGGCTGATCTATAAATTTTCTTTAGGTTGGTGTTTTTGTGAAAGCATGCAAAGACCAGATAGATATCCTTAAGAATAAGACAACATTGGAACAAAAGTCCCGGCTTAATATGAGGGATAGAAGTAATGCAGATTTGGTTGCCCACAAGCATGGTGTGGTAAGAGCTTGGTAGTATTTTATGAAGTCCCTCCATGTTTTTTGTGTGCCTTGCTTAATTCTAATATATGTTATGTTTTTTTATTATGTTAGACTAGAAAAACATTCTCATGAGCTGCAATTTCCTATTTTATGTTCATGGTCTTTAACACCAAATCAAACTCCACATATGTGAACCACTTGTAAGGTGTTTTGACCATCAGACAACATTCTTAGATGCTAGAGATGTGTTCCCTAAGAACGTTGATCTTATTTCTGTTCCTAAAATTGATAGTCAACTTTTCCTCTCAAAAACTATAATCTTCTTATTTGTAGTATAAACTATGATCTTATTAACATAAAAAAAATGAGGGATTTGTTGAAGTATCAGCTTGTATCATGCCTGGCCAAATCTCCTATTTCATTCATGATTGTAGACAAAGTCCTTGACATTGTGTGAACTTGACTCTCAATTGTGATCCTTTCATGATGCATGTCCTAATTCTAAGTGAACGTCTTCATGCAATCAGTTCTTGGTTTGATCAGCTTAGATCCATACATTTCCAGGAAGCTATTAATCAACATGCATCAAGAACAAAGGTGCACAAAATTATTGGACCGGGATAAGCAGAGCTCTCCAAATATGAATCAACAGAACTTGAGGGACAGGAGATTCCTACAAGGTCATTGAGGGTTTAGGATCAAATTCTCGATGATGAAACATTAGCCCTTCAGGTAATTAGTTCTTATAGAACAATCATTTTAGAAAGATTTAATCATCCGTCTTTCTTTATTAGGTGGAGTTAAGCAGTCTCCTCGATGCAATTCAAGAAACTAAAACAAAAATGGTGGAGATGTCAACATTAAATCATCTCATTTCAACTCATGTTTTGCAGCAAGCCCACCTGAAGGAATTGGTTCTAATAAATAAGGGTATTACAGAATACCTCGTAGTAGAAGACGGATCGTCGGAGACTCTTACATTGTTTCAAACTCGTTGGGATCCTAATCACATACGGAAAAGGATCACTGTGCACAATCCAGTCTACATTGGACAGCGTCGGAAACATGTCGCAACACATGGTATGTGTGCCTCATCGGACAATATCAGATAGTCCACTCATTGCACATAAAAGGCAATTGATATTAGCCTTTTATAGTCACACATGCAGGTTTATTAACTACATTTAAGTTAACAAAACTGCTTTACAGTTTCTCACGTGGGCTACCAAAATGTAGGGCCCATTAAGGGCGTAAGTTCAACAATCTCCCACTCGCACATAATTGGCTATCATTGTTTTTAGTAAATGTCCCTTAAAGTAGATAGATCGTGCGACACATGAGTACATCCATAACTTAATTAGGGAGAATCATGACCTGTTAGGGATACATAATCACTCAACCACATGAGAGCTTATACTATGACCTAAGAGATACATAGTTGTTCGACCAATTTGAGAGCTAAAAGTTATGATGACATAACTGCTCAATCAACGTGTGAGCTCATGCTATAATGTGTTATCGTTGTATAGTTATTCAATTATTCCTGTGAGCCAATACTATGATTTATCAGTAATATATAGTCGCTCAAACATCCATGTTACTCACTTTGCCTTAGAAACACCTTGCTTGCACACTCCAAATGACACACATCTTATCATGCATGATTTTGATTGACTCGTATTTGTATGCTTACATATTTGGCCAATTGCATTACAAATATCATGCAACACCAGTGAATCTTTCTCTCACCCTTATATTTCTCAGTTTTAAGTGAGCTGCTTTCCTAGTCGTGGCTCGATGGGCCGCATATAATTTTAGCATTTGAGTATCTCGCTAAAGTAGCAACACTAGCATATTACCTTGAAATATAGTCAAGAGTCTAAGGGCAATCTCCGGACTTGTTCAGTCATTAAAGACTCAATAAAAAACTATAAAGTATTCATCAATTCTTAAGGTCGACCTAGCATACTAGGTTCATAAACAAGTACTGCGGTGGAGACTTTCATTAAAGACTCGTGACACCGCACAAACTAGGTAGACGTTTGACTTGAGTCATCCCACTAGTCGTCCAAAATTTGGCACCACGAGCTCTCACATCTAGCTTCTCTTACCAAGCTACATAGAGTTATATATAAATTCGTGTCATCTTCCTGAACATATCATAGCGTTCTTAGATCATATATTTGGATTTAAATCATTTCATCTTTGCTCCCTATACACTAAGTGCCGAGGTGATTATCCGTATGACTGATAATCTCGTGCTTGATTTGACATACTCTACATGCATTATCAAAAACATTAACTAACTCCTCCAGAATAAAAATAACACAATTTTATTCATAGTAAGAAGATTTTATAATACATTAATAAGCCTTGCGCATGTAATGCGTCGGTCAAATATAACTTAATAAGTATCTCATATTTATATGTATTGACCAACTGTATCTTCTTCACATTGTCAAGACGTACTAGCATCAATGTATTTTCCCTTAATCGTCCATCCTTTTTATCAAGCAACAGTGATATATATATTGCAACAAAGGGGATACTTGACCATTGTCAATATATGAGGAAAATAATTACTTAACTAGAGGGCTTCATATCATGAGTATGACACAAACTCAATTTTCATAGTTGACTACTTTATATATAGTTTTGCTTTAGCTAAGCTTTGCAATATGTCATTCTATAACATATAGACATAATTGGAGACAAATGTTTGCTTGTTAATATTGCCCTCTTAATAGACGTCTATTTTATTAAGCAAATCTATAACTTGATCTCCATCATAGCGCAAAACGAAAGTCAACATGCTCATAAGGTGTCATTATTCTCTTAATCGCCATCCAATATAGGCGCCATGTATAAATATGTAAATTTTTTTATTTGACCATTAATACAAATATCAGACTACTCAACTTATTGTGCATGTCTAATCACTGACCATGTTTACAAAATGACATCTCCATTACTCATAGAGTCTTAGAAAATATTTATGAGATTTAAATTTATCTCTTGTAATAAGAGTATCATTGAGTTTACAGTTCTCCGTAGAATGTTCAATTCGTCAGCAATAAATTTATTTGAACAATTCTTATTTAAATTTCATACCTGTGTGAATGACTGTCTCATCTATAGGAAGACATTAAATTCTTCATTAATAAAAGAAATCTCTTATTACTTCTAGCTATACATAATATTGCTTCACATATAATATCATGATAACATATTTATCCACAAAAATGGATATACTCATAATGATACTTATATCATTATTTAGATGAATATTAAATCCATAATTGGACCGTCACAAACTACATATTGCGCTCAATACTTTTACATTTAAGCATTCAAATAACTTTATATAATTTTCATCTAATAGTGAACAATAGTTGGACTTTTGACAAACGAGAAAAAACATCATAATTTTTCTATAGTCAGCACTCTGTTTTGCGATTAATGTTTTTCATCACTTTTAAATCTCTTATCATCCATATAGACTTATTTCGAGGCAAGACGAATGATATAACAAGTCATTGACTTGATTTTCTTCTTTATACTCTAATTCTTTGCATTAATTAATTTTCTTTATCTAGGTCAAGAGAGCCTTCATCACTTATTTTAGGCTCATGTTCATTTCATATAGTCATTCGACATTGACAATGTGAAACACAACTCATATGCTTCAATAAATGAACATTAATCATGAGTTGATTGTGAATTGCTCCCACTCGGAGTGAGGTGTGTGAATAGAATATGGACAAATCACAAATCAATCCGCATACATTGTTAACTCTGAATCTTCAACTTCTAAAGTGAATGTGTTATATAATTTCATTTAGCTAAGAAAATATATACATGAATGCCACATCTTTGCTTGTTATTTTAGTAACTCCTATTGATTGAGGCAGCATTAATAACAATATTTCAAATACAAAATTGGAATTTAGATGCACATACATTCAAGTAGATTGTGATTTCATCGTATCTGCAATACTTACCATTGTGAAATATAGTTACCCGCATAACTATATCATTTTCATCACTAGACTCTTCGAAGTCTCAACCATTTTGAAATATCAATTTAGTCAGCAAGACATTAATCTTGCGGCCATAATTGAATCTCCATCTAAGCTCATGAATTTGTATAAAATAATTCATGTTACAAACTTAGATAAATCAAATTTATAATGTGATGAAAGAAATCATATAGAACCATAGACATTCATATACAAATGGATTGTTGTAATTTTCTATTCATAAGTGATTTTCGTATTTTCTTGTAAATTAAACATTGTCACAAAAGTAGACAAAATAACTTTAGCGAGAAAATATATTTCTCAATCCAGTCTATATTTATATTGCCTCAAAAAATGTCACAATTGATTACACAACACTTTTGACATTTATTTACGTCACATATGACATAAATAATTAACTTGATACTTAAAGTAATGAAGACATAGAAAATTATTTTTCAGAAAATTCTCATAAAGGAATTTCATTAAATATGAAATTTAATGATAAATGTGAATACACGATTACTTTTGTCCAAAATATCAAATTTAGTATACACATATCCACTTTAAAATAGTAGTACAGTAGGACAATGAGATAAAAAGATTCATCTATTGTAAAAGAAAATTTTGCAAGTCATAATTATTTTTAACTCACACTTTCATGTGGTTTCCAATTATGTTCTTTGGCTTAAACGACTAAGTCATGCAAAGAATTAATTATTCTTTAACTGCATGATAAATTGTTTCAATAATATTAGTCCACAAAAGGACGAGTTTTAATAGGGAAACAACATTATCATTAAACAAAACTACCATACGATTATATTAATATTTTTTTACTCAGTGCAATCACGAGCGAAAATTATCGTATTTGCCACAAGTATAACACATTGTTTTGCATATATTAACTTGTCATCATGCTTCTCACATCGATGTGAATAGAGTTAGTCCTTTTAATATCTATACATTATTTATTGGACTATGATTTTTGTTGAAAACTTGCAACAATTTTCATATTTGACATGAACAACATATGTCATAGTTGAAGACGACACACATTCTTCAAATAAATGTAAAAAATATTTAATATTTTCATTAAAAATCAATATGTGCGCAAGCTTACTATACTTATTAGAAATAAGTAATTATCATGTGGTCACTATAAAAAGTATGACCAAGATTCTCTAACTCAACCGTCAAGTTTATCATTACATATAGATATATAACATATCTGTTGAAGAAATTTTATTTAAGAGTTATTATTTTCTTGATGATTTTGTTGCATCAAGATCGTGAGAGTCGTGATAGTAATCGTGCTCGACAGAGGTCATCTTTTGTCATTTGTCACTTTTGACATATTCTTTTTGACTTTGTCATATTGCAAAGACTCCTTTTTTTGTGTCACTTATGTATAGTCAAACTTACATAAGGAAAATGAGTTAGTTTTTACATGTCTTCTTGTCGCATATATTTATAAATAATGACATCATAATATTTTTAAGACAATGATATCGAGATGGTCGTTATGCTCCCACATCTTCCATTATTCGAAAAAATAATTATCATTCATTAAAAATAATATGTTGCGCCAAGGAAAAAAGATACATCCAAAAAATATATGATGTTATTAACATATCATTTTCAAAAATATGGCCAAGACAATTAGGGTTGTGCAATGGGAGTTCTTTCTTGTATTTGCAAGGTGCCAATTAGAAAATCATCACCCCTTCGCATCGTTGAAAATTAGTGTGATAGGCTTGCTGAATTATAGCTCAGAACTGGAAAATTTAAGTGAAAATTTCTAAAATGTGATCGAACTCCTCAACTCACCCTATTGCAAATGCACAGATCAAAGTAGTAGACTCAAGTGTCATATCCACAATGATTTGAGGGCTAAAGACTCACTATCTAGACTAGATTAATCCTAGACTAAAGTAGCTAAAACTGTGAAATAGAAAAGAGTAAAAACAGAATTGAACTATGGCTAGAAAATGACTATTTTTGGTGTTTTGGTGATTAATATGGACTAAAATCTAATTACTAAGCTGAAAACTTAAATGGGATCAACAATTAATAATAGATTCTCATAGGAATGAGGTTCATCTAATTGTCTATGGATGGATTAGAACAATTCAGCAATGCATATCAATTCAGATTCAACATATAAAAAGACTATTCTCACAGTGGGATTAATTCAGGACTAATTATCATATTCTCATATGAATGTTAGCTATGTTGAATTAGAAAGGGATCCTTACTGATGTTGAGTTATCATTAATCATAGCACTTAGCCTTTACTGATATTGCCAACAATCCTTTTAGATTTGGCAAATCAGTAAAGTCTAAGATGGTATCACAACTAATCCACAATTATAATGATGGAATAATTAATTCAATCAACCAAACAAAAATGTAACCAGATCCAATACTAATGTTAATGCTTCTAGTTTATCTCTAAACATCAAGGGAACCTATAATCAACCTTTTGGCTGCAAATGCAAATGAGGTTCACATTAACAAAAGATAATTGGATGCATTAGATTCATAACCACAGATTGGAACCTAAGAACTTATCATTGCATCTTGATTCATTTCTGAACAAGAAAGAAATCATAAATCAACCTCTCGGTTGCCAATAAAATCAAGATTTCACAATGACAAAACAGATTCCAACAAAATCAGAATATCAGAATTACATCAACATCAGAGAAGGAAATCAGCATTGTTCAAACTCCATCCATAACATACAATTAGACGACTGCTCTATCCTAGGAGAGCTGAAATTTAGCTCATCATAAATACAAAGATTGATACAAAATAGATAAGGAAAGCAATGCAAGGCTTTATGAAATCTGAAAATCTGAATCTATCGACAGGAAATCAGAATGCTCTTCCTCTTCAGCTCCTTCTTGCTCCTGGTCCAGCACCCTCAGAATGAAGACTCCCCTGGCTCATCCGGATTACTCAGCTTTTATAGGGTCATTAGTCACCCTTTGATGCAAATCAGAAGCTTCCATTGCTTCTGATTGTGCCATTTGTCCTGTCCTCCTGAAATTTCAGCTAGCAGTGGTTCCCTCCTACTTTTCCAGCTAGTTGCAGCCTTGTAAAACTTGCTAGAAGAGCAAGAACAACAAGCATCAAAGTTCACAAATAAAAATTAAACAAGTAGGGATTAGGACAGCAACTAAAATTAGCTCAATTACCAAGTGCAGATTGGTGTTATGCAGAAATGTTAAATGCATGCATTCTAGGCATAATTAATCGAATGTAGGCAATTTTAGGGTCTCAGTACATGTCAAATTAAGTGTAAGATGGGTAAAAACTTAGTATGATCAGCTAGTGATCAATCGTCACCACAATAATTGAAAAAATGTCACCATATCATGTAAACATAATAATTCTTGGAGACTGCGTTAACAGTAACAATATAATTTCAGTACTTTCTTAGACATCACTCAACAAAAATTGCTACCATGACCATCATACAAATTAGATACTTTAGTCCTATTTGGACTATCCATGTTTCATTATTTCAAACTTATTATCCTAAATTTTATGGGACATGTCACACTCGTAATTCACAAATGTTTATGCATTCAAACTAAACATTGCATAAATCACATATATGAATGTATATTATGCACACAAATAATCATACAATTCATTTACATATAAATGAATGTTATTTGTCACACTCATATAATTAACATAAGCATGAGAATAGACATACAAATGATCACACAATTATTATCACATGTCTATCTCTACATTTATATCACATATTCTCAATCATGTACATAAATTTATATCATGCATATCTTGTTAATTAAAATTTATTGCATAATTTTTTATCACATAAAATCATGCAATTCATTTCATGTGTAATAAAAAAACATATATGCATATATTTCTATTCATAAAGAAATATAATTGGTTATAATTAATGTGCATATTTCACATGAAAAGGGTGACAAAAATAGTTTGTTCATAACTCAATATAACTATGTGAATTAATTACTCTTAAATTCACATAACACATATTATGCCTAATATCTAATTAATTTCATATATGCACATGTTCTTTCATAAAAGAAATAAATTTCTTTTTTATATAGTTCAATCCACATAATGAACTAATAATATGCAAATTTTTATTATCATGTCAATTTACATAAGTGTCACACTTAAATACACTTTAAGTAAATACAACATAATTATGTGCATGAATATCTAATTTGTATGAAAATTCAATTTAAGTGTGACATACTACACTTAAAACATATCATGTAATAACATATATGAATGAACTTTACTTTAAAATCATAATCATATATAATGCATGAAAAAATAACATGATTATTTCATGTACTAATAAATATGCATAATACCTGTCATGACCCCAATTTAAATCATGATTTATACTAGAGTTCACGACTCATTAAATCAAAATTATGAAGGAATGCGGAAATGTGATGTAATTTTTTATAACATACATAAGAATGAAAATATAATTAAACAACTACACAAGTTGATGATGATCATTTCAGAGCAAACTGATACTTCTTTAAATCGTATGTGTAATAACCGACACAAAGATAAAAAAAGAAAAAGAAAAGAAAGAAATTAAAACCATAACAGCCGCAAGATAAGAAGTAAACCAAATCCCAATTAGAGTAAAAGTTAGTTAGAGATAAAACTTTATCCCATTAATTAGATTTGACTTAAATTAAAAGAGGAGTTCTATAAAACCAAAAGAAAATCATGCCTTAACCCCTTTTCCATCAAACTCACGAAATCTGCCTTTGAAATCTTCGTTGGGTGCTGATATCATCCAGAAGGCAGAAGCCAAACTGAGGAAGAACAGGGACAGAGGCCGCAGGAAAAATAAGGAGGAAATAGGGGACGCGATCAAGAACCAACGCAAGGATTAATCGCGAACAGAGGTGGGTGAATCGAAATCACATTGCATGACCTCTGAATTATTCTAATCCATGCCCTAATTGATTATGAAACGAAAAGGATCAAGAAGAAGTTTTCCTAGGGTTCTTGTTTGATTATTGAATTCTTGTTTGAATTGTTTGATTCCTGATTTGCTTATTGTTTGAATTAATTCTGTTTGTTCTACTATGTGTGATTGATTGCTAGGAGTTAGGAATTAAATTAGAATGAGTTGATGTTAGAGATTTTCAGGAAAAGTCGAAGTCTGCAACTTATTCTGGACGTCGACATGTAGACCGGTCCGCAGGCGTTACCAGCAATCGGTCGACCGATAACCTGCCTATCGTCGTTCGATCGATCCATACCCACCGGTCGACCGTTCAACTGAACGGATCAACCGACCCGATTAGTCCGAATTAGCCAACCGGTCGACCAATCTTAATAGACCGGTCGATCGATCAACAGACTATCGGTCGACCGTTCCCCTGAATCGGTCGATCGATTTTCAGAAATCTTTGTATTAGCTTTATTAATTATTTCCCTTTTTATCCCAATATTACCTATATATAGTTTATCCTATTTTTCTGACCCACAGAGATCCCTTACTGATTCTCAAGATTTATTCTCTTATTGATCTTATCGAATCCATTGAACAAAGAACAAAGAGCTACAAGTTGTTAAAAGCGATTAATAAGTTCAGATGAAAGATTAACGATGGGTTGCCAGTTCAAGCCAAATGCAGCAAGATAAGGGTAGCTCCCTTGGCCATGGTTTGGTCACCCACTGACCCGCACAAGGCCGTATCGTTTGCTCGGCATACCCCAAGATTTAAAGGCACCTAAAGTCACCTTGATTTCTAATAATAAACCAAGATCAAGAAGCATGATTAAGACAAGTCAAGTTATCGTCATGATTAAGCCAAGTCAAGTTATCGTCATGATTTACAAGTATGCCATGATATCAAGTTACTATGCATCAATTGATTCTCATGATTTATGATATCTTTTTACTCTTATTATGATTTATGATGCTGCCATGTTCGCGTTCAAATTAAGCATGATTATTTATTTCTGATTATTCCATTCATGTTATGCATTGTATATCATGTGGTTCCCCACTAGGCTGTAAAGCTTACGGGAGGGCCTCCTCCCCTGTGTCCAGGTCAGTGACGTGGTGGAGTAGGCGTGTGGTGATGAAACTCTGGCGATATGATAGCACATGAACCATAGGGCTTTTTTGAGTGTTTATTAGTTTTCATTTATCTTCCGCATTTTAGATTCATGATGTAAAACTTATTTTATTGCTTAGCAATGATATAACCACTTTTAGACTTCCGCATATTTAAGTTATCTTTTTCTTTATTTCTTTCTTCCGCTGACGTGTCTCGGTTCTTGACTAAGATATGGTCAATATTATGGTCAAAGTCATAGCATGCGTAGCGTCTCTATGTTGGTCTTCGCCACGTGGCGGGGGTCGATTTGGAGGCGTTATATTTATGGTATCAGAGCCTAAAGTCAGGACTCTCTTGACGTCCTAGTGTATAGAATAGCATGGTATTGGTTCATGTACTATCACCGAGCAATCGCCACACTCTCCACCGTAAGGTATAAGTAAGATCTTTCTTACTTTATGTTATTATTTATTGATGTATTCATATATATATTTCATATGAGTGGTTGATCCCTAAGGAGGTTATTTTGCATGATAGGGTTATGAATTATTTTATAGTTTTATATTGATAAGTATGAACCTGTAATGCCCGTGTGCCTTAGACTTCATATGGCCCATATATTAGGTTAATAAATGTCATAAGCAAATCCAAATTAGTCATACGAATTTCTAGTTGGATTACCTTATATTGATAATAGGAATTAGAATTATTAATCACGTTCAAGTTATGTAATATTAAAATAGACAAGGGTTCAAGTATCAAAGAATTGCCCAAGAAACATGTATAATGTAGGGATGGATAAATATAGAAATTTAAAAGGTTCAGAAGTCAAATCGATTTGAATAAAGATTAGAAAAAAATTATCAATAAGTAAGTAGTTGTTTGATTTAATTAAACATGTAGATCTAGATTCTCATACACATATGCATATATAACATTGTATATTTATAAATATATAAAATAAATAAATAAATAGATTTAAATTAACTTAGTTTAGTGTATAGTAGACTTGAAATTTTATTGATATGAAGTATATTTTTATAACCATAATTAAAGAATGAATTTTCTATTATCGCAGTATAAATATAATTCCAAATTAGACTAATATGCATGGTTGATAAAAGAATTATATAAGAACAAGCAATGCATGAAAGGGTTAAATGAATGTGAGAAATTTTGAAAAGATTTAAAGTCTCTTAACCGAAACATGCTTAAGGAAGATAGGAGACCCAACCATTAAGTATTAAAAGATCAAAACACAAAGTGAGAAAATTTTTAGAAAGTAGGGGGGTTAAGGTAAAGTATAAATAATTTTATAAGTCCCCTACAAAATTTCTGGAGAAGCAAGTATGCACCTGAGAAGGATGATTATGAAGTAAACTAATAATTTTTAATTAATTTATCTTGATGATGCGTTAAATTTGTAACAATAAAATTTGCTAGCAAGTGCACTAGTCGCTCAAGTAATATAGTAAATAGGAGTAAGAATGTCGAACCCACGAGGAATATTATTAATTCAATATCTGGATTTATAAATTAATAAGAGAGGAAAAACATGGATTTTTGGAAAAGAGGTTTTATGAAATAAAATAAGGAAAATAAGATAAAGATAAGATAATGGTGTTGAAGTTAGGCCTTAGGATGAAAATAGATCAGGATAAATATTTGAACCATAAAAGATAAATTTAATCTTTAAAGATGGATTAGGAATTTTTTCAAGTTATTAATTTACAAGATTAACATCACAGAGTCCACAAACTGGTAATTCTGCTATTTAATCCGGTAAATCAAACTATCTTAAATTTAATCAAACTTAAAGTCCCACAAACTGGTATTCGTCAGATAAAATTAAAATTAAGATGCATTAATATGAAAATCCTAGACTATTAATCACTCCACAAACTGGTTAGATTAACAGACCACATAAACTTGATTCTCCACACACTAGTTATCAAGTTTATGTCAATTATTAATTTCACATAAAATCAATTAATTTAATTAATGAATTCTGAAATCAAATAATCCACAAACTAGTAAGTACTCAATTCAGAAATCTAGGTAATTAAATTAAAAGCATTAAGCACAATTAACTAACTGATCAGAAAAGATTAAAACAAATAATATAGGGTCCAAATAGTTTCCCTTCAATAATAATCTCCTAACATGAAATAAATAAAAATATGGAGTTCATCCTAGAAATTCTGGAGAGATAATAACAAAGTAATAATAATTGGAAGAATTACACCCAAATAGACAAAAGTCGAAGCTTCGGATCATGGGCAGACAGCCGGGCAGCTTCTCGGACTTGATCATGGTCGCGATCAACTTCCAGCCGTCGCACCTCTCTCCTCTTGGTCGTAGCCTGCAGAACTCACGACTCGTCGTGGAAGAAAACCTGAACTTCAGAGCACGAATTGAAACGATGGATTCTTCACGTATTTATAGGGTGCGGACGGCCTTCAATTTGATCTCCGCCGTAACATCGTACGGTTGACTTTAAAATTATGAGATAAACTCGGCCAAAGATAAATCCTTTTATCATTACGCCCAAAGATAAATCTTTCTTATCTTTACACCTTCATATATCTTGTTACGCCCAAAGATAAACTCGGCCAAAGGATGATTTCATTGCCATTACCCCCTCCAAATCTCGGCCGTAAGAATTTATTTTATCTTTACTCCCAAAGAGATAAACCCTTTTACTCCCTTCGAATTTCGGCCGTAAGGAAAGAATTTAAACTTGTTACGCCCAAAAGATAAAATCATTTAATTGTTACTCCTTTTGAATCTCGGCCGTAACGACTTGGGTGTAAAGCCAAATCTCGGCCGTAATGATGAATTCTTCATCCTAATCTCGGCCGTAATGATAAATTCTTTGAAATTTTGGCCGATATAGCACAATCCATTTTAATCTCAATTTTTCTGCAAAATAATTATCAAAATTTAGTTAATCCATCCATAATTAAAATATTTAGAGAATTTAATAATTAAATTTGATAAATCCGGAATTATGATTAAAAGTGACTAAAAATGATGCATGCCATGATCAAATTACAGAAAATTTAATTAAATAATTAACTAAAATATGTTGTATTTTGCATGCATCAAACTCCCCCAAGCTTAAAGTCTTGCTTGTCCTCAAGTAAAAATTCAAAGCAAGGCTCAAGAAAGTTCCATCGTAGCCTCCACATTGTCAACTGACTAATTTTCTCACAAAATTCTTCTGCACACCTACTACTCAGCATCTTATCATTTTCCATGCACTTAGCTTCATAGAGGTTCTGAATGCTACACAAATTTAAACAATCTCAAATTCAGCCTTGTGAAAAAAATAAATTGTCTATCAAATAATAGCATTAATATTGAACACATAAGTACTAATTGAGCTTAAAACTTTTTCTTTTTCTTTTCATTTTTCATCTTTATTTTTAATCATTTTAAAAGTTCTAATCTTCAAGTAGGATTGCACAAGGAAGTCCATGTAGCGGGCTTTGGACTGATGACTCCCAAACCAGATGACCTTAGGGCACCAGGTGATAAAGCACCCCTCGAGTTTACTTGCCCGAACAACCAAGGTTCTGAATGAAGAGTTCGAACTTAGCCATGATTCAATACTCCTGTGCTTCTCCATATTCCACAAGATGGTCCATGTAGCAGGTTTTCGATCGACGGATCCCAAAGCAGTTGCCCTTAGGTCGTCAGGCATGAACCCCTACGGATCTAATTACCCGAACACACCTTGGTTCCGGATAACACTTTTGTACCTACACATAACTTTATTCAACTTTTTATTTATTTATTTATTATTATTTGTTGGAGTTTAACTAACCCTTCTTTTTTTTATAAGCTCAAAAAGTACTTGATATGGTCAATAAGAAGGCTACTACTATCAAGACTTAAAAGAACTAAAAAGGCATGAATATGATTTTGTCGTCTAGTCATTCATAATTCTACTTAGCATAGGCACACAGTCCATAAGTCTGATACTAAAATAGCAAGTGATAAGAAAGAAAAGCATTCAAATTTCATCAGTTAACGATATGTCTTTGAACTTTTACTAAAAGATAATTATCCATTGATGATGCTTTTTCATTAACTATCATAAGATAAGAAAATTCATAATGTGCTCATATGAGTAATTGAATCAAATACTATATCATTAATGCATATTTAATATTATGGATTGATACGAAGTTAGAAATTAGCCTAAAATATTAATTTCACTATAATATTATTATTCAATAAGTTGAATTAACTCAATTATAAGTGTTAAGCTAATCACCTCTCCTAATTATTTCAATTAATTAGCTGGCTAGCATTCATGATTGTACTAGTTTTGTTATCCACACACGATAGATTTCATTGATGAGCATAAGTACTCATCTAAATTAATTAATTAGACTTGGGGGTGACAACTTGTATCCACACAAATGCTTGTACCATAACAACTGGAAAAAAAATAAATAAATAAATAATCAAGATGAAATGGTCAGCCATCCATATTGGCTGAAACTTCAGGGATTAAAGTGACCACCTGGCAAAGATAATTACGAATATATGTTGTTAAGGGAAAAGATAATACTCAAAATCCTGATACAAGAAGAATGAGTCGCCGCCCCATTATTTTCCCTTCCACCCCACGCACGGCTGCACATCCGGTAAAGGAACCCATGCACATATGATATCTCCTTACGGCCATTCTTTGTCGGACGGATTTAGGGAGAACGCAGAGGGGAGGCATCTTGGACCCAAGAACAACAAGGAGGGGCACGACATCTCTGATCCAGACCAATCTGTAAGAACAATCGTGGAAACCTGGTGGGTGAATTGAAATCACCTTGCACAACTTTGAATAGATCTGATTTGTTCCCTATCATGATCTAATCATGTTAATGAATGAAAGTTATGAAGATCTAACGAAAAGATGCATGAACCGATATGTTTTCCTTTATGGTTGCATAATTGGTTGATTGCTCGATTCCTTCTTGATCGTGAATTTGCTTGGTTGATTTCCTGTAGGAAAATTGATTATTATTGTATTGATTTGCCTTGATGATTGTTAGGACGTAGGAATTAATCTATGGTGAAATTCTATTAGTGATTCGATTGATTTTCGTGTTAAAAATTGACTGGAACTCCGTCGTCACGGTCGTGCCACCCTGTTGGCATGATCGTGCCACTACCGTCACGGTCGTGCCACCCATATGACATGCCGTGCCACCCATATAGCATGCCCGTGCCATCACTCAACCAAGCCCAAGTAAATATCGGTCAACCTCGATCGACCGAGCTCCCAAGCCATCACGGTCGTACCACCGCTCTAGCATGCCCTGCCATAATCCAATAGTCACTCATGCCGCTAACTTCAAAACCAATTGACCAAACCGTTTGATCTGGTCGACTGCCCTCATACTCCGTCACGGTCGTGCCACCTTATGGTACGCCCGTGCCATCCTCCTGCGTAACTTCCAGCACGCTTGTGCCACTGGACCCGACCGTGCCACTACGTCGTCACGACCATGCTAAGCTACAGAACAACCCCCCTGATTTCATTCATACATTTCCCTTGACCTTGATTGAATATTGTCGGTTTTCCTTATGATTAATCATGATTATGATTGATTTTAATGCCACGTCCTCTTTGAGATCCAAACATGATTAAGACATGAATCCTTTTTCTAATTCACTTTCCTACTGATCTTATTGCCTCCATTGTATGAACAACCAAGAATAACAAGTTTCTGAAGTGGTTGATAAGTTAAGATGGAAGATGAATAATGGATTGCTAATCCAAGTCAAGTGCCTCAAGATAAGGGTTGCTCTCTTGATCATGGTTTGATCACCCATTGATCCGCACAAAGCTCGGCATACCCCAAGAATCTAAAGGCATCCAAATTATCTGATTTCTAAGCATGATATAAGACTAAGAAGTATGGATAAGTAAAGCAAAGATGATTCAATATTAAGAAGTATGGATAAGAAACAAGCATGAATATCAAGTCAAGTTATTGTTACCATCCATGTCGTGAATTTCAAGTATGCTATTGATTTAAGCTTACCATGTATCATCTGACCCTATTGATTATTGGCATTTATTGATATCTCATATTATGACGTATAATGACTCCATGTTCTATCTTTCGCTCAAGATAAGTACATCATTCAATATCCGATTTATGCTATTTAAAGTTATGCATTGTATATATTTATGGTTGCCTACTAGGCTATAAAGCTTATGAGAGGACCTCTTCCCTATGTTTGATTTCCACAGGGTCAGATCAGTGATGGTGTTGGTGTGCTGCGACGATGCTCAAGCGACTATAAAGCACATGAATTACAAGGCCGATTAGTCACTTATTTTCTTCCGCATTTATAAACTCAATGTAAATCTTATGATATTCATTTAAAGATGATGTAGCCATCTAGGACTTTCGCAACTTATGTTATCTTTCTTTATTTTATTATTCTTTCCACTGACGTGTCTCAATTTTTCACTGAGACTTAGTCAATATCATGATCAATGTCATAGCATTTATAGCAGTCTCAGGTTGATCTTCACCACATGTCATGGGTCGATTTGGGGCCGTTACATATACCGACTTACCTTAAAAAGAAAAAAAAACACTCAGTGGCATGACAACTCACCTCACAATAATTTAAATAGAATGGTGAGCTGCCACATCACTTATAATCATGCAAAAATGAATATATAAAAATCTTGCTTGAGTGTCGAAGTGGAGAATACATTGTCGACTTACCTTGCATGATTTAAGGGAAAAATAAAAAGAAGTTGCTACTTCCTTGTAGTCGGCCAAAAGGAGGAAAAAAAAGAAAGAAAAAAAGGAAGAACTATGACCTTGGGGTGATTATTGTCCGATCTTGAAGAGAGAGTGGAAGGAGAGGAAGGTTGCCTTCTTTCCTTTTTGCTGTCGATTTGGAAAAAAAGAGGAAGGGAAGGAAAGACACATTTACCTTCTTTCTATGCTGGCAGAACCAAAGGGAAGGAAGGTGAGATCTTTCTTTTTGTTTTGTGGTCGGCCATAAGAGGAAATAAGGAGGAACGAAAGGGAATACCACAAAAAGGAAAGGGATCAAGAGTTTACCACCTTTTGATGTTGGCTGATACATAGGAGGGAAAGTAAAACTAGTAAAGTAAGTGTATTACTTTTAATTTCTAATTACTTAAGCAATTTAAATATTGTATTTAATTATGTAATTGATTAAGTTTCAATTTAGGAAATACTGCGTGTTTACCTCAAGTGTTTAATGGAATTAAATAAGCTATAGAACTTTTGTTACAATGTTTGTATGGCCGAGAATGGCTACTAGTAATTAATTGTTAAAAATTATTCATAAATCATAAAACTTATACTCTATACTCTTATATGAGTCTAGATTCCATAGATTTGGAATGACTTCAAAATCATGCCTATATAGTATGTTATCTACAAAATAGTGAGTACCTGTCGTGATGTTCTCGAAAATGATATAGTTAGGTTGTAATTTAGTTCTTATTCACATCGGTCATGTAGAATTCTGAAAATTTTAGGTGAGTTTGTTGCTTCTCTAAGCTGCCTAATACAATTTGAATTAGTCAAAAGTAAATTACAAATAAGGAGATATCAAATTTACATTGGGATTACCTCGTTGTCTTGTAGATTTTAACATAGAATCTAAACATGTACAACCAAGGGAATTTTTAAGACTTCTATAGAGTAATATAAATTATGAAATTATATGTGTCTACTTTATTTCATGTCTACTTTCAATGGGCTTTGGAATCAATTCCATCACATATCTGTAGAGAAAATTATGTGCTCACATGTAGGGTGTTATCAATTTGTCTTTTGAAATTATTACATACTTTTATAAATTATGTATTAAATTCAATATGTCATGAAATTATTTTATAATTCATATGTTAGTTTGATTTACAGTTTATATACCTCAAAAATAATATGTGTAGTGAAAGTTGTAAATGTTTTACCAAACCTCATTTAGTCTGTCATAATGAAACCTAGAACATATTATATTAGTACTTGTAAAATTTATTGTGCTCAGTATAGAGGGATATAAATGCAAGAAATTTTATGCGAAGCACTATAGGAGTCTATGTTTAAAGAAAATTAAAAGTACAAGAACATGTTATGTTTACTATTTTATATAAATGATAAAAGGGTCACTCAATCTGTTAAAGTACGGAAATAATATGAAAGTTAGACTAAATGTTGATTATACTAAGAATAAACCATAGTGAAATAAGAACTGTAACTTTTACAGACAAACATTTCATTAATCTAGTGCTAAGAGTTATGATATTTCTTAACTAGGTGTGCAAATTGAATTGATTGAGCAAGATGGATTTTGTAAATGATATAAAATATCTAAGTTGGTATGGTTGCAAAAGTAATATGGACTTATATTATTGTTATGGGGTTAGATGAATGATAAAAAAAGGAAATGAGGAAACACCTTATGTAATTGCGAAACACCTTGTGTGATTACTTATGTTAGGTAAATTGGTTTCTCCTACTCTATGTATTCACTTCTTTTAAATTCGGTGTGACATCAACTATTATATGTATTGAATATGTTTTGGATATGTTATGAATTGATTTCGAGAAATGCAATTATGAAAAGTATATTTGAAAGATTGTATGATTGCACATTTGAAAAGCAAATGTGATATGATACGAATGGATTATGAGAAGTGCAATCTTGTTCGGTCTGAAATGGTATTTGATATGATTCATTTTTTATATTGAGATACGATTGTTATATGATGAATCATGCATTTACATCTGTCTGCATCTGCATATATGATGGTTGGGACTAAGTGTTACATCATTGATCACGATACATGGGAGTCACCTCTAGAGGTCAATCCATCGTTGTGTTCCTTAGTAATGGGATGAGATAGGCTGGAACTAAGTGTCATGCGGAGCTAAGTGCTACATCGTGAAGAGTCGCGATGTGAAACACCTCTAGAATCCGTAGGGACTATCTCTAGAGTCCACCTATTACTATATGATATGTTTTCCGAAAAGGATGAGGTATAATAGAGTTAAATGCAACATCGCTGATCACAATGGGAGCCACCTCTAGAGTCTATCTATCGACCACTAGCCAGTTGGTGATCCGTGCATCTATATGAGAGTATTGCATTTGCATTCATCTATTTGATATGATTTGAATGATATTGATTGCAATTGGAGTGTGATGATTTTGAATAAAAAATGTATATATTATTTTCAAATATATGAAAACATTGACTGTGATATTATAATTATTTCATGTCTTTGCATGTCTTTTCGAATTAATTAGATGATAACACATAGCTTATGAGTTATCAACTTACTGAGCTATTTTTATTCAAAATGTTATTTTTAATATTTTCAAATTCATATAACTCTTTGAGGACCGCGCGAGGTGATAGTCTTAAAAGGATTCTATAACATTCTTAGTAGTATGATGAAAAGATTTATGTCACTCGTATCTTTTTATTAAGATGTCGAGAGAGTTAGTCATGTTTATTACTCATGTCAAAAAAATTGTATCTAAAATAAAGTCATTTTGTAAAACATACTGTAACGCCCCCAAATCGACCGCCGCCACGTGGCGAAGACCAACATGGAGACGCTACACATGCTATGACTTTGACCATAATATTGATCATATCTTAGTCAAGAACTGAGACACGTCAGCGGAAGAAAGAAATAAAAAAAAAGATAACTTAAATATGCGGAAGTCTAAAAGTGGCTATATCATTGCTAAGCAATAAAATAAGTTTTACATCATGAATAAAAAATGCGGAAGGTAAATGAAAACTAATAAACACTCTAAAAAGCCCTATGGTTCATGTGCTATCCTATCACCAGAGTTTCATCACCACACGCCTACTCCACCACATCACTGACCTGGTCCTGTGGAAATCAGACACAGGGGAGGAAGCCCTCCCATATGCTTTACAGCCTAGTGGGAAATCACATGATATACAATACATAACATGAATGGAATAATAAAAAATAAATAATCATGCTTAATTTGAACGCGAACATGGCAGCATCATAAATCATAATAAGAGTAAAAAGATATCATAAATCATGAGAATCAATTGATGCATAGTAACTTGATATCATGACATACTTGTAAATCATGGCGATAACTTGACTTGATTTAATCATACTTCTTGATCTTGGTTTATTATTAGAAATCAAGGTGACTTTAGGTGTCTTTAAATCTTGGGCTATGCCGAGCAAACGATACGGCCTTGTGTGGGTTAGTGGGTGATCAAACCATGACCAAGGGAGCTACCCTTATCTTGCTGCACTTGGCTTGGACTGGCAATCGATCGTTAATCTTTCATCTGAACTTATTAATCACTTTTAACAACTTGTAGCTCTTTGTTCTTTGTTCAATGGATTCGATAAGATCAATAAGAAATAAATCAATAAGAGAATAAATCTTGAGAATCAGTAAGGGATCTCTGTGGGTCAGAAAAATAGGATAAACTATATATAGGTAATATTGGGATAAAAAGGGAAATAATTAATAAAGCTAATACAAAGATTTCTGGAAATCGGTCGACCGATAGTCTATTGATCGGTCGACCGGTCTATTAAGATCGGTCGATCGGTTGGCTAATTCGGACTAACCGGGTCGGTTGATCCGTTCAGTTGAACGGTCAACTGGTGGGTATAGATCGATCGACAGGTGACAGGGATCGGTCGACGTACGCAGAAAAAAATGGCGGTAGGCAGATTATCGGTCGACCGATTGCTGGTAATGCCTGCGGACCGATCGACCGGTCGACGTCCAGAACAAGTTGCAGACTTCGACTTTTCCTGAAAATCTCTAACATCAACTCATTCTAATTTAATTCCTAACTCCTAGCAATCAATCACACATAGTAGAACAAACAGAATTAATTCAAACAATAAGCAAATCAGGAATCAAACAATTCAAACAAGAATTCAATAATCAAACAAGAACCCTAGGAAAACTTCTTCTTGATCCTTTTCGTTTCATAATCAATTAGGGCATGGATTAGAATAATTCAAAGGTCATGCAATGTGATTTTGATTCACCCACCTCTGTTCGCGATTAATCCTTGCGTTGGTTCGTCTGAATCCTAACGATCGCGTCCCCTATTTCCTCCTTATTTTTCCTGCGGCCTCTGTCCTTGTTCTTCCTCAGTTTGGCTTCTGCCTTCTGGATGATATCAGCACCCAACGAAGATTTCAGAGGCAGATTTCGTGAGTTTGATGGAAAAGGGGTTAAGGCATGATTTTCTTTTGGTTTTATAGAACTCCTCTTTTAATTTAAGTCAAATCTAATTAATGGGATAAAGTTTTATCTCTAACTAACTTTTACTCTAATTGAGATTTGGTTTACTTCTTATCTTGCGGCTGTTATGGTTTTAATTTCTTTCTTTTCTTTTTCTTTTTTTATCTTTGTGTCGATTATTACATTCTTACCCTCTTAAAATAAGTCATCCTCGAATTTTGCACTAAGTAGAGGGCTTACCGAAAAGGTGAGGGAATTCTTGGCGCATTTCCAACTCGAACTCCCATGTTGCGTCATCACCGTGATGGAAATGCCAAACTTGCGTTCCACTATATGTGTTGGATACTTTGCGAAGATCAGGTCTACGAATTGTTAACGTCATGCATCATCTTCTCATAGGATTTCTGATGCTCTACTTTTTCCACATCAACATGCTAGGTACTTAGGACATATATATTATATATATATTTGTTTTGTGTATCTCCATATTTCATGTCATTACTATTTGTTCACTCTTATATATCAATGTACTTCCCAAATAGATCGTAACCCGAACTTATAATATTCACATAGTGTTGCTCTCTTTAGAATTTCATCATTTGGATTCCACATGATTAGTTCCTCCAACATTTCATACGCAGCCTCATGAAGCTTAGCGAGCATCACTTGTGTCTGAGTGTATGTGTAACCGAGTTTATTTTTACCAAAATGGTACTTCACGAAGAACTCAGAATCTTTCAAACTTCATGTCATCTTCATTGTCACATATTAGCGTACTACTAAAAGAAAGCATACCCAAGGCTCCTTTGATTAATGAACACTTTAATCTTTTCTACATAAATGTAGACATAGTTTGAACACAATGTTCATGAGGATCTAAAAGTTTTAGGAGTGTTCTTTAGTCCAATGGCATCACTCAATTTATAGTGATCATTCATTGCTAGGAGAATTATCTTCATTACATCTTCTTCAACCACTCGAACTGCTGGTACTCACTCCCTAGATCGATCTTGAGAACACCTAGTCTTAAATATGCCATCCTTTGCCTAGTAACAGACACTTATGTCTCGATAGTTGTTTTACTTAACAACTTGTTAATAAATTTATAGATTTATAGAGTCATTATTCTTCTTTACCAAAAGAAGTGGAACATCTAGGAATGAGACCCTGGGTCTCATGAACTCCTTGACTTAAAGTTATTAAATTTATCTTCTTAGTTCATGTGTCATGGGGCATTGGAGATCAAGGTCATGCTTGAAAGGAGGTCGATATGACACTCAACTTCTAACGATAACTTTTAAATGATTTGAATACCGGTAATTATCTTCTTCTTCTTGCATAATACTTATACATGTTAGGAGGAAAAATTCAAATAAGAATCCCATCATAATTCTCCTAAGAAGTTTCTAACCTATGCGAAGAAAAGATCTAATCTTCAATCGTCATTAGTATCTCTATAATGGACTTTATGGTATGAAGTTATTTTCATAGGGTCATCGTCCTTATCGGGTAGCCTATGTCGTGCAAGGATCAATAGGCTCACTAAGAACGTTGTCCATCATCGTAGATAATGGCATCATCATATGATTCGATAAAATTGGTGATGAAATAATGTCAATCATCATCTTTATAAGGTCAATTTAGATCAATAACTTTCACGATGACCTATGTTTGATGTGACCCTACCGTAAACATCATCATAAAAAGAATACTTCTTTGATTGATAATCAGATTAATGATATAAAAGGGAATCACATATAAGCTCAAGAATAGGTATTTGATCAAGTCATTGAATCAGTACTTCATCCTTAATCATCATGAATTTTGGATTATTTAGGAAAGAATCCTAAGGATCTAACATAATCAAATATCATGAGTTAAGAGTCATCATCATAATCATTTAGCTTTTGAGTGAAAGACATAACTTACTTGACTTACATTGATTTGTTTCTTGCAATGTCAGATCATATGATTTCATAGGAGGCCAGTGGTTATATATTACCACAACAAGTTCTTTCCTTGAGTATCATGAAGGACTCAATGTTAAGGTCGACCGATATCTATGATGAGGGGTTGATCACATAGTACAATCTAATTCTTAGTCAACAAAACAATTTATGCACACTATCTAACATAAGTCCTTAGTAAAACATCATGAATGCAAGTCAACACATGGAATGAATTCAAAAAAATCAGACAGGAACAAAGCAATCAATAAAAATAGAAGACAAGCAATCATTATTCTTCTTTGCGCATCATTTCATGGTCCTTTGCATTAACGATATCTTGTAGCGCATGGGAGAGAGTCGGGATAACTTTAAAGTTGGAAAGTAGAACTAATCCATTTATAAGACTTATGATCAAACCATAAGTGATCCACTTGATCAAGACAATCTTGAACATTTTTTTCATCATATTGACGTAGAGGCATCTTAGAAAACATTCTATATATCATCTTATATCTTGCATCTTAGAGGACATTCTATGTAGCATCTGATGGCTTGCTTAAACCATTATCTAAACATATATATATATATGCTTTATTTTACCTCTTGAACCATCAACCATGATTATATGATTAAATACCTTATACGTTTGGACATTATTATGAAAACTAATAAATATATCCATAGTCAAGTGATGCATGCAAAATATAACATATTTTAGTTAATTATTTTAATTAAATTTTCTGTAATTTGATCATGGCATGCATCATTTTTAGTCACTTTTAATCATAATTCCGGATTTATCAATTTTAATTATTAAATTCTCTAAATATTTTAATTGTGGATGGATTAACTAAATTTTGATAATTATTTTGCAGAAAAATCGAGATTAAAATGGATTGTGCTATATCGGCCAAAATTTCAAAGAATTTATCATTACGGCCGAGATTAGGATGAAGAATTCATCATTACGGCCGAGATTAGGATGAAGAATTCATCATTACGGTCGAGATTTGGCTTTACACCCAAGTCGTTACGGTCGAGATTCAAAAGGAGTAACAATTAAATGATTTTATCTTTTGGGCGTAACAAGTTTAAATTCTTTCCTTACGGCCGAAATTCGAAGGGAGTAAAAGGGTTTATCTCTTTGGGAGTAAAGATAAAATAAATTCTTACGGCCGAGATTTGGAGGGGGTAATGGCAATGAAATCATTCTTTTGGCCGAGTTTATCTTTGGGCGTAACAAGATATATGAAGGTGTAAAGATAAGAAAGATTTATCTTTGGGCGTAATGATAAAAGGATTTATCTTTGGCCGAGTTTATCTCATAATTTTAAAGTCAACCGTACGATGTTACGGCGGAGATCAAATTGAAGGCCGTCCGCACCCTATAAATACGTGAAGAATCCATCGTTTCAATTCGTGCTCTGAAGTTCAGGTTTTCTTCCACGACGAGTCGTGAGTTCTGCAGGCTACGACCAAGAGGAGAGAGGTGCGACGGCTGGAAGTTGATCGCGACCATGATCAAGTCCGAGAAGCTGCCCGGCTGTCTGCCCGTGATCCGAAGCTTCGACTTTTGTCTATTTGGGTGTAATTCTTCCAATTATTATTACTTTGTTATTATCTCTCCAGAATTTCTAGGATGAACTCCATATTTTTATTTATTTCATGTTAGGAGATTATTATTGAAGGGAAACTATTTGGACCCTATATTATTTGTTTTAATCTTTTCTGATCAGTTAGTTAATTGTGCTTAATGCTTTTAATTTAATTACTTAGATTTCTGAATTAAGTACTTACTAGTTTGTGGATTATTTGATTTCAGAATTCATTAATTAAATTAATTGATTTTATGTGAAATTAATAATTGACATAAACTTGATAACTAGTGTGTGGAGAATCAAGTTTATGTGGTCTGTTAATCTATCCAGTTTGTGGAGTGATTAATAGTCTAGGATTTTCATATTAATGCATCTTAATTTTAATTTTATCTGACGAATACCAGTTTGTGGGACTTTAGGTTTGATTAAATTTAAGATAGTTTGATTTACCGGATTAAATAGCAGAATTACCAGTTTGTGGACTCTGTGATGTTAATCTTGTAAATTAATAACTTGAGAAAATTCTAATCCATCTTTAAAGATTAAATTTATCTTTTATGGTTCAAATATTTATCCTGATCTATTTTCATCCTAAGGCCTAACTTCAACACCATTATCTTATCTTTATCTTATTTTCCTTATTTTATTTCATAAAACCTCTTTTCCAAAAATCCATGTTTTTCCTCTCTTATTAATTTATAAATCCAGATATTGAATTAATAATATTCCTCGTGGGTTCGACACTCTTACTCCTATTTACTATATTACTTGAGCGACTAGTGCACTTGCTAGCAAATTTTATTGTTACAAATTTAATGCATCAAGTTTTTGGCGCCGTTGCCGGGGAATATTTTATTAATTAATTTCTGATTTTTTATGAATTATTAGGAGATGTAAATAGATTGTAAAGAATTCTTTGTAAATATGTTTTAATTATTTTTTTTGTGAATAAACTGACATTTTTCTTTTGCAGATAAAGGTCACGACAATTTGTTTTTTAAATTGTCGACTTTCGGCTTAAAATTCTGTCGTCGTCTTATGGTTTTACGACCGAGATTTATTTTGTCAGCTTTACCGATTACGGCCTTACAATATCGATTCTGAGTTCTAATTTTCTATTTTGCGGCCGTAATGTTTTTATCCGAACGTTGTTTTACGCCATGAGTAATGGATATTGATTTGACCTTGTTTCGCCCGGTTTATCTATGGTTTAAATTTTTTTTACGCCCTATTCGAATCAGTTTCGACTTTCATTCTCGGCCGTAACGCTTTAATAGTTTAAACTTTTGATTTGACTTTGTTTTGGCCAAAGCGATTTAGTCTGTCTCGGCCGTAATGTATCATCCGACATGGATTTTACTCCTTCTTGACCGTAACAATTCTTCTGTTGACGTAAGAATAAGTTTAATTCTATTTTTGTTTCGGCCAAAACCCGTTTTGTTTTACGGCCAAAGGTTGTCAACTACAATTCGGCCGTAATATATATTTCTGAACGTATAAGTTTGATTTAATCTCATTTCGGCCGATTTATATGTGTTGATGTTTTACCTCACGTTCGACTGAACTTTCATTGTTTTTACGGCCGATATGAATTATACTCTTCCTCGGCCGAAATGAGTCATTTTGTCGACGTTTCGTTCGATTGTTATTTCGACCGAAACCCTGTTCTGTTTTACGATCAAAGGTTGTCAACTTCGGTTCTTTATGCCTAGGATCTTATATGTGAGGAGTTGATTGCCGAGATGATTCATCGCTGTGTTAATTTTTACGTCATCTTACGACGTTGTTTCGGCCATAAGCCAACAAGTTTTACGCCTTCACATTGATCAATCCCTTTCAACACTGTTCCATAGTTTTTATGACCGAATGAGCCTCAGATTACTAATCTAATTTCGGTCGTAAATCTATTTCTGTATTACGGCCGATTAATCTTATTTCCTCTCTGAAAATAATTTTTGCTAATGTCTGATTATTAACTTTGCGGCCGCAAATTATTTCTGATTTGTTTTGTGCCGTTTGTTACATCATCGTTAATTCTTCCAAATTTTACGGCCGAACGAGCACATTATTTTTATGATCATCTATTCGATTTATTTCCGGTCGAGATGTTATTTTTGGCATTTGAATTGGTTTGAAGAGCGTTTGGCGGTCGTAATTCAATTTCGGATAATTATTCTCTGACCTAATGAATTTTTTTAATTCGATAATGGCCGAAAGATTTTTATCAATTTAAATCTTATTTCTTCGTGACATATTATCTGCATTTCTTTCTTCTTGTATATAGTTTTATTTATTCTTTTATCTCTCCTACTGAAAATTAGTTATTGCAGGACTTGAGTGAAAATCTAATCACAACTAAGTTAATCCTTTGGATAAATTTATATGTCACACATTCTGATCAGATGTTAATTTTTTATTTTTTATTTTTTTTTCTCTCTGACACTTGGTTGTTGCAGTGACGAATTGAATATTTAATCACAACCAAAGATTTTACTAATTTACATTTTTTAATTAATTAAGTTAATTTTTTTATTTTATTTAATTAGTTATTTGATTGACATTTTAATAGTTTAAGGAGTCATCTAATGGATATTTCTTTTTGTGCACGGAGAGGAACTCGACTAATCATTTCTTCGGATACGTGAACTGAGCGATACATGAATTAACACGTCGGGTTCATCTCGGACATGACAAGGCGAAAGGAAAAATCACCTTGGAATCGGCCGATCGCTGCGCTGCTTGAATTTGATGTGACCCTTCACTGCGCATCATGAGGGAAAGGTAAGTTTACGTCCGTAATTGTATCTATAAATTCTTACACCTCGTGTTTGTGCAGACCAAAAGCGCCGCACCAGTTCCTTACGGCCGAAGTTCCAAAGCTCTTACTCTTACGGCCGATCTTCATCTCTTACGGCCGAAGTTCCGAGTCTCACCGCCGATCCTTACGCCCCCTGTGCATTACGGCCGAACCTTTGTTCCATTCTGTTTCTTACGGCCGAAGTCTCCATGACTAAAAGCCCTTACGGTCGAAGTCTCAACACCGCGCACCGCCGCTCCCTTACGCCCAGTGCGTTACGGCCAAGCTTCCACGTCGCCTTCGTTTTACGGCCGAAGTCACGCCATCTCCGCCGCTTTCTTACGACCAAACTCCGGCCGAGCTTTTCTCCTACATAATTATTCAAAAATACAAAATTTTATAATCAATAATAATCTAATTATTCTGTATTAAAACTAATTAAGTACATAACAGTCATAGTTAGAATCAAATGTAACATGATAATTATAAGAATAACAATTACTATTAATTCCACATAATAACATGGCATAATATGTAAAATATATATCATGACATAAAAACATATAAAATGCATCATAACAAAAATGCATTCAATTATGTCAAAAATATATCACACTTTTTCAGAAAAAAATTTGAGAATTTTCTGAGTTCAAAAATATATTTTTCTCATTTTTCTATATTTTTCCCGGGTTTTCGAAATCAAACTTTTTCAAAAAAAAAGTAAGAGTACTGTTGAATTGGGCCGGAACCGGCCCACAACGCGTACAGCGGGCCTTCCGCCCGCGCGAGCTCATGTAATGCGGCGCAGCGGGCCCGTGGCCGGCGCCCGCATTTGCGCTAAGTGAACGCTGCGGCGGGCTGTAGCCCGTGCGCACGTTTTCGTAATTTCGCGAAACGAAAGCAACGGCGGGCCGTGGCCCTCGCCGTGAGGTGAGACCACGGGCCGCGGACTGCTAGCCCGAAATCTTTTCGTCTAGTGGCGCCGCGCAGCGGCCACTGGCCCGCGCGCGAAGGCACCTTCAGCACCGCACAGCGGGCTACAGCCCGCGCGCAGCACTGTAGCACTTTTTTTAACCGTTCGCTTCTTTCGTATTTTTTTTTTTGGAAAAAAAATTGGGAAAAGTAGAAAAATGAGTGTACAAAAAAGGCGAATTTTGTATGAAAAAATGATAATGAAAAATATTTAGTTGTTCGATTATGATCCTAATATCAATTGAAGAATTAGTTCTAATAAATAAGGATATTACAAAATAACGGATCAGGAGAGACATCTTTAGGTTGTTTTGAATTCGTCATCAAGATCTAATCACGCACGAAAAAAATCACCAATTAACGATTCAGTCTACTTTGGACTGCGTCGGAAACATGGTACGTGTGCCTCATCGCACAGCATCAGATAGTCCACTCATTTCACAAAAAAATATCTCATCGGACAGCATCAGATAGTCCACTCATTGCACAGAAAAGACAATTGATATTGGCCTTTTATAGGCAAGGTTTATTAATTACATTTAAGTTAACAAAACTGCTTTGCAGTTTCTCACGTGGGCTAGCAAAATGTAAGGCCCATTAAGGGCGTAAGTCCAACACCAACAAGCTGAACACTTCCATGAATAGGTTAATATCCTTTTTGCCTTTATTTATTTTCCTTAACCTTTTTTGTTGAATTCTTTTTGGGGGTTGTTGAATCTTATTTTTCTTAATCTGTTCTCAGTTTCTTATCTATATGTATTTACCACAAGATATATATGTGCAGCCCAGCAGTTATGCTTGTTTAGTAATTAACCCATGAACATGTCTTTCTTGATAACTCATGCAAAAAGTATTCACTTCTAAACCTTAATATCCCGGACGTATCGCAGTGCATTGAGAATTTAAGAAGAGAATTTGGTTCCTTGTGGACCTGAAATATGGAAATGTTTCATCAGTGCCACATGTTACCTGTTTTACTCCTAAATAAAAATATCCATTTTATCTCGCAAAAATAAAAATATCCAGCACGGAGTGGCAAATAGTGGTACTAGTTCAAACTGCTTAAGCCTAGGGTCGGTCTAGCACTTATTGAGAATACAGAATTGGAATGTAACTAAAGTTGATATTTGGAAAGAGTCCCAATTTCATACTTAGGTAACTAGAGTAGATCATCATATATTTATTTGTTTGATTACAAATGTGTGATAAACTAATAAAGCTGCACTCATATCTTCTTCAAAAGATAACAATTTGTTAATATCTTCAATACATTTGCACAAAAGTTTCATTTCATAATAATATGCTGATTATTCTCCCAAGACCCCTTGGATCCAAAGACAACCAGGCTAAAAGTGGAGGCCCACTTATTTTTGCCAGTTCACAAGTCTTGTTGACAATTTCAATGATCTCTTACAGTGAGGTATTCTTCTCCAGGCCGTCCAAGCTACAAAGAACGTGGACCAAGGCAACAAGGAGCTATCGCACACTACAAGAAAAACGCGGATTACCGATGGTTCGAACCGTCGGTAATCAGTCCGAAAACTGTCGGTAACGCAATTACCGACGGTTTTTCAGTCGGAATCGATCCGTCGGAAAAACGCTCGTCGCAAACGGATTTGCGACGGTTGAAAAAAATTCGTCGAAAATATCGACGGTTCTGGCCGTCGGAACAGTCCCCGGCGGTTCGACCCGTCGAAATTTTCTGACGGTTGCAACCGCCGGAAAAGTCCCCGGCGGTTCGAACCGTCGATATTTCCGACGGTTGCAACCGCCGGAAAAGGCCGGCGGTCCGAGCCGTCGATATTTCCGACGGTTGGAACCGCCGGAAAAGACTTCCGGCGGTCCGAGCCGTCGATATTTCTGACGGTCGCAACCACCGAAAAAGGCCGGCGGTCCGAGCCGTCGAAATTTTCGACGGTTGCAACCGCCGGAAAAGGCCGGCGGTCCGAGCCATCGCAACTTTTCGACGGTCCCAACTATCGAAACTTTTGACGGTTGTCGCAACCGTCACAAATAATTTTTTAAATATAAAAAAATTAGCGGCTGGATCCGACCGCCAGGAGGCCGGATCCGGCGCCAGGCGGCCGGATCCGCCGCCAGGAGGCCGGATCCGGCCCGCCTGACGGCCGATCCGGCCGCTGGAGGCCGGAACCGGCCGCCTGGCGGCCGGATCCGAACGGCCACGATCGGATCCGGCCGACAGCAGAGAGAGAGATGCCGGCGCGGAGCGGGAGAGAGAGATACGCCGGCGCGGGAGAGGGTCGCCGGTGCGAGAGAGGGTCGTCGGCGTCCGGCGTGTGAGGGTCGCCGGCGTCCGGCGCGCGGGAGAGGCCGATCTCGCGGCGTAACCGGCGTCCGGCGTCCGTGCTCGCGACCGGGAGAGGGAGAGAGGAGAGGAGGGGGAGAGAGAGGAGTGGAGGGAGGAGGGAGAGAGAAGAGGGATGAGGGAAAATATATAAAGGAAAAAAAGTGGAAAGAAAGCGGAAAAAAGGGAAAAAAGCGGGATAATAAAATTTTAATTACCGACAGTTTCGGCCGTCGAAAACATAAATAATAAAAATTTTTATTTTATTTAGTTATATATAATATTTATTTTTTATTTTACCGACGGTTTGAACCGACGGTAATCTTTACCGACGGTCAAAACCGTCGGTAATTGCGACGGTTTGGATATCCGTCGGAAATTGCGGCGGATTTACCGACGGTTACGACCTTCGGAAATTACGGCGGATTTTGTGACGGATGGATATCCGTCGAAAATATCGACGTTCCTAACCGTCAAAAAATTAAATAATAATATAATAAATTATATAATTAATTTTTTTATTTCCGACGATCACAACCGTCGGAAAATCCGTCAAAAAAATTTAATAATAATATTAAAAATATATAATTTAATTTTTTTTATTTCTGACGGTCCTAACCGTCGAAAAAGTCGTCGGAAATTACGACGGATGGATATCCGTCGAAAATATCGACGTTCCTAATCGTCAAAAAATTAAATAATAATATAATAAATTATATAATTAATTTTTTAATTTTCGACGGTCATGACCATCGGAAAATCCATCGAAAAAATTTAATAATAATATTAAAAATATATAATTTAATTTTTTTATTTTCGACGGTCGTAACCGTCGGAAAAGTCGTCGAAAATTACGACGGATGGATATCCGTCGAAAATATCGACGTTCCTAATCGTCAAAAAATTAAATAATAATATAAATTATTTCCGACGGTCATAACCGTCGAAAAATCCGTCGGAAACGGAACCGTCAAAAAATCCGTCGCAAATAGCGACGGATTTAGTACCGTCGAAAATTATCCGTCGAAAAATCGTGATTTTCTTGTAGTGGCAAGCGATTGATCGTAACAGCAGCAGCAGCACATTCCTTTTGCTCTTCTTCTTTGTACTCACCTTCTCACTTCTCTTTCTTGATTGGTATAGCTGAATGGTACAGTAGTAGGTGTTTGAGATTTTATTCTGCCCTTTTAAAATAGCGCAATCAGACTTAAACTTTGATGGAGAGTTTGTATTGATGATTATAATGCTTTTGTGTGGAAAGCAATTAAGCAATATATTGCAAAATACTGTGCTTTTATTTCTACCAGGCCTCGAGGAACATAAAAGTTTTTTGTGCATTCGAAACACATGAAAATTTTCTTCTTCTTTTTTTTTACTGCCGCCCATCGGTTGAAATGTCGAGCATCACAAACCGGCATTGGCAAGCCGCTTTTCTTAACTTTGGTGGCTGATATGAAAAGAAAAGGTTATGGATCGAATATATTTAATCATGCGATTCTTCTCTTCTCAATGAATAATAGCCTATATAAAAGGGGTTACATCTTTATGGTCTTTAATATTTTGTTCGAATACTTGTCATTTTTCGATGATAAAGCATTTTTTTACCATCACATCAAACTTATATCAAATCCTCGAGGTGGAGAAATGGGTAAAAAAATTGATGTGATATCAAATCCAGCGGCACGTCTATGAATCCATCCATGAACGTGTTGTCTAATCAAAATAACGTGGGCCATGTGATCTTAGCGTGGGCCGTGATTGTGCATCATATGCGGTCAGTATTAGGACGGAAATAAATAATTCGGCCCAAAAACAATCGTGTTGTGCCGGATCCGTGTTCATCGTGCCCGGACCGCGTCGTGCCCAAAGTACGAATGGTCAGCCTGGCACGGAATGGCACGACACGACCCATTTTCTCGTGCACAGACCATGTCCATGCCGAGTCGGACCGTCACGGCTTTTGGGCGGCCCGACAGACTGCCGATATAACGTCCCCAAAATTAGTCCTCCTACTACGTTGACAATCAGATTGATCAAGGAAGCGCTACACGGTCTATTGCTTCCTTGACTTTGACCAGTCAACAATTGATACATGTGGCAATAAAAAAAATATAGAAACAAATGAAAGAAAGGGTTTGCGGAAGAAATTATTGGAAAATCAAAGGCTGTCACATTTAATGAAATCATCCAAGCAAAAAGGGAAACTCATATTTCAAATAGATCAAGCAAATAGTCACATGTGCAGGGTTAAAAGAGGAAATTCCAATATCTTTAAATACAAAATCTAATAATTCAAATAAGAAAATAAAGGAGCTGAAAGCTATAGCAATGGTCGAGTCATGTGCGGCGGTCCTTGAACTCTGCGCCCTCCAACACTTCCCTAAGCATGGCACCTGCAAAATCCCAATACAGGGGCATAGAATACCCGTGAGCGAAACACCCAATACACACAAATACATAGACGATAAAATGATAATCATCTTCATATCAATAATAATAATATAGGGTGATTAATAGACCACTTGCTTTTTAACATTGGTCTCAATACCTTGATCACAGTGGACCATGGACAATACTTATCCATGTCTATACTTTGTTCATTATCATATCAATACCTTGCTCTATTCTGTACTGTGACAATATTTTATCTTTACTATACCATGTTCTGTATTTTACTTTAACCATGCTTCGTCTCTACTATACTATGCTCTGTACTTTGTCATACATTACTTTGATATGTTTTACTCTACTTTGCAATACAATACTTTACCGTGTTATACTTTATTTTATCATACTTTACTCTATTATACATTACCATACTTTGTTTTATTCTGTGTGATACTACATCTTTTAGATTACTATAAAGTCCTTAAAGTTCGTTATCCTATGTGAGCTTGACTTAATTAAGCTAGGAAGTTAGAGGTGTCTCTATGCATCTGTGTAGCCAGGATGCCCATGAAAAGGAAGGCGTATGCTAAGGCATACCCTTTTCGAAATATAGGTGGGAGAGGACTTGCACCCTAAGAACAGTGGTCACTAAAGATCCGTAGGTTCACTGTCTCCTCAGCTGAGTTATTTGTCCCTCTAGCATTATATTTTATAATCCATAGATAGCCCCCGTAGGGAAAGAGTGTATCAATACATCACCCTTATTCGGAACACAAGTGGGAGAGGGCCTGTGATACATGAGAAGTGATCGTTAAGATTGGTCGGTGCACTGTCTCCTCAGTCCAGCTACATGCCCCTTCTCTGTCTCTGTAATATCGTCACAGTGGGGCTATTAATACTCACCTCATGACGTTGACAGTGGTGGGGCTATTAATACCACTTATCTTCTTTATCATACGTGGAGCTTTAAAATCATGGATTAAGAAAAAGGATAAGATCAGATCCCTTTTTCTAGAAGGAGAAAGGCCTAATACATTCTTTACTATGTTGGACATAGCCTCAAGTGGGCCTGTCGGAAGTGAGGCCCAGTTAGAAAGGATCAGGGCCTAGAACGACAGAGGTGCGTCATTTTGCCCGACAGGACTCAAGCGGGGTTGAGGATGACCTAGGCTGGATCGTGTCGAGAGGACTGAGGTGTCTGGCCGAGTCCGAGTCGGCATCCGACTCAGGCCGGATTACGGCTGCTCCTCTGTACGTCATCCCAGCCGAGTTGGTGCTCGATCCGGTCGACTTGTTACTATGACCCGGGCCGAGTTGGGGGTCGACTCGGTCGGGTCGTTGAACGATGTGCTCGGACATCGTCGGCGAGATGACTCGGGTCGGGTATAATGATACTCAGGCCGTGCGCTGTAGTGACCCAGGCCGGGTCGTTCGCGACTTGGACAGAGTTACTGGTGCGCCGGATCGCGCCCATCTTCTTCCTCCTCTCCGGGCGACCTCCGGTCGTCAATTCGTGATAGTCATAATATGAAAAACGACGCTAGTACGTTCTAGATCAATATGGAGTCCTAATTCGCATTCTATGATTAACAAAACATCGTCTAAGGGGATTTTACGTCTAAGGTACCTCTTTTCCGATCGCTGGCTTGTTCGTGCCTTGCGTAGCTCGCTTGTGGTCGCCGATCGTCGTTCGCCGGAGCCGAAGAAGAAAATGTAGGAGAGGGAGAGTGAAGTTGTGGCTGCCGTGAGGAAATCCTCTTCACTCCCTCTTATAGCCCTTGCCGCCCTCTCTAGTGAGAAGAAGTCATGGAGGAGTGAGGGAGATAATTGGGGGGAGAGGAGGTTACTCCCCCCTATTCTCTCTTCTTTTTTTTGGATTTGAAAAGGTCAAGAGCAGGCTGTTACAGTCCGCCCGTCCGAAATTTCATTTTTATCCAATCCGTAGCTAGAGAATTGTTTTTTATGTAATAACTTGGAACTCATGTCATCCATTTTTCAAATAAAAAAATGCATGGTTTCATTTTATTTGCATGTAGCTATCCATCGTGTTTACCAAGACTTCACAGGAGGCACTTGAACTCGTCAGTCAGAAAATTAAATATAAAAGAAACGACCCAACTAGTCAAAATAAAATCGAATATCCCTTTTTCTTCTCAGAATGCAAAACAAAAAAAAAGAAAAAAAAAACTGGAGAACGCGTGAGAACCAGTCCACAGTGATGCAAGTGTATAGAACCCACTGAACGTTATTTTTTTCGACATATCTCTTAATTTCCCTGTAAAATTATGGAGATATTCCAAGGGCGCCTGCAAATGCAGGCACTAGAATCGTCTATTAGTATTATTATTCTTTAGATTATTCATATATTCGTTGTTGCCTCGTCTATTAGTATTACTAGTTCTTTAGCAGTGTTGATACATCCCAAAGTGACTTAGGTTCGAATCTCTTTTCCACCACTCATTTCTTTTACACAAGTTTTTTAAAATCATTATATATAATTGATATCTAATTCCCTTTTCTTTTACACAAGTTTTTTAAAATCATTATATATAATTGATATCTAATTATTTACACATTATCTTCCAAACTTGTCTCACAATACTTTTACCTTCTATCTTTATCCAATCAATTCATTCTTTCTCTTCTAGACATATTTAATATTTTTAATTAATTTTTTATTTATATATTACCTTTAATAAATTATTTTTCTTAATTAAGTGGTCCAAATACATCATTTTTAGCACTTATTTTATAGTTGGTCTTCCAAATTTTATAATATTTTCCCCTCTATTTTCATCCAATCAACTCATTCTTTCTATTTAAACATTATGCCTTACTATTTTATTATTCTTTAAATACTTTTAATTTTTTTTATTTATTTACAAATTATTATGTTTTAATATCATAATATAAACATTTTAATTAACTTTGAATTCGAAAATTTATATATATATAATAATTATAATAAATTTAAATTTAAATTTATGGAATGAAAGAGCCGAACTTTTAACTTGAGGGTGAACCCACTCAAAATATTCCGTGCATTCACCCCCATAATGCCTCTTTTTTTGTTACAATCATTTCACTTGAACCTTACTGTTTGTACATGCATGCATGCACGAATTAGACGCAGAGTAAGAAGTAACATCACATAATATACATTCATTTCCAAGCAACCTTGATCTATGTATGTCCATTGATTTGGCAAGAGGAAAATGAAAGGAAAAAAAAAGAATCAAAAAAGAAAATTCTTCAACCTTTTTATGAACAAATGAATTGTATAACCTAAAAACCTCTATCTTTTCTTTCTTGTTTCTGATGCTCCACTCTCCCTATGTACCTATGTTCTTTGCCTCCTTTCATCGCAGACTGAACACAGTATCTCATGTCCTCCTATGTACACCAAACTGTTCTACGCTCAAGCCCCACGATCCTGGTTCTGCCTCTGCGAGTTCTTCATGTGCATCAGGGAGTTCTTGTACAAGCTGTTGCCGTCCCTGTGCAGTGTGAGCTCCGAATGGATGGCCGAGTTCGGAAACCTCTTCTTGTGCCGTAGGTCGTGATTTTGGTGATGGTGGTGGTGGTGGTGGTGCTGCTGCGGCTGGTGCTGGTGCGACTCCTCCTCTTCCTCCTCCGCCTCCTCCTCTTCCTCCTTTGCTTCGTCGACGACGACGTCGACCTTGACGACCTCTGCCTTAACCGCGTCCTGATCGTCGGCGCACTTCTCGGCGGGCACTACGAACACGAAGGTGCCGAGGGGCACGTCCTTGAGCTCCAGGAGCGGCTCCAAGGCCTCGACCACAGCCCTCATGCTGGGCCTGGACTTGGGGTTCTGGCTCAGGCACTTGTAGGCGACGGCGGCGGCCTTCTGCGCGCCCTTGGTGGAGTACTGTCCGTCGAGGTTGGGGTCCATGACCCGGCCGATCAGGCGGTCGGGGTTGTTCAGGTACGGCCGCGCCCATTCCACCAGGTTCTTCTCCCTGTTCGGCCGGGTCTTGTCGACGGACCTCCGGCCGCTGAGCAGCTCCAGGAGCACCACGCCGAAGCTGTACACGTCGCTCTTAGCCGTCAGGTGGCCTGTTCCATTCGAACGATAGCATAAGAATGTGCTAATGTACACACGTACATACATATATAACAGATAATACGACGCGATCTAGCGAACCAAACTTTAACGTGCAAACATGTCTTACCAGTGAGGATGTACTCCGGTGCCGCGTAGCCGTGGGTGCCCATGACGCGGGTTGTGACGTGGGTGTCATCGCCCTGCGGCCCGTCCTTGGCCAGGCCGAAGTCTGACAGCTTTGCTGTGTAATCCTGGGACGTGGAAGGAAACACTTCACGTCAGCCTCGACGGCACAGTATATTATTTAGAACGAACATTCTAAATATATTTAATGAAGCCGTATTATATGTTTGTAATTGAGATGATATGCATTATATGTACGAGTTGTTATCTGCACTCATTATAATTAATTTGTACAACGTAATTAGCAATTGATTGCGTGCGGGGTAGAGCTTGAACTCTAAACAGATCACACAACTTTTGTCGTTATATGTCGGGTGGGCACGAATCGATCAGTGGTTCAGAAAGAGACAACACCAATTGCTGCCTCTGCTGGCTTGCTAAGTTTTGCATCTGATCATGATGGACGAGGGCATCTTTTGCCACCCGAGGTGCATGTTCTGAAATCGTATTTGTTTCCGATTTTTGTTCAGACTTAATTATAGTCAGAAGAGGTGCCTGTTGATTTTCCCACCAATTGGTCAACTCTATATGCGTGGGATGCCATGACTCGTCCACTGGGGGCGTGGTACGCGGTATGTAATAAAATAATAAAACTGGGAAGGTAAGTGCATAGATAGAGGACTTGGTCTATGAGAATAATTTTATCTGCGTCTGTACAGAAAAAAGGGTCTTTAAATCTGATCGAGACAGAGTTGATAGCACTTTTTTTTAAAATTTTTAATCTTTAATTTTTTTTAATTATATTAAAATTACCGTGCATGCGTGGAAGAAGTAGTTGAGGTTAATTGTATACCTCATCTAATAATATGTTGGAGGCTTTGAAGTCTCGGTAGATGACTGGCTTCTCGGATTCGTGGAGGAACGTCAATCCCTTGGCTGCTCCGACTGCAATCTTTAATCTCGTGGACCACGGCAGTGCTGCGAGAAGTCCTGCAGATGATTAAGATCCACAACATTTAATTAAATAGCTCATGATTCGAATTAATTAACATCGATCCAAAAGCTCAATTAATCGAAAATTCTTCCAGTTGACTGACTCACTCTTGAACAGATGCTGCTCCAAGCTTCCTCTGGCCATGTATTCGTAGACCAGCAGCCTGTGCTCGTCCTCGCAGCAGTAGCCGATCAGCTTCGCCAGATGAGGGTGGCGCAGTTGCCCGAGAAAGATCACCTCAGCCTGCGGAGGATTCATTATTATATTGTCAATTTCCATAACAAGATGATGTCTGTGTGCATGCACGGACTATTAAATTTGCATGAAAATATAGGAGTAATATGATGCTCACCAGCCACTCCTTGTGCCCCTGTGTGCCTTCCAGGTCCAGGGTCTTGACGGCCACGTGCTGCGCCCTGAGCCCCGGCCGCAGCTTCTCGTCGACGTAGCCCTTGAAGACGGGGCCGAACCCGCCGGATCCGATGAAGTTGCTGTTGGAGAAGTTCCTGGTCACGGCCTTCAGCTCCGCGACGGTGAACGCGTGCAGGTTCGACCCCGCCAGCGTCAGCGACAGGTCCTCCGGCGACAGCGGGCCCGAAAAGTTGCCGATGTCGGAGGAGGACAGCCTCTTGGGGGACGAGCCCGACTCGCTGGGCAGCTTCTTCGGCTTGTTTGCAGCTGCTTCCTCGTCAACACCGATGCCGCTTCCCATGCAGCCGAAGAGGGATTTCCATGTCATCTTGGCAAGCTTAATTGATTTACAGAGCTCGACTGCAATGGAGAGATATGGCGTGCTTTGTGGTGAGCTCCGGCTAAGTTCGTTGGGAGCAGGTAGGGAGTTCTGACCTCTGAGAGAGAAAGAGAGAGAGGTGATGAGCTTATCGTTCACAACTCAGCATGGAGGCTTGTAGGAGCAATATATAGATGCGACCTGCGAGATGAATTGTCTGAAATGCCCCTTGACTGTTCTTTAAAGAGGAAACTGTGAGAGACTTTGAACTTTTAGTGGTTTGGTTGAGGTTGGCATGGCATGGCATGGCATGGCATTGCATTGCATTGCATTGCCATGGTGTGGGGTGTCACTCACTGGCTCCCCTTCCAAAATAATACCACAAATATTTGACTCCTGGTTTTCTTGAATTCAGCGGGTTGCAGCAGCCATCTCAGAATACTAACCAGACCCACCTACAGGGAACCTTCTGTGATCTTTAATTCCCTATTTAATTCATTTTGATTTTGGTGTCACAACTCATGACAGGGTCCATCTCAGTTGGCCTGGTTTGTCTGCTGCTGCACACTGCACAGTATTGGACATATGTGTGTGTGTTTGTGATGATTGATTCCTAGCCTGTTCCCAATAAAATATATCGATTGAAATTCCTAGCAATCAAATTAAGTACAATTTCAGCAGTTTCTGAATCCAACTGATATTAACAAGGAATGCAGCATGAGAGATTCTGCTGAAAAAAAGAATCAGGTACTTGAGATAAATTAAGATCCTCAACCAAACTGTGGAGAAACCCACCATGCTTCCCTGCAGTTTCATAAAACATCATGTTCCAGTGTCTGCTGTTAGAAATTAGTATATTGGCGTCCAAGATAGGGGGAACTAACATCTTGTCATTTGGTGCGCAGACATGAAACTTATTTCTTTCAGAAGAACAAAGGTAATGTATTCATCATCTCTTAGTTGTTTGTCATCTTTTCTTTTTTTTGTGTTTGCAATAAAAAAATGTTTGTTAGGCTTTTGATTTACAATAATAGTGACCAGCACAATCTTGTTGGATTTGATGCCACAAATAATTTTAGATCGAGGCATAGATGTGTGCAATCTTATCATATCAAAATTTTCCTAATGACAGATGGAAAAAAAATTACTTACTTCTTCAGTGGAATATTCTGCACAGGATTACCTCAGCAGTGAACCATCTTAATTACAGACAAATGACATGTCAAATTTGCAGATACATCTCTGAAGAAATTGCCAAATTGATAGAAGAAAGAATTGCCAAATTTCTTGGTGCCTAAGAAATTGATCCCCATGCTGTGGTTATAATCTTTCAAGTGGCTGAGAGTTAAGTGAAGACTGAAGCATCATTCTGTAAAATTCTGAAGAAAATTCTTTCTTCTTATCCACATGTTTTGGACTCACATAAATAACATAGTGACATTAACAGGAGAAGCATCAGAGTAGATTACCAAAAAAGCCTATCTTACTGCAAATTATAAAACAAGAAACAGGGCAAGCACAAACGTGTAAAAAATGTGGACCTCAATTGTAAGCATCAAACTTTGGTTGAAATGATGAGGGCCACGCATAATATTTGGAATTATCTTAAGAACTCATTGAGCCAAGATAAGGGGACAAATGGTTTAAAACTTGGCGTGAGACGCCATTAAACGATGTGTTGTCCATTGACACTTAAAAAAAAATGGTACCAACCAGCCATTCGTGACCCGTTTGGATATTGATTTCTTTTATAGAGATCAAGTGTTCTTGTGATAAGTGCTATGTATGATTTATTTCTAATTTCTACCGATTTGGTCAATCATATCTAATCGAACTATAATTTTGAAATTTGTATGAGCTATACAATAATTACTTATATAAACTTGTTGCTTATTTTGTTGTATTTTTTTTTTTCAATCTAAATTCATTGATGTCTAGAACTAATAAATGTGATGTTGAATATAAAAAAGATTTAAAAAAGATCAAATGAATTACTTTATTCCAAGATTTTTATCATGTTTATTTTTTTTTCGATCTAAATTCATTGATGTCTAGAACTAATAATCTTGTGATAAGTTTTTTTTCTCAAAATTTGAACATTGAATTAATTGGATATTAATTAATAGCTTTGGAAACCGTGGATCATGTGACTGCAAATAAGAAAAAAATTGGGTCGTGGCAAAGGTAGATCTTTTCATGATCTAATTAGTGGTCGCATATTACAAGTTTTCTTGTGTGTTAATCTATATAATTTTTATATTAAATTTTGATCCGAGAGATATTTAAAATAATAAAAAAACATAATTAGTGGTATAAAAATATCAAGTTGAGTACATTCAAGGCTTGAGAATATTTTCCTCAAGAAGAAAAAAACAAAATGTACTTTTCTGAACTAAGTCATTATATATGCATAACATTGTTACCATACGCAAGTTTGCATATAATACTTTTTTATTGGCGTTAAGATGCAAAAAAATATGTTTCCTTGAAAATCGAGCATTAATAGAAAATAGTTATCTCATCGAGTTAAAATTTTGAATTCTTATTGCATGACGTACACTTCATAGAAATTACTGATGATTTTTTTTCTTTCATATTTTAGTCAAATGATGCCATATATACTTAAATATGATAATGTTTAATCTGTAATTATCTGGCTTCTTCTGGCTACATTCGAAGATGAATATTAAATACGAAGTTTAATAATTTTGAAATGAATCAATTACTTTCATCCGAAGGTGTGTCACTTTTAAAACTTTTCAATTACGTGAAGAAAAATCCCACCTACTTGAACCTCAAGGCATTTGAGAAATTTGTGCCAACATGACATCCTGCAATTTTATCTTCACTCCTTTTCTAGTTGTTGAAGAAATCAAGAAAGCTAGTAATTCTTTTCCTCCCTTGGCCCTAGTGACGAAATTAATGTTCTAGTTTATATACACACGTATATATAATATATATGTATACACGTGTATATATGTGTATATAATATATAGTGAGTAAAATGATCTCTCATGCACTCAGTTTATTAATAACAGTGAAGTTTTAATTTTAAAATAAATCCTAGCTCATATTAGGGGTGAAAGTAGTTCGGGTCGGTTCAAATTTTTGTCTAAAAAAAATCAATCGCTATTTTTCGAATCAGATCTTAAAATTAAAAAATCACCTTGAAATTATGTTGAAAAAATAAAAATCACCCTCTAGCTGATCGATTTTTTCCGGTGATTTTTTTTAGTCATACTTTTATATAATTATATTTTAAAAATATATTTAATAAATTAAAATTAATATAAAAAATATTTAATTTATATTAAATATAAAATATACTACTAAAATTTTAAAGTTATTAAATTAGAATTTGATAATGTGATAAAAAAAGTATGACATTTTATATAAAAAATATTATATCTACAATAAAAGAATTAATAACATATGTATTATCTCCTTGGGTCCTACGATTTTTTTGGGTGGGACCATAATTTTAGTGGGTGAATTTTAATTTATTAAAAACCACCTTAAATCATATTCAGATTCCTAATTTTTGATTTTTTTCGAATCGAATAAATTTTTCGGATTGGTCGGTTTTTTCTTACGCCCTCATATATTATCATTTCTTATTGATTGAGATATATTATGTAAAGTAATAATTATATTTGTGTGTCCAGTGAATAATTCTTGATTATAACATGGTGTTAGATTTGGTCAATCAAAAGTTAGCACGTGTTCTTTAATTTCCTGGCACACGTGTTGTATGTACATGAGCAGGGGCACTAATCTCGTGGCTGCAATTAACATGGGAATAAAAATGTACCGTGTTGTATGTACCGTGGCTGCACTAATTTCCTGGCACACGTGTTGTATGTACCAGTCCAGAATAAAAATGGGAACAAGTGTTGTCACTTGCAATTAACAACTCTTTGACAAGAAAAACTGCACAGGAGGAGGAGCAAAGAACTAAATCATCAGAGCAGTAGAGCACTGTGGCCTGCATCATGAAAATTTATACTTGTTTAAGGAATATTGGAGGCAATGCGGAATATATAAATAAGATGTCCATCAGAACAAGCCACCTTTGAACAAACTTACAAAAAAGAAAAAAAAAGATGTATTTTCCAAATGGAAGCAAGACAGCGATCAACGTTAGACTTGCAGAGCTGAGAAAACAGCAACAATGAGAGTGAGGGTTTCCAGCCTAAATTGTCCTCATATATATATGTGTATATGTAACACCTGTTGTGGTGTTCTTCAAGTTAAACAAGGTTACCTAGTTCTCCAAAGGCAGACCCCATCAGTCGTCCATTGATAATATAATATATTATGCAGACGTTTTTAGTTTCTTAGATTTGTTGGCTAGCTCATGTTAAATTTTTTTTTTCTTTTGGTAGAAGCAGCCTTGGCCTTGTCAAAATGCACAAACCTCGTCCACATCTAGATGCTGAAATGAGTCCAAGGAGGGGGAGAGGAGAGAGAGAGAGAGAGAGAGAGAGAGAGAGAGAGAGAGAGAGAGAGAGAGAGAGAGAGAGAGAGAGAGAGAGAGAGAGAGGCTTGTGAATCATGTGAGAGAAAATAGGGATCCCTTGTGCTTGAGAGAGTTTGAGATTGGATGGTGTGAAACAAGTGCGTGATTTGATTTGAACGAGAGCTTCCTACTGCTCACAGCGCTTCTGGGAAATTACGAAGGCATCCGAAGCCCTTTGACTCCAATCTTTTGGCACGTGTGTTGGATTCAATCGACACGCCTAGCCCTTCTAACATGCCAAAAGTAAAAGTAGGGTGCACATGATCAATTTTAGTTTTGATATTGAGTTTGCACCTTCACCTTCTTAAACTAACCAGGTTAAGTAATTAAGACGATGATCAAAATATTTTCATCTTTAGCACAATTAATTTCAATAGACTCAATTCAGGATCAGTCCATCTCTCGGCACTGTATAAACCAAAATTAATTCCAAAGTACGAATAGTAATCCACATTTTCTGTATTTTTAAATTACTTTTTTAACCTTGGGCAATCAAACTAGGATAAAAAAAATAAAAGGATATTTCTAGCAGTATAAAAGTCCGATCGATTCAAGAAAAATTAAATAAAAAATAAAAAATAAGAGAACCAAATACGATTTAGGATGATTTTTTTAATAAAGCAAAATTGACCTGTTTAAATTAGAACCACATTAAAAAAAATCATAAGAACACGTGAAGCCTATTTTTATTTATTCATTTGTATTTATATAATTAATTCATAAGTATTATTATTAATATAATATTTTTTATATAATTTGGTATGTTCTTATGGCATTATAAAACCCTAATTTAATAGTTCTAATACTATATCATATATTTAGTTATAAAATTAAATATGTTAATATTAATTTATTATATATTTTTAAAAATATTATTCCTTAAAATATGAGTCCAAAAAAAATTATCTGAAAATTTGACTTGCTAGAGGGTGATTTTTCTTTCTGAATTTATCACTAATATCAAGTTAAAAGTTTATTTGATCCAGCTAAAAACTTGAAAAAAAATATAAAATTATTAAATTAAATAAATATAGTAATGGCAATAAATTAATAAATATTTTAAATGAAAATATTGGTAATAAATATATGTAATATTAAAATAATGATTAATAATAATGATAATATGTAGTTCATGTGAATAATAATTATAAAATAATAATTTAAATAAATTGATATAATTAGTTTAATAATAATGGTAACAATTTTTTTGTTGTCCTTATATAATTTTATGTTTTATTTGTCTAAAATTTAAAAGAACAAAAATGAAAGGGAGATAAAATCATATTGTCACTTAAGTAACAATTTGAATGGACATCCCCTCATCGCTTTACAGGTAATCTACAGTACTGGATAATTCAGATTGCCTACAAATTAAAATAAAATAAATATGACAATGTGGTGGATCCTTAGTAATAAGAAAAACTTACTTGTAGAGAAACGTCCCCTTAGATCTTGCTTTGGTGAACGGGTGTCTAAGGCTTCAAGGCATCATTGCAACTCCCAAGTTTTCTTTTCTTTTTTCCAATGACTATTTCTATTTTTTATGGTTAAGGATAAAAAATTAGTTTAATAAATAAAATAAAACAATAGAAAAGGTAATGGTGGGGTCAAGTGTAAATACTTTAAGAAATAGGGATAATTTCATAGTTCTTGTCCCTTGTTTTCACATCCACTTGTTCCCTGTATTATGCAAATCTAAATTAAGAGGCGTATTGACATATAAAGCTTTGAATGCTCTTACATTAAAAATATATATGGTTCATTTAAAGTTTAACATTTCAACCAACTTTTAATTTTGTTAGACTTAGTTATTTTATGGCTATTATTACATATATATATATATATATATATATATATATATATATATATAAAATAAAAATCTAATTAATTTTGAGTTCACGCACCAATTTTCTTGTTACATCTAATACGATTAATTATGTCTTTGTGAATATATCAATGAGATGCAACAATGATTTGAAACATGGATCTGATGTTCATTTTCGATATCAAACTTTGGCATATATATATATATATATATATAATCACTTCTGATCAGATCTATTGATTGATTAGTGGATCAACGGTTGAGATGCGCTCAACATCCCTCCAGAGCGGAAGGTGTTCTGGAGGTACATTAATTCCAGAGCACCTTCCGCTCTGCAGGGATGCTGAGCGCATCTCAACCGTTGATCGACTGATCAATGGTTGAGATAATTAATATTTTTAAATGATGAAATTTAATCACTTCTGATCAGATTCATTGATTAGTGGATCAACGATTGAGATGCGCTCAACATCCCTTCAAAGCGGAAGGTGCTCTGGAGGTACATTAATTATATATATATATATATATATATATATATATATATATATATATATATATATAAGTCTGTGAGCTGATGATGTGCAGTTTCACTGTTTATATATATTTATTAATATATGTTGAGTTGTTGACTCGTTCCTTTCTCTATCATATGCTGAAATAAATCAGTCAACAAAAAACAAACACGTATGGAGTTGGATTACAATTGTGCACATATATATGTTGGCTTAGTCTTCAGCCAAATATATCATCCATGTTTAGGATTTGGAAGCAATATTATTCATGGAACGTTGTTTATCGAACGAACTAATCCAATTAGCATTAACACAAGTGGAGAGAGAAAGTTCTCCAAATAATTGGTTATTGATACTACTGCTTGTTAGGTGCGATAAAACTGTCTACAAATCAAGAGACACAAGCAAAAAAATGTGTTTGCTAGTAATTAAACTAAAGTTTAAGAGGAAATTAGCTACCGTACGAGTTGTCATGTTGGTAGTGTATAATTATTACTGACTTTAATTTATTGAAAAAAAACAGCTATTGTTTAAACACACGCTTATATATAAAAACCCTTATTAATTATTAATTTATGCATGTTGGCATAATTGGTGATTAATTATATACATATGATCAGTCTGTTCTCTAGGCATGTTAATAAGGTTTAACATTTATATAATATGCGACATCGTGTGAATTAATGAAGATTAATAATTCGATAAGGACCATACTTATTTTTTTTATGGGAACAACTACATATATTTTGAAAGTTTGGTTTGGTAGCATTTCTTTTAGGTTAAGTTTCTGTTTGACAAATTAACTTAATATATTCGAATTCACGGGTTGCAAGTTGGCTAACGGATGTTGATCCGACATACATATGGATAGAGATTTGATTATAAATTTAATGACAAAGTTATACCTAAAAATGGTATAAATTGGCATTAAGATCGAATATACATTCTTTCTTGTCTGAGATATTTTCTATCAAAAATAATAATTGAATTATGTTTGTTTCCTTCATTAGTAATATATTTTTAAAATATTATTGTGTTTATCGAGACGAAGAAAATAATATTAATTAATTAAAAAAGTATAGGTAACTAAAGTTATAGATGGAATATTAGAAAAATAAATATGGCATGAAATATTCAGAAAATTAATTACTACTATTTTAGATAGAAAAGAAAAAAAGACATAATAGGAATAAAATGTTCGACCTCAAACGAAAGTAGCCTAAACTATTTTTTTTATAACCTATAATTCGTTATTTTTTTATATAAAAATCTCAAATAGCTAAACCAATTTTGACATGACTTAACGCTACCTTAAGTTCTCCACAGATAGGGTCTAGAAGTTTCAAATAAGAAATTTATTTCCACTGTTTGATGTTACATGTGAATTTTCTCCACCGGCTGGAGATTTATATATTCAAAATTATAGACTACATTTGAATAGTAGAATCGTAATTCTTTTAAAATCTACATAAAAATTGATATGATATAAAAAATTGATGTAATAAATTAATTTTAATGATTATTAAAATAATATATATATATTATAATTATAAAATATATTTTTATTAATTAATAAAAATAATAGTATACTTTTTTTATTAAAATATATTATTTAAATCTAATAAATTATATTTACTAAATATTAAAAAATATGAAATGATTAATATTAAATTAATCATTTTATTTTATGATTAATATATTATATTTGATAAATAAAGTATTTTGTGAGAGAAATGCGATAGAGAGAAAATAAAAAAGAAAAACATATTTGAAAAAAATAGTTGTCACATTAAAAAAGTTAGTTCCGTTACCGTGCTCCAGTTCATGGAATTGGAGTTCCAACTTGTTTTTGGTTGCTAAACGCAATCCTAAAAAATTTGAAAGTACCTATGTCTACATTGACTTATTAAAACTGAGCATTCGTTAGGAAAAAGACACAATAATGAATCTACATAGATCTCAAGCATGCATGTGAAGCATATTTTCATTGTATATGTGATAGGTTACTATTAACCATAACAATAATGATTGATTGATTTAGAAGCAAGGTCCTTGAGTGAACCCATATGCATCCTCCTTGCAAATATTTCTTGCTGTTTTGGAAGACTAGTAGGAAATTCGTTTACATCTGATTGATTCATAGCAACTGGCCTCTTGAACATGGGCATGTTCATGGAGTATCTCTTTTACATCTTTGACACTTGTGGTTTCCTAATAGTCAAACTACTTACACACCTCACCCTTGATGCTCAACTTCATATTTACATAAAATAGAACAAAAAATACTCGTAGAATTTCAACGATCGATGACCATTTGTTCGTTCCTCCTTATGATTTTATTGTGCAGAAATATTCTTGATGAGCTTATGAAATTCTTCATTTTCATGGCTTCAAAGAACATGTTGCAAACCCTTACATTCTATTATCAGGAAAGTCATGATTAGAAGTCTTTGTGCATTTATTTTTTAAAAATATCTTCGATTCTAAAAATCAAGCTTAGTCACGATCCCTAGTAGTAACGACCTAAATAAACTCAAATTTTGAGTCGACGATGAAAGTGACGAGCTGTGATATGAATGTAACAGTCCGTCCATGAGTCATGGTGAAATCGAACCAATCTTTGTGGCTTAATGACATAATGGTCCGAAATGGGGATAATGACTTGTAACATTCAATGTTATGTTCATAACTCCTACGTTATAGCTATTGTATTAATTTCACGATGCATATTTGTTAGAAACACAAAGTTACAAGCATTATGGTGAAGTCACGTCCCATGGCTTCATACAATTCTTTGTTTATATGCCACTAAGATGTCTGTGATATATGTGTGATGAGGAGCGATATTGGAAAATGATGTCATGATACTTGTGTAATGATTTGTTACCTCAATTTTCTTATACATGTAGCCATTGTTGAAGGCACGATTCTCATAACGGTCTATGAAATTTGATTTTTGATATTTCGAATGTCAAATTTGACTCTATTTTACGTAATTCTTCTTTGAACCCTTTCTCTCGAGATCTTTCAAGTGATTTTGTTATAAATATTATGAATTCATAATAAGTTACTAACTCAAGAAAAGTAAAATATATAAAACTTACAAATAATATATGCTACGATCAAATTAATCAAAATAAATTAAATGCAAGTGTAATCATATGTTGGGAAATGCATGCATCACTTTTTTATTGGAGATGGAGGTTAAGTTGAAAGTACTTGTCATGAGCTCCAATGCCACTATACTTGGATCCCAAGCTCAGCATCTTCACATGAATCTCCATCAAGCTGTGAAGACACTAAACAGACACTCTTCCACATGATCGTCGATTGTCTATTGGACTAGTGTCGAAGGTGCATGAGCTTGAGTGACTGGTACAACATCATCGTCCCATCCATGCTCAAAGGTGACATAGATGATTCAAGAGGTCTAATGGTAAAAAGTGGTGCATCCCCTAAAGCCCTTTTGTTGAGCCCACCAACAAATGAAAAAGTCAAGTCACAATGAATTGAAGACTCATGTCGCTTCCTCAAAATGACTCAAATAAACAAGCCCCAAGGTGCCCAAGTGTGGAGCTTAGTTATGCTCCAAACTATCAAAATCTCAAGTGAACACAAAGGGTGAAGTGGTTTCATGCTTTGCACTCAATGGACAAATGATTCCATCACATGGCCCTGCCTATAACACGTAAACTGTGAATAAAAGTTATGCTTGCCAATGATGCAGACTCTTGTCATGCTCGCATCATGACCCTAAAGCAACTTCATCATTGAGTTATTCATGGGGCATCCAGGATTTGAACCTCCTCAATGTTTTCATTGTTACATATTATATTTTTATTGCTTTTTATACTTTTATTGCTTATTGCGTTCTTGATTAAATCATATTATATCATTTTGTCTAATTATTATATTTTATTTTTATGCAGATACGGAAGAGGGTAAATTGTACCAAATGCTATCCAACTTTAAGATTTCTTCAGCGATACTCTCCAATTTCATTTTGTAACACAAATGCCCTTCATCTTTTAACGTGTTTCACCCGATGCCCTCTTTACCTAGGATAGTCAGTTTTCCGGTTTTTTGTCGACGTGGCATCCATGTGGCCATCTCCTCTCTCCTCCACGCAAATAGTCGTCCAATGTGGCATGTTTCGACATGGCACATAAAATTACACCAATGCCCTCCAACTTTAAGATTTGCTCAACGATACCCTCCAACTTCACTTTGTAATACAAATGTCCTTCATCTTTTAACGCGTTTCACCCGATGCCCTCTTTACTTGGGATAGCCGATTTCTCAGTTTTTCGTCGACGTGACGTCCACGTGGCCATCTCCTCTTTCCTTCATGCAAATAGTCATCTGACGTAGCATGCTCCGACGTGGCACCACATATTAAACCATCCTACTTACCGTAAGTTGACCCACTCACTGTTAAATTATTTTCTTATTTCTCTTTTTGCTGTCGTTCGCACGAAACCTCCTTCGCCGTTCGCACTCCTTCGTCGTTCGCTCTTCTTCGTCGTTCGCCATCTTCATCGTTCACTTTTCATGTTCGTCGGCGCTGTTTTTGCTCAAATTGATTAATTTTATGTGCATTTGGTGAGCAAACTTTAAAGTTAGAGTACATTTCACCATATGCCCTTTTTACTTAAGATAGTCGATTTTTTAATTTTTCGTCGACGTAACGTCCACGTGGTCATCTACTCTCTCCTCCACATAAATAGTCATCCAACGTGGCATGCTCCGATGTGACACATAAAATTATACCAAATGTCCTCCAACTTTAAAGTTTGATCACCAAATGCACATAAAATTATACCAATTTGGGCAAAGATAACGCCGACGAACGCGAAAAGTGAACGATGAAGGAGGCGAATGACGAAGAAGAGAGAACGACGAAGGAGTGCGAACGACGAATGATGTTTCATGCGAACGACGAAAAAGAAGAAAATAAGAAAATAATTTAATAGTGAGTGCATCAACTTACGATAAGTAAGATGATTTAATATGTGGTACCACGACGAAGCATGTTACGTCGGATGGCTATTTGCATGGAGGAGAGATGAAATGACCACGTGGACGCTACGTCGATAAAAAAATCGAAAAATCGACTGTCCTAGGTAAAAAGGGCATCGGATGAAATGTATTAAAAGATGAAGGGCATTTGTGTTACAAAGTGAAGTTGAAGGGTATCGCTGAGCAAATCTTAAAGTTGGAGGGCATTGATGTAATTTTATGTGCCACGTCGGAACATGCCACGTCGGACGACTATTTGCGTGGAGGAGAGAGAAGATGGGCACGTGGACGTCACGTCAACGAAAAACCAAAAAACCGGCTATCTCAAGTAAAGAGGGCATCAGGTGAAACACGTTAAAAGATGAAGAACATTTGTGTTACAAAGTGAAATTGGAGGGTATCTCCGAGCAAACCTTAAAGTTGGAGGGCATTTGGTATAATTTACCCATACGGAAGATGATAATCAAGTAGGGAAGAAATCGAGTTGTAATATCATTGACCCCATACCAAGAAAAGGATACACAAAATGTTCATATCAACTAAATGAGAATGCTAAACAAAATTTAGGGATAAAAAATGAGAAGGATCAAATGAGTACCAAAAAAAAGGCCGTAACCTCATAAGCATGAAAACACTTTCACAAAAAAAAATAATAAATGGCAAATTTTGTGGGGGCATGCAGATGTTTGTAGAAAAAATCATGTTTAGACAAAAAAAATTGGAACAAAGCACTTGCATGATCATGATTTGCAAGCTTGGCACAATAAGAGGTCCAAAGTAACAACACTAAAAACACTTGGCAGTGTTAAGTTCCATAGAAGACGTTGGAAACTAAAACACTAAAAACATTCATTGATATATTTGTTTTTGGAAACTACTCATTTAATTATGACGTTGGAAGGAAGGAACTTACCAATATGATTGCATTACATGAGTTTATTCCATTGACTATATAAGACATTTTGTGGTTTGCTGCAATATTTCTTTTAGATAGCTTCTTGTAATATTATAAAAGTAACATGATAGATTTACATAAAATTGAGATGATCAAAATAGCATACATGCTTGAAAAAAATTAAGGTCGTAATTGCAATGATTGCTGATGTGTGAAAGTCAAGCAATCAAAACAAAAGTTACAGGTCAACTCATTTTGTTGATGATACTTGAACTCTACGACATTGACTTGTGAGATAATCACTTGATTAGTGTACAATACATTTTTTATTTTGTTATAAAGTTCATAATTCGATATTATTTGTTCTTGTATTTTTTAGGTTCTTTTATTTGTCTACACCGCATTCTCCAAATTATATTTCTCATGTTTTGATTGAGTTCCTATATGATTAGAATTCAAATTGAAAATTATCAACTTCACTAGTTTATTTTGATATTAATGATGCCATGATTATGTATTTTTGAAAAAAACTATTTATTCCTTTCGTCTTAGAAGAATGCATGTTTCATATGCATATTGTGTCTAAATTTGGTTGTCAAAGATGTGTTGCATATAATTAATGTTTCTTTGTTGAAAATTAGAGATCGTGCTAGTTTTTGGGTTTCAACACTAAAGACAAAGGAAAAGTTTAAAGATTATAGGAGTAGATAGAATTTCACATTTTTAGTTATTCACTAGAGTAATTATGATATTGAAGTCAATCTGAGACAAGTGTTCGAAGTTTTTTTTATGACGATTCTGAATTTAATTCTTGTCCAAATGTCAAGAATTGAAAATTAGTTTCTGAACTTTTCAAAAAGTTAGGGATATTTTATAATATAACTCTCTAGTTCCAATTGCCCAATTATAAATGCTTATTTTTTAAAGTATGTGAAATCATATTATTTTGAAATAAGTGGCTTTCTTCTTGGTCAAACCATAAAAGTAATGGCTTTAATTATGACTTCAAAGTTTGTTAAGTATTAAAGTGTGATTAATGGAGTGATGATAGTGAGTTGTTTTGGATCCTAGATATAAGTTCGAAGTTATTGAATTATTCCTTCCCATGAATATATGAAAGTAAAAGCAATAATAATTAAAGAAGAACAAATTATGTGAAGATTTACTCCTTGAGTACCAATTAATGACAAAAAAAATGTTTCTTCTAGTTAATGATTTGCATCTTCGTCGTAAAAATGAGTTCTTCTCCAATGACATAAAGAAATGGGAGTGTGTTACATTCAATTTGCAGAAAAACTTCTTTGGAGAATAATATCAAGTCGAATTTATAAAACTACTTAAAGGAGCTGGTTATCATTCATAAATCAAGTGATGAAATATTTGATAAATTATTTGTTTTCTTATTTCGTTTATTGAAATATATTTATCAATTATTCTTTTCAGATTGTAGATTATTTTTTTAATCAATCTTCCTATTATTTTTGTCAACTCATACGTAATTCATTTGTTATAATATACTTATAAATTTTTTTCCTTTTTTTAGGAAACTTCTTGTTCAAGGAACAAGACAAAGATATGCAAACTTCAAATTATGTTGACATTTCTTATATTGTAACTTCAATGCAATTTTTGTAAGGCTCGACATAGTTTCTCAAACTTTTGCATGACTTCATATTATGTTCACTAAGTGACAATTGTTGTATGTTCCTAAAAAATCAAAGCTCTTGGCTCTCATATATGTTGAAATTCATAATCCAATGTAAATATTTTTGTATTATTTTTTAACTAAATTATTATTTTTGAATGATTCAATATGTGTTGAATGATAAATACCTCTAGTCTAGTAAATTTAAATGACGAAAAATTTATGTCACCGTTGGGAATCGAGGATCCTATAATACTTGCCCTAAATATTGTAGGTGTTGTAGGTGTCGGCCTTACCGCTAGTGAGCTCTTGGAGGGTTGGCTAATGATTGTCAATAGGTCAAGGCAGTCACTAAAACCCTATTACGAGTTGCATATCTCCCTTTTGTTAGACTTAATTAGTTTTGATTCTTGTGGTTCAAAAGTAGCTATCCACATATCTCTTTCATGGAGTGCAATATAACACTTTTGAGACGTCATGGGTGGATCAATGGAACAGCAACTTGAGAAAATGTGAAGATATAAGAATTTGATTGAGAATAAGACCATAAGTCTTCATTCTTCATTAATGTTATTTATACAAAATGTACAATGTATCCTTGAGTCGGCAACACAATTTTATGAAACTTGAGTTTGATAGTAATAATAGTTTCTTGGCTTTTGTTTAGAAATAAGCTAATTTCTTCAATATCTGGTTGGTTCAAGAGTCTGTTATACCCTCGGGCATAATCATCACGTGACTTTGAGATAAATTACAAAACTACCCATCTTCATATTTGACTAATTATTAAGAGTATGTTTGATTCAAAATTCATTAAGGAGAAGAGAAGATAAAGAATGAAAAGAAAAATGATATAAAAATGGAGGAGAAACGAATGCGAATAATTACTTTTATTTTGTTGACATAATTAAAAATAAGGGAACAATGAATATTAAATAATAATTTTATTTAAATAATTTTAATATATATATATACACGTTTAATTTATATGGTAGATATGAAAATATGTGTTAAATATATCCTTCCCCTTCTTTTCAACTTATTTGAGGTTGAAAAAAATAGAATATTCTAGAGGAAGAAGACTTTTTTTCACCTCAATGAAGAGAAAAAGAAGAAGACTTTTTTTCATTCCTCAAGAAAATCATGCTCATAGATTTTTCTCTTTTGACACTCAACCAAACAAGAGAAGACAAAAGTTAAGAAGAAATGCCAATAGTTCTCCAGGCCCTCTTCGGGCCCGGTGGGAGGACCCTCTTCCCTCTTGGCTGGTTCTCCAGTCAGACGGTTCCCTCCCCATTGGGGGCGGAATGGGGGGCTATGGTGCTATCTTACGTACTCACAATGGCTCTTTTATTTTTGCAGTGGCTTCTCGGACTACAACTGATACGGTGCTCGGGATCGAGGCTTACAGGTTACTGGCTGGGCTAAAGGAGTGCTTCCGCAGATCGCTGACTCACATTGTCTCTTACTCTGACTCCCTTACGCTCATCAACATACTATACAGAAAGGCACAATACCCTTGGCATATAAAAGGAATTATACAGGACATTTGGTATATGCTGGACCTGGTGCGGCCTGCTGTGGTCAAGTTATGCCCACGGAGTTGCAATAGGGCTGCAGATTACCTAGCTTTATTTGGCCGCACTAATGTTAGCGGACTTTTTTGTTAGACAGTTCTCCTCCCGGACTGCTCAATATTTTGTACGAGGACTCCAATGGAGTGATTACTTAATGAATACATAATCTTTTGAAAAAAAATGCCAATAGTGAATTTCACTATTTAATGCTTTATCACTGTGATAACTTTTGTTATGCATAAAAAATATTAGCGATTCTTATGTTAATATGTTTACACGTACTGCCATTTTTTTTAAGAATATATATGTAGTAATGAAGTATATATTAACAATAAATCACGTATGGGCAAAAAGGCTTTGGTTTAAAGTTTCAAAAACAAAAAAAAACATATATAGTGTTAATTATTCATAAAAATTCGAGAGATAAAATGAAATTAAACGTCTAATAAGCAAGTCACTTTATTTTTCTCCTTTTCATGTACTGTTCATTTCTTACACTTTTCTCTCCCTTCTTACTTTCCTTTTTTTCTCTTAATTTGAAATTAACTGAAATGAATTGCACTTTACATTTCTCTTTGCATCATGCCACATAATCATGCTACGAAAATTATTAAAATAAATATAAAACATCAAGTTAATAAACAAGAAACCCCACGTGTTTATATATAGGGTAGAATCAATTTACCATTGGACCATGCAATTCCATAAATCTAAACCGTCATATTGGATTCAGATTATTTATTTTTTGAGTCATTAAACACCAACATGACGGTCCGTAATTATGAAATTAGCAATGGCAAATGATTGCATCCTAATTGAACTAATATATATATATATATATATATATATATATATATATTTATACGAGGAATATTAGTGTGACATAACATTAATTGATATATATATATATATATATATGAGAAATATTAGTATGACACAACATTAATTGATAGCACTATGCGCCCCTGCTTTTAGGACCGTCGGATCCGAGAGGGATGGATCAAATGGATGAGCATCGGTTCAAGAGCGCAGTTCGTGCACGCGGGCCAATTCGAGTAGAGAGGGGATGTGGGTCAGCTCGGACAGAGAGGGGAGCATGGCGGTGAGCCGATCGTCACTTGCGCGCCTTCGATCAGATCTCTTGAGTGCCTTTGAGCCGGTCGTCGCTGACCTCCCATCGCCATCCCTCCCTCGCCGACAACGAGACGTGCAAAGTCGTTCTCCCTGAGGTCGCCACCTGAATCGCCGTTGTCATGTAGAGAGGGGCGGAAATGCGCAGGTCGCAAGTCATCGTCGATCTCCCCTCGTCGACCCTCCCTCGTTGGAGCTCAATCGAAGGGATGCTAACATCACACAATCGCGATGGAGCTCGCTCGATCAAGGATTCACCGTACCTAGCTCGTGCAGTCGATGATTCACTTGGATGGAGAAGTCACAAAGAAAAGGGACACGAATCGGCCTGTGTGAATCGGATGAACCAAGTTGAATCACGCGCACATATATGATCCGTGCATCTTAAATCAGACAGCGCTACTATAAAGGTGTGATGTCACACTAATATTTCAATATGACTAATATATATATATATATATATATATATATATATATATATATATAGGTTCAATCTGCGAAGGATCCAAAATACACTACTATGTACAGATCGCAGTCATGCAGACGTTCTTGGAAGTTGGAAGCACTCATAAATTGTTCTTTTTTTTTCTGGAAAAAGAAAAACATTATCACACCTTAATTGCCAAATGCATGCACATATATGCCGAGTAAATTAATATTAGGATACGTTCGTACTTGGCGAGGAATAAAGTGGTCAATGGAGTGCCGAGTCTGCTAAAATGACTGGTTTGAAATGGACGCTCAGAGGGGACGACTCCCTCCTTTTACTTTGTGACATTAATTGGCTGCTCCCAATTAATTTGGCCTTTGTAGCATACGCATGCATGCATGTAATTAATCAATCTTTCAAGTAATTGGAACAAATATTTATTGATGAATTATTCGCATATTTCTTGGGTCTTCTGTTTTAGTTTCTTTCTTTAAAATATATTAATCATCGCTGATGGATACGTACATATATATTGTTTCACTATATACTGTTAATTAAGCCTGTCCACACACCTTTCACATGAGTGTTACAACTCTGAGGGCGTCGTTCTTGAAATGTGAACATTTAACAGAAGAAGAAAAGTCGTAGGAAAATTCTTTCTTCTCCGCCAATTAATTAACTTTATGGTATTAAGATAATATTATATCTTTAAAAAGGTCAAAGTAAAATAATCTAAAATGCAAATTTTCTGTGACCTCATGCAAGAAATCAAAACATCAATTCCATGTGATCGAGACCCTTGTTCCAACTCGTAAATCATTCACCTTCTTCCTCAATGACTCCCTAGTGTTGATTAAATCAAGACGTACGTACCACGCATGCAGCTCAAGGTTTAATCCAATGCATCAATTATACATGCATAAAGATTGTGATTTATACGTGCATGTAATTAATGTGGTCATAAGTTGCATTTTTGTTTACGCGTTCATATCTTCATGCAGATTGCACTATTAAGAGAATTAAATGGAAGAGAGACGAGTCATGGAAATATTAAGTTATATATATATATATATATATATATATATATAGAAGACCAAGAGAAAAAAACTACTAAAAAAATGTGTGCATACATGTAAGAGAGAGATAAATTTCTCTAACCTAGTTTTGATTGCAAACTTGTGGCATATAAAGTCTTACGCACGTAGATGTTGGTGAATGGATATTTAGCATATGGACATGTGGCCTCATCTGATTTAATAATTTGCACCTCAGCACTGAAAGCAACATATATAATTAATTAAGATCATGAAGGTAATTAACTATTATGTATATTTGTATCTAATTAATGTGTATCCTAAATCATCTTCGAAATTTTCTGTTTCATGTGCCACCACAGCGACAGGGGCCTGGCTGTTTTTCATGAAACAGAAAATTTCGAAGATGAAACAGAAAAGTTCTGGCTGCTTCTAATCAAGGATGTCTGGAGGATAGTTGGGTTCTGGATTCGGGGTGTTCCTATCACATGACTCCGAATAAAAATTGGTTCTCATCTTATTAGAAGACTGACGGTGGAAATGTCATCATGGGCAATAACGTGTCATGTCAGATAGTTGGGATCGGTTCTGTGCAGATGACTCATGACAATCTTGTGAGGACACTGACAGATGTTCGCCATGTACCACAACTGAAGAAGAATTTGATATCACTTGGAGTCCTCGACTCTAAAGGGTGTCAGATCAATGCTGCTGGAGGCATCCTCACGGTCATGAAGGGTGATGCTACGGTTCTGAAGGGAGTCAGACAGAAGTCCTTGTATGTATTACAAGGCAAGACAGTCTTTGGCGTTGCTGCAGTGGCTAGTTCATCCGAATCAGATAGGTCCAGGCTGTGGCACATGCGGTTTGGGCATATGAGTCAGAACGGGATGAATATCCTCAGCAAACGAGGTCTTCTAGGAGAGAAGAAGATATCTGAAATCAACTTCTGTAAGCACTGCATATTCGGCAAACAGCGAAGGTCTCAGTTTGGCAAGACAGTGCACAGGACGAAGACGACACTTGACTACATCCACGCCGATTGTTGGGGTCCCTCTTGTGTTCCATCATTAGGAGGTGCAATATACTTTTTATATGTAATTGATGATTACTCGAGGATGACTTGGGTATTCATGATGAAACATAAGAGTGAGTCCTTCAAGGCCTTCAAGCAGTGGAAGGTTCTGGTGGAAAATTAGACGTCGAAGAAAGTGAAGCGTCTTCGCACTTACAATGATTTGGAATTCTGTTCTGCTGAATTCGACCAGTTCTGCAAAGATGAAGGCATTGCCTGACATCGCACAGTCAGGGATACTCCATAGCAGAATGGAGTTGCAGAACGAATGAACATGACACTTCTGGAGAGGGCAAGGTGCATGCTCTCTAACGCTGGCCTGAATAGGATATTCTGGGCTGAAGCTGTTAATATAGCTTGCTACTTGGTGAATCGAAGTCCGGCGACTGCGATTGATCTTAAGACTCCAACTGATGTATGGTCAGAAAATCCTGCTGATTATACTTGTCTGAAAGTTTTTGGTTGTCCATCATACTATCACATCAGTGAAGGGGTATTCATGGGATATGATGCAGGAGTGAAGGGCTACAGAATCTGGTCTCGTTCACAACACAAAGTCATCCACAACAGAAGTGTGACCTTTGATGAATCATCAATGTTTCAGTTGAAGGTAGAGGCTGAAGAGAGTGTCAGTAAACAGGTGGAAGTTGAAATCATTCCGACTGAGGATGATGCTGAAGGATCACATCAAGAAGCAGAACCAGAAGGTGAAGAATCTGATGAGCAACCTGAAGAGGAGTCAATTGCTGCTAGGCGTCCTCGCAGAGAAGTGGGTCCTCCTAATCGATATGATTTCGAGGACATGGTTGCTTATGCACTACAGGTAGTTAAAGAGGTGGAGTCCCTAGAGCCGTCCTCTTATAGGGATGCCATCACATGTGCCGAATTTGAACAGTTGATCGCTGCTATGAGTGAGGAGATGGAATCTCTTCACAAAAATCAGACGTGGGAGCTGGTCAAGCTGCATAAAGGCAGAAAGGTTGTTGGCTGTAAGTGGATCTTCAAGAAGAAAGCTGGAATTTCAGGAGTTGAAGGCACGAGATACAAAGCACGGCTGGTTACTAAAGGTTATAATAAAAAAGAAGGTGTGGATTACAATGAGATATTCTCACCTGTTATCAGGCATACTTCTATCAGGGTGCTACTTGCTCTTGTAGCACATCAGAATCTAGAGCTCGAACAACTAGATGTGAAGACTGCTTTCCTTCATGGAGAACTTGAAGAAGATATTCTTATGAGTCAACCAGAGGGATTCTCCATTCCAAGAAAAGAGAATCAAGTTTGCAGTCTGAAAAAATCTTTGTATGGCTTGAAGCAATCTCCCAGACAATGGTACAAGAGGTTCGACAGCTTCATGATCAGTAAGAAATTCAGTTGAAGTCCCTATTATTGCTATGTATATCACAAGAAGGTGAAGGACGGCTCCACCATCTATCCGCTCTTGTATGTTGATGATATGCTTATTGTTGCCAGAGACATGGTACACATTCAGAATCTGAAGAAGCTCCTCAGTGTAGAATTCACATGAATGATCTTGGTGCAACACAAAAGATTCTGAGGATGGAAATTCTAAGGGATCACGCATAGGGTAAACTCTTCTTATCTCAGAAAAGTTATATTGAGAAAATTTTATCCAGGTTTGGAATGTCTGGAGCGAAGCCTTTGAATACTTCATCAGCTGCAAATGTTCATCTTTCTGTTGCCTTCGCACCAAAGTCAGAAGCAAAAAATGAGTACATGTCTCGGGTTTCATATGCTAGTGCAGTTGGAAGTCTGATGTATGTCATGGTTTGCACATGATCAGACATTGCTCATGCAGTTAGTGTTATCAGCAAGTTCATGAGCGATTCAGAAAAAGAACATTGGCAAGCAGTGAAGCGAATCTTTCGGTATCTGAGAGGAACATCTGATATTGGCCTCATCTACAGAAATGATAAAGAGTGTTTGGTTGCAGGGTACTCGGATTCAGACTATGCTGGAGATATTGATGGAAGACGATTTATGACAAGCTATGTCTTCACTTTGGGTAGTTCGGTTATTAGTTGGAAGGTCACATTTCAGCCATCAGTTACATTGTCCACCATAGAGGCTGAATACATGGCACTGACAGAAGCTACCAAGGAAGGCATCTGGTTAAAAAGTTTGATTGGAGATATCAGATTACATCAGGAGCAGGCTATAGTGCACTGTGATAGTCTGAGTGCAATATATTTAGCCAATGATCAAGTACATCATGAAAGAACCAAACACATTGATGTCAGGTATCACTTCATCCACATTGAGAAGAGTATTAAGGTGAAGAAGATTGACACTGAAGACAATCCAACTGATATGTTCACCAAATCTATTCCTCATGACAAGTTCCAGCATTGCTTGGACTTGCTTAACATCAATACTTGATAATAGCCTCAAGGTGGGGTTGGCGGCGGCGTGGCATGGTATTGAAATTATTTTGTGCTCTAAAGATGATTCAAATAAGATGGAAATTTGTTAATAATGCATTGAATCTGAACCGAGTTGGTCCCCTACATAATCAGGCGCTTTAGCAGAATTTCCCTACGGGGATTTCGCTGCCCGGTCAGCGAGTCTGTGGGAGTCAAGGGGGGATCCCCCTGCGGGGGTTGCAAGGGGGCGGAGCCCCCTGAGCAAAATGTTTTAGGGGTATTCTGTTTATGATTCGGATTTGATTTATTTCCTTATCACGAGATAGGTGTTCTATTTTCAGGGGATTTATTTAGAGTCCCAGTCCGTATGTAATTCCTATCATCTGTTAAAGGGAGCGCCTATATAAACTCCCTAGGAGTTTAGACCGAAACTCATTCTTGTAATCATCGTTATTCCATAATAAAGAGCCGTCGTCATTTTTTCCTCTTCGCGTTCTTTTGTATTTCGTGTGATCCCTCTCTTCCATTTTAGTAACACTTTAGGTAATTGGCCGTGTAGCAGCAGAGCACAGGTAAATATCCCATGACAACCGTACATCAACATATATAAATATTATAATAGTTATATAGTAATCGGGAATTGACAAATCCAGCAAAACTTTGTCAACCGTTATTACGTGGGGAATAAACAAATGAATCGTTTGGAAAATTCTATGAATTAATCCAAAACCAGGACTGATCGATCGATCCATCTACATCATGACTACAATATGCATGCAGAATATTTTCTCAAGCATTAATATATGATTCAAGTTGTTCAGTGGCGGGTCTAGAAATTATAATCTTGGATCTCCAAATGACGACGAGGAACAGGGAAGTGGAAGAGATTAATAGAAAAAGAAATATGCATATGATCTCCAAGGCTGAAAGTTATCAGATCACAAAACTATCAACTGGACATGGTTTTAGGTATTGGTCTAAAGTTTGCTCGCAAAACGATATATCTCCATGTCATCATCACCTCAAGAAAGTAGGAGCTGAGGAAATATCGATTTATTTCTTCATTGATTTAGTTATCAGTTATGGTCAATTCATTTACATAAGTAACAATCTTGAGCATCACAATTTCACAACAAGCTAAAGCAGCTTTTGACTTCATGTTCATCTCAAAGTCCATTGCACCACAAATAATAATGAGCATATATATAGTTATATATATATATATACACACTAATAATTAAGTTCATATCTATTAACCATGAACCAAAGATCATCCTAAACCATTGTGCGTATCTTTTATCGCGGTTTAAACCTGGGTATATTATGAATTATAAGTGCATGAACGTGCTTGCTATTTAATTACAAATATATAGAATAATCGTCCAGACCACCGGATTGATAAGAGCATACAGCAACGAAAAAACCACCTTGGAAGAACTGGTCAGTAGCAGCTGATATGTAAATTATATAAAATTACTATAGATAATAATTTATATACCTTACTTCTCATCCTCTAAATTACATATCAGCTGATCAATGTATACCCAGTTGTGATGAATACCAGACGAAGCAAAAGCATATCCATTGGTGGGAGAGCAGGTACCGGATCTGATCCAATTACCAATTTAATATTTCCAAGTTGATGAATTAATTAACTACTTCTTTACTTCGAATTAAAGTAAACTAAAGTTATATAGATATCATGCAGCACACATATGACATATATATCATATGCTATTCAATCATAAAACCTAGGCACATTATACAGCTGCATGACAGACTGATTTGATGACCCACGGACGAAAACAGGATGCTGCTTGCTATAGCAAACCATGGTATATGTATAGATCCAAGTGCGAGTGTGGCCATGTAGATGTTGGACATATATAATTAACCAGATTAATAAATTAACTATCCGAGTAATTAATTATGAATAATACTAATAATATAATATCTAAAACAAAGATTGCTTTCTTACAGCTTCGCCTTAATTCGGGAAGTCCAGTTGAGAAAAAAAAAATCATAAAGCATAAAACACAATATTTTGGATAACGTCGTTTTGGATTGGAAACTGTTCACTTTGGAAAACTCTGGAAGTAAATCCAAAGAGATGCTTCTGCAAGTTATCAACTTTATCCAAGAAGTCAAAAATATCTTCTATGATCACAATCAAAATTAGTCGACAAATCTTTGTAAATACAAATACGTACGCCCAATTGTGGGCACTTTGAAGAGGTTGAATAATTTTAGTTTAAAAGTATTGTTAATTAATTAAGTTATAATTAAAGACATACGATGCGGGACTTTGGTGGATGCAATTTTCGTTGATTTCCAAAAAGAATGATAAGGACTTCTGCACCTCAATGATAACCATAAATTAACACAAGTTATTCATATATAGGTCAATTAAACAGTTGCTGAAAACTGATCAGTTAAAAATATATATATATATATATCTGGTTTTTTAAATTGTCGTTTATAAGCAGATATTTTACATGGTATTAATTACTAATTAATAAGTTATGTATATGTCACCTTTATGTATATATTCTTTGCTGAATTCCTTTATGTAACATTTAAAGAAAAAACTTTAAATGTGGAGTTGTTTGTAGAATTATCAAAGTTTACCGGAAATTTCATTGAATCGTAAAGGATAGGAAAAAAAATCAAAGATCTGCAAGGAAAATGGATCGGTCCACGAATGTTTTACTTGGACTTTTGGGCTCTCTCTATTTTGGACTTGAATTATGTGGCTATGAAAAATCCTGGGGTTGGCAGCTTTTATAGTAAAAGAGGATTTTGTGTGCAATTTATTCTACACATTGTTTTTACACAATTACTCCAAGCAGATGGAAAAAACCTTCAATTTTCAAAACATTTATTAAAAAAAAACTAATAAAGGTTTATGATGCTACTTCTTCTTTCTACAAAGTTATTAAAAGACAAGAAACTTATACCTTCTTTAAATTTAGAATTTTGGGACTTTTCATTTATATTTGGAAAGCTCAAGAATTATTTAATTGAAGTACACGTAATCAATTTTATCGAGTTTCCGGATCTTACATAAGATCAAAAATCGAATTGAGAATCACAAAATATTATTTATTAATAAAATTATATATTTTAAAATAATAATTTTGAGATAAATATATCACACTTATATATTAAATTATACCTCACTAAATCATTTTTATTTGATTATTAAGTCAAATTATATATATCGAAAGATAATAAAAATGAAGAAAATATATTAAACCTCATCTAAATTAATTATTATCATAAATATCTTTAATTAATATTTAAATTATTATATTGATCATATGAAATCATATAGGGGCTAGATAGGATCGTAAGATCTTAAGATTGGTTAAAGGTAGTAAAATTATAAAATAGCAAGATCTTAAGCTATAGATCAAAATCTTGACAACCTTATGTATAATAATGCATTGTTAACTAGACTCAAATTACACACCTAATTCACTTTTATCCCCTCTTTATTTGGTGAAAGAACCAAGATCTTATCATATAATTAATGCACTAATCTTTTCAATATTAATTTGCTTATTAATTCTCGTCAACCTTATTTTATTTCCACATGTATGGTGTCTTTGATTAAGGACATGTTTCCACGGGTATTAAAGTTGGTATTCAAAACTCAATTGAGTTCCAACTAATCCAATTCCGAAATTATAAGCCAATCAACTCTCGTAATTTATTCTTTTGACCTCGTCTCGTCGAATCGACCTGGTCTCAACAACTTCTATTAAGTTCAGAGAAATATTATTGAAGCAAAACTAAAAGACTTAATTAATTCACGACTAGAACACAAGACTAAAGATTGAGTTCAAGACTATTCATCACTTCCTTAAAAGGTAGAATGAAAGAAAGAAGAAAAAAAAGACGAACACCATGCGACCTTAGAACTTTGACATAATAAGAGGGTATAGAAAGCTTGACATGGCTCGTAAGAGCATTAACATTAAAGTTTCAAACATTAAAGTTTTACTGACAGTCTAATTGAATCGCAAAGAGAAAAGACTGGTACCGGAAGAAAGAAGAATTATATTTTTCTTTAAAAAAAAAAATCAAACCCTATTGTTTCAGAAAAGTGCACGTGCCGAATAAATCACAACTTCTAAGCCACGTTTGATTGAAGAATAAAATGACAAATAAACGCTTATTCAGGTGAATAGGATAAATCGATTTTAACTTGAAATTCGTGATATCACTATGTTATTCTACAAAAAATCAATTTTCTTATTCAGTGAAATGACGGAATAGCAGTACAGTACATTCATGAGTTTCATCTTTTATCATTTTTTTTATTTTTTATAATTTACCAAATATAATATTATATTATTATTTTATAATAAAAATAATAAATATCAAGTATTTATAATAATCATTTTTATTATAAAATATAATATATTTAAAAGTTATTCCTTTTATATCAAACATAGGGAGGAATAATAATATAATAAGAATATTATATTCTTCTAAATAAAATTTATTATTCTCTAAACTTATTCTTCGTCCAAACATTGCATAATGGACTTGAGACCTGTGAAATGCTTCTTGAAGCTTGGCAAAAGAGGCCTTTGGACACACACTTGATATAGTGTTGGATTCCTTTGACCTTTTTGAATGGCTGTAATTGATCCTTATATAATTTAGACACTTAAACAAAAAGATGACAAAATAATCAATCCGTTATGAGATCTCATTGTCTGAACAACGAACTTAAGGGGAGAGTCTAGGAGGGATCTAGACGGATCCTCTTATCTTTTATGGGTTCTCTCTCCCTCTTTTTCTACCAATTACTTTTTCCGAGAGTGCAATAATGCAAAGGACGCATATAAACAAATTACGAGGAAAAAAAAAACTCTTCATTTAGATCGCCAAAGCAACTATTTTTTCTTTATCTTCATTGAACGAGAAACATAAAAAATTCAGTTTTAACATAGTTGTTTGTGCGAGAAACTTTTAATTAGTTCGATTCTTTAAGATTTTCCTTTTGAGAATTACTTTGGTATAAATTCTTTGATTTTATAAATAGGGGCTATTTTCTTTTTCAATTTTTGTGTTCCTGTTCTGAAAATAAAAAAACATTGGTAAAAATTAATTAATATGTTATTAGGCCAGAGAGAGAGAGAGAGAGAGAAAGAGGCCCAACTCTACGTGCAACGAACACAGACTACAGAATTCGGCCTTTTAAATTTACTAGGCCAGGCGTGGCCTGAGCTGACGGCGTGGTCCGAGCTGACGGCGTGTAAGTCCAATGCCTGCGAAGGGAGCCCAAACTTGGGGCCGAATTCGTTGAGGTGTGACCGGTGGCGGCCCAGACAAAAAAATATATATGTATTTTCCTTTTAGTGCCCTCAAGTATATAACTAGTTGAAAAATATTTTCCTATTATATATATATATTTGTGCGCGAGCATATCTCGGGATCATTCTCGAACACGAGACCTCGTGCGACGATTGACGACGGGGCACATAACCAAGTTTGTTTTTTATGGCAGTGAAAGTTTTATAATCAAGACGAATATGCTGAGAGTCGCTTTTATAAACATTCGATCACGGACATGACTAGAGTGTTGGACTAATGTCATGGGTCCATGACATTAGTGCATTGTGGCACTAATGCAAACGCTTGAGCACATAAAGTTTGAAGGGGCCGCCGAAGTACCACTGTCACACCCAACTTCGTGATTAAGTTCTAATCCCAATTAATGTATCCTTTAATTATGTTTAGCAATTTTAAAAATAAAATCGATAAAACATCCTCCCTTATCTTGTGATATTTGCCAATACATATAAAAAATACATATATATATTCATCAAAGTTGAAATAAAAGTTATAAGACATGACATTCACATATTATCATCATTATTTCACAACCTATTTCACACGTAATACCCCACAGGATCAAATTTATACAATCTTACAAAACGTTTCTCACAAACTTAATTACAACATTTAAGACTATCTATTACATTCATGCTTCCAAAAACAAAACTGAAGGGGGATTAAAGTGCTCCAGCGGCTCGACCTCTTCTATTTGCAGCAAAACAAGCTCCGAGTCGACTCAACTCGAGAACTTACGAGTATCTGAAAAATTTAAAATGGGTACTACGAGCAAAAATCATTTGCTCAGTGAGTGGAATAAAAGTACAACATAGGAGAACAATACGAGTGCATATAACATTAAATAATCACATTCTCCGTATAATAAAACATTTAAAACATAGCACATATAACATAACTTGTCAAATCATATGAACTTTCATATAAGTAAAAGTAACTCAAAATATTATTATTTTCATAATTAAACTCCGCACATGTTTCATTGTAGATACTCATCATGGGTCAATACGTATCCCTCTATGATCATGTGTCATACAGTAAAGTAGAGCTTCATAATCAAGAGTCACGGATACGCAAAGCAAATCATGGGCCAATACGTATCTCTCTATGATTGTGTGTCATACAGTTAAGCAGAGCTTCACAATCAAAAGTCTCAGATACGCAGAGCAAATCATGGGTCAATACGTATCTCAATCATGGTTGTGTGCTACTCAATCATGATTCTCAGATACACAGAGCGATCATGGGTCAATACGTGCACGCAGAGCAGCCCCCAAAGAGCAAAGACACCCGATATACGTCCCAAAGACTTCATGTATATCGAATGCGGTCCCAAAGACATTTTACAAATAACATAGCTAATGAACACATGGAGTTTAACAATATCAAAATACACATGTCATAATCGCATATCATTATCAAGTAAAACTTATTTTCACTTCATAAGTATTATTCCCTGAAAACATTTTTGTATAAGATGTTACTCCATCTCATATGAAAATCTTTGAAACATATCATAAATATTTTTCATAGCTCAAGATATGTTTCAATAATAACAATAATAAGCTTTGCTTGAGGTAATACCTTAAATAAAAGAACTAACATATAACATTTTTCTATGTTATAAATTTACCCACTCACCTTGTACTTTATCACTTCAAGGATGTTTATTAGATTTTCTCACTTTTACTTGCAACTTGATATTTTTCTACAAGCAATAATGCCTTTTTACTTCTCAATCACTGATAAGGTAATATGCAATGCATGCTCATGATGCATGAATGATTATGCACCCTAAAATGCATGTAATCCTCTCTAATACCAAATTCTAGCTTCAGGTATTTCAATTCTCCAAAGCTTAATTAGATGCTGTCTCAGGATTTCAGACTGAGTACTTGTCAATAAACATAATTTCTTAATCACATGGGCAAATCTTATGATTCTGAATTAATTAGAAACTAGACATCCTAAGGTTTCCAACCCCAAAATATCATTATCTAAATCCAAGTGAGTAAGTCATAACATCTAAGGCAATCTCACATAGGATTTGTGTCCTGGCAAGCTGTATGCCACTAAAATATTGATTTATATTTTCTTTATACTTGTCCATTTAACTAGTTCATAATTTTCCTGAAAACTAGACTTCACTAGTATTTTTTCACAAAAAGTATAGAATTTAACTCATTGTATAACCTTATAACAAAAATAGTTCATTCGGGTCATCATCTGTCCATGTCCTAGAATCTGACAGAAGAATAACTATGAAATTAAAAATTCATTTCTCTCTAGATACATGTCCAAATATAAGATGATTCCAGTTCTCACAGAACTCTTGGAATGTCTAATTAATCATATCCAAATTTCAAATCCTAATTCACTCTACTCCAATCGTGCCCTAATTTAAAAATTGAACCTATATCAAACTCGGGACAGGATGAGTGACTTGCGAAACTAAGTTCATAACATCCTCTATATAGCTCCGTTTTAGATTATTACAAGGGCCATGAAAAGCTAACGTCAAATGGATTAACCATACAAAATTTCATAATTTATGATTCGTACATCACGAAGTAATGATCCTCTCAATCAGAAGAATAATTTCTAGATCAAAACTCACCTGGAACGACCAATTTTTTTGATTTCCCCAGGTCGTTTCGCTCGAGTTCTTCCTATGATAATTTTTCTACGGTGAAAAGATAATGTTAAGTGACTTTTACTTTTTTTCTGAATTTTCTGAGGTCGTATGGGGGTTTAGAAAAATATCCCTTTGAGCAGCTCTCACCTGTCTGCTTCAGCTGCTTGGAACTTAATTGATGACCAATCACATTTTTTTATTATAACTAAATGTTTTAACCCTAATTAAGCTTGCTTAATCCTATTTAAACATATATATCATATTATTTAGAAATTTTATAATTTATTCCTAATAACCTTATGTAATAACTTTGTAAAATTTATCGATAATTAAGTAATCATTATGCTCTAATCAAAATATTAATTACTATATACAAATATCACTAAATGGACATCCAAAATAACTTAGTATGTTAATTAAATGCATGATTATGCACAAATGATATTTGTAGAGCACGTCCGTGACAATTCTCCCCTCCTTAAAAAAAATTTCGTCCCCAAAATTTGGTTACCTGTTTCAGGGAATAAGTACGGATACTTTTTTCTTATTTGATCCTCTCGCTCCCAAGTTGCCTCTTCTCTTGAATTGTTTCTTCAAAGAACCAAAACTAATGGAATCTTTCGATTCCGTAGTTCTTTTTTCCTTTTTTCTAATAATATGCACTGGATTCTCTTCATATGATAAGTCCTCTCGTACTTGAATAGATTGGGGCTCCAACACATGAGAAGGATCTGATCGATATCGTCGAAGCATAGAGACATGAAAGACATTATGAATACGTGATAACTCTGGTGGTAGAGCTAATCGATATGCAACGGTCCAATACGCTCCAAAATTTCATACGATCCTACATATCTTGGACTTAACTTTTCTTTCTTCCCAAATCGTATAACACCTTTCCAAAGTGAAACTTTTAAGAAGACCTCACTGCCCACATCATACTCCATTTCTCGACGATGTTGATCTGCATAACTCTTTTGTCGATCCTGTGTTGTCTTTAACTTTTGTTTGATGATTTATAATTTGTTGACAGTCTCTTGTACTTTTTGTGGTCCCAAAAGGACTCTTACACCTTCTTCATCCCAACATATCGGTGTCCTACATTTCTACCATATAATGCTTCAAAAGTAGCCATCTTGATACTTGAATGAAAGCTATTATCATAGACAAATTTTGCTAATGGTAAGTGTTCATCCCAAGATCCCTTAAATTCTAGAATACAAACTCTGAGCATTTCTTCAAGTGTCTAAATTGTTCTCTCTGTTTGACCATCTGTTTGAGGATGAAATGAAGTACTAAACTTTAGTTTGGTATCTAAGGCATTTTGTAAACTATGCCAGAATCGTGAGGTAAACCGATGATCTCTATCTGAAATGATAGATGTTGGAATTCCACGCAGTCTCACAATTTCATCAATGTATAACTTGCTAAGGTATTTAAAGCGTCATCTTTTCTAACTGGTATGAAATGTGTAGACTTTGTAAGACGATCAACAATTACCCAAATAGTGTCATGATTTCTCTTAGTTCTTGGCAAATTCGTCACAAAATCATGGTAATTTCATCCCACTTGTATTTTGGTATTAGAATTGATTGAAGAGTTCCAGTTGGAGCTTTATGTTCCGCCTTTACCTGTTGACATGCTAAACATCGAGAAATATATTCTGCTAGGTCTTTCTTCATACAATGCTACCAAAAATTTCTCCTCAAATATCTATACATCTTAGTACTTCCTAGATGTATCTATAAGGTGAATAATGAGTTTCCTCCATTATTTCTTGCCTAAGATTTTCAACATTAGGAACACATAACCTACTGCCAAACATTAAAGTCCCATCATCCTTTAATGAGAATTGAGTTTGCTCTCCGTTCTTTACTTGATTGATTATTTTCACTAACTCTTTGTCTTGATCTTGTACTTTGCGTATCTTCTCGGCTAGAATGGGTCTAATTCTAAAGTGTGCCAAGAGTGCTCTTTTCTCACTTGTTTTGAGTTCAACTCCTAAGGATTTCAGTTCAAGTAGTAGTGGTAACTGATAAACTTTTATATGGGCTAGAAGACTCGATGATTTTCGACTAAGTGCATCTGTAACCACATTAGCTTTACCTGGATGGTAATCAATTATGCAATCATAGTCCGTTAGTAACTCCATCCACCTTCTTTGGCATAAATTTAATTTTTTTTGTGTAAGAAGATATTTCAAACTCTTGTGATATGTAAAAATATGACATGTTTCTCCATAGAGGTAATGTCTCCATATCTTAAGAGCGAAAATGACCGCTGTCAATTCTAAATCATGTGTTGGGTAGTTTAACTCATGTGGTTTGAGTTGTCGAGAAGCGTATGTAATAACTTTTCCATGTTGCATTAGAACGCAACCCAACCCTTATCGAGAAGCATCACTATACACCACATAACCTCCATTTTCTATTGGGAGTGTTAACACTGGAGCAGATGTTAAACATCTCTTTAACTTTCGAAACTATCTTGACATTTCTCTGTCCATTCGAACTTTATATTCTTCCGAAGAACTCTAGTTAATGAAACTACAATCATAGAGAAATCTTCAATAAAACGTCGATAATATCCCGCTAGGCCAAGAAAACTTCTCACTTCTGTCACACTTTTTGGAGGCTCCCACTTCAATCTTGCATCAATCTTTGCTGGATCTACACAAATGCCCTCTGCTGAGATTACATGTCCCAAGAATACCACCGAGTTGAGCCGAAATTCACATCTGCTAACTTTGCAAATAATTGTTTCTCTCAAAATATTCGCAAAATAATTCTTAAATGTTCTTCATGCTCTTCTTCGCTTCGAGAATAGACCAGTATATCATCAATAAAAACAATCACAAGCTTATCCAAATAAGGTTTGAAAACACGGTTCATGAGATCCATAAAAGCTGTAGGTGTATTTGTTACACCAAATGACATTACCAGAAATTCATAGTGTCCATACTGAGTTCTGAAGGCAGTTTTGACAATATCGACATCTTTAATTCTCAATTGATGATACCCTGATCTCAAGTTTATTTTTGAAAATACCTTTGCTCCTTGCAGTTGATAAAAAAGATCATCGATCCGCGGCAAAGGATATTTATTCTTTATAGTAACTCTATTTAATTGTCTATAATCAATGCACAACCGTAATGTTCCATCTTTCTTTTTGACAAATAATATTGGTGCACCCCAAGGAGAAACACTCGGTCGGATAAAATCTTTGTCTAATAATTCTTGTAATTGTAGCTTTAACTCTTTCAATTCTGCTGGTGCCATTCGATAAGGAGCAATGTATATAGGAGTTGTTCCGAGAACAAGGTCAATACTGAATTCAATTTCTCGTTCCGGCGGTAATCCAGGAAGATCCTCCGAAAAAATATCTACAAATTCAGATACGATTGGAATATCTTCCAACCGTGGTCCTTCTACTTTAGTATCAATCACAGAAGCAAGGAAAGCTTCACATCCCTTCTTGATTAATTTTTGTGCCATCATCACAGATATAATACAAGAGGGAAGAATTTTATGTTTACCATAAAAGGTGACCCTCATTTTTTCTGGTGACTCAAAGTAAACTTCTTTCTTAAAACAATTTATAGTGGCATGATGATGAGCTAACCAATCCATTCCAAGTATGACATCAAAGTCTTGAATATTTAGAGGAATGAGATCTGCCATCATGTCTTGCTCAGCAACTTTGACTCTACAATTCTTATATGATTGTGCGACAATAATAGAATCTCCCACGGGTGTATGTACTAACATGGAACATTCTAAAGGACTAAGTTTTCTATCGGCATGCATGGAAAAGTCTTTTGATATGAATGAATGAGTAGATCCAGGATCAATAAGAACATGTGCACTTTTATCAAAGATAGTCAACGTTCCCATCGCTACGTCAGGAATAGCCAAAGCATCAGGTTCAGTCATTGCAAAAACACGTGCTTGAGTTTGTGGTCTCCCTGATGGATTCATCGATTTTGATGTACTTGGGACATTTTGACTACCCGCTTTCATGCTTGCACCAGGAGTAGCTTTGATTTGAGACTTCACAAGAGGATATGCTACTGTTTCAGAAATGTTTTTACCCTTTTTCATGAATCGACAATCTTGTATTTTGTGTCCTCTTTGACCGCATTTAAAGCAAGCTCCTGTGAATACTGAGCATTTTTCATAATGATATTTTTCACAAGTTGTGCAATATGCATTTGTGCTCTATTGTTCTTGTCTTGGTCCAACTCTATTTTGATTTTTTGAATATGTTCTTCTGGATGTACTTGCTTGTGTACTCATATTTTTTTTATTGGCATGATGTTTTTGTGCACCTTGTGATCCATTTCCATGCCTTCTATTATTGTAGAAGTTACCATGAGACTGAAATGTACCATCACCATATCTTACCATTTTATTACTTGGCCCAGTCTGCGTAAGGTTGGAGTTTGGTCTTTTAAAGTGTTGGCTAACTTGATTCCTTTCCTCTATAAGCTTTTTAGCCCTTAGCACTGCTGCCACCAATTTGGAGTAGTCAGTGAACTCCAACACTTCAACCTTTTTTCTGATGTTCATGTGAAGTCCTCCTTCAACTCGCCTACACTTGTCACTTTCATCTGACACCAAGCTCGGTGCATATTTTGATAATTGTGTGAACTTTAATTCATACTCAACAACTGATAATGCTCCTTGTGTCAGATTTAGGAATTCCTTCTATTTTCTATCAAATACTTTGGGCAAATACTTCTTTTGAAATTCTCGAAGAAAATCCTTCCATCCAAGAGTAGCTAGAAAATTTTGACTTCCAGGAACTGTCTCCCACCAATTCAAAACATCTTTTTGCAACAAGGAAAGAATATAATCAAACTTTTCTTCATTGGAACATCTCATATGGTTAAATATTCTATCCATACGCTTTAACCATGCCTCTGCCTTTGATGGGTCAACTGTACCTTCAAAATCAACTACACCTTGTTTTCTAATTTTGTCGTAGAACCTATTTCATTGCATAACTTGGGAGGTCGAGTTTATTCCACTCATAATAGCCCTTAAAGCTTGTGCAAGAACTTGTGCAGCACTTTGATTCTCAATAGAATTGACTTGCTCAACAACATGAGGAAGTCTTGATGGACCCACTGGGATCTCATCATCGTATAATGGAGGGTTATCATTCACATCTCGTGCCACACCTTGTACCGATGCATGAGATGAAACTGATGGACTCCTATTAGGTTGACCGCCTGGTGGAGCAGGATGACTTGGGCTAATAATAGCAAATTGGCCATCGCCTACGCGTAGGCATTTTTACCCCTTCAAAATAAAAATAAAAAGAAAGTTAAAAGCATGCATTATCAATCTAATGGATATAATGTCACCTAATCTTAACTTAGGTTATACTGTCTACAGAATATTATAACCTAAGCTCTGATTCCAAAAATTATCACACCCAACTTCATGACTGATGCATGCAAAATACAACATATTTTAGTTAATTATTTTAATTAAATTTTCTGTAATTTGATCATGGCATGCATCATTTTTAGTCACTTTTAATCGTAATTCCGGATTTATCAATTTTAATTATTAAATTCTCTAAATATTTTAATTGTGGATGGATTAACTAAATTTTGATAATTATTTTGCAGGAAAAATCAAGATTTAAATGGATTGTGCTGTATCGGCCAAAATTTCGAAGAATTTATCATTACGGCCGAGATTAGGATGAAGAATTCATCATTACGGCCGAGATTTCTAGGGCGTAACAAGATTTAATTCTTTGTTACGGCTAAGATTTGAAGGAGTAAAGATAAATAATTTTATCTTTTGGGCGTAACAGGATAAGTTCCTTCCTTACAACCGAGATTTGGAGGGAGTAAAAGGAATTTTATCTCTTTGGGAGTAAAGATAAAATAATTTCTTACGGCCGAGATTTGGAGGGGGTAATGGCAATGAAATCATCCGTTTGGCCGATATATGAAGGTGTAAAGATAAAATTGTTTGGGCGTAAAGGTAAAAGGTTTTTTATCTTTTGGGAGTAATGAAAAGGAGTAAAGATAAAATAATTTCCTTACGGCCGAGACTCTAAGGGAGTAAAGATAAAAAGGATTTATCTTTGGGCGTAATGATAAAAGGATTTATCTTTGGCCGAGTTTATCTTATAATTTTAAAGTCAACCATACGATGTTACGGCTGAGATCAAATTGAAAGCCTTCCGCACCCTATAAATACGTGAAGAATCCATCGTTTCAATTCGTGCTCTGAAGTTCAGGTTTCTTTCACGGCGAGTCGTGAGCTCTGCAGGCTATGACCAAGAAGAGAGAGGTGCGACGGTTGGAGGTTGATCGCGACCCTGATCAAGTCCGAGAGGCTGTCCGACTATTTGCTAGATTCGAGATCTCTATTTTGGGTGTAATTCTTCCAATTTTTATGAATTGTATTTTATTATCTCTCCGAAATTTCTAGGATGAACTCCATGTTTTTAGGATTATTATTTTAGGAGATTATTAATTGAAGGGAAATGTTTGGACCCTATTTTATTTGCTTTAATCTTTTCTGATCAATTATTAATTGTGCTTAATGCTTTTATATTAGTTAATTAAATTTCCGAATTAGGCTATACCAGTTTGTGGAGTGTTTAATTTCAGAATTTATTATACTAATTATAATTGATTTTATTTGGAATTAATAATTGACATAAATTTGATAACTAGTGTGTGGAGAATCAAGTTTGTGTGGTCTATTAATCTATACCAGTTTGTGGAGTGATTAATAGTTTAGAGAATTCAATTTAATGCATCTTAATTTTAATATGATTTTGGGGGTACCAGTCGTGGAGACTTCAATTCTTATTAAATTAAGATAGTTCTATATGATTAGATTGAGGGATGCCAGTCGTGGAGACCACAAATTAATCATGTTAGATTACTTAAGGAAGACTCTAATCCATCTTTATGGATTAAATTTATCTTTTATGGTTCAAATATTTATCTTGATCTATTTTCATCCTAAGGCCTAACTTCAACATCACTATCTTATCTTTATCTTATTTTCTTTATTTTATTTCATAAAACCTCTTTCCAAAAATCCATATTTTTCCTCTCTTATTAATTTATAAATCCAAATATTGAATTAATAATATTCCTCGTGGGTTCGACACTCTTACTCCTATTACTATATTACTTGAGCGACTAGTGCACTTGCTAGCAAATTTTATTGTTACAAATTCAACGCATCAAGTTTTTGACTTCAATTCTTATTAAATTAAGATAGTTCTATATGATTAGATTTAGGGATGCCAGTCGTGGAGACCACAAATTAATCATGTTAGATTACTTTAGGAAGACTCTAATCCATCTTTAAGGATTAAATTTATCTTTTATGGTTCAAATATTTATCTTGATCTATTTTCATCCTAAGGCCTAACTTCAACACCACTATCTTATCTTTATCTTATTTTCTTTATTTTATTTCATAAAACCTCTTTCCAAAAATCCATGTTTTTCCTCTCTTATTAATTTATAAATCCAGATATTGAATTAATAATATTCCTCGTGGGTTCGACACTCTTACTCCTATTACTATATTACTTGAGCGACTAGTGCACTTGCTAGCAAATTTTATTGTTGCAAATTCAACGCATCAAGTTTTTGGCGTCGTTGCCGGGGAATATTTTATTAATTAATTTCTGATTTTTATGAATTATTAGGAGATGTAAATAAATTGTAAATAATTCTTTATAAATATGTATTAATTGTTTTAATTATTTTTGTGAATAAACTAACATTTTTTTTCTTTTGCAGATAAAGGTCACGATAATTTTTTAATTTGTCTACTTTCGGTTTAAAATCCGACGCCGATTGAATTTTCCGAATTACACTGTCGACTTATGATTTTACGACCAAAATTTAATGTGTCGGCTTTATTAATTTTACGGCCTCGCAATGAATGATTTTTGAGTTCTAAACTTTCAATTTTTACGGCCGTAATGTTTTTATCCGAACATTGTTTTACGTCATGGAATTGATTTCATTGTTTTACGGCCGTAGAGAATCTTCTTAATTCACTTTCGGCCGTAATGATTCAATTTTTATTTCGGCCGAAACCCTATTTTTCTTTACGGCCTCGTGTTAACATCATCTCGGCCGATGTGACCTCGTCTTAATTGACGATTTAATTTTTTTACGGTCGAGAATGATCTCATGGTTTTAGGCCGTAAAATTTCTGAACACTTGTTTTTACGCCATCTTACGACCTTTTAGACCAATTTATTTGTGATTTTTTCATTCTCGGCCGTAACATTATAATAGTTTGAACTTTTGATTTGACTTTGTTTTGGCCAAAGCGATTTAGTCTGTCTCGGCTGTAATATATTTCTGAACGAATAAGTTTGATTTAATCTCATTTCGGCCGATTTATATGTGTTGATGTTTTACCTCACGTTCGACTTAATTTTCATCGATTTACGACCGATATGAATCTTACTCGTCTTCGGCCGTAAAAAAATCATCGACGATTTTTTTATTTCGGTCGAACACCCTATTTAGTTTTCTGTCTTACGGTCGAAATTCCACGATAACTAGTTTGTTACGGCCGTAATTTAATTGGTTTACGCCTTCGACACTATTTCAATATTTTTACGGCCGAACGAGCTTCGAATTACTAATCTAATTTCGGCCGTAAATCTATTTCTGTATTACGGCCGATCAATCTTATTTCCTCTCTGAAAATAATTTTTTGCTAAATGTCTAATTATTAACTTTACGGCCGCAAATTAGTTTGGACTTATTTTGTGCGGTTTGTTACATCATCATAAATTCTTTTGGTCGATATTAATATTTGGTATTCGTATTGGTTTGAAGAATTTCTGAAAAGTTCCTCTCGAAAATTAATTTTAATGACGAATTTTCAAATTTTATCAGGCCGAAAGACTTTATTTGTTAAAATCTCATTTCTCGTGACCTATTATCTGTATTTCTTCCTTCTTGTATATATTTTATTTTATTCTTTTATCTTACTGAAAATTGGTTGTTGCAGGTACTAATTGAAGATTAAATCACAACCAATCCTGGAATCTTCTGATAAGCGCACTAGGAGTTCAAATCCACTATTGGAATTTGATCCTGAAATTGAAAGAACCTATCGTCGATTACGAAGAAATATAAGAAAAATGGCGGAACAAGCACGCGACAATCAGAGACTGGAGCAACAGAATGAACTGGTTCCACCACATAATAATCGGCGAGAAGATGAAGCAGAACTTTCTATGAGAGAATATGTCTCGGCCAGATACAGTGACCGAGAATCATGCATCGTGCTGCCTGATATTAACGCAAATAATTTTGAGATAAATCCCGCAATCGTGAGGATGATACAAGCATCCCAATTTGGAGGAGGATTTCATGAAGACCCTCACGATCACCTTGACAAATTTCTTGCTACTCTGAGCACCTTTAGAAATAATAATGTTTCTTCTGAAGTTATTCGTTTATTATTATTTTCTCAATCTTTATGTGACAAAGTTTCCACTTAATTTAAAACTTTGCCTGCAGGATCGATTCATTCTTGGTTGGAGCTGGTAGAAAAGTTTGTTGGAAAATATTGTCCACCACAAAAGGCAGGCAAATATCGAAGGGAGCTGAGGGCATTTATTCAAGACGATAACGAGACATTATATGAAGCCTGGGAACGATATAAGGAACTGCTGGCCAGAGTTCCTGACAATAGAATTCCAAAGTGGCAAGTGATGGAAGATTTCTACCATGGATTACGACCTGCAGATCAAGACAAACTCGACCAATCAGCAGGAGGGACAGTGCTAGGATCTAAACGTCCTAGTGAGATACAAGATATAATTGAAGCTGTAGCCCTCAAGTCGAGCCAAGAAAGGAGACCATCTCGCCAAACTCATGATGTGCATGCTACAGAAAGTAGAAATTCTTCTGAAGTAGTGGCTCAGCTGGAGTCACTTAATAAAAAATTTGAGCAGATGATGTCATTAATGGTGTGCAACAACTATGGAGGAGGACATGCGAGCAATTATTGTCCTCAAGGTAACATTTTTAATCCTGATCATATTGAAAATGCTAACTTTGTCTCAAATCCATTTTTCAGGAATAATGACTATGGTTGGAGGAACAATCAGAAGTTTCCTTACAGGTCAAATCAAGGGCAAGTTTTTGAGAAATTTCAGAATCAAGCTCATCCACAAAATTATACACTTTTGAGAAAGCAACAAGAAGCTCCTGTCCAACAATCAACTAATCCCATGGAAGAGATGATGGCAAGAGTTATTGACACTATGCAAACCATGCAGAAGACAATGGAAACAAGGGCAAACAATCAAGATGCTACAATCAGGAATTTAGAAATGCAATTAGGGCAGATGGCCAATATGATGGCAGGACGTGCACTAGGGACTGTTCCAAGCAATACAGAGAAAAATCTTAAAGAAGAGACCAAAGCTGTGACTCTTAGAAGTGGGAAACAATTGAGAAGTCTGAGATCAGATTCCCCGCCAAGAGTAATTGATCATAAAGAAGAAACTGAAGCATCAAAGACACAAGATCAGACTACTGTAGATATCAATCTGAAGAAAAGAGAAACTGACAATTCAAAAAATACCAACATAAAGGATCTGCCCTATCCACAGAAATTTCGCAAAGAACAACTAGATAAGCAATTTTGAAGCAATTATCTATTAATATTCCTTTTCATGAAGCTTTACAGATGATGCCGAGCTATGCTAAATTCATGAAGGATATATTATCCTCAAAAAGAAAGTTTGAAAACACTGGGAGAGTAATGTTGACATCGGAGTGTAGTGCCATTTATGATCGAGATATACCTAAAAAAATGAAGGATCCAAGAACCTTCACCATACCTTGCACTATAGGAAAATTCTTTTGTGCACAAGCTTTATGTGATCTTGGTGCTAGTATAAGTTTAATGCCTTACTCTATATTTGTGCAGCTAGGTTATGGAGAACTAGAAGAAACAAGCATTACTCTTCAATTTGCAGATTCTTCATGCAAAAGACCCCAAGGAATATTAAGAGATGTTTTGGTAAAAGTTGATAAATATATTTTTCTTGCAGATTTTATTGTTCTGGATATGAAGGCAGATGAAAAAACCCCTATCATCCTTGGGAGACCATTTCTAGCCACAGGAAATGCACTTATAGACATTCAACAAGGGATGCTCACACTTCGCGTCAACAACGAAGACATCACTTTCAATATAAAAAATTCTCTCAAACAACCTTTTGATCACTCATCCTGTTATGCTATTGATTCTATAGAAGATGACACGACTGATGCTTTTGATGAAATTGTTGCAGATTTTGTTTCAGATCCATATGCTAAGAAAGCTTTGGAAATGATGGAGGATTCTAGAGAAATTGTGGGAGAGGATAATGTGCCAATAACAACAGAGACATTCGAGGACGAAATTGAAAAATTGGATTGTCCTCCAAAATTCGAACTTAAAGAACTTCCATCTCATTTAAGATATGCTTTTCTTGAAAATAACACTTACCCAGTTATCATATCTGCTGACTTGACAGATGACATGGAGAATAAACTTCTGGAAGTATTAAGGCAACACAAGAAAGCAATTGCTTGGTCTATTTTAGATATCAGGGGAATCTCTCCTACAATTTGCATGCACAAGATTTTGATGGAGGACAATGCCAAACCAATTGCTCAATATCAAAGAAGGCTCAACCCAACTTTAAAGGAAGTTGTAAGAAAGGAGGTCATCAAACTCTTTGATGCAGGTATTATATATGCCATTTCTGATAGTTCATGGATAAGTCATGTGCAGGTAGTTCCTAAGAAAGGAGGAATCACTGTGGTAAGTAACAAAAATAATGAATTGGTGCCTCAAAGAACAATTACAGGTTGGAGAGTCTGTATAGACTATAGGAAGCTTAATGATGCTACCCGCAAAGATCATTTTCCATTACCTTTCATTGACCAAATGTTGGAGCGTGTTGCAGGTCATAGCTATTATTGTTTTCTAGATGGCTATTCTGGATACAATCAAATAGCAGTAGCACCTGAGGATCAAGAAAAGACAACGTTCACATGTCCATATGGAACGTTTGCCTATAGAAGGATGCCATTTGGTCTATGCAACGCTCCAGCAACATTCCAAAGATGCATGATGTCAATCTTTGCAGATATGAATGAGAAGATACTCGAAGTTTTCAAGGATGATTTTACACTTTTTGGTAGCTCTTTTTATAACTGTTTGGATAACTTATCTCTAGTTTTGCAAAGATGTGAAGAAACGAATTTGGTCCTTAACTGGGAGAAATGTCACTTCATGGTTAAGGAGGGTATAGTTCTTGGCCACAAAATTTCAGAAAAAGGAATTGAAGTGGATAAGGCCAAGATAGATGTTATTGCAAATCTGCCTCCTCCAACCAATGTGAAGGGCATTCGAAGCTTCCTTGGGCACGCAGGATTTTATCGCCGTTTTATCAAAGATTTTTCAAAAATGTCCAAACCCTTAACTAATCTTCTTGCTAAGGACACAAAATTTGATTTTAATTCAGATTGTCTTGCTGCCTTTAATTTATTAAAGGAAATGCTAATTTCTGCACCTGTTGTTGTTGCACCAGACTGGTCTCTACCATTCGAGCTGATGTGTGACGCAAGTGATGGTGCTATTGGAGCTGTGTTGGGGCAAAGAAAAGGATAAAACATTTCATGTTATATATTATGCAAGCCGAACATTGAATGCTGCCCAACTAAATTATGCAACAACAGAGAAGGAGTTTCTTGCTATTATTTTTGCTTTTGACAAGTTTAGATCATATCTAATTTGTTCAAAAATCATTGTATACACAGATCATGCAGCCATCAAGCACTTGATGAGCAAACAAGATGCCAAACCTAGACTAATCCGATGGATACTACTTTTGCAAGAGTTCGATGTGAAAGTAAAAGACAAAAAAGGGACTGAGAACTTATTAGCTGATCACCTATCTCGGTTGGAGCCATCTCCAAGAGAAGTCACAGACATACTTGAAGAATTCTCAGACGAGAAACTTTTTTCTATCTCTACAAATTTTCAAATTTCTGACACTACACCATGGTTCGCTGATTTTGCTAATTACCTTGCAGGACATTACATTCCAAAGGGCATGACCACTCATCAAAAAAGGAAATTCTTATCTGATGTCAAGAATTATCACTGGGAAGATCCTTACCTTTTTCGATTATGTGCAGATCAAATAGTTCGAAGATGTGTTCACGAAGATGAGATTGATAATATCCTAAGTCATTGCCACGATGGACAAGCTGGAGGACACTTTGGACCCAATCGAACAGCGGCTAAGGTACTTGAATGTGGATTATATTGGCCAACCATTTACAGAGATGCAAGAAACTACTGTAAGTATTGTGACAAATGTCAAAGGACATGTAATATTTCTCGTCGAGATGAAATGCCGCTCACAAATATTTTACAGTGCGATATTTTTGATGTTTGGGGCATTGACTTTATGGGACCATTCCCTAAATCCTTTAACAACTAATACATCTTAGTGGCGGTTGATTATGTTTCCAAATGGGTAGAAGTTGTAGCCACACCAACAAATGAGGCCAAGGTAGTTGCCAACTTTCTAAGAAAAAAATATTTTTACTCGATTTGGAACACCTAGGACTATCATAAGTGACAATGGAACACATTTCTGTAATAAAATAATGTCAACTCTTCTTAATAGATTTGGAGTCAAACATTTTTTGAGTACACCATATCATGCCCAATCTTGTGGACAAGTGGAAATTTCAAATAGAGAGATAAAAAGAATTCTAGAGAAAACTGTAAATTCATCTAGGAAAGACTGGTCTTTGAAATTAGATGATGCACTCTGGGCATATAGGACTGCTTTTAAAACACCCATAGGTACTTTTCCTTATAAATTAGTTTTTGGAAAAGCATGTCACCTTCCTGTAGAACTAGAACACATGGCTTATTGGGCAACAAAATTTTTAAATATGAATCTAAAATCATCACAATCTGAAAGGTTATTACAATTAAATGAGCTTGATGAATTTAGACAATATGCATACGAAAACAGCAAGCTATATAAAGAACGCACAAAAAATTTACATGACCTGCATATTAAACATAAAGAATTTTTACCCGGTCAACAAGTACTCCTTTATAATAGCAAACTCAGATTATTTCTTGGAAAACTTAAATCAAGATGGACCGGACCTTATGTTATAATTAATTGTTCACCTTATGGAACTTTTGAGATTGAATCATTAGACAAAAAATAAAGACTCAAAGTGAATGGACATAGATTGAAACTTTATCATAGTGGCACTTATTATCATAACCTTTCTATGATCACTCTTTATGATGTGTGAAATTTTCATCAGAACTAAGTCAAGCTGACGACTATAAATCAGAACTATTTTTATCCTTTTTATTATTTCTTTAGATTTTGTGGTAATAGTTTTATTTTGTTGAGTCATCTGCGAAAGGAGAGACCTCGGACAATCGGCCAAGCTCTTACGACATGACCCTTCACGTTAGAAAGGTAAGTTTACGCCCAAAGTTTCATCTATAAATTTTGACCCCTTCCACATCCTTGCAGATCTAAATCTTCGGCCGAGCTTTACTTCTTACGGCCGAGGTTCTTCATCGACTTACGGACGAACGAAAAGCCATTACGATCGAGCCTCTGTTCCTTACGGCTGAAGTCTCAACGCCAACCGCCGATCCTTACGCCCAAAGTGCCACGCCTCCTATTCTTTACGGCCGAGCCTTCTTACGGCTAAAGTTTCAACGCCCCTCTCACCATTATGGCTAGTTTCTTACGGCCGAGATTGCACGGCTGAGATCTTCATCAACAAAATTTTGCGGCCAAGCTTTTACGGCCGAGACTCTCCATTATCGGCCGAGATCCATCAATTATAGGCCGAGATCTCCTCTCACCGACACCATTTGCGGCCGACACCTTCATCGATATATATATTGAGGCCGAGCATCTCTCCACCGACAATAAATCCGGTTGTATCTTTTCCCTTTCCTTTATTTTTATTTCTTTAGCTTTTCTATATTATCTTTTCACTTTCCTTTGCTGGCTTAACACTGAGGACAGTGTCTGGTTCAAGCTTGGGGGAGTTTGCATTTCATGCATTGCATGTTTCTTTCTTTGCTTATGTTTGCATCTATTTGTAAAAAAAATCCAAAAAAAAAAATTGGAAAATTTGAAAATTTTTAAAAAAATACCATTGCATGCATTTATTTTTGCTACCATCTTACAAACTCTTGTCTTACTGTTTTAATTATCTTTTAGTAAAAAGTTCAAAGACATATTGTTAATTGATGAAATTTGAATACTTTTCTTTCTTATCACTTGTTATTTTAGTATCAGACTTATGGACTGTGTGCCTATGCTAAATAGAATTATGAATGACTAGACGACAAAATCATATTCATGCCTTTTTATTTCTTTTAAGTCTTGATAATAGTAGACTTCTTATTGACCATATCAAGTACTTTTTGAGCTTATAAAAAAGAAGGGTTAGTTAAACCCCAACAAATAAAATAAAAAAAAAGTTGAATAAAGTTATGTGTAGGTACAAAAGTGTTATCCGGAACCAAGATGTGTTCGGGTAATTAGATCCGTAGGGGTTCATGCCTAGCGACCTAAGGGCAACTGCTCTGGGATCCGTCGATCAAAAACCTGCTACATGGACCATTTTGTGAAATATGGAGAAGCACAGGAGTACTGAACCATGGCTAAGTTCGAACTCTTCATTCAGAACCTTGGTTGTTCGGACAAGTAAACTCGAGGGGTGCTTTGTCACCTGGTGCCCTAAGGTCACCTGGTCTGGGAGTCATCAGTCTAAAGCTCGCTACATGGACTTCCTTGTGCAATCCTGCTTGAAGATTAGAACTTTTAAAATGATTATAAATAAAGATGAAAAATGAAAAGAAAAAGAAAAAGTTTTAAGCTCAATTAGTACTTATGTGTTCAATATCAATGCTATTATTTGATAGACAATTTATTTTTTTTTATTTTTTTTATTTTTTTTCACAAGGCTGAATTTGAGATTGTTTAAATTTGTGTAGCATTCAGAACCTCTATGAAGCTAAGTGCATGAAAAATGATAAGATGCTGAGTAGTAGGTGTGCAGAAGAACTGTATGAGAAAATTAGTCAGTTGACAATGTGGAGGCTACGATAGAATTTTCTTGAGCCTTGCTTTGAATTTTTGCTTGAGGACAAGCAAGACTTTAAGCTTAGGGGAGTTTGATGCATGCAAAATACAACATATTTTAGTTAATTATTTTAATTAAATTTTCTGTAATTTGATCATGGCATGCATCATTTTTAGTCACTTTTAATCGTAATTCCAGATTTATCAATTTTAATTATTAAATTCTCTGAATATTTTAATTGTGGATGGATTAACTAAATTTTGATAATTATTTTGCAGGAAAAATCAAGATTTAAATGGATTGTGATGTATCGGCCAAAATTTCGAAGAATTTATCATTACGGCCGAGATTAGGATGAAGAATTCATCATTACGGCCGAGATTTCTAGGGCGTAACAAGATTTAATTCTTTGTTACGGCTAAGATTTGAAGGAGTAAAGATAAATGATTTTATCTTTTGGCGTAACAGGATAAGTTCCTTCCTTACGACCGAGATTTGGAGGGAGTAAAAGGAATTTTATCTCTTTGGGAGTAAAGATAAAATAATTTCTTACGGCCGAGATTTGGAGGGGGTAATGGCAATGAAATCATCCGTTTGGCCGATATATGAAGGTGTAAAGATAAAATTGTTTGGGCGTAAAGATAAAAAGATTTTTATCTTTTGGGAGTAATGAAAATGAGTAAAGATAAAATAATTTCCTTACGGCCGAGACTCTAAGGGAGTAAAGATAAAAAGGATTTATCTTTGGGCGTAATGATAAAAGGATTTATCTTTGGCCGAGTTTATCTTATAATTTTAAAGTCAACCGTACGATATTACGGCCGAGATCAAATTGAAGGCCGTCCGCACCCTATAAATACGTGAAGAATCCATCGTTTCAATTCATGCTCTGAAGTTCAGGTTTCTTTCACGGCGAGTCGTGAGCTCTACAGGCTACGACCAAGAGGAGAGAGGTGCGACGGTTGGAGGTTGATCGCGACCCTGATCAAGTCCGAGAGGCTGCCCGACTGTTTGCCAGATTCGAGATCTCTATTTTGGGTGTAATTCTTTCAATTTTTATGAATTGTATTTTATTATCTCTCCGAAATTTCTAGGATGAACTTCATGTTTTTAGGATTATTATTTTAGGAGATTATTAATTGAAGGGAAATGTTTGGACCCTATTTTATTTGCTTTAATCTTTTCTGATCAATTATTAATTGTGCTTAATGCTTTTATATTAGTTAATTAAATTTCTGAATTAGGCTATACCAGTTTGTGGAGTGTTTAATTTCAGAATTTATTATACTTATTATAATTGATTTTATTTGGAATTAATAATTGACATAAATTTGATAACTAGTGTGTGGAGAATCAATTTTGTGTGATCTATTAATCTATACCAGTTTGTGGAGTGATTAATAGTTTAGATAATTCAATTTAATGCATCTTAATTTTAATATGATTTTGGGGGTACCAGTCGTGGAGACTTCAATTCTTATTAAATTAAGATAGTTCTATATGATTAGATTGAGGGATGCCAATCGTGGAGACCACAAATTAATCATGTTAGATTACTTTAGAAAGATTCTAATCCATCTTTAAGGATTAAATTTATCTTTTATGGTTCAAATATTTATCTTGATCTATTTTCATCCTAAGGCCTAACTTCAACACCACTATCTTATCTTTATCTTATTTTCTTTATTTTATTTCATAAAACCTCTTTTCAAAAATCCATGTTTTTCCTCTCTTATTAATTTATAAATCCAGATATTGAATTAATAATATTCCTCGTGGGTTCAACACTCTTACTCTTATTACTATATTACTTGAGCGACTAGTGCACTTGCTAGCAAATTTTATTGTTACAAATTCAACGCATCAAGTTTTTGACTTCAATTCTTATTAAATTAAGATAGTTCTATATGATTAGATTGAGGGATGCCAGTCGTGGAGACCGCAAATTAATCATGTTAGATTACTTTAGGAAGACTCTAATCCATCTTTAAGGATTAAATTTATCTTTTATGGTTCAAATATTTATCTTGATCTATTTTCATCCTAAGGCCTAACTTCAACACCACTATCTTATCTTTATCTTATTTTCTTTATTTTATTTCATAAAACCTCTTTCCAAAAATCCATGTTTTTCCTCTCTTATTAATTTATAAATCCAGATATTGAATTAATAATATTTTTCGTGGGTTCGACACTCTTACTCCTATTACTATATTACTTGAGCGACTAGTGCACTTGCTAGCAAATTTTATTGTTACAAATTCAACGCATCAATGACTAAGTTCTAATCCCAATTATTGTATCCCTTAATTATGTATCAATTTTGAAAATAAAATCGACAAAACCTCCTCCCTTACTTATCTTATGATATTTGCCAATACATATAAAAAATACATATATATATTCATCAAAGTTGAAATAAAAGTTATAAGACATGACATTCATATATTATCATCATTATTTCACAACCTATCTCACACGTAACACCCCACAGGATCAAATTTATACAATCTTACAAAATGTTTCTCACAAACTTAATTACAACATTTAAGACTATCTATTACATGCATGCTTCGAAAAACAAAAGTGAAGGAGGATTAAAGTGCTCCAGCGGCTTGACCTCTTCTATTTGCAGCAAAACAAGCTCCGAGTCGACTCAACTCTTGAACTTATAAGTATCTGAAAAATTTCAAATGGGTACTACGAGCAACAATCATTTGCTCAGTGAGTGGAATAAAAGTACAATATAGGAGAACAATACGAGTACATATAACATTAAATAACCACATTCTCCGTATAATAAAATATTTAAAGCATAGCACATATAACATAACTTGTCAAATCATATGAACTTTCATATAAGTAAAAGTAACTCAAAATATCATTATTTTCACAATTAAACTCCACACATGTTTCATTGTACATACTCATCATGGGTCAATACGTATCCCTCTATGATCATATGTCATACATTAAAGTAGAGCTTCATAATTAAGAGTCACGGATACGCAGAGCAAATCATGGGCCAATACGTATCCCTTTATGATTGTGTGTCATACAGTTAAGCAGAGCTTCACAATCAAAAGTCTCAGATACGCAGAGCAAATCATGGGTCAATACGTATCTCAATCATGGTTGTGTGCTACTCAATCTTGATTCTCAGATACGTAGAGCGATCATGGGTCAATACGTGCACGCAGAGCAGCCCCCAAAGAGCAAAGACACCCGATATACGTCCCAAAGGCTTCATGTATATCGAATGCGGTCCCAATGACATTTTACAAATAACATAGCTAATGAACACATGGAGTTTAGCAATATCAAAATACACATGTCATAATCACATATCATTATCAAGTAAAACTTATTTTTACTTCATAAGTATTGTTCCCTGAAATTTTTTTTGTATAAGATGTTACTCCATCTCATATGAAAATCTTTGAAATATATTATAAATATTTTTCATAGCTCGAGATATGTTTCAATAATAACAATTATAAACTTTACTTGAGGTAATACTAAATAAAAGAACTAACATATAACATTTTGCTATGTTGTAAATTTACCCACTCACCTTATACTTTATCACTTCAAGGATGTTTATTAGATTTCCTCCCTTTCACTTGCAACTTGATGTTTTAATACAAGCAATAATGCCTTTTTACTTCTCAATCACTAATAAGGTAATATGCAATGCATGCTCATGATGCATGAATTATTATGCACCCTAAAATGCATGTAATCCTCTCCAATACTAATTTCTAACTTTAGGTATTTATATTCATAAGCTATTACATACTTGAAACTTTTCAATTCTCCAAAGCTTAATTAGATGTTGTCTCAGGATTTCAGACTGAGTACTTGTTAATAAACATAATTTTTTAACCACATGGGCAAATCTTATGATTCTGAATTAATTAGAAACTAGACATCCTAAGATTTCCAACCCCCAAATATCATTATCTAAATCCAAGTGAGTAAGTCATAACATCTAAGGCAATCTCACATAGGATTTTGTGTCCTGGCAGGCTGTATGTCACTAAAATATTAATTTATATTTTCTTTATACTTGTCCATTTAACTAGTTCATAATTTTCCTGAAAACAAGACTTCACTAGTATTTTTTCACAAAAAGTATAGAATTTAACTCGTGGTATAACCTTATAACAAAAATACTTCATTCGGGTCATCATCTGTCCATGTCCTGGAATCTGACAGAATCATAACTATGAAATGAAAAATTCATTTCTCGCTAGATACATGTCCAAATAAGATGATTCCACTTCTCACTGAACCCTTGGAATGTCTAATTAATCATATCTAAATTTCAAACACAAAATTCACTCTACTCCAATCATGTCCTAATTTAAAAATTAAACTTATATCAGACTCGGGACAGGATGTGTGACTTGCGAAGCTAAGTTCATAATGTCCTCTATACAACTCCGTTTTAGGTGATTCCACGTTCCATGGAAAGCTAACATCAAATGGATTAACCACATAAAATTTCATAATTTATGGTTTTTTAGTCACGAAGTAATGATCCTCTCAATCAGAAGAATAATATTTGGATCAAAACTCACCTGGAACAGCCGATATTCCCGATTTTCCCCATGTCGTTTCGCTCGAGTTCTTCCTATGATAATTTTTCTACGGTGAAAAGATAATGTTAAGTGACTTATACTTTTTTTCCGAATTTTCTGAGGTTGTATGGGGGTTTAGAAAAATATCCCTTTGAGCAGCTTTCACCTGTCTGCTTCAGCTGCTTGGAACTTAAGTGATGACCAATCGCATTTTTTTGTCATAACTAAGTGTTTTAACCCTAATTAAGCTTGCTTAATCCTATTTAAACATATATATCATATTATTTAGAAATTTTATAATTTATTCCTAATAACCTTATGTAATAAATTTGTAAAGTTTATCGATAATTAAGTAATCATTATACTCTAATCGAAATATTAATTACTATATACAAATATCACTAAATGGACATCCAAACTAACTTGGTATGTTAATTAAATGCATGATTATGCACAAATGATGTTTGTAGAGCACGTTCATGACAATCCCGAGGTACCGAGAAGGGTCACCGACGTGGGTTGTCACCCCACGCACTACTAGAGAAACGCGGATTACCGACGGTCCGAACGTCGGTAATCAGCCCGAAAATCGTCGGTAACGCAATTACCGACAATTTTTCAGTCGAAATCGATCCGTCGGAAAAATGCTCATCGCTGGAGGCCGGATCCGGGCGCTGGAGGCCGGAACCGGCCCGCCTGGCGGCCGATCCGGCTGCTGGAGGCCGGATCTGGCAGCCTGGCGGCCGGATCCGAACGGCCACAGCCGGATCCGGCCGACAGCAGAGAGAGAGATGCCGGTGCGGAGCGGGAGAGAGAGAGATACGCCGGCGCGGGAGAGGGTCGCCGGTGCGGGAGAGGGTCGCCGGCGTCCGACGTGGGAGGGTCGCCGGCGTCCAGCGCGCGGGAGAGGCTGATCCGGTGCTCGCGGCCGGGAGTGGGAGAGAGGAGAGGAGGGAGAGAGAGAGAGGAGTGGAGGGAGGAGGGAGAGAGAAGAGGGAGGAGGGAAAATATATAAAGGAAAAAGTGGAAAGAAAGCGGAAAAAGGAAAAAAAAGCGGGATAACGAAATTTTAATTACCGACGGTTCCGACCATCGAAAACGTAAATAATAAATATTTTTATTTTATTTAGTTATATAAAATATTTATTTTTTATTTTATCGACGGTTACGACTTTCGGAAATTGCGGCGGATTTTGCGACGGATGGATATCCGTCGGAAATATCGACGTTCCTAATCGTCGAAAAATTAAATAATAATATAATAAATTATATAATTAATTTTTTTATTTTTGATGGTCACAACCGTCGGAAAATCCATCGAAAAAATTTAATAATAATATTAAAAATATATAATTTAATTTTTTTATTTCCGACGGTCCTAACCGTCGGAAAAGTCGTCGGAAATTGCGACGGATGGATATCCGTCGAAAATATCGACGTTCCTAATTGTCAAAAAATTAAATAATAATATAATTAATTATATAATTAATTTTTTAATTCCCGACGGTCGTGACCGTCGGAAAATCCGTCGAAAAAATTTAATAATAATATTAAAAAATATATAATTTAATTTTTTATTTCCGACGGTCGTAATCGTCGGAAAAGTCGTCGGAAATTACGACGGATGGATATCCGTCAAAAATATCGACGTTCTTAATCGTCAAAAAATTAAATAATAATATAAATTATTTTCGACGGTCATAACCGTCGAAAAATCCGTCGGAAACGGAATCGTCGTAAAATCCGTCGCAAATTGCGACGGATTTAGAACCGTCAAAAATTATCTGTCGGAAAATCACGATTTTCTTGTAGTGACGCTCAAGGTGATGCACTAGAATTAGAAAATCTTGTTTGTATTGTACATGATGAAATACAACATACATCTGTGTCAAGAAAGCACTAGTGAACTCCTCCTTAATGTATCGTTAGACGAATCTTATTACAAAATGAAAAAAAATGTAAAAGACATACCCTACGGATAACTTGGCCATTAATAATGATGAACTTACAAGATAATGTCCTAAAAATAGATAACTTGGTACTCCGCAATATTACGCAGTGCGTAGCGGCTGCGTTGGTTCGACGCAGAGCAGCCGAAAGTTTTAAGTTAAGCGACACTAGTGCCACGAGGCTTGCGTGTCATGTTACAGAAAATGCCGGGTGACATGTCCCCACCAAGGTCAACGACGCGCCCAACGTCATTTTCCAGGCATGTTCTTTACTGTATTCGTCTTCATTCTTGATTTCGCATGTCTAGTTAGATTCCGCCTTCTTTGCCTTGACTTGTACTTCACTAGCATCACGTAGTGCCAGGATTGTCCATGTTGTTTCGAGACTCGCTGATGACTTGCGTAGTATCAACTTATTTAGTTTGGCTTCATCTTCTCTAGACTTGTGTAGTATCAACTTGTTTGGTTTGGCTTATTGGGATGACTTCATAAATAGCTCGGAGAAAGAGTTTCTTCAAGATTGGGATAGAATACGTTGAAAGTCTTATCATTTTCGAGTTATGACTTGACTCAATGTCTCCATGTTGCAGAGGGCTGCGACATAAAGTCTTCTTTTCGTTGATGCAGAATATAGGACCACCTAACCCTTGATAGTCATTTTGGAATTCCGATGGTTTGAGGTAGGGCAAAGTTCTTCGATAAGACACTTTATACCTTATGTGCTTCGAGTCACTATTGTGAGCGTCGAGAGTCTTCCCACGTTCAATGTGGTTCGACTCAATCTTCCTATTTTGATGGGATTTATCTTTTGTCTGGACAATGTGATTTGTTCCTTGCGACTTCAACTTCTTTCTCCCATCATTGTCCTTACCCGAGGGCTTTGGTGGTATGACACTTTTTTTGGCATGAGTGATTCGACAACTATGACTAACGAGCGAAGGTTGGGGCAATCTTGTCATCCCAACTCCGTCTTAGTCCAAAGCTTCAACCTTTTTATGAAGATTGCCAACATTGTGTCTTCATCCATTGTGCCAACATACTTGTCTACCGGGCGGCTGACTCTCGTGAAAGAGTAGACATTCTAGGTCTTCACCGTTCCATGGGGATGCTCGTGAAGATGCTCCACTTAGGGGAGTGGATTGGTGTTGGAGAACCATAGCAAGAGTTCCCAACGTCACCTCCATCTTCATTCGAAAGAATGCCAGTGTGTCTTTCAAATCTTTGGACTCCAATCGTTGGAGGTCACTTCGATTACTTGAGGCGCTGATCGAAAGAAAAGGTATGCTTTCCTTCGGTTGGCACTGGAACACTTGACAGTATCATGCCAAGGTTTGTCAAATGCTTGACGCTTCGATCATTTTTCAAATTGGTCGTTGGGGGTTGAGGTGTTGATTTGTGTTGTCATGTAGCAGACTTGTTCCAACTCTTAATAGGTGACATTAGGCCATTGGCGGGAGGACACTTGATAAGATAGGCAAAGCTAGCATCTCGTCTCCGAGCGTTTGCAAGTAATAAATTCTTTGAGCCATTTGTGGAAGTCATCTTGACGTGGTGGCTTGAGCTGGCGGCACGTCAAAATGCTTGTGAATAATGTTTCGTAGTTGAAAGGGACCTTGAACCATGATGCTTAATATCAGGCCAACTTCAATCGTGAAACAGTTGAACGCTTCACGTTGCATGACTAAGCATGCGATGCGATGTTAAAAAATATCGAGTACTGTCAGACTGTCATGATAGTGCATGACGACAGTCCCCTGAATGTGACATGGGTACTTTGAGTTACACGGTGGTTGTGTAATGCGTCCTCGTGGTATGGGTAACACAAGACTATCATGATCGAGCATGAGGATACTCTTCTTGACATAGCGCGACACTTCAAGATTCTCGACTGCATATTTAGGGTGGTGATATGGTCGAGTGAGCGACACGGGATCGTCTCGATTAGGTGGGGCAATCAATCCGTCATCATAGTGCATGACGAACGTTCTTTGACACGACACAAGTACATAAGGAACTTGTTGCGATACACAACTAGGCATGCGACGACGAAGCTTGCCAAGCATTCATCATTGACGTCCATGATCAGAGATCATAACACCCAAGGCACCTGGGCGTAGTGGGATTTTTAATCGGAAGAACCTTTTTTCTACGCCAAGGCACATTGCGACGACACAAGCGACTCATCATCACATGGATCTGATAAGGATGAACTGCTCTGATACCACTTGTCACGGGATTATTCTCGAACACGAGACCTTGTGTGGCGACTAAGCAAAGGGATACTAATTAGCCAAACCTATTTTGAATGACAACGAAAGTTTTATGGTCAAGACGACTATGCCAAGAGTCGCTCTTATAGACATTTGATCATAGACATGTCCAGAATATTGGACTACTCATTACGTGTCCGTGACAATAGCGCGTAGTGACACTAAAGCAGACGCTTTAAACTTTGAATGGGCAGTCGAGATATTATGGAGTACCGAAAGGGTCACCGATTTGAGTTGTCACCCCACGCTCAAGGTCAGCACTAGAATTAGAAAAACTTGCTTGTATTATATATAATGAAATATAACATACATCTGCGTCAGGAAGATACTAGTGAACTCCTCCCTATTGTACCGTAAGTAGAGCAATCTTATTACAAAATGGGAAATGTAAAAGATATACTCTAGATAACTTGGTCATTCATAAGAACGATCATACAAAATAATGTCTTAAGGACGGATAACTTGATACTCCGTAATATTACGCAGTGCTGATGTTGAACAGTCAAAAGCTTTAAGTTAAGTGACACTGACGCCGCGAGTCTTGCACGCCACCAAAAAAACATCCCATGACATGCGCGTGTGAATGTATGTACTTTTATTATGTGTGAATATATGCACTTTTATTATTTTATATTTTTTATTTCCAAAGGAAATTAAACATTATTGTGTTTATTTGAAAAGACAAAGAAAAACATCAAAATTTACCCGTAATTTCCCATAGTCAAGAACTGCTGCCTTTGTGACATGGATTTTGGATAAATTAGACCAAAATATTTTTAGCAAAGAGGATCTAAACTGAAAATACCATCATCTAAGAGTCAAAATATAAAGGCTTATGTTATTGTAAATAAAAAAGCTAACTAACGAGAGATTTTGTACAAAAAAGTGGCATAATAATAATAATAATAATAATAATAATAATAATAATAATAATAATAATAATAATAATAATAATAATAATAATAATAATAATAATAATAATAATAATAATAATAATAATAATAATAATAATAATAATAATAATAATAATAATAATAGAGCGCTACGGCAAGTTCACGATAGACAAAATCGCTATAATGTATGGAAGATTTAGGAAATTAACCCATCCCATAATTAGAGAACTTTTTCAATCAGAAATGATCAAATCAAAGAAAAAATTAAAATTTAGGATGACTTTTAGCGGATAAAAAATTCCTTGAAAAAGTATAAGCACCAAAATTTCATTTGTATTTTTAATTTATATTATTAACTGACAAGTCAGTTGTTTTTTATAGTTTATATGATTTAACATTTTATTACATTATAGAGTGACATTTTTATATGTTTAAAATGTGGTGTTAATTATATATATTTCAATATTGTATTTATATCATGTTTTATTATTCAAAATATCAAAATATTATCATATTAAATTAAGACTTCGAAATTAGTCTAGTAGATAAAGATTTTTTCAATTGATTTTAGGGTATATATTCTGACTACAAGAAACACTAGAAGAATGTTGGGCAATATTTTTGGACGAAAAAATCAAATTTCACTTTTGAATATTCTGATTAATAATATCTGAGAAAGCCATATATAGCTATAAATGTGACAAGAAATTGTCCAAGCATCATAGTTAAATATATCCAAGTAAATATATGTATATATATATTGCAGTTTGCACATTTTCACAAGGAAAAGGCTATGTAAGTGCTAATAATCAGCTCATAAAATTTTCACCAACTTATGATATCATATGCATTAGCCAGTGAAACATGAGTTGTTCAAAGTTATGTGAGCACAACATTTCAAGATGTAGTGTTTAACATGCAGTTCCTCGACCACACTTGAGCTTATACGGTGGGAATCATGCAGTCATACTGTAAAGACATGGAATGGATTAACATGTTAACCATTAATCCCTTCTCCTTGTATTTTAATCTGTCAAGAGCAGCTACCAACAGCGAGAAAATCTATGAACCTAACATGATCGGTAGCCCTCGCATCCTCTTTGTCGTTCTCATCGTCTCCATTGCTTTGGTCCGAAGTGTACGCAACACTGTTGGAAATGGAATCACTGTTCACCCGAAGAAAGTCGTAGAACTCCATGGAATGTTCCTTGTCTGCATGCAGAAGAAGATTAAACTTTAACCTTTTGATCTTAGCAGCAATCAACAATAGTATACTACTCTATATATGTGATCTGGACTGATCAACATACATATATATGCTACTATATGTATACGTACCTTCATGTATATACCCATGTAGGTAAGAAAGTTGGAGGGGGCCGGAATCAAGAACAAGCTCAGGTGTTCCGTGATGATCCAACTTCACTGATGAAGCAGTAATTCGGGATTCGATTTCGTCTTCCTGATCTAATGTTTTATGGTTACTGATCTGCTTGATCAAGCTGCACTTTGAACCGCCGGCGCCGCCGTGGAACTCGTGAGAGCAGTACTTCCTGTTCCGCCTGGCCGTGATGACATGCCAGTGATTCTTCACGGCGTTATCGGTGCGGCCGGGGAAGAGGCGGGCGATCACGGACCATCTGTTGCCGTGCAGCCGGTGAGAGGCGACCAGCAGCTCCTCCTCCTCCTTGGTGAAAGGTCTCCTGTTTATTCTTGGATCTAACTGATTGTACCATCTCAACCTACAGCTCTTTCCTGCAATAAGTAGTTGCATCTAGTTTTAACTAACACAGAACTATAAGAACATATATATGCTCAGACTTTAATGATTGCCTTGCCGGTAGCAATTAAAATAATTCATATCTAGTATATGAATAAAATGAATTTTCCGGTCCCTTGTTTTTTTCTTCTTTTTTTTTTAAAAAAAGATCGAGTTAATTAATAGAGAATTTAAGCAGCAGCTAGACAAAAGGTTCGGCATGTTATATATTCATAATGGAACAGCATATATGTATCAATATTTAGAAGGAAAAACAGAACGTTATTGCACCTGTTCTCCCTTGGAGCTTCTCCGCGATCGCATTCCAGTTGCGCGGCCCATATTTGATCACCAGTTCCTTGAGTATCTCATCTTCTTCCGGCCTCCAGTGGCCTCTCCTGAACATTTGATGCATAATATGCTCTGATCGAATGATCTAGAGAAAGAAAATAGCTATATATATATATATATAGAGAGAGAGAGAGAGACAGAGAGAGAGAGAGTGAGAGAATCAAATGTATAAATATCTTCTTCTCTCTTAATTTTTTCCTCTCAAGTATTTCCAGGCCCTCTTTAGAGGAAAGAGCAACAGGAGGCTTAGAGTTGAAAGCTCACAGAAGAAGAGATGACAAAACCTACTTTCTTCTGTAATGTGGTCAATATTATTGGGGTGGAAGAGAAGGCAGAAAAGTGGGCATAGTGCAGGGGTATATATAGAAGGATAGAGACGGGTGCAATGCATTATGCATCCCTGGTTAATTAACTTATTAATTTTTCTCGTTAGAGTTGGAAGATTAATATCGCAACACTACTGATAGTGGTTTTGATGCTACGTGTGGGCTAACAGATGCATTATATTAATATAGTGGAAGTGGATTTGAGAGGTTGCTTCAATGGTAATGGTGGTGAATTCCGTTCGTCTTTCAACATCTCTCATTGTTTCTAACCTAAACGTTTACTTTGGAACCAACCCCCGTGATCTATATATGTACACGTACTTAGCAGAGAAAAAACTCACATACTTATGTATATTATTTCGTGAAAAAATAAAGCAAAAAAAATACCACACGTTGTGTTGGTGACCTAGAACAAAGAAAAATCGCACGCACGAGCAGAATTAAGTGAGGAGGAGATGGGAACAGTCAATAAATAAATGAATTAGTGATCATGTCATATCATCATACCAACAAGTTAACTACGGTCGGGATGATTTGATTTGTTAATGGACGGGCTGGAATTTAGTAATAATTCATCACGTCAAATCAATATAGGTTCCTTTAAGTACGACTACGGTATATATATATATATATATATATATATATATATGTATGTATTAATAGTACGTAAATGCTAACTAGATATATTGATATATTGAAGGTTTCAGGTTTCTGCTGAATCCTCGCCTAACTGAACCACAGAAAAGGGGTCACTTAGCATATGTTACATATGATGTATGGTTTGTGTATAAGTTCAGAGAGGAAATTAAAAATTAAGCTTGGTTTAGGTCAAAGTGGAATGTTGGCTTGCATCTACTATTTTTTTTAATTATATATGGATGCGAAGTTGTTAGCTAATGCCAGAAGAAAGAGGCAAGACTCATTGGAAGAGTAAGCCAACTAATCTTATGCAAGTCTATAGCATTTTAACAACCTGAAATTAAATCCTCTTTGATAAGTCTATCAAGGCTTAATTACTGTATATTTTAGGATCCATCTTCCATATGACTATATCATTAATTAGTTTGGCAGCTTGTAACTTAACGAGGAATATATATGATGACACCAATTTAATTAATTAGGCATCATCTAATGCATTAAGTTGAGTAAAACGGATGGGATATATCAAGCTGAGAAATGTAAACAAAATGTATAAAAAATGTAAGTTTACAAATGATAGACTGCTATAAGATTATATTATATAGAGTTAAATTTTTTTATTTTTTGATAATAAGGCTTCTGAAATTTGAATTCAATCTTATCTTGCACGGAATGCAATAAAAATCTTGACTAAATAGATCTTTTATTTCTATTTGGATCTCCATAAAACGAATAAAGTTTTTCTTCCATATATACACGTTTTTTTAAAAAAAAACTTCCTCTGATAGTTTAAGCTTAATTAAAAAAACTTCCTCTGATATTAACCTTTTGCAACCATGATAAGCTTTTGAATAAATCAACTGACCTTTTCAATCAATTTTTTTTCTTCCATGCATGATCCTACTTGTTTGAGTCTGACGAACACATTATAGCTTCTTTGACACTGTTCGTTGCTCTAACCTCTTCATCTACTATGTAACTAACTAACTAACTATATATATATATGTATATTATATATATATATATATATATATATATATATATAACGCTCCCCGATTGATTGCATTTCCTAATTTCAAATTTTAGGCATGTATCACTTTCACAAATCATATGTGTAAAACTCCAAAAATTCACCATAAAAGTTGAGGGTAATTAGGAAAATTCAATAGTACTAGCCCATTCGTCATCAAATCATCATAAAATAAATGATGCATATAATTGGAGAGGAAATATTATTCATTTCAATTAGAATAAAATTCATCTATAATTTAGTGGAAGACTTTATAAAAAATAATGAAATTGATGTCATAGAAAATTCATTTATCATAACATCTCTAAAACAAGACATCTAATGACTCATGATTTTATTTGTTCTTATGCTATGTGCAATTTTGCCATCATGAGCGAGCCGTCATCCATCCAAGCATATTAATGACTTGCATGAACGCAGAGGCATGATTTGCTAGTTAAAGTATGTAAAGATTTTCATGTGTCTTAAGGAGGATACTACATACTTCATATAAATAGTTCATATGAGAAAAGAAACATGCATGCATATCATGTACCTAATCACATGATCTACATGTCAACTGTCAGTATCATATCTTTAATAGCATAAGATAACATATACTCATTATCATACAAATAATGAAACATCAATCATCAATCAATCGGTTCATGGGTAGGCACATTAAGTGACTAGCACTTCTCATTATCTTAACTCAGTAATTTCCTCAAGGTTGCTTTATAACCTATTGGACCCTACTTTCGTGGTCATCAATTTTTACAGTTCATTAATTTGACCTTATTAGTAATTGAAGAATCATGTTATTGCCTTCATAATAAGCTAGTTAGGCCTTGGAGCTAAGGCTCCCATCACTTGAAAGCGACTATAAATATACATAACATTGCCGGTAGGATACAATTATTCATTAAGGAAATGTTAACTCCAAGGTGCAGGGCATAATATTTTCTAATAGCGAGTTGAGGGGACTAAGTAATAGTATTTTTCAATTGAGTTTACTATGTTTGCAAATCATCAAATAATTTAACTTCTCTCGGTCTTCATATTTTAACATAGTTACCATGCATTTCGTGTATCTAGGTTCATATACAATCAATAATCATCACTACATAGTATCAACACCATAAAAATAACTTTTGTAATAACATATAATCCATTTTCAATAGATCACAACTGTTATGTGGTGGTCACGCTCGTGGTCGTGACTATAAAATAGTCCTTTCGCTCTACGATCGTGACCATGGTGTCACGATTGTGCCATGTCCGTGTCACGGTCATGCTTCCGTGATAAGGACCATGAGCAAGTCCAAGTTTGAATTGTCCCTACGGCCCTCACTACAAGAAAATCGTGATTTTTCGACGGGCAATTTCCGACGGTTCGAAATCCGTCGCAATTTGCGACGGATTTTTTGACAGTTTCATTTCCGACGGATTTTTCGACGGTCATGACCGTCGGAAATAATTTATATTATTATTTAATTTTTTGATGATTAGGAACATCGATATTTCTGACGGATATCCATCCGTCGCAATTTTTGACGGTCACGATCGTCGAAAATGAAAAAATAAATTACGTAGTTTGTTATATTATTATTTAATTTTTTCGACGGTTACAACCGTCAGAAATGAAAAACTAAATTATGTATTTTTTATATTATTATTTAATTTTTCGATGATTAGGAACGTCGACCATCGCAAAATCCGTCGCAATTTCCGACGGTCGTACCGTCGGTAAATATATAATAATATCATATAAGGAGCATTTTATTAATATAACTAGCGACGGTCCAAACCGTCATAATTACCGACGGTTTCGACCGTCGGTAACGATTATCGACGGTTCAAACCGTCGGTAAAATAAAAAAATAAATATTATATATAACTAAATATATTTTCGACGGTCACAACCGTCGGTAATTTTAAAAATAGTTAATATTTATGTTTTCGACGGTCGGAGCCGTCGGTAATTAAAATTTCGTTATCCCGCTTTGTCTTCCTTTTCCCGCTTTCTCTCATCTTTTCCCCTTATATATAATTCCTCCTCCTCTCCTCTCTCTCTCCCCCTCTCCCTCTCCCTCTCCCGGCTGCGCCGACGACCCTCTCCCGCACCGGACGCCGGCGACCCTCCCGCACCGGCGATCCTCTCCCGCACCGGCGACCCTCTCCCGCGCCGACGTCTCTCTCTCCGGCCGGAGGCCGCTGTCGGCCGGATCCGGCCCCCAGCGGCCGAATCTCGCCGCTGGCGGTCGGATTCGGCCTCCAACGTCCGGATCGGCCTCCAGCGGCCGGATCCGGCCCCCAGCGGCCGGTCTCGCCGTTGGCGGCCGGATCGGCCGCCGGGCGTTCGGATCCGGCTTCTCGCGGCAGGATCGGCCGCCGGGCGGCCGGATCTAGCCTCCAGCGCTGGATCCGGCCCCAGCGGTCGGATCGACCGCCTGGCGGCCGGAGCTGGCCGAGGCCCGATCCGGCCGCTAATTTTTTTTATATTAAAAAAACCTTCACGACGGTTGCGACCGTCGAAAGATCGATGGTTGCGACCGTCGAAAGATCGACGGTTGCGATGGCCGTCGAAAATTTTGACAGTTGCGACCGTCAAAAATTTTCGACGGTTCGAATCGCCGGCCTTTTTCGGCGGTTGCAACCGTCGAAAACTTTCAACGGTTTGAACCGCCGGGACTTTTTCCGACGGTTCTGACTGTTGATATTTCCGACGAATTTTTTTCGACCGTCACAAATTAATTTGCGACGAGCGTTTTTCCGACGGATCGCTTCCGAGTGTAAAATCGTCGGTAATTGCGTTACCGACAGTTTTCGGACTGATTATCGACGGTCAAGACCGTCGGTAATCAGCATTTTTCTAGTAGTACCATGCGCTCATGGTTGTGACCAGAGGTCACAATCATACCTATCCTATTACGGTTGTGATGAAATCCATCACGAGCATGACTGTGGCTTTTTGTGTAGCCTAAAAATCATAGTTGAGGATGAAGACATTGGGGGAAAAGTAATATTAAACGTACTAAACAATTCATGCACGATCTCTAGGCATTAAAACATTCAAAAGCATATTAAAAACATGTTGTTGAAATCTAGGAATCTTTCTCCAAAACATATAAGAACATGGTCTTGAAATAAATCCATAGCATATAGATCTACTCATGAATCATGTATAAAACATTTTAGATCTAATGAGAATACATACAAATCTCAATCAAATTTCTATCAAGAACAGGATGTTCTTGAAACTCTCAATCCATACAAAACATTATTGAGAGGGGAGAGAGGAGTTTGAATCACCTTTACATATTTCTAGTTGATCCTCCTCCTCTTCTTTCTCTTTTCTTCAAGTTCTCCTTCCTAAAGTCCTAACCGTCAAGAGTGCAAATTGAGAAAAAAAGTTAACATGGGAGTTTTAGTCCTTTATATGGGGGAGGTTAGGGCTTTGGGCCAAATGATCTATTTTCCCTTAATAACAATATGGGATGTTACATCCTTCCCCTTTTAGAAAAAAATTCATCCTTGAATTTTAACTAGAAAATGGAAAAATTACCAATAATCTTGGAAACTATTCTTTTATTTTCTCCTCCAGTTCCCATGTTGTTTCAATTCCATTATGGTGTTTCCATGCAACCTTCACCATCTTCACAGTTTTATTCCTCAATCGACGCTCACCATACTCTAGTATCTCTGTGGGATACTCTTCATATGTGAGATCCTCCTTAGTGGTCAGTTCTTCAAATACCACTACATGAAAATTATCATATGTGTACTTGCGAAGTATAGACACGTGAAAGACATTATGAATTCTAGCATATGAAAAAGGCAATGCCAACTTGTATGCTCCTTCTCCTACTTTTTTCAGAATATCAAATGAGCTAATATACTTAGGGGTCAATTTACCCTTCCTACTGAATTTCATAACTCCTTTGGTAAGAGATACCTCCAACCTGATAGATCTATTCCCTTCTTTTCTTGTACGCATAATTTTTCTAGCGGCTCTGAGCTGCCATCATCCTTTTTTTTTTATTAGATCTACTTTCTCTACATACTTCTCTACTAGCACATGTCCTAATAGTCTTCTATCAACTCCACTCCAGCATGTGGAAGACCTGCAAGGTCTTCTACAAAGTGCCTCGAATGGTGCCATCTTGATGGAGAAATGGCAACTGTTATTGTAAGCAAATTCAACTAAAGCGAGGTGATCATTCCAACTACATACCTTGCCAATCTATGGAGCATGTTCTCAACATGTCTTTTAATGTCTGAATCGTTCTCTCACTTTGCCCCTCACTCTGAGGGTGAAAGGTAGTTCTCTAGTTTAGCATTGTGCCAAAAACATGCTACAACCCTCTTCATAACTTCGTTGTGATTATAGGGTCTCTATCTGATACAATGAAAATATGAATCCCATGTAATCATATGATCTCATCCACATACAATCTTACTATACTTGTGCTCACTATATCACATGGTCAAAAGTGAGTTGACTTGGTCAATCTGTCCATGATGACTCAGATGACATCGTGACCCTTTTGTATATTGGGGAGACCCACAAAGAAGTTCATTTCCTTCCATTTCCATTGTGGTATGAATAATGGATTTAGTAAATTGATGGTTTCTGGTGCTCAATCTTGACATGTTAAGAGACCTAGCACTTGAAAACAAACTTTGCCACCTCCCTTCTCATGTCCTTCCACCAAAATATCTTCTCAGTCGAAATTTCTTTCTTAAACCCTTTGCCATTTGGTACTTAGAGTTTGCCTTAGAACCTGATGGTCCAACCTTCATCACATCACATCTATAGTACGTTTGCCCCTTTTCACGCAATGCCCTCAAATCTTTGTACTCGGAGTTCTCCGTTTTTGCCTCTATAATTCTCGTCACCAATTCCAATTGGATGACACAATGCATCATCAACTTTTCATGTGCGCATCCATCAATTAGAGTCCACTTATTGAAGCATCTGCTATTTGGAGCATCTGCTACTGAGTTGGTCTTTCTTGGAGTGCAGAGAATACTAAACTCATAGTCTTTAGAAATTCTAGCATCTTCTTTGTCTCTTGAGCTCTTTTTGGGAGAACAAATACTTAAGACTCTTGTGGTCAATGAAAATTTTAAATTTCTCACCATACAGATAGTGATGCCATATCTTCAAGGCTGACATCATTACTGTTAATTTCATATCAGGAGAGGGATAGTTCCTTTCATGAGCTACCTTGAGGCATAAGCCTAAACTCCTCCATGTTGCATAAGTACACAACCCAATCCAATCCCACTAGCATTAATCACTACAAGAAAATCGAAAAATAGCGACCCAATACTTGCGATGCTACGGAGGCACTATTACGTCTCCGTGATGAAGAGCGTCTCGTTGGCGTCTAACTAGCACCGCATAAGTGTGGCGCTGAAAATCGGTGGCTACAAGCGTCGCAATAGAGTCAACAAAAATGAGATGCGACTAGCGCCACGTGTTGATGCTATCTCGACGTTATTAAGACGCGTGGTCGGCGGGGCGCAAAAGAAATGCGTCGCTACTTCGACGCGCAGATGGTGCTATGTCTGAGGCACTATAGTGACGCAAATATGATGGTATATGCGTCGCCAATTAGACGCGAATATGGTGCTAAAAATGATATATTTAACTCAGCGTCGACAACATATGCGATTCTAACGTGACGCTATGGAGGCGCTACTTGCAGATTTTCTTTTACCCATACCAGCCTCATTTTTTTCCCTTTCCGCACCATACAATTTATAATGCATATAAAAATGCATTGAATTTCATCACAAGAAATATAAAAGCATCATAGGCAATATAAAAGCATCACATGCATAATATTTAACATAAGAATACGAAAAGTAATAAACCGAACTGACAAACTATATGTATATCTAAGTTTATAAGTAACAAAAGCATAGTTTATATTCATGGTTTGTTTCTATCCTAGGTTTGGGAGTTATCGTTATCATTCTAGACGTTCGACCCAGACGTGCTCGGTCCATGGCCTCGCGGGGATGGATTCTGCATCGGGATCAATCCCTGAATGGCTTACAATAACGTAGCCAACTATTGCGACAACTTCTGCGACACTTGCTACGAGATCTACTCTGATAACTATTGTGATAGCTGCTATGATAGCTGCGTCATATCAGGTGCAGCGGATGAGCTCGGAGCAGATGGACCTCCTGCATACCTCCGATCCTTCTAGGTATCTGAGCGGCTGTGCTGAGGCCACGCAAGTATCCCCTCGTGTCATGCCGGCCACCTCATCCCAAACAGCAGGGTCCTTTACAAAATAGAAAAATTATACAATCATATAATATATAAATTATATATCAAGAAACATATAAATTAAAAACATGACAAAACCAACGAAGAAACATTACCTGGTGGCTGAGTACTCAGATCATCTCCATACTTTTCAGTCATTTTTTGCATTATACTCATCCTAAAAAATTTAAACATTAGGTATTTAAAAAATAGTGCACTAATGTCAACAACCAAATGACCATGTCATGAGACTTATCAGAAGCCTACGAGCAGTGGGTGTGACTAAGTCGTTTGTCTTCCGGCTCTTATGCATGGCCTCATAGACCACACGAAAGTCTACGGGACCACCTTCTTTCTCCTCCTACAATAAAGTTTCAAATTTGATAACATAAGTATAAGTCAAAAGTTTGATAAATTAAATTTATATGTAAATTATCATGCGCCGTCGATGCTCGTCAAATCGCATCGACCTCCCTATGTGGATGTGGGCCTCGGGCTTCGAAAGATGGTTAACTCTTGCCTTTTCTGACTTTCTTTGCCATTGTTCATCCGTCCTTTGTGAACATCAAATACTTACACTTTCAAAAATTATAAATTTAATAAAAAATAATTTTAAAGTAAACATACTTACCGCTTCCTACGTGAGAAGTACCAAACCAAGCGCCTAATATGCCTTGGGCATCTTTGTATGCCCTGCTTCAAAGTGAGGCCGACGGACGTTACGACCTTGTATAATCGATTTCGCAGGCGTTTTGCAGCGACCTTCTCAAAAGCTCTCCGATTTGTCCCTAAACTCGGATGAAACTGATTTGCCTCCTACAAAAAATGTTAAAACTTAGTACTTTTAAAATAATATAAATCCAATTATGTAACCCAAATAGAAGATCGTACCGTAAAGGCTTGAAAGATGTCATCCTGCACTTGAATTGGGACATCTTTCTAGGATCCTGCCCCTTCCGGCAAGTGGGAAAGAACAAGAGCACTGACATCCCGCACGGTACTAGCGGGTATGAAAGTGGTCCTACCAATTACAAAGAAGAATTAATTTTTAACGATAACCAAAACTATCACAAAATTTGTACAACTTATTTAACTTACGATCGAGCAATATTATTCACAGTGACCACCCCATTATCGTGTAGACCCTCTTCATCACTCGAATAGGAATCATCATCCAGTAGAGCAGAAACATCAGATGTATTCTTTTTAAATGAATTTCGATCACGACGTATCGAATTCTCTAATGTCAAAAACATCCTATGACAATCAAGCCAGGAAACTTTCCTACAATTTTTCAAATAAAATAATTTCGTATTCTTTCCACATTTACCTTTTGTGCTCCAACCACTCAACATTCCATATGTCGAAAAATCACTTATGGTCCACATTAACGCGGTTCTCATAATGAAATTTTACTTTTTAGATTTTCATAGGTAAGCATGCCATCCTCCCACAACATCTTGAGTTCATCAATCAAAGGTCTTAAGTAAACATCTAAACTTTTACCAGGAGATCGAGGACCTGAGATCATATAGGTAAGCAATATATTCTCTCATCTCATACACATACTTGGAGGCAAATTATAAGGTGTCATAAAAACTGGTCAACATGAATAAGCAATACTTGATGAGCCAAATGGGTTGAAGCCATCGGTGCAAAGTCCTAATCTAACATCGCGTGATTCTGCAGAAAAAGTCGGATGAAGTGTATCAAATCATCTCTATGCCTCCGCATCCAAAGGATTGCAATTGAATTTTGATCATCACGTGCCCCTTCTCTATGCCACCTCATAAATGATGCAATTTTTTCAAAAATAAATAGTCGTATAATTTTGGAACAATCGAAAAGTATCTAAATATTGCATTTGCCATATTTTTTTCGAACTTTGGAAATTCTTTTTCGGCTTGAATCTAGGCTCATCACAAATAGAACAACTCATAAGTGAGTTGTTTTCCTTGTAGTACAACATGCAATGATTGCGGCATGCATCAATCTTCTGATATTCCAACCCTAAATCTCTCATCAATCGTTTGCACTTGTAAAAATATCCTGATAATTTCTCTGAAGCTGGAAGCATACTCTTAATAATGGCAAGCATCCGGTCAAAATAACTTTCGCTCATATTAAATTCTGATTTTAAGTTCATTAGTTGTGCCACTGCATAAAGTGTAGTTTGCTTCATGCATCCTTCTCATAAATGTTCATCTGCTTGTTCGAGAAGATTATAAAACTTAGAAGCCAAAGGATTTGGGACTTCTTCAATCAATGTTTCGTCAACACTTTCTCCTAACATTGCATCTCGTATCATGTCCCTGTACGGATTGCTCGAGTCGTCCACAACGGTATCTACATTAGTTATTTCTTTAGTCCATCTTTCTTCGCCATGAAAGAACCAATTTGTGTATGTCAGTAAGAAACCGTTGTAATATAAATCCTTCTGCACATCATATCTTACTTTCCACTGATAACATTTGCACTTCTGGCATGGACATAAGATTTCGCCATATGAAGAAGCAACACCTTCATTTTGATATGTCACATTAATGAATTCATCAACACCATCCTTATATTATTCAGTTATGACGCCATGTTTATCCTTCCAATGACGAATCCAACTACGATATGGCTTTATCATTTCTGTAACGAACAACATTAAGCCATATGTCAATAAATTCGTGTACTTGAAACGTGTGATTTTGAACTTACAAAGATATTACCTCTCTGATGTTATTTTCGACACCAGAATAAGATCGATTTTAAAAGTGCATATGACTTAATTAAAGACTCATAAAATGTGTCCACAAGAATATGAATTTGTGTCCATATCATTTTTCTTGTAGTGCTGGTAATGTTTGCTTAATTAAGAATTTGAATTTGAGTTCTTGTATTCACGATTTTATTCGACGTGCCAATAAGACGAGAACAAATTAAATTAACTAGGGTAAACTTCGACACTGGTGACAATTTTCTTTTTTTGAAATTCAGGGCTATTAGCACTCGATTAATTCGGTATTTGAAAGGGAAGGATATGAATAAATCTTGTTCAAAATACAACTCTGAGAATGAAATCTGATTATTAGCACTTGGTGACACAAACCAACGAGTCTCTCCTCAACAAGTTTTAGTGTGATTTTTAATGATCTGGGTGTTTGATACGTACAAATAATTTTCTCTATATGCTATTATCGCTTTGTGTCCCTCATGGAACTTCATAACATATTACTGATTCACAAGATTTGACATGTGCAAAACACCACTGTCCCTAATCTCATTGCTCCAATTGCTCATTTGGCCCATTCCAATTGTAACAATGGGAGGCCTCGAGGTTGTAGATGGAACTCAGATAGGCACAACGTTTGTTTTGTTTGTGGTCATTTTGGTCACAGACACATATAAGTGCTACTTTCAATGATCTCCTATCCCACAATCGCGTCATTTTTGAGTTTTTCTCAACCAGCAAATCTCTCTACTCCATCACACTCCTTCATAGAGTATGGTCCCTCAACACATATTTATTCCCCATCTTCATCAAAAGCTCTATCGAATTTAAGCCAAATGCTAAAGACATTTAATAATTGTGGCTCAAGGAGATTATTAAGTTTGTTGAGGATGGCACAAAAGAAAAAAACAACAGCCTCAATGGATCGGAGAAGGCATTTGGAAAAAAAAGGCTGAGACAAGTAGGGGTGAACACCCCTAGAGACAAGGCCCAAACAAGTGAAGCCCTTGCTTGAGGCTCCGACTCAAATGAGTTTCGAGACCTTAACTATTATATACACACATATTATTAATATGTACTATTTTGTCTTAATAAAAACAATTCCCCGTCAATAATTTATTTTAAAATATCAATGACTATCTCCATTGATTGCTCACAATAAGTACCAATTATATTCTTTGTCATTAATCTAAACCATAATTAAATCCTTATTTATTTACTCTACATTTCCAGAAATATGATCTCCTTAAAATATACTTTTCATCAAAAGTTGTAATCGTATGCCATGTTGTTAGTTGTGGGCGAGCGCTATCTCCGGTGATGTGGAGATGGATGGCGAAGCTGAAGGCAATGCTCTCTCTCTCTCTCTCCCACATTGCCTCTTGTAGGCCCTACATGCCCTATGTGTCGTCTATGCTGTCATCATCCTCAACTACAAACTCCCCTTCATGTCATCCCGTCTCCAACACTTCAGGTGGCAGGGGCTTCCTCGACGGGCAGTCCTCCTCTCTAGCATCCACTTCGTCTATCGGGGGGCCTACCCCTTCTCTAGACTGCACAAGGCCGCAAGGGACATGTGAGACCGACAAGAGTTTGTTCGTGGTAATATTTTTGTAATCGGATCGGAGATCAGGTCGGTTGGGACACGGGCCGACCGATTTAATCGAGTTCAATCGAATTGAATCGAATTTGATTAAAATAATATTTTTTTCTAATAATCTTGAATATAAATATTACATTTAACACAATAATATATAAATAATAATAACAAACCACTAATAATGATAAATTAATATGAAAATATTATTTATTTATGCTTAAAAATTAATGTTTACTTACAATCACAACCACTAATATATATATATATATATATATATATATATATATATCTGTGTGCGCGCTCGCGACGCGAGGAGGGGGGGGGGAGCATAACAAATTGATGATATAAAAAAGTTTAAAATTGATATTAATGGTACAAAAAAGTCATACAATTATAAACAAAAAATAAAAAAATGAAGAAAAAAAATAGTATAATGTCTCATTATAAATTTTGAATTTTTTAGTATTTTTAATTCTCCTCCCCTAATTATTTTGAATATTTAATTATTTTCTTATGATTTCTCATTTAACATTTTCTTATTATTATTAGGCAATGAATTAACTTTCATATTATTCAATTTTACTTTCTCTTTTTCCCTTCTATTATTTATTAATTATTATGTTTCATTTTTTTCTCATGTTAATGTTTAAATCTCTTATAATTTGGGATTTTCTCTTCCATCAATTTTTTTATTTCCCTTTTTTCAATGTTTTTAAAATTAGACCGGTTATCAAATCAGTCGGCCAATTGAGTTATGGTTCAATCGAATTGAACCAAATTTTTATTAAAATAATATTATTTGAATTACTTCAAGAAAATATATTATAAATTAAAGTATAAAAAGTAATAAGTAACAAAATAAAAGGCATATTATCGTCATTTTTAATTAATCAAATAGTAGCAAATTATTTTTATATTGCTAAATTATATATTAGTTAATTTCATGAATAACTTAATTTTTTAATTAAATCTTTATTTATTACTATCTTCCCACGTTTTATTATAGAATTTCAATATTGTCTTTGTATTATCTATTTCCTTTGTCTAGTTCATCCTATAAAATTTATTATATTATTCATGTTTCAATTTTTAATATGAATTACTTATAATGAATTAAATTTTATCATCTTATTTAAGTTCATGATAATTTTTTATTTAAATTTGAATTTATTATTACCTTCTTATCTTTTATTTTCAAATTCAAATTTAATTTCCCTATTACTAATATCCTCTTTTACATTGATTCTATAAAATCTAATCCCTTATTTTTTCTCCTCTTCCTATTTTTCCACCATTAATACTATAATACACTTACCTTTTTCTATTTATTTTGCATTATTTCAACTTTTTTACTGTTTTTTTAGAAAAAACCTGATTAAATCAGATCGGTTCAATCCGATTTTGATCGGATTAACTCGATTCAATCGGGTTATTTTACAAATTGTTTTTTGACACTAAACTTTATCAGACTAATGGTCGGTTCGCGATTGAATCGATTGGCCCGGTTCGATTTTAAAAATACTATTTTTTATATTAACAACTTTTAAATTTAATTTTAATACTTTTGATTTCATTTTATTTACTTCCTTTTTTATTTAAAAAATAAAAAACTGAATTGAACCCAAGCTCCTGGTTCACTTGGATTTTTTCGATTCTATTCGGTTCATCTTAGTTTTTCATCAAATTACATATGTCCGGACTGGATTGACAATCGATTTATGAATGAATCGACCGAACCGATCGATCAGATTGGATTCTCAAAACATTGGTTCGTGGAGCTAGAGGCTGGGCCTTAGGCCGCTTCGCGTGGATGGCACCCTCCTCCTCCCTATATCTAATCGAATCAAGGTCTATGGATCGGATCAAAAGTCCACATATAAGTCAAACTATCATCATAGTTTTTTTATGAAAAGTGGACTGGGCATCTCCAATTTTTTTACGGTCTTTGTATTTATATTGTCAGCTAATACAAAATAGTCCTTAAACATCTTATTCAATTTACTTTCCTTCTCAAATTTTCACATATAATATTATTACCTTATTCCTTTTTTGTGAACTTTGATTTGCTATATGCCCACAAACAATAAATAGAAAAATACCCTTTCAAAAAAACAATAAACAGAAAAATAAAATGGCACATAAGTTTCAGGAAAAAAAATATGGAATACTATTATCAGGAGTCTGCAGTCTGAACTACAAACTTATGTGACTCTTTCATGCAACAAGGACATTAATATTCTATCTTCCTTCTCAAGTCTCTTCCCTTATAGACAATAAATAGAGAAATGAAACACAAGTTTCATAATAAAAAAAAACTATATAATATACTATACTTCTTGTTTAAGCTACAACGTGATGTAACTCTTTGTGCAACAAGAAGATTGTTTCATTAACGTTCTACCTTCCCTCCCAAGTCTCTTCTTCCTTTAATATATTGTGGTCTAGCAAATTTTGCCATCCACTTCAGTTTTACTTTTATTAATCACCATCACTCCAGAAAGAGAAGATTCTTCTCATTAATTTTGGGCGTATAAACAAAGTTTCTCAAAAATAAAAGAAGAGATAAAGATCTTTTAAAAAAAAAAACTAACTTTGGAGATCATCAGGATCAAGGACTGGAAAGAATATATATATATATATATATATATATATATATATATATATATATATATAGAGAGAGAGAGAGAGAGAGAGAGAGAGAGAGAGAGGGGGAGAGAGAGTGAGAGAGAAGGAAGATATTAAGGGAGGCAACAAATTAAGTGAAACGAATAACGTATTAATTATTCATTAATTGTTCATTATCTGTCATCTTCTCTTAGTTAAAGGAAGTAACAGCTCGATACGTGTTGTGCTGACATAATAGGAATAGTCATTTTCTTCTCAAGAATTCTGATCCCTTCTATATTATATCAATTTGGATTTCGATTAAAAAAATCTAAATAAGGTTGCATGTGAGCCATCCAATGGATTATGTACAAGTTAAAGATATTTTTTTATCAGATTTTTTAGTTGGGACTAAACAAGTTTATATTCCGTAAAATTAATTAAGTTGGCAAATAATAATAATAATAATAATAATAATAATAATAATAATAATAATAACGGAAAATTATACTCGTCGACGACTCCGTAATTTAAGGGGGTGTCGATAAGATTATATTAATAGCAGCCCCTGCGCCTTCTCTCTCTCTCTCTCTCCATACGCTCTCTCTCTCTCTCTCTCTCTCTCTCTGTGCCCGCGCGCACACTCCAACTGTCGGTCAAACCGCCCTTTGGGCCACGCGTATCCGCCCGGAAGCAACTCATCGCGTCCCCGTAAAACTCATTGCCACCGTCAACCCCCTCTCTCTCTCCCTCTTGCAGTCTCTCTTTCTCTCCCCTGTTAAGTCGTCTTCTTCATCTTTGCATCACTGATCAAACGGCCGGGCAGATATGTCGGTGAGCTCAACTCGCACTGACCCCGGCGAGTCGCTGCACTCCACCTTCGCGTCTCGTTACGTCCGCACCGCGCTGCCCAGGTCCCATTTCTTTATGTTTAAATTTCGCTTTTGTTTTGGGGTTTCTTTTTCTTCCCGTTTTACTCGCTCTGCATTCCTCATGATGATGGTGTTGATGATGAGTGGAAGCAACAGATCCATGAGCGTATGATCAATACCTATAAAAAAATTTTTAAAAAAAGGAATCGCGCCTAACAACTTCCTCTTCTTGTTCACGTAATATATGATCTGGGAAGCTATCTGTTTATATAACTATGTATGATCACAAGCATATGATGGCAGCCTGTCATAGCAGACATTTCACCAGCACGCACACAAGGAGAGAAGGCAATGGCGCTCTCTTCTGCCGCGACGGACTCGGACGGCCAGACACCGTCGATCGGCTACACCTTCGCCTCGCGATACGTCCGCGATGCGTTGCCCCGGTGAACTGCTGCTGCTGTTTCAGATCTATGAATATATCTGTCACTAATGTTCTTTTCTTCTCTTTCTGTTTCTTGATCGAACGATCTGTCGATCTGAACTTGATGCATGCAACTTTTTTTTTCTTTTTTCTTTTAGGGTAGATGACGATGCACGCAAGTTTTTGTTGTTGTAACATGTTGTTATTCGATCGTCGTCGTCCTCTGTTGATGCGTCACTGAATGTGTGCGGGCTGCTGCATGCAGGTTTAGGATTCCGGGGCAGTCAATACCGAAGGAGGCGGCGTACCAGATCATAAACGACGAGTTGATGCTGGACGGGAACCCGAGGCTGAACCTGGCGTCCTTCGTCACGACGTGGATGGAGCCGGAGTGCGACCGCCTCATGATGGCCGCCGTCAACAAGAACTATGTCGACATGGACGAGTACCCCGTCACCACAGAGCTCCAGGTATACACGCTTCCATTACGTCATACATATCATAATGAATTGTATGTACAGAAGAACGCATGCAGTGCATGTCCAGAACCTGTGATTAATTCTTTGCCGGCCACCTGCATGAGTTCTGGTTTCTTAAGCTTTTTTCTTTTCAACATAACACAGCAGAGAATTTGAGGAAAAAAAAGTCTCGGATAATAAGGACCTCACAATTTGGTTGTGGATGGAGTACAGAAACCCAGACATTCAAGCAAGAAATGATTGGGTGGTTCACGTTTTAGTTTTATGTTGTAGACTTTAACTAGTCTCAGTTCCTATAAAATACAAACACGCACAAAAAAAAAAAAGAGTTTATATCCATGCGGAGGGTTGACTCTGTTAATTTATATATGTGCATCTTAATTGAAAACTGTGGAATAACTATGTTTCGTACACCACATGCTAAACCCACGTTAAAGGCAGAGGAGGTTTTGCAAAATTCTCTTTCTGAACTAAATTATTTCATATTGATTATTTTTTTGTAAACTTTCCTATCACTCTGCTCCTTTGACATGTTTTCATTTGGAATCTTCCTTAGAATCGATGCGTTAACATGATAGCTCACCTTTTCAATGCTCCGATTGGAGAGGATGAAACAGCGGTGGGCGTCGGAACTGTCGGCTCGTCAGAAGCAATAATGCTTGCAGGACTGGCATTCAAGAGGAAATGGCAGAACAAAAGAAAGGCTGAGGGAAAACCTTATGACAAGCCGAACATTGTTACAGGTGCAAATGTGCAGGTAATGGTTCTGTTATTTGTAGAGCTAATTTTCATAAATTTAAAATTTTGATCATGAACCAACGCGTCAAATACCAGTGTCAAATTCAATTCCTTGACATGCATGTAATATTCAGGTTTGCTGGGAGAAATTTGCTCGCTACTTTGAGGTAGAACTGAAAGAAGTGAAGTTGAGGGAAGGGTTCTATGTGATGGACCCTGTTCAGGCAGTTGAGCTAGTTGATGAGAACACGATATGTGTAGCCGCTATCTTGGGTTCAACACTTACCGGAGAATTTGAAGATGTTAAACTGTTGAATGATCTTTTGACAAAGAAGAACAAGGAAACAGGGTAAGTGGCCATTTCGTGATTTTTGTGCTAATTTCCAGACTCACCTGAGATGACAGAACCACATATTAATTGTTCATCTTTCTTGACAGTTCAATCAGCTTCTTTCATATTTGCATTCATAAAATGGATTAGTACTAATTTAAGTGTTGTAAATGTTTCGTAGCTGTTTATTATGTTGAAACTATTTCATATCATCATATATTGCTGAAATGCATAATTAAGGTTATCAAAATCGCGATCTTGATCGTCCTACCTAGGGTCGGCGATCTCGATCTCAACTTTGAGATCATTTTTGTAGGATCGGTAAGATCGTAATAGCAAGATCGTAAGATCCTACCGATCCTACTAATTCAATTTTTTTTCAATTTTTTGTTTTGTTTTTTTAAATTTTCACCAAGTGCAACATGATTTTTTTGAGAAATAAAATTAAGAAAAAGGTTATTGGTTATAATTAAAATATTAAAAATATTTTTGCACAAAATAACTCTATTATAAATGTATATTAAGAGTTATTATATAATGCTATTTCATATTCATCATATTATTGCCATTTTTTGTCAATCTATATTAAATTATTATTACATAAATAGTATATATATCATTTATAACAAGTCTTAATAGGATAGTACTCAAGATAACATTATTTATATTTTAAAATATTAAAAATTTATTTAAAATATATTATTTTACATAATTTTATATATTAAACTATTATTTTAATATATAAGTAGGATCTTACCATCCCCGATTCGATCTTACGATCTTCGATCTTACGGATCCTTTCCGATCTTACATAAAATCCCGATCTTTCAGCTTCTTTTTTAATTGCTTGTGTTAAATATTTGCATTTATATAGAGAGGGCATTTAGATCATTAACAAGTTTCTCAGATCTTATTATTTTTTTATGTAAGAAGCGTAAGCTTATAGATGAATAGGTTATAGACCACTCAACTAAACTCTTATGTAGTAGCTGACCACGAAGTTCCGAGATTGAATCTAACCAATCATTCATATCTAACACTTGGCTCTTCAATAAGTTCCCCAATTGATGTTGGTTCTTCAATAAGTTCCCCAATTTCTGTACTAAAGTATAGCACAGAAATCTGATTTTCAACTCCTTGTGTGCAGATGGGATACACCTATACATGTTGATGCTGCAAGTGGTGGTTTCATTGCACCTTTTCTGTACCCGGAGTTGGAGTGGGATTTTCGTCTGCCATTAGTGAAGAGCATAAATGTCAGTGGACACAAATATGGACTTGTTTACGCTGGGGTTGGTTGGGTTGTTTGGAGGAATAAGGAGGATCTGCCAGAAGAACTCATCTTTCATATAAATTATCTGGGGGCAGACCAACCTACTTTCACCCTCAACTTTTCCAAAGGTAGATAACTCTCTGAATGCCATCTGTTTGATTTTGATAATGTAGCCACAAATGAACTTGTCATGCTGGAATGGTTCGTCACCAAGTAAAAAGGCTATTTTTCTTCTTCGTTATTAATCTTTCTTTTTTCTTTCTTCTGCCTGCAGGTTCCAGTCAGATAATTGCACAATACTACCAATTCATCCGCTTGGGCTTTGAGGTAGCTTAAATTTGATCACGCTATTAATAATTTGAAGTAAAAGATGCAAAATTTATGTCTAGATGTTTAGTGCTATCAATCTTTATCAGTTATGTAAGACTTTGAAGGCATTATACATGTAGTTAGCAAATTGCAAAAGGTTATCTATTTTGTTTAATGTCCCTGAGACCGAAAGTCTGAATCAGATATTTCTAAAATGTTCACATATCTTGGGAGGAATTAAGAACTGCAATTTAGACTTTGTGCACTTGGATCTTTCAGTTTTTACTAGGCTACTACATGATGCTGCAATTATATGCATATGCTTAAATCTATGTAGGGATACAAGAACATCATGGAAAACTGCACTGAAAATGCTAAAATACTGAAGGAAGGCATAGAGAAGACTGACAGGTTTGAAATTCTTTCCAAAGACGTTGGCGTGCCTCTCGTTGCATTTTCGCTTAAAGATGCCAGTAAGTACACAGTCTTTGATATTTCTGAGAGCTTGAGGAGGTTCGGATGGATCGTTCCCGCCTACACCATGCCGGCTGATGCGCAACACATCGCCGTCCTTCGGGTGGTCGTCAGAGAGGATTTTAGCCGGGGTCTTGCTGAGCGGCTCGTCACAGACATTAAGAAGGTTTTGTCTGAGATGGACCATCGTATAAACAGGATCACCAAGGTTGCACAGGTTACCGCTGAAAAAGATGCTGCTGGTGTTACATTAAAGAAGACTGTCAGAGAAATAGAGCAGGAGATCACTACTTACTGGAGAAGATTGGTGGACAAGAAAAAGACCAGTGGAGTTTGCTAAGTTGAGATTCATGTGGAAGAAGAGATGGAACAAATTATTAGATTTGCTTGTTTCAGAATTTACATCATTTTTTTAGCCATTCCTGGTTAGTTTGAGTGATCAATTATGTGAAAGTTTTAGCTTAAAATGTTTGTTGTTTGTTAAGACCGCTGATTAATATTTTATACTTCGTTCATATCTTTCACGTTATCTGGAGACTTTATATTAAAATTATGGCAATCACAGTCTATGCTTCCCTGTAGAATGGTGGAAAGCTGTGTAGGTGATGAAGAGAGAATTGCGAGCAGAAAATATTCTCTGAAGAAATGTTCTTTTTCTTTTTCGGCTCTTCTTTATGAAAATTGTTTCCCCCATATAACCAATTTTCCTTGAACAAACACAATTATTTTTGAGACGAAACAAAAAATGCTCTTAAATGTAAGTTATCTATAGTGAAACAATTTGTGAATTTAGGGTAATTTCATATGAGGTAATTTGAATAGATTACTAATTATTCATTATCGGTAATTTATTAATTATTTTGATAATTTAAATAGCAAACAGAGAAATTGACTTTTAAATTATCAGTAAAAAATATTTATTCAATTAATTTTTTATTTCAATATTCACTTTTTTATTTTTTTCTTTATTTATTTATAATAATATGATATTAAAATGTAAAATAATTTTGAGAGGTATTTTGATAAATTTTTCACTATCTGTTTTTTACTGTTATTCATATTACGAGTACTTATAATATTATCGGTAATTTAAATAGAAATAATTTAATCTAAATTATCAGTTAATTAAATTGGTAATTAACTGATAAACGGCCCCTTAAAAATATAACAAATACCTTAACCACCGAGAAACCTTCATGAAACGAAAAAGTAACTGTTAATCAAACACCAAATATTAGTACAACTTTATTTATGTGGAGTATATCAAATGTTTTTCCACCTTCGGTTACATAAGCATATCGAAATCTTGGTGCGGTTTTCCAGGTGAAGCAACAACCAGCAACTCCTAATCCAAAACATCTTTGGCACTAATCAAAGCCAAATATATGCAAGATTTTGTTTCTACTTAAGCAGTAGATTAGCGTTAGGAAAAATGCTGGAATCGCTTTAAAACATCTTTCCTGTTCCATCCTTGCGTGGAATGGCTTCATCAATTTCCATCTTCCGCCATTTCCCCACCATGGAGGCCATATGTTCAGTTTTGTCATACAGCCCAAGAAGGCCTCCTGTGTGTATGAATAGAACTTTCCGGCCTCTCCAATGAGTAGGATTTGCAGCCATGTCTTTGAGCATCCCGTATGCAGCCTTTCCACTGCAAAAATATGCAACAGATCAGCGAGATTTATATTATATGCAGCGAGGTCTTCCCATCCTGATCAACCGTGAAAAGGATGTTTAAATCCAGAAGAGCGGTCCAACCCGAACACGAGGGTGTATTAGCTTGTTGAAACAGAAGCATCAAAAAAGAAAAGAAAAAAAGACATGAGTATCCCTAAGGCCTCTCTTGTTACCTTATATGAAAAGTCTAACAAGTCTTGCTCTAGAAATCCAAGAGTGATAAGAATCTAGAAGTGGGAAAGACTTACAAGGTAATTTATCCAAACCTCAGGGCGTAAACAGTGTTAAAACTTCAGCTCAAGAGTTCAAGGGGTTATTTGTGAATATAACAAGTGGAGAGATACCAAAGAACACGATCAGTGGTCTGAATCATTAGCGCATTGGTAAATGAGATTTTCCCTTTATCTACACCATGCAAACTAAAGTAATCACAATAGTCTAAGTGGCCTTCAGGTATGAAGTATCAAAAGAGGATGCAAGTTTAGTAATCTGTTCTTTTTCTTTTCAAGGGTGAAAAGGTTAACTATTAGACTAGTGGTCGCAGAGGATTTATTAGTATAATAAGATATCAAAGAAATGGCTGCTTATTTAGAGGGGAAAGATGTTACATTGAAAATATTTTATCTACAACGGCTAAATTGATGAAGGATTGGAAAAATATTTAAGTTTTTTCTATTAATGTAAATTGTTTATGTAGAGTGTGACCTTTTTTAAAATAAAATTGGATGAATCCAAAAGTCATCCATCCTTTATCCTCTCAAAAAAAAAAAGATATCAAAGAAATACAATAGTATAAAAAATGTTCTTTACATAGCAAAAGACCATCCAAATACAGCACGGTTACTGTGGCATCCAAATATTCCTGCAAGTGGCTAATGGCGCAACCTCTTGCCACCTAGTGTTATGTGTTATGTTTTGTCGAAAACCAGAAGCTAATCAAAGTCAGCAGCCCACCCCGTCTTGCATTGCATGACTTTGCAAACAGCTTCTTCCTTAGGAGCAAACTACAGTCCCTCAGCAGTTCCCATCTCCAAGGAGACCTCCCTCTCTTAATAGTCATACAAACTCTGTATTGTCCCAAAACTAGATCTACATACCAATCCTAGACCAATTAAGGGAGATGCTGGTGATTCAATTCGTGAGAAAACATATTGCAATATAGATCAATAAAGGCCAGAAGGAATCATTCAGCCGCTCTGGAAGTATTATTCCCTTTACCCCTCACCCCCTACATGCACATCTATCAAATTACATACCGATCAAGGGCGCGCAGCTCAGATGAATTAGGTGTACATGTACACCTTGTGTAAAAACGTATAGTTCAGTGTGTGTATGCTACTACTTATCAGAAGTACAGATTGTCCCTTTATTAACCTTGTATTATTCCCTTTATTGCCCTAGACGTACTTGTGTATGTATGTATTTGTGTGTGTGTGTGCATGTATACAATATGTTTTATGGACTTACACATGGATGACTAGTCTACATCTAGCCATCATTTTACCCTAAACAACACTATATGATCTTGTTACACCGCTTGTGTTCTGTTATTCTACAAATTGCTTGAACTTTCATAAGAGAAATACAAAATTGACATAAAACATGGATACCCCGGTATCCTTAAGAAATAAAAAAAAATACCGGAAAGCAGTAAACTTTGGAAAAACATAAAGCACGTGTATACTGGATCAAGAACAACTCCTGTTGCAGAAGCAATATCTGTGACAAATTTAAGCTCTTCGGCTGTGTTCAAAGCATATCCTAACCCCTTGGCCTGCGCAGGAAAAGGAATGTTCAATTTAATTGTTGTTTTTCGTACAAGGCACATCGGCCTAGTAGGTTTTTCTTTAAAAACTTCATCAAATAAGGAGAACAAATAATGGTTCTGTTATTTTTGTTGAAGTTGAACATAAGGTGGTAATTTGACAAGCTATGCTGGATCTTTATTTCTTTCTGATGCAACAGCTGTTACTGTAATAAAATACATGGGTGAATATCTAAGTAGAACAAGATACATTTGCAGGCTACAATACATAATTGAATATTTCATGCGTCAGGTAAATGTTAGCTAAATATTTTAGCATAGATTGCAATGACATCATCCATCCCTTATTCATTAAGCAAGTAATCGTCTAATATTCTCTTCATTAATGAACATAATATCATGAACTTTTCAGGCGTCAATAACGAGCTTGAATATCTAATTATTATTCAATTATAAACATCAATGAAATACGACTTGCAAGAACTTTTAACTTTTTTAGGGGAAACTATTAACTATATGTTCCTTCTTTGCATCTATGTGTAGGTACAACTGTACAAGAAAGATTATACATGTGAAATACATATTTATGCCTTTGTGTACATGCATTCCTCGTCTCAACCAATTTCAGCAAAATGTCTTTGCGTGTAGGGTTCCCTTAAGGAAGGCACAATGATAGTAGTCCCTCGTCTCTTTGGAGACATCCGATAAAAATGATAGTAATTCCTCTTGCCTAAAGGATATTATTCCTCCTGTCTAGTTTTCCAACTGAAACTCATTGAAAAGTGTTGTTATGTCCTTTTCGGTCCAATCGATAGCATCATTGTCCCCATCCAAAGCTAACTAGCAGACAAAGATGAGGTGAGATATATTCTATTGAGTGTCAAGGAGCGCATAATGGAAACCAAAGCTCGTATACAACTCTTTCTTTAAGCCATGGTAAGTATGTACTTTATAGGAAACAACCAAGTGAAAGTTTTGATCTTCAAAAGAACCTTGGTTTTCCAAAGCAGTCTACAGTTTAGCTGGAACTCTCCAACAACACCACTCACCTCCCTCATCTGATTATAAGAAAGCACTCAACTCCTGGAGTCTCATAGACATCCATTCTGTTGGGCGTTTTTCAGGACTACTGCAGATAGTCTATCAAGAAGGCTGAGGGATTACTGTACCCACTATGTTTTGAGGTTCATGACAAAGGCAAGTCTATTTCCAGGTGTTGTTTAGTGCAAATTTCAACTTCAGATAAACAAGAAATCATGGGAAAATCATATCTAAATACATGAGCACCTAGTTTTGTGTGGGTAATCAACATATAAGATATCTAACATACAATAATCTTCAAGTGTATTGTTTGTATCTTATGTAGCATCTGCAGCAAATATTATGTTAAATAAATGAAACATTCTAATGTATCTTATGTCGCATTCTAATGTAAATCTCCTCAAAAATAAATAAATAAACGAAACATTCTAATACTGGAAATCAAATAATATAAATAACTCACTGAAGAGGGTTGTTAGTATACAAAGTTCTTACATCCTTAATGTCAATAATATCATGTAAATCTACACCAGCATGTAACCCATCAATCAATCCTTGACCATAGTTATAAAAGTAGGTGGGATCATCACAAACAGCAAAAGCATGAACCTGCCAGATAATTGTTGTAGAATATAAGTTCAATAACCAACTGAAAGGACAAAAGTAAAATTAATGTTGGAAACTATGGCATACTTTGGCCTTCAAACTGCTCAAGCTTGACCCTAGAGAAAGACCAGCAATTGTTCCCCCACTACAAGACATATTTCATGTAAATCATAGCACATGGATAGCATATTCAACCAAAAATGAAAGAAAACATGGTTCATTAGATGTCATAAGGAAGCGAATTAACTTCAGAATGAGTTTCCATGTGGATGCATGACGCAAGATAATGATTAGGACCTTTGAAAAACACACTGAGATATACTAGCAAGCTGGATGTTCACAAGGAGGTGAATTGAGGTTTACAAGATCATGTATGGAACAAAATGGATCCAGTATCCAATTTATTGACATATCTAGGTATCCCTATGGCAGGGGAAAGCAGACACTAATATTCTTTGCTGCCAAACAAAAAATAGATTTTCATTTTTCTTTAATTTCTTTTCATGATAACGCTCTCAATTAAAACTTTTTTAAGGCATGCTCTCGAGTAAATCAGCCTTTGACTATTCTCTTCCGAAAAAGTTGACTACACTTGTTCTTTGTTTGTTCTTGGAAGAGAAAAAAATGTCCAACATACAATTGCATTATTTATTTATTTATTTTGAAAGTGACAGTTGTGATACATATATTCTTTGAGACATGGACTTAGCAAGGACAAGTAATCTTGTATTGATTCAGTAACAGTTGAGGTTTCATACTTAAATTCCCTTCCATATCGAAGAATAGTTGTGTTATTTGATCTGCTTTGTTATTATTAGACATCTTACAACTTCACGCACAATACTTGTCGGATTTCCATAAGACAATATTTCCTTATGTACTATTAGATAGGAATAACTACCAGAGGATGTAGACTTTTCTTTTACAAGAGAGGATCTAGCCTAATAATTGTATTATTCATGGAGTAACCACACTTGTGCACATTAAATAAAGCAGGGTTCATTAGATGTCATAATGTTCATATGCTAAATTAATTCAAAAGTGTTCATGCATTGGATAGAAGGTATCAACGGTGTTTGTGGGATGTTAAGATATGCACGAATGTTAAGTAATGTGATGCTCTCAAGCACTTCGTACAAGAGACTGAAAAGTATGATAGGGAGAGAATTAATTTGGTGGGACAAAAAAATAGCATGGAACTGTATATTGTGTTCCAAGTATTACTTATGTTTGAAAAGGAATGACTGAAGCTGCAAGTTCGTAATGCTCACAACTTCCCTCTAGACCTAGCTGAGTGAAGTTTTTCTGGAAGGGGAAAAGGGTGGTTAGTCTAACAGTTTTGATACGTAAGCAAAAAAAAATTTGAATTGAAAACAAGTTAAAAATTGGTCATAAATCAGAGCAAAGTAATGTCATGATGCAATATTGTAATACCTTCCACAAGCAACGACAATGTCATCAAACTGGATTTCCCCAGAAGTGCTCAACGTTTGCTGTTCAATCTCCCTAATGGCTTCAATATAGCCCCTGAAAAAGGAGTATAAAACATCCGCAAAGAAAATGGAAAATTGAAACAATATTTTTCTGAGAGAAAAAAGAAACAATATGTATTAAAGTGTCTGTAAAAGTGAAATTTTTCCTTTTCTTTGTAGGGAGCAAAAGAAAAACTCATAAGAAAATTTACGATTTAAGGAAAGTACTACCTACGTAAGTAGGTAACATTGTGTCCCCTAGTATTGGAGCCATTGAATTAAATCTCAATGGTCAGATAGAGGAACTCGAACCAACCATACTTATACAATTTCAAGTGTCTGAACCCAAATACATAAACCATGATTTCTCTTTCTTCCCAATTATTTCTCTGAATCATCAATTTGGTCGTTTAAGTACTGACTCCACCCTTTGCAATGCTGCCCGTTCGTTCTACTACCATTCGCTGCTGCCAAGCTCCACTGGCTGTCTTCCACCCAGCAGCACATTGATCTCGCCATCCCTCTGCCTCCTTCCACCGCCCCTTTTGTTCTTCCATCCTCCAGTGACACCGAACTTCAGTTGTCACCCTTTATTTATTTTTTTTCTTTTGAGGGGAAAAATGATGACCACCAGGTTATGTGGTTGTCATCCAGGTATATCTATAACTATGAAGTTATCACCCCTTCATTCTCGCCAGCCCACTGCTCCTTTGATCATCCACCCTCCATTGTTGCACCGTCCACCAAGCTCTGTCCCTTGCCCCTTTATTCTCACCATATGAACTGGTTTAAGTTATGGTAATTCAGTCCTTTTCAAAGGAGAAACTCTCTCTCTCTCTGAATGATCAATCGACTGGCTCTGGCATCAAGGAACACAATGCAACCTACTTATGTAGGTGGTGCTTTCTTAAATCCTGAATTTCTAATACATCATTATGTCAAATACAAAGGACCTCCCACAAAATTGAATGATACATCTGTTTTTATCTTTTGATAGAATGAATGATACATTTTCTAGGGGAGACAAGGATGGCTAGCCAACTATATTAGTCATTCAGCTATATTATAAGCTATGTGTTAATATTCAATCAGCGGCATAACCCATAATTTTCTTTTAAAAGGGGACACAAATTTGTAGTTGATAGATTCCTAAAACTCTGCAGTTGCAGAAGTTAGTTAGGATGTTATGAATGAAACTCTTTGTCCGCCAAGGTATCGTAACATTGTATCTTTAAACCTGGAGTGATGTAATGAATCACAAAGATTTACTCATACGTGTGGTACGACTCGCGATTTTCTACCAGAGAGGTACAAGAAGTATATAATTCTCTGATGAATGAACTTTAAGTGATTTTTTAACCAAGTGGACAAATTGAGCTGTCTTTGTATATCTTGACTCCAGATAACTAAGAACATCCTCTCTTAACTGACTAACTTCAAGTCAAGTATGCCAGGTCAAATTAAATAAAAAAAATGCTAAGACTACTTTAAGTGAAATTAGTGCTATTAGTTTAGCATCAGAGTAACTCCGCCTATATTTTATAGCCGGTCCCAAGCCCGGATAAAGGAGGAGGGTTGTGTTAGGCCCCGACAGCCAACATAAAATCATGTCGAATCTTATGAACATGGATCAACGAATATGGCGTCGTATGATCCATGTAGCCGACCCCACCTAGTGGGATAAGGCTTTGTTGTTGTTGTTGTTGTTGTTGTTGTAGTTTAGCATCAGAGTAGGTCCAGTCAATGTCACCTGGTTAATTATAAAGCTAAATGATAATAAAAACTAGTACTTTCTATTCAAGTAAGATATCTACTTTTAGTAATACAAAAATTTATCACACTAGACAGACAAAATCAGAAGTACTATTCATATCATGAATGAATGAAATAAGTAGATCGTTCAAAAAAGATTGGTCCGATATAAAATCTTATTTTTTACAGAACTCACCAAGTTCCAAGTGAATTTGATCCACCAACAGGAATCACATATGGCTTTCTACCTTCCTTTAACAGTTTCTCTTTTAGCAGGTTAGCAAGGGTCTACACACAATTACAATTCAGACAGTTATTATATGATATTAAGGAAGGTCCAAGGTTCTATTAGTTGAATCTTTGTAAGCTCTGGAGAAAGCCATGGTTACTCAAAACTGATAACTAGCAGTCACTCTTTTAGCAGGTTGCTAAGTGTCTAAAAAAAATAACAACTCAAAAAAATTCATAAAATTGTGAACATCAGAATTGGGCCATGGCTCTACTCATTAAGAAATTTGTATGTTTTTGGAAGGAACAAACAGTCACTCAAAACTTATAAAAAAAGTAAAAAACGTTGATAGCAACATTGGTACACAGCACAGGAACTTGAAAATGGATATTACAAGTGAAGAACTTGATGAAATAGATATTACAAGTGAAGAACTTGATGAATAAAAGACTTAAAACTACTTTCAGTTGTCCTTATGTAGTAATTCTATTACCTTTAGTCTTACAGAGGAAGCCATATATAAGTGCACTCTTGAATGCATTCATGAAAGGCTGATATTAACTAAAAAATAGTATGAACCAAAGTCGGATCCACATTCATTCGATAGCTTTCTATAAGCAAGCAATCTAAAAGAAATAGACAACTTACTTTCATCATATAAGCCATACGCACAATTCAATATATGTGGATATAATGAACTTCAAACCTAGAAGGTCAGAAAACATTTCTTTTTGAAATGAAAGGATGACTATGAAGCTTTCAATATATATGGAAATAATGAACGTGAAACCTGGAAGGTCAGATGAAATTTCTTTTTGAAATGAAAAACACAACTTTAAGTAGCCATCCACTTTGTGGTAAAAAGTTATAAACCGTCTGATGTATAAAGCACCCAAAGAAATTATCGATCTCCCAAGTCTCTTACTCATTTAAAGAGAAACTGTGGTGTACAATGTTTTCTATGTAACACTTCGCACCCAAAAAACAGTGCAGTTGCACTGGACTTCACTACTTTCATCACCTACATTCTCATATATTATAACCTCTTTTTTAAAAACCAAGAGGAAGGGTCAAAAAGTTTAATGGTGGAAATGCAAACATTCAGTATTCGATGTTTAGAAATTGGAACTCAAACAATCAGATTTCTCAAGATTGAGCAAACATTAGGTATAAATGCTACTTCAAGAAACTATTGACTGAGGAAATATACACCGCTGGGATTTAATTTGTCCAAAATGAATGGCAAAAGATAATACGATAAGAAATGGTGTCTGCTGAACAGAATATCTTCAACATCAGCTATAATGACTAATGACTTGTATATTTTTTCTCAATTATAAGACAGTTCTTTCACGTATCAGAAATAACTAGGAAACAGCAGTATGTATTTAATGAACTCATGTATATCAATCGAAAATGTGCAGTCATCCAAACACCATGAGCTTTGAACTTTTGACTTTTACATATACGCTTCAAACATTTCAGGGTTTCGAGTTTCAATAGAGGTGGGTGACTGCTACCAAGCTTGCTAGTCATCTATTCCTTCCTTGGAAGAAAAAAGGTAACACTTGTTCTTGAGATACCCGCAAAGCCTTCAACTATTTTTTTCTTTGAAGCGAAGCCGGCAACTATTAATTATAAAGGACCACATTATTGTGAGACCATGGGTGCACAATGGCTTCGAGCTACAGAAAAGTAAATAAATGTTTATCAATTGTAACTAACCAAATCTTCATCAGGTGGAACTATGTAAAATATTCCAGCTTTTCTTCTCATGATACCTTGGCTGAATGTTATTTATCTACTGCCAAGCTCATTATGTTAATGCAGTCATGACTCATGAAAACTAAGGATCTGATTGATCTAATGGTATTTATATTCAACGCCTTACAGAATGATTCCACTATGCTTTAAGCCAATGAGAATCTATTAAAGTTCTGTTTCTTTCATTTGTTTTCTTATAATTATCCATGCAAGAACGAACTACCAAAGGCTCAGTGAAATAGTATAGGCTAGCCAAAGAAAAAATATATAATATTTTCACTTTGCTCCAGTCAGAATCAGCTCATCTTGTAAGGAATATCAATTTCTTTTTACTCATTACTTTTGCTAAAACTTTAGGCCAGAAAGACATTCATGTAGAAAGATCAAGAAAATAAAATATGACAGCAAAGGACCAACCACACTTCCTATCTTTGCATATTCTTCTTTTGACACAAGATCAATGTGAGAACCAACTAGTCGCTCAACCAGTAAATTACCAACCAAACCAGGGTCCTTGTCCACAAGAACCTGTATAATTAAAAACTAAATGGTCAGGCCATGCCAAAACTCATTCTAATATATGTTAAAGACCAGTTAGCTTAGAAAATAACCACCTTCGAAGTACGTAGTATTAGATAACAGTCAAGATTCAGATATTTTGCAGCCACAGCAGTAGCACGGCAGTGATTACTCTGGATGCCTCCGACAGTAATAATGCAATCAGCACCATCCGCCACAGCATCGGCCATCAAGAATTCCAACTTTCTAACCTTGTTTCCACTCAGTTGCATTCCTGACAGATCATCCCGCTGCATTTCCAAATTCCTTTATTCAATTTGCACATGTAGCAACTTTATTATAGAACAAGATAAGCAAGAATATTTCAGTAAATGTACCTTTATCCACACTTCAGTACCTTCTGGCAAGTTAGGAAGGTTCCATCTATGAATGGGAGTGGGGAGCTGATTGAGATACCAAAACAAGAAAGTGTAACTCAAAGCAAAAGCTACACCGAAATATTTTTTTCCTAAATACTATAGTGTATAGTGTTACACTTGTTGATTCTCATCTCCTTATAATTTTGTTGGATGACTATTGAAGTCTGAGGCAATGATGATATTCACATTAAATCCTATATAGATATATACTGCATACAACAATCTGAGCCAGAAACTCTTTCTTTTCTTTTTTTTTTCTTGAAGGAAGAGATTCAAGTTTCTTAGTATTCATGAATCATAAGTAATGTGATCCTGAATTGTATTGCTCTTAGAATAAGCACAACATCGACAAATTTTAACTGCAAATCATCTCTTAGTTCCAGACACAAAGAGAGGACTAGAAATTCGGTAGTGGCCCATTTAAAAGTATTAGCATCCATCTCTAAAAGAAATAGTCAAAGAAGCTCCAATGTGTGCTTAACCCGTTTTACATCCAAGAACCATTCATATCTCATAACATCCAAAACCCATTTACATTCAAGAACCATTCATATCTCATAGCATCCAAGATCTCCCGCTGCTGCCTGAAACAACAAGTTTAGTACCGATGTTCGAGTAAGATTGGTAGTATCAATCAAACACTGGTTGTACTGAATTCGGCATGTCATCCATAACTTTATTACTCAACTCCGTTGCACACATGCGCTAAGATGCCAATTTTTCGTGCCAAAACGGGTGCCCACAATGTGCAAGCCGATTGGGAATCGCAAGTCACATGACAAAGTATTGACTTTATTTGAAATTAAAAGGTATGACCCCATATGTAAATGAGGATGTACCAATAAGCATGCAAATCAACTCATATGTTCTTTCTAGTCCCAAACAGCTTAACAAAATAGGCTTGAACCACTCTACGGTCCAAAAATAATAAAAACGAAATCTTTCCGTCGAAGAATTGAAGACGAGGAAAAGTGAATTAAACAAATCCATTCAGAGGAGATGAAGTACATGACCGAGGAAGAAGGTGGTGGAAGGGAGGGGACGGAGGTGGGAAGCCCAAGAGGGGGGTTGGTAAGGCCTCTCGGCGAGGAACCCGCCGACGTGGCACACCGCGGGCTTCCCGTAGCCTACGCCGCCGCCGCCGTCCATCGACGAAGAAGAGCTGGACACGGTGATTCGCTTGCGATTCCCGGCCAATGATAGCGTGATCGGAGATCCAAGGGTTCGACCGGCGGCACGAGCGCGAGCAGCAGCGGACGAGGAAGAAGAGAGAAATGTGGGCTTCAGGAAAGGAGAGCTGCAGCTGTTCATTCTTCCCTTGGATTTGATTTATGTGACATGTTTTGGCAAATATATAAATTTAAAGATCGCTTGAGGAGGGGGCCGAAAAATTAAGATTTATTACGATGCCCCCTCCTGAAACGATCTTTAAATTTATATATTTGCCAAAACATGTCACATAAATCAAATCCAAGGGAAGAATGAACAGCTGCAGCTCTTTTCCTGAAGCTCACATTTCGATTAAAATTTTAATATTAGAGAGAATAAATTCAAATAATATGAATGTATTGTGTTAAATCACAACTTAAATACAAATCTTAATTGTATTAATAAATATTAGAGAGAAGAAATAGGGAGAAGAAAAAAGACCGACATGCTTAATGTTAAGTAATTATGGATTAATTAGGGGTGCTTTAACGATTGAGGTGATAAATAAGAAGAAAATTAAAAAGAGATTGAGGTGAGAAGAGAATATCTGATGCACAAATTATATATATACATATCTATAATACAAAAATTTATCGTCTTTGTGCAATTTAATTCATTGAGATTTATATAGTAACTACATCCATAAATAAAAAAATAGTGTTAAATAATCTTATTCTAAATTGTAGAGTTGTTATTGACAAATAGAAATTATAGTCATTAATTTTGGATGGAACTTTGTATTTGTTTTTTGCCGTCACATAAATAATAATATAGATTTGCCCCTAATGAATTGTGGTATAAATCATCAAAAGTTATGTAAATTATTTTTTTCCTATTTTATGAAATATATTTTATACTGAAGCTCTACTATTTTTCAAATATACGCTATATATGCAGAGATAGCAATAGTATGACGATTATCTAGCTAATAATAATACATCGTCTCCCTCTCTTGCCTCTCGCACATTTCAGAGTTGAGTCTACTCCTCTCCGCCGATGATGACCGGTTGTGTGGGAGAAGGCCCTTACAAACCCCCCCCCCTCCCCAACTCGGGTTCAGTGGAGCCTCCTGCGCCGAGTTGGGTTGGACTCAACTCTGATGGATCACATATTGGATCCAAGGCCTTGGGGGGTATCGGTTTCATTATTTGCTCTTCTCATGGAAATCTTTTTTTTTTTTGTAGGTGCTCCAAAATTCAAAGGACACTCAGCGTGAGGTGCGGGCACTACTTTATGGCGCGGGCCATTGGGCATTGTGCGCAACGGGGATATTTGTGAATCGATTGTGGAGTGGATTCTGAAATATTGATCAAAATCGTCACAAGACCGCCCTCTGTCGTGGCGTATTCTTAACCTCACGAGGAACATCTGTTACTACATCTCACTATTACATGAATTAAAATGTAAAAATATTTATCGCGAATGTAACTAAGCTATTGATTTTGTCTCGCTTGGGCTGCACTAAGTACCCATGCATTTTTTGGGAGTGAACACCTCCATTAGAATTGCTTAATATTATGTATCTGGATTATCCCGCTTTAACCATCAATAAATAACTTTCTTTTGGCTAAAAAAAATACATCATCATTTTATTATAATAGTAATATATAAGAGTATAATAAAATTACTTCCTATTTTCATTTATATTTTGTTTATCTTTTATAATATTTTCCTTTTATATTATTTTATGATAATTTTAAAATTCCAATTAAAATACAAGTAAGCATAGAGATGTGAAAAAAAGATATTCACAGATGTAAATAAAAGGAAAGAGAGGGGATATGACTAAAGAGTCATTGAAATTATTGTGTACAAATATTGTATTGTGCAAAGGGAACATTTGCATGGTAATTTGGCCAGCATTATTTGCGCAAGTTGCCTTTTTTTAGTGACATCATTTTTAGCGGAGAAACAATGCTATTAAAGTCGAATAGGATAGATCCGTGCAATCACGAATTGGCGGCTGGTCCGATTAGATTTTTAATCAAACTCTAAATGTTAGTTTGGCCGGACAAAATGCGTTTGAACTGATATAAATTGGTAAACCAGTGAACCAAGATGAATCGATTCTAAAAATTTGAGAAAAAAAAAACAAAAGTCACTAAAATGAAAAGAAAAAGATGGAAAGGGAGAAAAAAATAAAAGAAATGAACAATAAAGAAAAACCTACTTAGCTGGATAAATCAATGAAGAGAGAGGAAGAAAGATATAATAAGAAAAAGAAAAATAATGAAGAGAGAGGAAGGATGGAAATATGAAAATAAAATAAGAATGAGGAAATTAATGAAAAAGAGTGATTTAAGGCAATAATAAATCAATATATGATTAATAGCATTAAATGACAAAGTAGGGAGAATTAATGAAAAGAGATGAATGAATGAAATAAAAAGAAAGTTAAATAAAAATAAAACACTAGAGTGATTTATGGCAAAAAAAATTTAACATATTATTAGTATTAAAAATTTGGGATTCATTTTCTTATTAATAATATATATTTATGTTAGGATTTTAATTTTAGTAGGTTGCTATTTTTATACATAATATAATATTTGTTATATATGTATGTTTAAATTTATTATAAATAATATTATTTTAATAAAATATAATTTAATTCGGTTGAACTCGATTAAACCAATCCAATCACGACCCAATTAATCGTCTCATCCAATAGCCAGTCCAATCATGAAAATATTGGGAGAAAGTAAATAATAATTTATGCATCATTCCATCAAAGGGGATAAAATAATGATAGAAAGAGAATGATTCATCACGAGATAAATCAAAATGTCACTCTCCTTATTGACAACTTTTACAAGACTAGTTCATTTTTTATGGGGCCTTAAGCTGGACTTAGTTAAGGGCACTTATATAGAGGACTTCCTAATAATTATAATCGAGAGGGAGACTTCTAATAATAGTTAATATGTAACTGAAGAAGATATAGTTAAATACTGAAGTGTTTTCACACTCATATTTATAAGAATTTTTATTACAACAATAAATAAGACATAATGAGAAACAATTATGAAAAAGGAGAAGACAAATTGGTTTGCCCAACACTTCAACTACAACCATAAAGAAATAGTAAATGTTATTAATGGATAGAGTTATCTGTAGTAAATATGATTAGTTGTAATAGAGTTTATTGGTTTGCCCCCAACTAAGGCCCATTATTGCAAACATTATCATCTGCAAGTCCGTGGAATTAATTGATTAACCATAAGAAAAAATGAAGAGTGATTAATTGCTATTCAGGTATAATGGAACTGGAAAATTGATTACCAAAAGAAAAATAAAATTAAAAGTGATTAATTTATATTTGGTTACCACTAGAGAGTAGATTAAGATATTACCATTTGGTTATAGTGGAATCAGAGAATTGATTAATCGGAAAGAAAACATGAAGAGTGGTTAACTGTTATTCAGTTATAATTAAAGATTGGATTATAATTATTACTATTTAGTTACAATAAGGAAATAATTTAAAAATAAGAAAAGAGTCAAAATATTAAGAGACTGATAAATAACAACGGAGCTTTGATCACACCTCAATTTTTGTCTCTTCAGTCTATTATTTTAGTATCATTTCATATATTGGGACTACCGATTATAAGCTTAATTTGAATTTTTCTTATGAGGCTGATAACAACATTTTGAATTTCAATAATAGGAGAAAAAATGTGGAAAACTAGGAGGATAAAAAAAAGAGGAAATGAGGAGGAGAGGGAAGGAGAAAGGATGATTGGGAAGCATTTTTCGATTGGGCATGCATAATACTGCCTTTTGGAAAATGATTTTAGGCAAGCCAATGTGTGGCTAGATTTTTAGGACTTATTTGGCAAATAAGTAATAGAGAGATGAAATGAAGTGCTATGATGAGTGATGGGATGATAATGTATCATGTGTGATTAGAAAGTTCATGTTTGATTAATAAATTATTAAAGATGTAGGGCGGAGGAATGAAAGTCTTATTTGTATAAAAGTCATTTTTACCATTCATTATATATTAAACTATTTATAATATTTAATGACTAACAATTATTTATCATATACTTCTTTATCCCTTATTTTATTTTTTTCTTCTATTTCTTGTTTGGCCTATTTCCTATTTCCTTTTTTTTATTTTATTTATTTTTCTATAATTATATTATTAATCTATTTTAAAAGTTAAAAAAATGAAAGATAAATAAAATAAAAAATAAAAAATATTTTATCATAATATTTGTTTACGAATATGAGAGAGATGAGAGGTTAATAAGAGAGAAGATAAAAGAGAAGAGGAGAGAGTAGTAGGAGAGAGAGTTAATTGGTTTATAATTAATAGTTCATTCTTACTAATATAAAATAATTACCCAATAGGATTCACACCCCATATTCCACCCCACCCCCTCAATCCAAATAAGCCCTTTGAAGAGTGGATGTAATTAACATTGTTGGTTTGGTCTCTCCATTGCTGAATATTTAACTAAACTTGATACGAATGCATGTGTAGTGATAATATTTATTGCAATTAGATTGAAAGATCTCTTTTCATATTTTATCTTCTTCAAAAGTTACATTATACTTCTATGCATTTGATTATTTATATGTCCCAGGGATTTTAGAGGTTGAGAAGTGCATTTTTTAACATGGTTCAATGGTGAAAGCCAACAACAATTAGATAAATGTTTAGAGTATGTTAATCTACATTAGATTAGAGAAAAGAATTAAAGCACGTATATATTGAGAAATCTATCTACTTGTACAACGAGGTAATTAAATAATCTTTAATCACTTATTTTTAGATGTACTCTTATGAACTCCGAGAAAGATCGAAGAGTTCATGCAAGGGAAATATTAGAACATTAAACAAAATTTTGATCGAGAGATCAATATCATTATAGGTAGATTCCATCCACCATAATAATAATTTTAATTTCGAACCATCTTTTCTTCATTTTATTTCTATCATTTGAATTTAAAGGAAGGGAATCTTGATCGGCGTGGATACGTACTCGTACATTCTTACTCGACAAACATTCTTGCAGTAAAGTGTGGAGTGTTGAATTGAATTAAACTTGACTGACTGAGATTTAACTTAAACACCATACTCTCTAAAGTTTGCATCAAGTTTTTTACGCCATTGCCAATGATCTAGACATTTATTTTCTATTTACTTCTTTATATTTTAAGAAGCTTAATTAATTCTCTTAATTGTTTCTCTCTTATTTTGTTGTAGGACTTTTGTATGGGAATTAATTGAAGTAGACCATGGTATTGACTGAACCTTTAGAAGAAAAGCACGGGAATGGAGAATTCAATCATTGCAAGCCAAGGAAATCTATCATCCTCAACACCAAAGAAACTAACTTGAATTGATTTATATGGACGAATGATGGCGCAACAATAACTTCCAATTCCTAGCCTCGAAGAACTTTATGCACCTACTTTGTCATCCTTAATTCAGCCATTCAAGCTAACAACTTTGAATTGAAGTCATCTTTAATATCTACTATTCAGCAAAATCAATTCGATGGAAACAGAAGATGCAAGACAACATCTGAAATAATTTTTTGGAGATTTTTGAGACAACAAAATTAAATGGAGTTTCGCTGAAAACTCTCCATTTAAGGGTATTCTCATTTTCATTGAAGGGAAGGGCTAAACAATGGCTAAAATATTTGGAGCCAAGATAACTCACTTCATAGGAATAGTTGGTCAAAGCATTCTTATATAAATACTTCTCTCCAAGTAAGATCATCATGACAAGAATCAAGTTATTAAATTCATTCAAAAAGATTAAGAGACCTTATATGAACCCTGACAAATCTTCAAAGCCTTACTTCGATCATGCCCTTATCATGGACTCAACAAATGGATCTTCGATCCTGGTTCAGTCCTTCTATGATGGTCTGCATTACACATCTAAAATGTCGTAGATAATCTTACTAATGGAGTGTTTATCAAGAAGAATATGGACAACACATATCAACTCATCGAGGAAATAGCTAAAAACCAGCATTTCTTAACACATTTAAGATCCAATAACCCTATTGCATCCATAGAATCACAATCAAAAAACAAAATTTCAATCAGAGTGGAAAGACATAGTTCAAAAGGCTATTAGTAGGCTCGGTCTTAATATGTCTACTACTATTAACATGGTGGTTAGAAACTATGAAGTTTGTGGAGCACAATGACACTCATCCTTGAATTGTGAACTTTTGCAATAATGAGCTAATGCACTCAAACCCATATTCCAATACGTATAATCAAGGATGAAAAATAACTCAAAATTTTCTTACCGAGACAACTATCAAACATCTCCAACTTGGCAAAATTGAATTAGCAGGTGCAACCTCAAAACACGCCAATTCATCAAGGTCCTGCTTCGAATAGCAAACTAGAGTCAATGATGGAAAAAAAAATATGTCTAAGCAAGACGAGCTCATGCAAAAAATGTTCGACAATATGAAGACTCTACCAATCCATAACAAGATTCTAGAGAAACAAATAGCACAGCAAGTGAGCTCTTCCTCTAAACAGTACTCTATATGGTCAACCAAAGCTGAATCCAAAGGAACAAGTTCAAATCGTAACATTAAGGGATGGAAGGAATATAGTTGAAGACACCACAATATCAAGACTAGAAAACCAACAACCTCAAGACAAGGAGAACAAGTTACCTGAAGAAGAGAAACATTCAACAAGCCAAGTGCCAAAACAAAAGGAAGCTAAGAGACTAAAGACTTCATACACTCCACCAAGCTATACCCTGTGCATATCCTTTCCTAGGATTTGGAAAAGAACAAGCAAAAATCAATAGTTTGGAAAATTTTTGGAGATCTTGAAGAAATTATATATCAATGTTCCATCTATAGAGGCAATTCAAGAAATGTTGTCATAGACGAAATTTCTTAATGACATTAGTGGCACTCACTACTGAGGCAAGTATTGCCATTCAAAATTGTTTGCCACCAAAACTCAAGGACCTTGAAAGTTTTATCTATCCCTTGTGAAATTCAGCGGGCTTTACGTGATCTAGAAGTTTCAGTAAGTGTTATTCCATTATCATTATGTAGGAAGCTCTATGTAGGTGATATCAAGTCCACCAATGTGTCATAGTAATTGGCTAATAGATTAATCAAAATTCCTCAAGGAATTTTAGAAGACATTCCTATAAAAGTAGGTAACTCTACATACCAATTGATTTTGTAGTCCTTGATATGTTTGAAGACTGTCAAACTCCTATTATCACTATAAGAAAATTGAAGAATAGCGACCCAATTGACGAGATGCTAACACGACACTATTGTGTCTCTGGAACATATAGCATCACTTTAGCGTCTAAATAGCGTCGACAAATCGCAACGCTGAATATCGGTGGCTAATAACATCGCAATAGAGCCAAAGAAAGCGGAGATGCTACTAGCACCAACTATAGATGCTATCTCGACATTACGAAGACACGTGATGTATGGTTGTGAGCAGTACACAGACGTTGCTAGGGGGATGCTAAAGTGGCGCGACATGTGAGGCAATATGCCGGCGCTCAAGAGATGCTAACTTTATGCGTTAGTTGATGCGAGTGCGACACTACTGTGAGGCCAATATCATGTTTGTTGCATCTCCAATCAGACGCGAACATGACGCGAGGACTTTGACGCTAAGGAGATGTTAAAGCGACGCTAAGGACGATATATTTAATATAGAGTCGACTATGTCGACGACGCTACGGAGGCGCCAATTGCAATTTTTTTTACCCATTACATCCATATTTTTTTCCTTCCCACACCATACAATTATGTAATGCATATAAATGCATTGATATTCATCACAGGCATAATATGAAAGAGTAATAATCACAAGCACAATATTTAAGATAAGAATATGAAAAGTAATAAACTGAACTAACAAACTATACGTATATCTAATAACAAGTCTATAAGTAACAAAAGTATAGTTTGGTTTGTTTCTATCCTAGGTTCGAGAGTTATTGTTGTCGTTCCGGACGTTCGATCCCGACGTGCTCGGTCCATGGCCTCGCGGGGATTGATTTTACGTCGGGATCAATCCTTGAATCACTTGCAATAGCGGAGCCAACTGCTGCGACACTACTGCAATATCTACTCTGATAGTTGTGTCATATAAGGTGCAGCGGATGGGCTCGGAGAAGATGGATCGCCTGCATATCCTCCGCGCCAACACACCTGAGCGGCTGTGCCGAGGTCACACAAGTATCCTCTTTTCATGCCGGCCACCTCCTCCCAAACAGCAGGGTCCTCTACGAAATAAAAAAAATATACAATCATATAAATATTATAGATTATATAAATTATAAAAAATACAAATTAAAAACATGAATCCCTTCCAAGAAACATTATCTGATGGCTGAGTACTTGAATTATCTCCTTACTTTTTTTAGCCATTTTTGAATTATACTCATCCTAAAAAATTTAAACATTGCACATTTAAAAAATATTGTACTAACGTTAACAACCAAGTGAACATGTGATGAGACTTACCAGAACCCTATGAGTAGTGGACGTGACCAAGTCGTTGGTCTTTCAGCTCTTATGCGTGCCTCGTAGACTACACGAAAGTCCACAGGACTGCCTTGTTTCTCCTCCTGCAATAAAGTTTCAAATTTTATAAAATAAGTATAAGTTAAATGTTTGATTAATCCAATTTGTATGTAAATTACTATGCGTCTTCGATGCTCGTCAAATCGTATCGACCCGCCTGTATGGATGTGGGTCTTGGGTTTCGAAAGTTGATTGGCTCTTGCCTTTTTCGACTTCCTTTGCTATTGTTCATCCGTCCTTTATGAACACCAAATACTTAGAATTTTAAAAACTATAAATTTAATAAAAAATATTTAAAAGTAAACATGCTTACCACTTCCTAAATAAGGACTTCCAAACCGAGCGCCTAATATGTCTTGGACATATTTGTATGCCTTGCTCCAAAGTGAGGCCGGAGGACGTGATGACCTTGCAAAACATGTACAATTGATTTCGGAGGCGTTTTGCAGCCATCTCCTCAAAAGCTCTCCGGATCATCCTAAACTAAGATCCAGATGAAACTGATTTGCCTCCTACACAATATTATAAAACTTAGTAATTTAAAAATAATATAAAGAAAATTATGTAATCCAAATAGAAAATCGTACCATAAAGGTTCGAAAGATGTCATTCTGCACTTGAATTGGAACATCTTTCCACGATCCTACCCCTTCCGGCAAGTGGGATAGAACGAGAGCACTGACATCCCGCATGATACTAGTGGGTATGAAAGTGATCCTGCAAATTAGAAAGAAGAATTAATTTTCAATGATAAGAAAAACTATAATAAAATTTCTACAACATATTTAACTTACGTCCGAGCAATATTGTTCATGATGATCACCCAATTATCGTGTAATTCCTCTTCATTTGTCGAAGAGGAATCATCGCCTGGTACAACTAGAGTAGGCTGAGAATGTCTGACATCATCGACGGGCCCTATTACAAAATAAATCATTAGTGTCATACCAAATTAAACTAGTGATAATTGATATATGTACATAAAGTTCTCACCTCGAGTGATGTCTATCGCTACATGATCCATGGCAGTCCGCTCGTTAGAATGTGACAAGCTGGATGATTGTGCTATTAGCAGCGTAGCAACTGATATTATTAAAAAAAATGATTAATGTAATTAAATGAGAAATATAATTTTAATACTAAATATAATACTTGGGGTAAGATGTCGCTTGCCGATGCTAGAATGTGGTGAAACATCTGGTAATCTCGGCGGTGGCGGTGGCGTAGCAACTATCATCATAAAAAAGGTACATAAAATTTGTCTCCTATTTAAAGATATGGAATATACAAAAAATAACCTGGTGTCACATGCCAATCGTCGTCGTGCGATCGAGACGTCTCGACTATGTGTCCTATTGACAGTGGAGCAACTGTCACAACAAAAAAATAATTAGAAAACTATTTCGCCTACCACTAATGGATCGCCTACTATGTGACGATCTAACTACGTGCCCTGTCAGAGGAGGAGCAACTGACATTATTAAAAAGTACATGTGAATGTAACTATTATAAGCAACTATAAATAAGAAACTGACTAAATATAATACCTAGTGGTCATGATGGCTCACTCATCTGGAGTGAACGCCTTGAAGAGCAAAATGATCCAGTAGCTCGACCTCTAGTAACCATGACTGAAAAAAGTAACAAAATTGTATTATTATTAATAACCAGGATTACTTGAGGAAGAGCACCTAGTGTGAATAAACTCTTCTCACCATTGTGCGCAAAATTTTTGTTCCTTAGTTCACTGTCATATGTTTATTTTAGCTTATCTATTACTTTTCTACTAATGCCTTTACCTTCAGTAGGCTGATCATCTTCATATTTGAGTGAAACCTAGGGGACCATACACAATAGATAATATTATTTTCCACTGATAAGATTTGCACTTTCGGCATGGGCATAAGATTTCGCCATATGAAAAAGCAACGCATTTATTTTGATATGCCACATTAACAAATTCATCAACACCATCCTTATATTCTTTTGTTATACCGCCACGTTTATCCTTTCAATGACGAATCCAATTACGATCTGCCTTTGTCATTTCTGTAATGGACAACATTAAGCCACATGTCAATAATTTCTTGAACTTGAAACATGTGATTTTGAAGTTATGAAGTCCAAAATCACATGTTTCAAGTACTTGATCATCGTTATTGATCAATGAATTATCATATTCTAATCTCTTTTTTTAATGTTCTCATTTTAATTAACAATAATATTCATCCACATTCTATGTTGACTAAAATGAGAACATGATAAAAAAGACAAAAAAGTTGATAATATTTTATCAGTATTTGATTTCAAGTTGAATCTCATCGAATACAGATTTGATGCATAATTCAGAATAATATATTTAATTTGTTCATTTATTTTTCAAGTCACAATGTTCATATAATTGGAGTCATAAATTTACGAAATAATTTAGTTTGTTCATCTATTTTTCAAGTCACGATATTCATATAGCGAAAGCAGAGTTTCAAGTTAACATAACTAAGAACATATATTCATCTAAATTAATAAATAGAACTTACTGTCCGGCAGAGGAGCGGCGGAGCAATTCCAGGCGGCGGAGCAATTCCAGCCGGTAGAGGGCAGTAGTGGAGGGCGTTGGAGGAGGAAGGCAGCGGGCGGAGGAGGTGGAAGAGCGAGGAGGAGGGGCGCACTGGGCGGAGGAGGGCAGCGGAGGGTGGAGGAAGGCGGTAGGCGGAGGAGGTGGAAGAGGGCAAAGGAGGGTGGCACCGGGCGGAGGAGGGCAGCAGAGGAGGCGGAGGAAGGCGGCATGCGTCGGGAGTCGATTGACAGAGCTGTCTCGTCAATCAAAGTTGCCGATGTCGTGAGAGCCATTGTCGGTCGGTGTCCCGCGGAGGAGGTCATCGGTTGGCGTCCCGCGGAGGAGGTCATCGGTTGGCGTCCCATGGAGTCGATCGACGTCCCGCGGAGTCGATCGTCGTCCTGCAGAGGAGGTCGCCGTCTCGTGGAGGAGGTCAACATCCAGTGGAGGAGGTCGTCAGTCATCATCCCGCGGAGGAGGTCGGCATCCCACGGAGGAGGTCGGCGTCCCGCGGAGGAGGTCATCGTCTCATGGAGGAGGTCGACGTCCAGTGGAGGAGGTCGTTGGTCAGCGTCCCACGGAGGAGGTTGTCATCCGCGGAGGAGTTCGACATCCTATGGAGGAGGTCATCATCTCGCGGAGGAGGTCGGCAAAGGAAGGCAGCATGTGTCGGGCGGAGTCGATCAACACAGCCGTCAACATCGTCAGTCGAAGTTGCCGACATCGTCAAAGCCATCGTCGGTCGGCGTCCCGCGGAGGAGGTCATCGGTTGGCATCCCACGGAGGAGGTCGGCGTCCGTCGGAGGAGGTCATCGTCTTCTAGAGGAGGTTGGCGTCCAGCGGAGGAGGTCGTCGGTCGGCGTCCCACGGAGGAGGTCGTCGTCCCGCGGAGGAGGTTGGCATCCCGCAGAGGAGGTCGTCGTCCCATGGAGGAGGTCATCATCCCGCAGAGGAGGTCAGCGTCCAACGGAGGAGGTCATCGGTCGTCGGTCGGTGTCCCACGGAGGAGGTCGTCGTCCCGCGGAGGAGGTCGGCGTCCCCTGGAGGAGGTCATTGTCTCACGGAGGAGGTCGGCATCCCGCGGAGGAGGTTAGCTTCAGGATGAGCTCGTCAGTCGGCGTCCTGGAGGAGAACTATTTAGTAAACAATAAACAATGAAAAGTAAAAAACGTGGAAGAACCTAGGGATTTAAGATCATTTTTAGTGTCGCCAAAGTGTGAGACGCTAGTTAGATGCTGATGTGACTCGACATTGGCGTTGTGTACATGTCGATGCTATGTCGACGCGATATTGATTTCTTGAACTTTATATTATATCTATGTATATCTACATAAATATATAATGTATGTATGCATGTATGTTACGTCTATATATATAAACTATAAGTGTATATTCACATGTATGCACGTATGTGAGGTCTATATATATTATAAGTTTATAAGTATATTTATGTATATCTATATATAAGTGTATGTATATGTCTATATGTGCGAGATTAAGCCACAACAGTGTATATGTATATGTATTATAAGTATGTATGTGTATGTATATGTTTATATGTGTATATGTATACGCATTAAAAGTATATATGTGTATGTATATATTTATATGTGAAAGATTAAGTGATAATGATATGTATATGCGCATGTGTTGTATATAAGTATAAGTATATATGCATATTTATATGTCAATATGTGCCTGATTAAGTAAAGGTAATAAAAAGTCGGCTAATGAGGCACTATAAAGATGCTAATGAGTCGCTAACTTTGTTTAGCAACACACTAGCATCTCCTTAGTGTCACCATAACCTTAGCGACCCAACAAAGCGATGCTAGGGAGACGCCAATAGTTCCTCTGTAGCATCGACCTCCATTGCGGCTCTATTATGACGCTTTGTAGACGCTATTGAGTCTCCATGGTAGCGTGAAAATGGACTATTTTATTTCAACCATCATAATTCATGATTAAGAATATGAAAATAATATATTTATAATTAGGATATAGGAACACACATATGATAGGCATATATAAGTAATTATATAGAGATACATATATATGTCGAAGGTACACATATAATATATGAGTATAATATAGATAATATATATTAACATATAGGAACACACATATGATAGACATATATAAGTAATTATATAGAGATACATATATATGTCGAAGGTACACATATAATATATATTAAAGTATGTGGGGTTGCGTCAAAATAGACATAACATATATATAGATATACATATAATGTATAGTAATTATGTAGGAATACATATATATGAGTGTAGTATAGATAATATATATTAACATATAGGAACACACATATGATAGGCATATATAAGTAATTATATAGAGATACATATATATGTCGAAGGTACACATATAATATATATTAAAGTATATGGGGTTGCGTCAAAATAGATATAAATATATAGATATATAACATATAGTTAATCTATTTCTTAATTAGTGTTAAAATAGTACCAAGCAATGGCATTGTAGGTAGCATCTGTCCCGTCGATTGACCAGCTTCCCAGGTAAGATATATAATTATACATATATTGGCGTCTACATAGCGTCGCATCTCTTGTGATGCCATGTCGCATCGCATATCACGGCGCCCAAATCGTGCAAACATCCGGCGCCCATATCGATCGTAGCTAGCGTCGACAGGGCGTCTCAGTTCTTGAGACGCTAGATGCGCGTCGAACTGTTTTGACGCTACAACAGTGCTATGTTCTGCCACGCATTTTTACTTCATGGCACACAATTATAGCATCTAATGGGCGTCTCTATAGTGTCGACATTAACGTCTATTTGTGAAATGTTAAGTAGACGCGAATGTGGCTCTATTGAAAGGCCAGTAGCGTCGCGTTTTGTGACTCAACTGGGACGCTATGCCGACGCTCATGGCGTCGACGTCGCGTCATTAGCAATTGAGATGCTATATTTGTGTTGCTAATCCATAGTTTTCTTGTAGTGTATCTTGGGAAGATCATTTTTTACCACTGCACGAGCAGTGATTGATGTGAAAAATGGTTGACTAACATTCCAAATAGGAGATGAAACTATTGAATTTAGGTTTAATCATATCACAAACTATCTAAGCATACATGATTGCTATTTTTAGTAGGACCAATAGGAGGGCTGCGGTTGTCATCTATATATCAGACCCACTGGAGATATCATTTGAAGCACAAGAGTCAATCATTTGTCATGACGCCGAAGCACTACTCTCTAGCTACTTTGTTGAAGCTCAACCTTCACTCATTAGTGACTTCAAGAAGCCTTAGCACAGTCAACACGAGAATTAAACGAAGGTGAAGATACACCCAAAACTAGAACCCAAAGAGCTCCTGGGAAATCCACGGTATTAATTCTTAGGAGAAGATTTCCATATATCTGGTTATAGTTAATACTCATTTAGAACCAATGCGCGCAACTTTAGAAATTGCTCACCAAGATGAAGTTCTATAAACATGTCTTCATTGGTTACACACTCGATGATCATTGGGGAATTAACCCCTTTATTTGTATGCACTAAATTCCTGTGGAGCAGGACCTCAAACTCATTAAGATTGAACGCATGAATGAAAGAAGTGGTCAAGAAAGAAGGGCTAATTACCATATGCAGGCACTATCTACCCTATACTAGACAACCAATGGGTGAGTTTCGTTCAGGTGGTGCATAAGAAAGGTGGCATGGCAGTGGTAAACTACGATTCCAATAAGCTAATTTCTACCAGAAATATCACAAGCTTGAGGATGTGCATCGACTTTTGGAAGCTAAACAAAGCAACCAAGTCCTTCCCTTTATTGACCAATTCTGGAAAGACTAGTTAATCATTCTTATTTCTATTACTTGGATGGGTTCTCAAGATTTTTGTAAATACCTATACATCCTGAGCAAGAGAAGACTACTTTTACCTATTCTTATGGGACTTTTTGCATATCAAACAATGTCGTTTGAACTTTGCAACGCGCCAGCAAGATTCCTAAGGTGCATGATATCAAACAATTGGTGTTACTTCATGATATAAGAAGTTGTAGCACTTGGTCATGTTGTGTTTGGCCGAGGAATCAAAGTGGATCGAACGAAGATATAAATGCAATCGAGAAGCTCCCTCCACCGTCAAACATCAAGAGAATCGGAAGCTTCCTCGGGCATGCCAAATTTTATATGCACTTCATCAAAGACTTATCACTAATTGCAAGACCCCTTACAAAACTTTTGTATAAAGAAATCGAGTTCATATTTAATGAAGAATTTTTGCATGCCTTTGAAACTTTGAAGAAAGCATTCGTATAAGCACTTATCATCTAATCGCCTGACTGGTTATTACCATTCGAACTCATGTGTGATACAAGCGATCAAGTATTTGGAGCTGGGTCAAAGGAAAGACAAAGAAGCAACATGTAATCTATTATGCAAGTCACACTTTGGATGAAACTCAGATAAACTATGCTACGATATAAAAAGAATACCTAGCAGTCGTATTCACATTCGATAAAATCATATCTTACTTAGTTGGATCCAAAGTTATCGTCTACACGGATCATGAGGCAATTCAACATCTAATTTTCAAGAAAGATGCCAAGCCCCAATTGATAATATGGATTCTACTTCTTCAAAATTTTGATTTAGAAATCAAAGAAAAAAAGAGCAAAATCAGGTGGCTGATAATCTCTCGTGCTTGCAGTTGTCGACGAAAGAATGTAATTCTAGAAGGACTCCAACACTCAATGTCCAGATGACCATCTCTTTGCACTTATGCATGTTCAACTCCCATGGTTTGCTGACTATGCTAATTTCTTAACTTGTGGCATCCTTCAACCTGACTTCTCTTGTCAATAGAAGAAGAAATTTTTCTTCGATATTAAACACTATTTTTGGGATGAAACCTTTCCTCTTTAAAAAGTGTGTTGACAACATTTGCTGACGATGTATCCCAAAAAGGAGCAAAATTAAATACTAGAAGAGTGTCACTCATCACCATATGACGACCACGATGGAGATCTCCAAGGTACTTCAAGCAAGTTTCATATTGGCCAACCTTATTTAAGGATGCATTCAATATTGTGAAATATTGTTATAAATATTCACATACTAGAAAATATAGGCCAAAGAAATGAAGCACCACAATAGTCAATTCTTGAAGTAGAGAACTTCAATGTATGATAAATTAATTACATGGGACCTTTCCCTAGTTCCACTAAAAGAATCTTGCAGATTAGCCACGCAAATTAGCGTCTCAAAAATATCAATGCTAGTAGACACGAAATAGTGACATTGTAGAGTCAGAATATGGAGACACTAATTGGCTCACATTTTCCACGGATTAGCGCTGCCTGGGCATTACATGCTTTCAGCAACAAATCGGGAGCCCAGGTGGCGCTACAGGGACACTAAATATGCGCATGCAAACATAATAATGGATGCTAACACATGATGCAACCTTGGCGTCAACAACGTGCAACACTAAATAGTGCCATATTCACGTCAGCAAGATCAAAGGCGTTGTAGTGGTCCTGATGTTCGATGCCGCAACCTTTTGATGTGAAGTAGATGCCACGTGGACGCTAACTTTGTTGGCACTAACGGGACCCTACTACGACACCTATCTAATACTAATTAATAAATATATGTATATGGTTATGTATGTGTATATTAATAATATACATATGTATATGGATATAAAGACACACGCGCACACAGATATATATATATATATATATATATATATATATATATAGATACAAAGCCACATATATGTATATAAATACAAATACATATATATTAATTTAAGTTGATAATAATATATATACATGTGTGTGTGTGTAATCCACATGTACGTATAGTTCATTTAGTTATAACTAGTTCATCTAATTAACATACCTAGATAAATATACATAATACATATTTAAATAGAAAGTTGATTGAATGTTCACAAATAGAAGTACACACATGTATATATTTAAATACAAATTCATATATACACCTATATTGATTTGTATTTAAATAGATAATGTTAATTTTCATAACTATATATGTTACCTATACTATAGTTTAATGAATAAATAGATCAAATATTAATTATAAAGGTAGTCCTAAATGTACATAAATACAAATACATATATGTGTATATAGATACAAATATACATATATACTAATTATATATAAATGTATTCTTCGATGTATATAAACATAAATACACACATACAATATATATATGTGTACATAACTAGATACAAATATACATACATATGTACGTACATACATACATACATATATATACACACCAAAGCCTGGAAAAACTCCTTTTTTACATAAATAGAGAGAATGCGCCCACATATTGTATGTACCATTCCCCTAGAAGGTTAACCAGGAAGGTCAAATGCACATGACTTGTCTCAGAGTTCAAGAAACCTAAAAATTCTGGCTCAGTAAAAATAATTCCTTGAAAGCTACTTATCAATGATTTACTTAGTTCATTGGCCGGATCTTATGGACCCAGAAATTGCAGGCAAATAACAAGGTCCAAAGCCAAAAAACCAAGAGCTGACAGGAAGGAATCAAGATTTTAACAATAAATAAGCTAAACTCTGGAGGAGCTATTAGTTCATGAGGATGTCCCCCTCAAAAGAAGTTTATGAATACGTCACTTTCTGCTTTTCTTCTCAAAAGAAGATTATAACTTTTTAGCTCTTTTGTTGTTCACGGATAATGTAAGCTGAAGTGTAATATTTGATTGTGGTGGTAGTGTAATATGGAATTCTTTTTCTCCTTGACGTGATCATCAACATCAAACTAGCTACGATTCCCACCAAGCCCAATGAAGAGGATTCTCTACTGGTAGTTGCATCTTCCTCCGATAGCATGCACTGAGGGAGCCTTCCTGTATGCCATCAATGCTATTAATTATAACCTACGCAAAGAAACATGACACTTGTTAGTTGGTTTTACAGTATCTCCTCCAACTTGTCACCAGAAATCAAAAGTCAATTGGCTTTGTGCTCACCACGCAACTACGCAGTTTCTTTTTTCATTTATAATCTGTAATTTTTATCCCCTTACCTATTTTATAATAAAGTTTTTAATATCTATGCAGTTTTCTCACCATCCTTCATCAAGGCCGCCACCATCGGATTTGCCATCGTTCTTCCCAATTTCTATGCCGCCAGCTATAGTAAGTCCGCATAATTATTTAATACATTTTTAATATCTCGAAAATGATCATATATTTTCTGATAAAATATCATGAAAATTATTCATATTTTTAATGTTATATAACACTATATATAGTTATATAAAATATAAGGTTTTCAATGTTATAAATTTATATGATTTTTAATGCTTATATGGTTATATAATTTTTTTTATTTTCCAGAGAACACTACTGTTTGAGAGAAAGTGGCCGATACAATATGAGGAGGATACCTAAGGGATCTAAGAACAGTTGCTCATGTTCCTAGGAGAAGTGGAGGATATGCAGGTGGTCCGTCTACTCCGAGTTCCATTGCATCTGAGCTGACGTTGGACAATATGAGGGGACTTATTTCGAAGCAGTTTCTTACCACGTGGATCCGATCTTGCAAACAATTCGGAACATCATCCAGCCATAGACCCAGACCCCATGAGGATGTGATGTTTGATATGACTTTGTTATGTTATTAACATTTTTGTGATGTTACTAGTTTTTTATATGCATTACTCTTTACTTTCTATTGTGATGAATGTGTAGAATGCAATACACATATGCATTGTAAATTGTATGGAGATGGAAGGGAAGAATAGATGTGCATTAAGGGCAAAACAAATGGTATTTGGCGTCGCTTTAGCATCGCAAAAGCGCCGCATAACATTCATACTTAGCGTCATATTAGCGCCTATTAGTGCCGCAAGTGTTTAGCATCGCCATAGAGATGCCATAATGGTTGGGTACGATATCATATTGGCACTACAATAGCGTTGAGGCGACGTTGCAATTGCAACTTAGCACCAGTTAGTGACTCTTTGGCGTCTAAGTAGCGTCACAAGAAACCGAGATAGGATAGTTTTCACATCATTTTAGCATCAGAATAGCACTGTCGGTTAGTGTCATATTAGCATCTCAATGGTATCCAACGTCGTTTTAGCGTCAAAATAGTGACACCAATTACCACTTCGCAACACAAAAGTGTCATCATAACACCTCACTAGCATCGACTTAGGACACTAGTAGTTTCATCTTCCTTGTTGGCGTCATGGGAACACTATCAGCTACCAAACGTCGGCATCTCTTGTTGGTGACGTTGTGGTGACGCTAAAGTGTGACTATTCTTTTTAGCCACGATTTAGCGTCATTTGGTGACACACTCTTGAGTTGCTATTTGACATATTTCTTGTAGTCTTCATTTAGATATAAATTCATCCTTTTAGAAGTGGACTATATATCGAAATGGATAGAGTACCATAGGAGCTAACTCTAAATCTATTACCAGATTCTTCAAGGATTTCATCTTTCATAGATTCAGTGTGCCAAAATTTGTGATAAAATATGTAGGCTCCCACTTTAGATAACGAAGCTTTGAAAACCTACTGACCAAATACGGTGTTAAGCAACGGATTTCAACTACTTACATCCTCAAACAAACGGAAGAGCCAAGGTTTTAAACGGAGAAATAAAAATGGTCTCATCCTTATCTACAAGTGTTAATAATGCCTTGAATCCTATTCCAATTGGAAACCCATCTAGACCCAAACTATGAAATAAAAAGAAACCTGTCTGACATATTCTGTATATTTCCTTATTATGAGATTATTAAGGAATTGATTTATTTCCTTATCACACGATAGATGTCCTATTTTTGGAATTAATATAAAGTCTTGTTTGTAATTCCGATCATCTGTTAAAGGAAGTGCCTATATAAACTCCCTAGGGGTTCTAAGAGAAAGCAATATCATCTTGTAATCCTCTTCTGTTTCGTCCATCTAATAAAACTCTGTCGCCTTAAATTTTGTGGATTTTCTCGCGGTGTATAATTTCTCTCGTGCAAAAATTCTAACAAACTAGTATCAGAGCGCTGGTATCAAAGAGGAGAGGCTTCATCGTCGATCCTCCGTCGGACGTAGAGATGGCATCGCACAACGTGAACATCGAGAAATTCACGGGACGAAATAGTTTCAGTTCCTGGCAGATCAAGATGAGGACACTTCTGAAATAACAAAGAGTCTGGGCGCCGCTCACGAACGTGCCGAAGAACAAATCAAAGGAGGAAGACTCGAAGGGCAAAGAAAAAGAGTCTGACCTCGCAAATTTGGCGGCACAGGAAGAGAAGGCGCACTTTATGATCCTGTTGTGTCTGGCGGATGAGGTGATTATCAAAGTTGCCGATCAAGAAACGATGACTCCTCTGTGGTCGAAACTTGAAAGTCTCTACATGACTAAGTCTCTGACCAATAAGTTGTTGTTGAAGCAATATCTGTTTGCCCTCTGCATGCAAGATGGTACCCATCTAAAAGATCAGATGAATACTCTGTTGATGGAATTATGAAACATAGATGTGAAGACCAAGGATGAAGATGCTGCCCTACTTCTATTAGTGTCTCTTATGTTGTCATACGAAAATTTTGTTCACTCTATTATCATCGAAAGAGACACAATTACTTTGGAAGAAGTAAAATTGACTCTGCACACTTATGAACTTCGTCATATGACATTTGGAAAGGCTGTGGAGACTCAAGGGGCAGGGTTGGTAACAACCGCAGAGAATACAAACTCTAAGAAGAGTAAGTCGAAGAAGAAAAACGTCAATCCAAAGGACATCTGCAACTATTGCAAAGAACTGAGTCACTGGAAGAAGGATTGCTCCAAGAAGAAGAAGAACGACACAGTTGCTGTAGTAGCACACCATAGCAGCAAATCTGATGATGATAATTTGGCTTTCATGGTATCTGATCAGAGATGTTTGGAGGAGAGTTGGGTTTTGGATTCAGAATGTCTTATTATATAACTCTGCACAAAGAGTGGTTTTCAACTTATCAGAATATTGATGACGAAAATGTCATCATGGGCAATGATGCAACCTGTAAAATAGTTAGAATCGACTCAATTCAGATAAGAACTCATGACAATCGGGTGAGAACATTGACAGAGGTCCATCATGTTTCGCAATTGAAGAAAAATTTGATGTCGTTAGGAGTTCTGGGCTCAGGATGTCGGATGGATGATTCAAAAGATGTTCTCACGATCACCAAGGGTGATGTTGAAGTCATAAGAGAAGTCAGACAAAAGTCCTTGTACATACTACAAGGCACAGTAATTTCTGACGTGCCCGTAGTAGGTAGTTCATCCAAATCAGAATCAGAAGCATCCAAGTTGTGGCAGAAAGGGATGGACATCCTCGGTAAGCGCAATTAATGGTCAGAAGATATCTGAAATTGTATTATGCAAGCATTGTATTTTTGGAAAATAAAAACAGCATCAATTCAGCAAAGCCGTGCACAAGATGAAGGCAACACTTGATTACATCAATGCCGACTATTAGACCCCTCTCGTGTTTCATCTCTAGAAGGTTCTAGATGCTTCATATATGTGATAGATACTAGATACTTCCTATCTAGATACTCAAGAATGCAATGGGTATTCATGATTAAGCACAAGAGCGAGGCATTCAAAACTTTCAAATAGTGGAAGGCTTTGGTGGAGAATCAAACATCAAGAAAAGTGAAATATTTTCATACTGATAACGGCTTGGAGTTCTGTTCATCTAAATTTGATCGGTTCTGCAAGGATGAAAGCATTTTTAGGCATCACACCATCAGAGATACACCACAATAGAATGGTGTAGCAGAACGCATGAACATAACTCTTCTAGAGAGGGCACAGTGCATGCTCTCTAATTCTAGTCTAAGCAAGTCATTTTGGGCTGAGGTTTAGCACATCATGCTACATTGTCAATCGGAGTTCTGCAACTGAGATCGATATGAAGACTCCTATTGAGGTATGATCAGATAATCCTGCTGATTATATTAATTTAAAAATTTTTTATTGTCCAACATATTATCATGTCGGCGAAGGAAAGCTAGAACCAAGAGCCAAAGAAGGTCTTTGTGAGATATGGTGGTGGTGTAAAAGGCTTCAGAATCTGGTCTCTTTTAGAGCACAAGGTTATTCACATCAGAAACATATCTATTTGATGAGATGCCTACACTCAAGCAGAAATTTATTGACTCAATAGAGGAGAGTGTCAACAAACATGTGGAGTTTGAGCAATTCAGAATGGGGAAGAAGAAACTTACCAGGCTAAACAACCAGAGTCTGAGGAGCAAGCAGAAGAAGCAAACAAGTCTAGTTGCTATACGTGCACGCAGACAAGTAGGTCCTCCTAAGCATTATGACTTTGAGGACATTGTTGCATATGCATTTCATGTAGCTGAAGAGGTCGTGCCGCCACAACAAACTACATGGATGCTATCGCGTGTGCAAAATCAGAACAGGGACTGGCGTCCACAAAGAGTGTTAGATATATAATTGCAGGATTCAATTTAAGGTTGAGATTGTTAATAATGCATTGAATCCTACTCCAACTAAAAACCGATCTGGACCCAAACTCTAAAATAAAAGGAAACATGTGTGACATATTATGTATATTTTTTTATCATGAGATTGTTAAGAAATTAATTTATTTCTTATCATAAGATAATTGTTCTATTTTTGGGATTAATATAGAGTCCCAATAGGTCTGTATTTTCTATCATATGTTACAGGGAGTGTCTATATAAACTCTTTAAGGGTTCAAAGAGAAAGCAATCTGATCTTGTAATCCTCTTCTGTTTTACCCATTTAATAAAACTTTGCGTCGCCTTAAATTTCTTGAGTATTCTCACGGTGCATAATTTCTCTCGTGTAAAAATTCTAACAAAAAGATCTATCCTCATGGATCTGTCGACATAAAAAGTGAGGGTTTTGACATTTTTAAAGTGAATGGACAGCGACCGAAGTTATACAATCCGAGCACCGAAATGGAAACTTTCAGGAAAACCTAAAATTATTTAAATATTCAAAAAAAGAAACATTTTATACATTAATATAAACATTAAATTTTTTGAATATTATAATACAAAAAATAAAGTGAGAAAAGAAAACTATGTGAAACTCGAATTAGGTTGGATTAGATCTAAAGACTAAATTGATGTTCACTCGACCCTATTTGATTTGATCAAAGTTGATTGGTTGATTCGAGTTTGAATTTAAGTTGGACCCAAATATACCCGCGAAGACCCTCTCTTCACATTGTTTGCCAGTTGCAAGAAGAAACTAAATGGGAGGGGGAAGGAGGGAGGGCCATAACAATTTTCTCCCTAGTGATTGCCATGTTGCAAGAAGAAACAAGGGGAGCGGGAAGGGAAGTAGCAAGTGGACGGGAGAGTCATTTAAGTCACCAAAATGTACATGAGGAAATTTTTTCCTTTTGTTCACAAGTTTAAATTATGTAGTTAAAACTCCCCAAATGTATACAGTGTGAGGTAGCCACAAGTACGCATTGGACAACTCTAAGAGGTTGTAAACTTCAATTGAAAAGCGTTGACGTTATTTCGCATGTTCTGTCATGAGAGAAACAACCTGTGACATGGACAATCCCCACTCAACCCAAGTCCTAATCCACAATTCCCGGTTCGAACATTATTTTATCATGCCTCTCCTTTACTTATTAATGATTAAACTGATATTTATCCATTATTTACTTATGATTAAATTGAAGTTTCTTCTTTATTATTTATAATTAAGCTGATATTAGATTACACAAATGTACTATATCTTTTAATAGTTGTGATCTATCAAAATTCTTAAGCCTCTTTATGTTTGTGGTGCTTCAAATTATCATATGAAACACGTTAATTATGAAATATAAAATGGGTACATATTAATATGATCCAACATATCTAAATCTTAGTGTCCTGAAGAAAACATTATGATTTTTTGAAATATAGTCGTAGAGTTATGTTAATCTAACTTCATTTGTTTAAGAAGTTCTATTTTTCTCATAAATATTTATGTATTTAGATTAACTTTTTCATATTTTTTATGAGTCCTATATTAATCAAAAACCGTCATAACATATTGGGAATGCGTGTGAACATGTTTTAGAATAAATTTGATAGTAATTTGAGATGATTTTCCTATGGTTAAAAAATGTCGAATTGGGATAGTTCCAAAACATATCTCATTCAAAAGTTATTAACGTCGTTTTTCATCCATTTTTTTCATTTTTTCCTATATCGACTTTGTTTTATAACTTCTTTGTCCAACCAAATAATATAGGGTTTTTTTTGGATTAGCAATATGTAGGATGGGGTTAAACACATTATTCAAGTGGAGCAAATTTTTTTTTGGGGTGGGGTGGGGGGGGGGGGGGGGGTATGAATCAACGATCAAATATTCTAGCATTTCAAAAGTATAAATTTACTTTTAAAAAGTTATTAAGTGGAAAGGTTAATGATGCATGAAATTTACAACATATAATTGGACTTGCATTTAGTCTTATTTCGTATAATTTATTCATAGCATGCATCCATTTTATATTTATTTCTTTGAAATCTTTGAAGTAGCCATCTACCTCTAGTTGGTGTGATTTTGTAGGAATTATGAATAAAAATAGCGAATGAACGGAAGAGAAGAAGAATAATGTCAAAAGGAGTCCGATTTCCTGCAAAAAATATAAAAGAACACTTTTCACGGCCGTTACAGAGATCTCACGGTCCAAAAAAGTGCTGCTCACGTCCTACAATCTGCAATTCACGACTCACACAGAATGATTTTACAAATGTATACATTTCACGGGCCGTTATGAGTGGTGAGTGCCGCATCACAGGCCGTGAAATGTGCATTAATGCCTCAACTACCATTCTCACGGCCTTGTCAGTGACGCGCTGCGAAAGAAATCATGATCTCACGGGCCGTTAGATATTTCTAACGGTCGTGAAAATCAAATATCACACCACCCATTGTGTTTCACGGACTGAGTTAAGACATATTTCAAAGGAAGACAACTACGGGCCGTGAAGAATTTATCACGGCCGTTACTACAGGTTCCCACATATCGCCAGCGAATCGAATTTTGATGTATTTTAACAGATCGTGAGAAGCTGGTAATGGGCCGTTACGCTCTCCGGAAGTTATCATCACCAACCGTTACATTGTTCTCACGGATATCATAAAAAGTGTGTAATCGGCAAACATCAACTTACGAGCCGTGATCAATTATTAATGGGCCGTTAAACGCCGAAGAAACTGCAAAGCAAATCTTTAGCAGGATGTTGCCACTCCTTCATAGACATCTCAGAATGATCAATTGTTCCAGGTTCAAGGTTCACGGGCCGTAAGAAACATGGTATAGGCCGTGAAAGCACATAAGTTGCATGATCCAAAAGAAAATTGCCTGATTCACGGGCGTGAAAACCTTATCACGCCCCGTGAAGGCTGCAAAAAATCCTAATTTGACTCTGATTCGGCCGTTAGAACAGTTTCACGGGGCATGATAGACACCTAATTCGACACAGAAACATATTTTCAGAAAAATTCTTAATGCACAAGGACTCCAAATCCTATTGTATGTCGAATCAATTGGAAACTAATTAGGCCAGAAATCTCAAAATTTTACAAGCCAAAACTTTCAGAATCAATGGGAATCCGAATTTACTTTATTTAACATGGAAAATATATCTGTTTGTTCCCAAGCCATTTGGAAATTGAAGACCCTATAAAAAGAGACATGTGGCAGCCAGAAGAAAGCATGCTAGGGTCTGCAACCAAAGCTTTCAAGCCAAGAACGAAGGAGCACTTCTGAAGAATGAAGGAGACGACTTCTGCGCAATAGACTCGTACAAGGATTGTGCAGCAGCTTGTCATCATTTCTGCAGAGTACTTCTTGTTTTACATTATGTTGGGATGATACTTACACTACAAGAAAAGGGGGCTTTAACGACTAACTATTAATGTCGAGACAAAAAATGGCCATTATTAAATAGTCAATAGGGAGAAAGTTGCTCATCTCAAAAAAGTAAATTCCAGTCGTTAAAAATTATTATTAATGACCATTAAATTTTGTCATCATTAATTATTTATAAATTAAAATGAAGTAGACGTGCAACTAATATTTTATTTTGTGGGAACTAAACAACACGAATTTTAGAAATAAATTAGTTTATGTAGTTTAATTAACTTAATTACATGTTATAAAATTCAATGGAAAGAAAAAAATCGTTATAAAATATAATAGAATCTCTTTCATAAAAAAATATGATATAAAATTCAATAGGAAACCTTAGTTCTTCATCCTCTTCCTCCTGCTCACAATCTGCCACGCACAACTATGGCTGCTAGCGAAGCTTCATCTTCATCAGGAATTTTCTAGCCATCGGTAAGAACATGTTTCGTCCCCCCCTGTCACACCCAACTCCGTGACTAAGTTCTAATCCCAATTATCATACTCTTAGCTATGGTTAGCAATTCTAAAAATAAAATTGGCAAAACCTCCTCCCTTACTTATCTTATGTTATTTGTCAATACATACAAAAGACACATATATAATCATCAAAGTTTAATAAAAAGCTATAAGATAGGACATTCGCGTATTGTCATTATATTTTTTTTCCACAATTCATCTCACATATAACCCCACAGGATCAAGTCTTATACAACCTTACAAAAAGTTTCTTGCAAACTTAATTACAACATCTAAGACTATCTATTGCATATGCATGCTTAAAAAAAAAACAATAGTGAAGGGGGATTAAAGTGCTCCAGTGGCTCGACCTCTTCTATATGCACCAAAATTAAGCTCCGAGTCGACTTAACTCGAGAACTTATAAGTATCTGAAAAAAAATTTAAGATGGGTATTGTGAGCAATGATCATTTGCTCAGTGAGTGAAATAAAAGTACAACATAGGGGAACAATACGAGCGCATATAGCATATAACATTTAAATAACTACATTTCTTTCATATGAGAAGACATTTAAAGCATAACACATATAACATAACTTGTCAATTCATATGAACTTGCCTATAAGTAAAAGTAACTCAAAATATCATTATTTTCATAATTAAACTCCATACATGAATCATTGCGCATACTCATCATGGGTCAATACGTATCCCTCTATGATCATGTGTCATACAGTTAAGCAGAGCTTCATAATCAAGAGTCACAGATACGCAGAGCAAATCATGGATCAATATGTCAATACGTATCCCTCTATGATTGTGTGTCATACAGTTAAGCAGAGCTTCATAATCAAGAGTCACGGATACACAGAGCAAATCATGCGTCAATACGTATCCCAATCATGATTGTGTGCCACCCAATCATGATTCTCAAATACGCAGAGCGATCATGGGTCAATACGTGCACGCAGAGCAGCCCCCAAAGGTCAAAGACACCCGATATACGCCCCAAAGGCTTCATGTATATCAAATGCGGTCCCAAAGACCTTTTTCAAATAACATGACTAATGAACACGTGGAGTTTAATAATATTAAAATACACATGTCATAATCACATATCATTATCAAATAAAACTTATTTTCACTTCACAAGCATTGGTCCCTGAAAATATTTTTGTATAAGATATTACTCCATCATATATGAAATCCTTGAAACATATCATAAATACTTTTCATATCTCAAGATACGTTTCAATAATAACAATAATAAGCTTTGCTTGAGGTAATACCATAAATAAAAGAATTAACATATAATATTTTGCTATGTTGTAAATTTACCGACTCACCTTGTACTTATCACTTCAAGGAGGTTTATTAGATTTCCTCCCTTTTCACTTGCAACTTGAGGTTTTCCTACAAACAATAATGTTTTCTTACTTCCCAATCACTAGTAAAGTAATATGCAATGTATGCTCATGATGTATGAATGATTATGCACCCTAAAATGTATATAACCTCCTCTAATATCAATTTCTAACTTCAGACATTTATATTCATAAGCTATTCCACACTTAGAACTTTTTAATTCTCAAAAGCTTAACTAGGAGCTATTTCAGGATTTCAGACTGAGTGTCTGTCAATCAATAATTCATAACTTCTTAACCACATAGGAAAATGTTATGATTCTGGATTAATTAGAAACTAGACATACTAAGGTTTCCAACCCTCAAATATCATTATCTAAATCCAAGTGGATAAGTCAGAACATCCCAAGCAATTTGACCTAGGGTTTGTGCCCTGCAGACGGTGTGTCACTCAAATATTAATTTATATGTTTCTTCATTCTTGTCCATTTAACTAGGGCATAATTTTCCTAAAAACTAAACTTCATTATGTTTTGTCATAAAACTTAGAGAATTTAACTCGCCATATAGACTTAATACAAAAATAGTTAATTCCGGTCGCAATTTGTCAATGTCCTGGAATCTGACAAAAGCATCACTATGAAATGAAAATTTCATTTCTCCAAAAATACAAGTTCAACTAGGATGATTCCACCTCTCACCAAACCTTTGGAAAGTCTATTTAATCATATCTAAATTTCAAACCCTAATTCACTCTATTCTAGCCGTGACCTAATTTACAAATGGAACTTGTATCAGACTCGGGACAGGCTGAGTGACTTGCGAAGGTAAGTTCATATCTTCCTCTATAAAACTCCTTTTTAGGTGATTCCAGAGGCCATGGAAATCTAATTTCGAATCGATGAACCATACAAAATTTAATAATTTATGGTTTGTTTATCACCAAGTAATGATTCTCTCAATCAGAAGAAAACTTTCCGGATCAAAACTCACCTAGAACAGCCGACGTTCCCGATTTTCCCCAGGTCGGTTCGCTTGAGTTCTTCCTCTGGTAATTTTTTAGAGTGAAATTATAATGTTAAGTGGCTTATATATTTTTTTAAGAATTTTCTGAGGTTTTATGGTGGTTTGGAAAAATATCTATTTGAGCAGCTCTCACCTGTCTGCTTCAGCTGCTTGGAACTTAAGTGATGACCAATCACATTTTTTTGTGATAACTAAGTGTTTTAACCCTAATTAAGCTTACTTAATCCTGTTTAAACACATATATCATATTATTTAGAAATTTTATGACTTATTCCTAATAACCCTATATAATTACTTTGTAAAGTTTATTGATAATTAAGTAATCATTATGCAATAATCAAAATATTAATTACTATATACAAATATCATTAAATGGTCATCCAAACTAACTTAGTATGTTAATTAAATACATGATTATGCACAAATGATGTTTCTAGGGACTTCACTTTTCTACATATCTCGGACTTAACTTTCCTTTTTTTCCAAATCGTATGACACCTTTCCAAGGTGAAACTTTTAAGAAAACCTTACTGCCCACTTCATACTCCATTTCTCGACGATGTTGATCTGCATAACTCTTTTGTCGATCATGTGTTGCCTTTAACTTTTGTTTGATGATTTTCAGGTTGTCAATAGTCTCTTGCACCTTTTGTGGTCCCAAAAAGACTCTTGCACCTTCTTCATCCCAACATATCGGTGTCCTACATTTTCTACCATATAATGCTTCAAAAGGAGCCATCTCGATACTTGAATGAAAGCTATTATTATAGGCAAACTCTGCTAATGGAAAGTGCTCATCCCAAGATCCCTTAAATTCTAGAATACAAGCTCTGAGCATTTCTTCAAGTGTCTGAATGGTTCTCTCCGATTGACCATCTGTTTGAGGATGAAATGAAGTACTAAACTTTAACTTTGTACCTAAGGCATTTTGTAAACTATGCTAGAATCGAGAGGTAAACCAAGGATCTCTATCAGAAATGATAGATGTTGGAATACTATATTGTCTCACAATTTCATCAATGTACAACTTGACTAATGTATTAAGCAAGGTAGTCAAGATCGGGATCTTATGTAAGATCGGAAGGGGTCCGTAAGATCGAAGATCGTAAGATCAGATCAGAGATCGTAAGATCCTACCTATATATTAAAATAATAGTTTAATATATAAAATGATGTAAAATAATATATTTTAAATAAATATTTAATATTTTAAAATATAAATAATGTTATCTTGAGTACTATCCTATTAAGACTTGTTACAAATGATATATATACTATTTATGTAATAATAATTTAATATAGATTGATAAAAAATGGCAATAATATGGTGAATATGAAATAGCATTATATAATAACTCTTAATATACATTTATAATAGAGTTATTTTGTGCAAAAATATTTTTAATATTTTAATTATAATCAATAACCTTTTTCTTAATTTTATTTCTCAAAAAAATCATGTTGCACTTGGTGAAAATTTTAAAAAACAAAACAAAATTGAAAAAAAATTGGATTAGTAGGATCGGTAGGATCTTACGATCTTAACGATCTTATGATCTTGCTATTACGATCCTACCGATCCTACAAAAATGATCTCAAAGTTGAGATCGAGATCGCCGACCCTAGGTAGGATTGTAAGATCGTACGATCTTACGATCAAGATCGCGATTTTGATAACCTTGCTATTAAGAGAATCATCCTTTCGAACTGGTATAAAATGTGCTGACTTCGTAAGACGATCAACTATAACCCAAATAGTGTCATGATTTCGTTTCCTTCTTGTCAAATCCATTACAAAATCCATAGTGATTTCATCCCACTTGTATTCTGGTATCCAAATTGATTGAAGAGTTCCAGCTGGAGATTTGTGTTCTGCTTTTACTTGCTGACATATTAAACATCGAGAGATATATTCTACTATGCCCTTCTTCATACTGTGCCACCAAAAGATTCTCCTCAAATCTCTATACATCTTAGTACTTCCTGAATGTATAGTATAAGGTGAACAATGAGCTTCCTCCATTATTTCTTGCCTAAGATTTCCAACATTAGGAACACATAACCTGCTGCCAAACATTAAAGTCCCATCATCCTTTAATGCGAATTGTGTTTGCTCTCCGTTCTTTACTTGATTGATGATTTTCACTAACTCTTTGTCTTGATCTTGTACTTCACGTATCTTCTCGGCTAGAATGGGTCTAATTCTAAAGTGTGCCAAGAGTGCTCCTTTCTCACTTGTCTTCAGCTCAACTCCTAAGAATTTCAGTTCAAGTAGTAGTGGTAACTGATAAACTTTTATATGGGCTAGAAGACTCGATGATTTTTGGCTAAGTGCATCTGCAACCACATTAGTTTTACTCGGATGATAATCAATTATGCAATCATAGTCTTTTAGTAACTCCATCCACCTTCTTTGGCGTAAATTTAATTCTTTTTGTGTAAGGAGATATTTCAAACTCTTGTGATCCGTAAAAATGTGACATGTCTCTCCATAAAGATAATGTCTCCATATCTTAAGAGCAAAAATAACTGCCGCCAACTCTAAATCATGTGTTGGGTAGTTTAACTCATGTGGTTTGAGTTGTCAGAAGCGTAAGCAATAACTTTTCCATGTTGCATTAGAACGCAACCCAACCCTTGTCTAGAAGCATCACTATACACCACATAACCTCCATTTTCTATTGGGAGTGTTAACACTGGAGCAGATGTTAAACATCTCTTTAACCTTTCGAAGCTATCTTGGCATTGCTCTGTTCATTCGAACTTTACATTCTTCCGAAGAAGTCTAGTTAATGGAACTACAATCATAGAGAAACCTTCAATAAAACGTCGATAATATCCTGCTAGGCCAAGATAACTTCTCACTTCTGTTACACTTTGTGGAGGCTCCCACTTCAATATTGCATCAACCTTTGCTGGGTCTACACAAATGCCCTCTGCTGAAATTACATGTCCCATAAATACTACTGAGTTGAGCCAAAATTCACATTTGCTAAACTTTGCAAATAATTGTTTCTCACAAAGTATTTGTAAAATAATTCTTAAATGTTCTTCATGCTCTTCTTCGCTTCGAGAGTAAACTAGTATATCATCAATAAAAACAATCACAAACTTATCCAAATAAGGTTTGAAAACACGGTTCATGAGATCCATAAAAGCTTCGGGCGCATTTGTTAAACCAAATGGTATCACCATAAATTCATAGTGTCCATACCGAGTTCTAAAGGCAGTTTTGGCAATATCAGCATCTTTAATTCTCAACTGATGATATCCTGCTCTCAAGTCTATTTTTGAAAATAACTTTGCTCCTTGCAGTTGATAAAAAAGATCATCGATCCGCGACAAAGGATATTTATTCTTTATAGTAACTCTATTTAATTGTCTATAATCGATGCACAATCTTAATGTGCCATCTTTCTTTGTCACAAATACTACTGGTGCACCCCAAGGAGAAACACTCGGTCGGATGAAACCCTTGTCTAATAATTCTTGTAATTGTAGCTTTAACTATTTCAGTTCTGTTGGTGCCATTCGATAAGGAGCAATAGATATGGGTGTTGTTCCTAGAATAAGGTCAATACTAAACTCAATCTCTCTTTGCGGTGGTAATCCAAGAAGATTTTCTGGGAAAACATATACAAATTCAAATACCATCTACAAATTTAGATACGATTGGAATATCTTCCAATCGTGGTCCTTCTACCTTAGTGTCAATCACAGAAGCAAGGTAAGCTTCACATCCCTTCTTGATTAATTTCTGTGCCACCATTGTAGAAATAATACAAGAGGGAAGAATTTGACGTTTACCACAAAAGATAACTCTCTCTTTTTCGGGTGACTCAAAGTAAACTTCTTTCTTAAAACAATTTATAGTGGCATGATGACGAGCTAACCAATCCATTCCCAGTATGACATCAAAGTCTTGAATATTTAGAGGAATGAGATCTGCTATCATGTCTTGCTCAGCAACTTTGACTCTACAATCCTTATATGATTGTGCGACAATAATAGAATCTCCCACGGGTGTATGTACTAACATGAAACATTCTAAAGGACTAAGTTTTCTATCAGCATGCATGGAAAAGTCTTTTGATATGAATGAATGAGTAGATCCAGGATCAATAAGAACATGTGCACTTTTATCAAAGATAGTCAACGTACCCATCACTACGTCAGGAGTAGCCAAAGCATCAGGTTCAGTCATTGCAAAAACACGTGCTTGAGTTTGTGGTCTCCCTGGTGGATTCGTCGGTTTTGATGTAGTTGGAACATTTTGATTACTTGCTTTCATGCTTGCACCAGGAGAAGCTTTGATTTGAGACTTCACAGAAGGATAGGCTACTGTTTCAGAAATACTTTTACCCTTTTCCATGAATCGACAATCTTGTATCTTGTGTCCCCTTTGACCACATTTAAAGCAAGTTCCTGTGAATACCGAGCATTTTTCAAAATGATATCTTCCACAAGTTGTGCAATATGCATTTGTGCGATATTGTTCTTGTCTTGGTCCCACTCTACTTTGATTTTTTGAAAATGTTCTTCTGACTGCACTTGCTTGTGTACTCATATTTTTCTGGTTGGTATGATATCTTTGTGTACCTTGTGATCCATTTCCATGTTTCCTATTATTGTAAAAGTTACCATGAGACTGAAATGTACTATCACCATATCTTGCCATTTTATTACTTGGTCCAGTCTGAGTAAAGTTTGAGTTTGGTCTTTTCAAATGTTGGCTAACTTGATTTCTTTCTTTCTATAAGCTTTTCAGCTCTTAGTGCTGCTGCCACCAATTTGGAGTAGTCAATGAACTCTAACACTTCAACTTTTTCTCTGATGTTCAAATGAAGTCCTCCTTCGAATCGCCTACACTTGTCACTTTCATCTGACACCAAGCTCGGTGCATATTTTGATAGTTGTGTGAACTTATTCATACTGAGCAACTGATAATGCTCCTTGTGTCAGATTTAGGAATTCCTTCTGCTTCCTATCAGTATATACTTTGGGCAAATATTTTTTTCGAAATTCTCAAAGAAAGTCCTCCCATCCAAGAGTAGCCGGAAAATTTTGATTTCCAAGAATTGTCTCCCACCAATCCAAAGCATCTTTTTGCAACAAAGATACAATATAATCAAACCTTTCTTCATTAGAGCACCTCATCTGATTAAATATTCTATCCATATGCTTTAACCATGCCTCTGCCTCTGATGGGTCAACTGTACCTTCAAAATCAACTGCATCTTGTTTTCTAATTTTGTCGTAGAACCTATTTCTTTGCATAACTTGGGAGGTCGGGTTTACTCCACTCATAATAACCCTTAAAGCTTGTGCAAGAACTTGTGCAGCACTTTGATTCTCAATAGGATTGACTTGCTCAACAACATGAGGAAGTCTTGATGGACCCGCTGGGATCTCATCATCATGTAAGGGAGGATTATCATTCACATCTCGTGCCACACCTTGTACCGATGCATGAGATGAAACTGATGGACTCATATTCAGTCGACCGCCTGGTGGAGCAGAATGACTTGGGCCATGACCATCACCACGACACCTATGTGGTGGCATTTTGACCCCTTCAAATAAAAATAAAAAGAAAGTCAAAATCATGCACTATCAATCTAATGCATATAATGTCACCTAGCCTTAACTTAGATTATACTATCTACAGAATCTTATAACCTAAGCTCTGATATCAAAAATTATCACACCGAACTCTGTGACTAAGTTCTAATCCCAATCATCATACTCTTAGCTATGTTTAGCAATTCCAAAAATAAAATCGGCAAAACCTTCTCCCTTACTTATCTTATGTTATTTGTCAATACATACAAAAGACACATATATAATCATCAAAGTTTAATAAAAAGTTATGAGATAGGACATTCGCATATTGTCATTATATATTTTTTCCACAATCCATCTCACATATAACCCCACAGGATCAAGTCTTATACAACTTTATAAAAAGTTTCTCGCAAACTTAATTACAACATCTAAGACTATCTATTACATATGCATGCTTAAAAAAAACAATAGTGAAGGGGGGTTAAAGTGCTCCACCGGCTCGACCTCTTCTATATGCACCAAAATCAAGCTCCAAGTCAACTCAACTCGAGAACTTATGAGTATCTGAAATAAAATTTAAGATGGGTATTGTGAGCAATGATCATTTGCTCAGTGAGTGGAATAAAAGTACAACATAGGGGAACTACGAATGCATATAGCATATAACATTTAAATAACCACATTTCTTTCATATGAGAAGACATTTAAAGCATAGCATATATAACATAACTTGTCAATTCATATGAACTTGCCTATAAGTAAAAGTAGCTCAAAATATCATTATTTTTCATAATTAAATTTCACACACGTATCATTGCGCATACTCATCATGGGTCAATACGTATCCCTCTATAATCATGTGTCATACAGTTAAGCAAGCTTCATAATCAAGAGTCACGGATACGCAGAGCAAATCATGGGTCAATACGTCAATACGTATCCCTCTATGATTGTGTGTCATACAGTTAAGCAGAGCTTCATAATCAAGAGTCACGGATACACAGAGCAAATCATGGGTCAATATGTATCCCAATCATAATTGTGTGCCACCCAATCATGATTCTCAAATACGTAGAGTGATCATGGGTCAATACGTGCACGCAGAGCAGCCCCCAAAGGGCAAAGACACCCGATATACGCCCCAAAGGCTTCATGTATATCGAATGCGGTCCCAAAGACCTTTTTCAAACAACATGGCTAATGAACACATGGAGTTTAATAATATCAAAATACACATGTCATAATCACATATCATTATCAAATAAAACTTATTTTCACTTTACAAGCATTGTTCCCTGAAAACATTTTTGTATAAGATATTACTCCATCATATATGAAATCCTTGAAACATATCATAAATACTTTTCATATCTTAAGATACGTTTCAATAATAACAATAATAAGCTTTGCTTGAGGTAATACCATTAATAAAAGAATTAACATATAATATTTTGCTATGTTGTAAATTTACCCACTCACCTTGTACTTATCACTTCAAGGAGGTTTATTAGATTTCCTCCCTTTTCACTTGCAACTTGAGGTTTTCCTACAAACAATAATGTTTTCTTACTTCCCAATCACTAGTAAGGTAATATGCAATGTATGCTCATGATGTATGAATGCTTATGCATCCTAAAATGTATATAACCTCCTCTAATATCAATTTCTAACTTCAGACATTTATATTCATAAGCTATTCCACACTTAGAACTTTCTAATTCTCAAAAGCTTAACTAGGAACTATTTCAGGATTTCAGACTGAGTGTCTGTCAATCAATAATTCATAACTTCGTAACCACATGGGAAAATCTTATGATTCTGGATTAATTAAAAACTAGACATACTAAGGTTTTCAACCCCCAAATATCATTATCTAAATCCAAGTGAGTAAGTCAGAACATCCCAAGCAATCTAACCTAGGGTTTGTGCCCTGGCAGACTGTGTGTCACTCAAATATTGATTTATATGTTTCTTCATACTTGTCCATTTAACTAGGGCATAATTTTCTTGAAAACTAGACTTCATTAATGTTTTGTCATAAAAATTAGAGAATTTAACTCGCTATATAGACTTAAAACAAAAATAGTTAATTCGGATCGCAATCTGTCAATGTCCTGGAATCTGACAGAAGCATCACTATGAAATGAAAATTTCATTTCTCCCAAAATACAAGTTAAACTAGGATGATTCCACCTCTCACCGAACCCTAGGAATATCTATTTAAACATATCCAAATTTCAAATCCTAATTCACTCTATTCTACCGTGACCTAATTTAGAAATGGAACTTATATCAGACTCGGGACAGGCTGAGTGACTTGCGAAGGTAAGTTCATAACATCCCCTATAAAACTCCTTGTTAGGTGATTCCAGAGGCCATCGAAAGCAAATTTCGATTGGATGAACCATACAAAAGTTCATAATTTATGGTTCATTTATCACCAAGTAATGATTCTCTCAATCAGAAGAAAACTTTCCGGATCAAAACTCACCTGGAATAGCCGACGTTCTCAATTTTCCCCAGGTCGGTTTGCTCGAGTTCTTCCTCTGGTAATTTTTCTAGGGTAAAATTATAATGTTAAGTGGCTTATATTTTTTTTTCAGAATTTTCTGAGGTCTTATGACGGTTTGGAAAAATATCTATTTGAGCAGCTCTCATCTGTTTGCTTCAGCTGCTTGGAACTCAAGTGATAACCAATCACATTTTTTTGTCATAACTAAGTGTTTTAATCCTAATTAAGCTTACTTAATCCTATTTAAACATATATATATCATATTATTTAGAAATTTTATGATTTATTCCTAATAACCCTATATACTTACTTTGTAAAGTTTATCGATAATTAAGTAATCATTATGTAATAATCGAAATATTAATTACTATATACAAATATCACTAAATGGTCATTCAAACTAACTTAGTATGTGAATTAAATGCATGATTATGCATAAATGATGTTTCTAGGGCACGTCCATGACACCCCCTCTGGTCCTCCTTCCGTTCCCCCCTCCCCCCGCGTGCGTGCGCCAGCCATCGGCGGTCCCCCTTTCTCCTCTGCAGGCGGCAGATGCACCATCGTCCTTCTTTCTCTTCCCATCGTGCCGCGCGCCAGCCATCTTCCCGGCCCCTGCCTCTGGCCCCCTTTCCCGTCGGCGCTGGATAGTAGCCATCCCCCTCCCCCGCGCGCGTGCACCAGCCACCCCCCCGCCTCTGGTCCTCCTTCCCCATCGACGCTGGACAACAGCCTTTCCCCCCCCGGTGTGGGCCAGCCATCGGCGGTCCCCTTCTCTCCTCTGCAGGCGGTAGACGCACCATCGTCCTTCTCCCCCTTCCCCCTGCGCCGCGCACCAGCCATCCTCCCCCCACCTCTGTTCCCCCTTCCTCGCCGTCGCCGGACAACATCCATCCCCCTCCCCCCGCGCACGTGTGCTAGCCATCCCCCCGCCTCTGGTCCCCCTTCCTCGATGCCGCCAGACAATAGCTATACCCCCTCCTCCCGCATGTGCGCACTAGCCATCATCCCCACCCGTGCGACATTGGCACCCTTCTCCTCTGCCGGCAGATGCACCAGCGTCCTTCCCCCCTGCTCGCACGCCAATCGCCCTTCTCCTCCGTCGGCGGCGGACACACCAGCCATCCTCCGTAAGCACATATCTTTGGCTGTTATTTTTGTTTCCTCCCCCCTCCGGTCCCCCTTCCCCGCTGACTCCAGACAACAGCCGTCCGCCCCTCCCCCTATGCATGAGTGCCAGAAATCGTCAGACGCAGCAGCCATCCCCCCTTCCCCGCCGCTATGCATGCACTAGTCCCCCCCCCATGCACCAGCCATCCTCCCCCGCTGCCTCCGGACAGCGCCACCCCCACCCCTGCGCGTGTCAGTCCCCCTTCTCCTCCGCCGTTGGCAGACGCACCAGCGTCCTTCCCTCCGCCCCCTATTTTTTCATTTGTGCTTTGTCATGGCCATGTCCACCCCCCACAATTGTGACATCGACATCTAGTTCCCCTTCTCGTCATGCAACCAGGAAGAATTGCCTATCCAGCTCATCGGATGCACCTTTTCTGCCGCTGGTAGAAGCGGCCCCCCCCCCCCCCCCACCGCGTGTCCCCTGCCGCCGGCAAAAGAGCTTCCCCTTGCCAGGATCCTCGTCGCTGGTGGCAAAAGCGTCCTCCCTTCCCCTATGTCAGGGCACCATATTTTTAACATTGAGTGCATTTTTTCAACTTATTGTGAAATTTGTGCTTTTGTTGTGATTGCAAAAAGTCTATTTAGTAGGTCAACCTTGCTATTACATTGATTTTTCATTATATTCAGTTACTCTATTTTGTTAGATGGACAACCTCTTTTGGAATGTGTAATAAGGTTATGTAACTTGGAAAAGAGAAGGCTTCATTCTGTATTAGAGATGTTTCAATAAAGGTAAACTTACATTGCATACATTTCTGACATTTAATGTTTTCTACATTGTAGTAAAAGCATTTTTTTATGGACTACCAAGTTGATTCTCCTTCTCAGTTGGAAGATTTGAAATAACTGAGATAGTTGAATTCCATAGTTTTGATTCTCTTTTCAATTAAAAGGATTGAGATACTTGACTTATTTTGCTTTTGATGTAAGAAAGAAGATTAATCGAGTAACCATGCTAATACTTTATGATGTGTAAGAATAAAAAGTACAGATATCCACCACTAATCAAGATTTTTTTTTGAGGAGACACTAATCAAGATATAGTGTCGATCTTGATGTAAAAAAGATCAAAACAAAAAATTATGGTGGCACAAATATTAATGGGCCTATTAGAATGCAGAAATACAGAAATCACAACTACAACTATGATTAGAAATTTTTTTATTAATCATTATAGAAACAATAAATAATTTTTCAAGGGATTCTGACATAATTACCAGGCAGAATATTTCCACTCTTATCAGTGCTACTTCTGTCCTTGTGATTATTCGCAAATAATCTTGTATGATGTCGCTTTTGTACCATCACAAAAGTCACCGGAGGTTGGCAACTTGGTTCTAGTGATGCACATGCCTAAGAATGGAAATTAATCAGAATAAACTATATGTGTGTAAACATTGGCAGCAAAGGTAAATATGATATAAACCTTTCGTATAGCATCTAACTCATACAACAAAACTTGATTGAACAGTCCTTCACTGACACCATCTCTGCAAGATAGTAAGGAAACTGCATAAATGAGGGCAATTTGTTTTCTAAAAACCATTTGTCAAGAAAGTTTTACAAGTGTTAACTATAGAATGTTATCCTTAATGGCTTTTGTCCTGTTGCTTTCCTGAATGATATCAGAAGCTCCCTGTAAAGGAAGAACACAATAAATCAGTTAATCGTCAAACTAGAAAACCACAGAAATGTAGATTAGTAAAATTGGAAATTTGGTTGCCATGTAAAATTAATACTGTTGACTAATACAATTGTGAATGTTATTGCACCTGGCTCCATACAGTAACATCAACTTTTCATAAAAGGACACCATAGATATATTAGCAGATAAATTAAATGTATAAGCCCTGTGAGATATTAAATGGAAACCATACATATGACACCCAGTAAAATTTTATGCAACTCTGGAACTACAGAGTAATAATCAAGAGTGTCAATAGAAATATCCCTTATTATGTAAAGAATTAAATTAAAGCAATTTTTAGAGGAAGTTGCAAACCTAATCATGCCGCCTGTAACAATACCTCGCTGAGGATCATGCCATGTCTTGTATAAATCCTGAATAAGTTTTTGTCTATGCCCCTGTGTGCATACAAGCCCAGCATATTTTGTAACTTTAGGCCAATCTTGGGATGCAACAACCTATAATTGTGAGAGCAAGTCAGTGTTATCACAGTCAACAATATAGTGAATTTAGCTTAAATGAATTGAAGCAGACAAGTCATACATCAGCGATTGATGGACTAATATCCTCCCCAGTCTCAGGATGAGTAAGATCTGCTCCAAATATTATCGTTGGTATATCACTAACCAATGGGATTCTCCAACTTATAGCATCTAAGAGTACGGTATTTCTTCCTCCCAACTGCAAGCAGTACATATATGAGCGATAAAGTACCTTCTAGATAACTAATTTGAATATATGGAACTGGGGTATAGGCTAGTGCAAATTTTTAGAAGCTCTCAGCAGCTACATATCTGTCTATGGTCATAACAGATGCCTGAAATGCACCATCAAATAAATTTCCCAGATATGAAGGTTAGCAAACATATGATACTCTTCTTCGAATTTACGTATATAAGAGCTTTGTCATTTTTTAAATACTAAATAATCTACTGCATTAATCTGATTTGATGCATGCATGCACCTTATCATGTGCAGCATTGTCATAAACTCTTATGAGGACCAACTTAAGGCCTTGAACATGCTCCTTGAGCGTGGCATCTGCATCCTTTAGAACACCACAGACAGCCAGCATTCAAATATCCCTAAGCTTGTTCAGCTGTTCTTCGACCTCCATACCTATAGGATGGGATGTGGTTGGCATGCTAACTGAACGAACATGGATGGACCGCTTTGGAGCTTCCATTTTCGCTTGTGATTTTTCTGGAAAAAAATTATACCATATACTCTCCAACTTTAAGTTTTGCTCAGTGATGCTCTTCAACTTCACGCCCTCCATCTTTTAACTCGTTTCACCCGATGCTCTCTTTACCTGAAATAGGCGGTCTCCCTGTTACAGAGCTGACGTGACGTTGAGAGAACATCTCCATGCTTATGTGGTAATATTAAAAAATAAAAAAATAATTAAAAGAAATGCCACGACGATGGAGGGGGCGCAGAGCTCGAGGTCACAAAGGGGGGAGAGGGCTCCCCCCGATCCATCGATCGTCATGGCATTTTTTTATTCTTTTAATATTATCACATAAGCGTGGAGATGTTCTGTCAGTGCCACGTCTTCGCCATGTTAGCTCCGCGATCGGGAGACTGCCTATTCCAAGTAAAGAGGACATTGGGTGAAACGAGTTAAAAGATAGAGGCCATTGATGTTACAAAGTGAAGTTGGAGGGCATCGTTAAGTAAATCTTAAAGTTGGAGGACATTTGATGTAATTTTTTTTATTTTTCTAACAACTATCTTTGGAAAGGCTATGAACTTTGGAGCTGAAGGTTGATGAACTTGGCATGCAGATCTAAGAGTTATGCCTCTTATATAGATATCAGAAACTTACTGGGGACATGAAGAATCTGTGGAAATTAAGTTATGCATATGACGGGGATGTGGCCTTTGGTTTGCAAGAAAATTCATGTAAAACTTCTACCTGACGGACCAACATTAATTTATACGGCATATTGCTAAACAAGTTATGGTGCACGAGTGTTATGCTTATGCTTGTCTCTGATCACCAAGAATATAGATAAAACTTTTCCATCCATGTGGTGGCAATATAGACCCTGCATGGATGCGAATCTAGGATAGCCTTCCTGCTCGAGACATGATATAATTTTAATTTTAATTGATTTGATCAAATTGACATTTTAATGACTTGCATTTCTACTTACTGGTGGCTTCTTTTTTCTCTATTATGATTGATCGATTTGTTGTTGAATTGTATTTGTATCATCTAAGCATGTGCAGTCCAAACGCTAATAAAAAAAAAGAGAAAAGTGAGAGGCAAAAATAAATGCAAAGATGTAGCAAGCCTTCCTAGTGAAAAAAAATTGACAGTGACATTTTATAACAACCGCACAATTGGGGAAAATCATAAATCATTTTCAAGACATTTGGAAAAAATTATCCTTGACCAAAATATATGCTCATTGCATGTACATGCATAGGAAAGAAATTGGAGAAATTGGGAAAGAACATATGTGGGCAACTATTGTAACGGATGCAAATTTTTTATAAGGAAATCAATGGACAAATCAAAGCAATTAATGGAAATCAATTCCAAATTCAAATGCAATATCAATTATGGCAAGGAATTCGAATCGAATTAAAAAAAAGGAAATGGGAAGCAAAGAAACGGCCGACAAGGGGGGAATTTCCTCCCCTGATTCCGTTCGGAATCGGCCGGCCACCCTGGCCGGCCGATCCTATAAAGAGAGGACGTGAGGGCGACCTCGCGCCCCCCTGAAACCCTCGCTGCCTCATCTTCCTTTTCGTCCTCCTCCAAACCGGCGACCGGCGACCCAGCGAGCGACGAACAGGGGCAGAGCATGCACGCACGCAGGCCAACCCGACAGCCTTTCATCATCCATCGACCTCCTTGTCGTTCACAGGAGCCAGGGATCGGCAAACGACGAAGAACAGTGCCCGACGATCATAAAACGCGAGAAACAGAGGTACTTTGTCGTTTGAAATCCCTTGACAAAGAAATGATGATTATTTGATATGCATGATTAGTTCATTATGATCTTGAGATGATTATCTATCTTTTCGTATTATTATCATCATCGTTTAATGGCCGGAAGGCCGTCGGAAATGAGGAAGAAGTCCGATGGCCCTGTTCTATCGCAGGGACCGGTCGATCGATTTTATAACCGGTCGACCGATCCATATGTAGAATCCGTCAGAGTTCTTGACGATCGATCGATCGGCCTCGTCGAGCGGTCGACCGACCGACCTGTCGTCACACCAATCTGGACATGAAATAGGTCGGCCGATTCATTGAACGGACGACCGATCCTTCGCGCTGTGCGCATTCTATTAACCTTGCGACCGATCGACCAATCACTAGAACGGTCGACCGATCCTATGCAGTAACCAGACGACCGGCTCTTAAGCAAGGTCGGCCGATCTACAGACACCCAGGGTCGACCGATCCAAGAGGACCGGTCGATCGGTATCCCAGAATGGTCGACCGGTCCCATAGTGGTCGGTCGACCGGTCCAAGTCCATTAGGTCAGCACGGCCGAACCCAGAGGAATGGTCGACCGGTTCAAAAATGGTCGACCAATTCTCAAAGTAAATCAAACGATTATCTTAAATCAGAATCTGAGACTTTAATCAATTCACCTACATTGGTTGGGTCCTATTGTACAAAGATTCACTTCCAGTCGAGTCTGAATCATAGGTGTCATGATAACCAAGATAAATAATGTAAAGATAAAGATATGTGATTGCTATGTGCCGCCCCCAAAGTTGAAGTAATGATTAAAGTTAAAGAAGTGGAGGGATAGGTAGTTTTCGCTACTGTCTTTGATAACCACTATTCCTGAGATTTCAGGTATTCTCTCACCTGTATCTCGAATGAAGGGTGATGCAATGGTCACACTCCTTCCCCTTGATATTATTGTATTGTGACAGAGGGACATGTAGCTAGCTGAGGAGACAGTGAACCTACTGGTTGATTAATTGACCACTGTTCCTAGATTGTAGGAATTCTTCTTCCTACCTTCCGAACTAGGTGAGGTCTTAACACCCACCCCTTTCCCTTTATGGGCTTACTGGCTTCAGAGCAAAGAGGCACCCCTGACATCTCAACCTAATAAAGTCGAGCTCGCATAGGACAACTAACTCTAAGGATAATATAGTAATGTAAAAGACGTAGTGCAACTCACAGCAAAGCAATGTAAAGTAAAGCAAGGTAAAGCAGAGTACTGTAAAGTAGTGTAGAGAACATTGTAAAGTAAAGTCTAGTGCAGTAAAGAATATAGTAGAGTAAAGTATGAATTGTTGTATAATAAGGATAATGCAAAGTAGTGGTAAAGTATAGTCATAGTAAAGAACAAAGCATGGATAATGATTAGTAATGAAGTATTGATGTATTATAGCCAACGTATTACCATTAGAGCACATTATTGTTCATCTATGATTACATGATTATCATTAATCCTTATTTCATTGTCTGCTGCTATTGTACTGAGCTTTTTGCTCACGGGTATTCGATTCCCCTACAATGAGATTTTGCAGGTGAGAATACTAACTATTGAGGATGGAGGGCACAGAGCTTGGAGAATGCTGCACATGACTGACACATTGCTTAAAGTTTTCCTTGCTACATTTCTTTCAAGTTGTAATTGGTCTAGAGATGCTACGTTATTCTGTTCATCGAACTTCTCTTTCGCATGTTGAACTTGATGCATTTCCGTACTATGTTAACCACTTTCCGCTTTGATGTTTGACGTTTAAACTTCCGCATATTAGACTATACTTATATTATCAAGTGTTTCTTGATATTCTACCGTTTGATCTTCCACATTAAAGTCTTTGGTTATATTTTCTTATTATATTAATGCCACGTAAGCAATATTATTGAATGGTCATGGTTAATATAGTAATAGACAGTGTAGCGCTCCCGGAGTCAACCTGACTGCCTACGTGGCAGGAGGGGCGATTTTGGGGGTGTTACAACTATGGTGGTAATGTATCTAACATATTCAATTTACGTTATTTCATTTGTTATGCAAGTTTATATAGGATTATTGTAAGTGCAAATAAACAAATTAGATATATGTTTTTTATGTTTCACTTTTTAGGACAAATTTGAGAGTGATAAAATGGACATGCATAAAGAAAATGTTTTTGAACATATGAAAGAATTATGGAACAAGTGGAGAGGCAATATGCATATCAAGTACGTAAAAGGTAAGACAATTGCATATGCACTAAAAAATATCCCAGATGGATTAGAAAAGAGAGATTGGAAATGATTGGTCAAAAAGTTTTACCATAGCAAAAGTTTTAAGGTTTGTATCAATATGAACATAAAATGCTTACATGTTTTTAGTATGTATATTTTTTTATCAAACGATTATAAATTTAAATGGCATTCTTTGTGATTTGTTAATTTAGGAATCAAGTGTATGGAATGCAAGAAAATCGATCTAAGAGTATGCCCATTCGAGAAATTATATATCAGCATGTAATCATATAGTAAGTTAACAATGTGTCCTTATATTTTATTTGACATTGTTTGGTTTTTTAACATGTAGGAAGGCAAAGATGGTAATTCGCCGGATGTTGGAACAATTTTCTTTGAAACATGAAAAAGGATAATAGGCTCATTGATCCCGCTGCAATTGAAAGACATGTACATTTAATTATTCATTTATGTTCACTTGAATTTTTGGCAAAAAGTTGCATTTATTTTTCTAGTTCATTTGTAAGCTGAAATTCAATAACTTATTCGATTGGAACCGACACTTATACCTTTAGAAGTAGTATAGAGATGTTTTGAATTTCAAAATCGTAGTCATGTCGTTGGCTTTGGAGGTGGAATAAAGACAAAGGTTTTGAGGTGAACAAATTCAAAAAGTGCACTACTAAATGAGTTGCGGGCCACTCGACAAGAGAACAAGTCTTTTCGAGAGAAGAATGAGGTTTTGAAGAATCGCTTGAACTCTATGAAAATTCAAATGCAACAAGTACTGCAACATTGCTTTGGACAATCTAATGCGCAAAGTCCATTATGTTCTCTCTTAAATTACCTTATTTATTTATAAGTTATTGCTTTTCATTTTGTTGTTAATTCACTAGTCATTGCACATTTATTAAGTAATCTTATGTATTTTGTGAACTTTACAGATTTTGAAGATATGGAAACAAAGAGATGCAATTCAAACTCAAACAAGTTATTTTGATTTTACGATAGTGTAAGCATTTTCTTGGATGGAAGGAACAAGATTGATGGGTTAAAAAAATTGAATGCTAAATGTTATTGATCTTGACTACTTTGAATATTTGTTTGTTTGGATAATTGTTCTTTTTTGAAGTTATATGAACAATCCTTTGTGGTAAATTAATTTAAATTTTGTATTATAGTTTGTGAATTTGTTGTTAGTTGAATGATTGCTATGAAAGTGGGTTGTACATGTGTCATTTAAATCAATGTGTGATAAAGTCCATGTAAATCAATTTAATTAGTAGGTCGTTGAAAATTATCGACGATAAAGATATTCATTGCCGCTAATGTGTATGACGACCAATTAAATGGTCATTATATGAATTTAATGATCAATATATTTATGATCGTTAATGACTTTTAACAACCGGATAGTAAGTCACTGAAGATTATTAATGACAAAGATATTGTGACCACTAATGATTTTAACGACTAACTAAATGGTCATTATATAACTTTAAAGATTGTTTTATTTCTGGTTGTTACTGAGTTTTAACGACCGGATTAATGGTCGCGGATAAATATCAACGACAAAGATTACGATGGTCATTAAATGGTCACTATATGGATTTAACGATCGGACATTTCTAGTCATTAATGACTTTTAACGATGGAATTACTAGCCGCTCAAGATTATTAATGAAAAAGATATTTCGAACCATTAATGTATTCGACGACTGACTAAATGGTCCTTATATGGTTTTAACGACCAGATTATTTCTAGTTGTTGATGACCAATAACGACGAGATTACTAGCCACTAAAGATTATCAATGACAAAGATATTTCTAGCCATTAATGTATTTGATGACCAATTAATTGTCCTTATATGGATTTAACGATCAGATTATTTATGGTCATTGATGACCAATAACGATGGGATTACTAGCCGCTGAAAATTATCAACTACAAAGATATTTATATCCATTAATGTATTTGACGACCAGTTAAATGGTCTTTATATGGTTTTAACGACCGGATTATTTTTGGTCGTTGATGACTTTTAACGGCCGACACCTTTAAGCCGTCATTATTGACTTTTAATGTCGGCATCTATAACAACGGGTGATGTTGGTTGTTAATTACCAATAACGATCGGAATTTGAATATTAACGACCAGCTTTCCCTTCTCTAATGATATGTGTTTCTTGTAGTGTTAGGATTTCCATGCTTTATCTATCTCTTCTAGTTAATTAGATTATTGGTTATAATTTTACTTTTCTATTTTAGTTGCAGAAGTTTTACTGTATGAACAATTTTTGTTTTCTAATTAATAAAATAATTAGTTTAATTTTTATGAACATGATTGCTATGTGTAATATTTTTCTTTAGAATTTAATGATTTCTAGGATGATTAGTGACTGTGTAGTGTAATCAATCCTTATTTCATTATTTTCTATTCGAATCGATTCTGAACTTTATGTTGAAGCAATGCATGTCATAATCTAGTAAACACCGTACGAAATATTAGATTATGCGATCTGCATGAATTGACCCGTGCTGGCGATTATGTAGTTTAGGGATTATAACTCATTGCATCTTAATTTCAATATAACTGGAGGCATGTCCATGCAGAATACTTTCGGGTTATTAATGTTTTAAGATAGTTGATTTACCCGTACGAGAGATCATATCTTTAGTGTCCTTATTCCGTCTAAAAACTAAATCTGAACTTTATATTTATGATTTTACACAAATTATAGATTGTTCTTATCATTGTAGATCATCCTAAGAACTTACACATCATTAATTTTAGATTTTACTTTTCTGTTATTTTTTACTTTTTGCACAACTTTTACCCAAAATCTAATGTCGTCTCTTATTAGCCTCTGAAATTTGATGGATAAGTAAACTAGTTCCTCGTGAGATTGACAACCTATATTTTTTATTTTATTATTTGAGTGATTAGTGCACTTGCTAGCTTACTGTTATCAATTTTTGCATCAAGTTTTTGGCACCATTGCAGGGGAACTATTCTTTACTTTCTATTCATATTTTATGCTACTTTGAGACTCTTTACTTTCTGTTTCCTTTTCGTTTGGTGTCTATGCATATTTCAAGCATGATTCTTTCACAAGTCATCTAATCTGGAGCCTTTGGATTGTGACAGTCAACATAACACTCGAAGCTCCAAAGTTCCTCTAGAATTTGATCCTGAGATCGAATGAACAGCGTGGCTACTGCGAAAGAACACGATGGCTGAACAACAAGAATGCCGTCAGATTGAACAGGAACGACCCCAAGTTGAGCAGGAAGAGAAAGAAGAAGAACTCAGCATGAGGGATTACATCTCAGCCAAATATTCGAACACTAACTCCAGCATTGTGATTCCAACAATCACAACAAATAACTTTGAATTGAACCCAGCCATTACTCACATGGTTGAAGTACATTGGTTCGGCGGAGCTTTTCATGAGAACTCTCATGATCATCTTGATAAATTTCTTTGCATCTGCAACACCTTTAAAAGTCCTAACATTTCTGTGGATGCATCTTGCTTAATCTTGTTTCGCTTTTCTCTAAGAGACAAATCTTTTACTTAGCTGAAGACTCTTCCTATAGGATCAATCAGAACTTGGGCGCAACTTGCAGATAAGTTCATCAACAAATACTGCCCACCTCAGAAAGCAGCAAAACTGAGAAACAAACTCCAATATTTTTGACAAGATGATGATGAAAGGCTATATGAGGCATTGGATAGATTCAAGGAACTCTTGCCCGGAGTTCCCGACAAGAAGGATTCTACAATGGCTTGTGCCAAACTGATAAAGATAAGCTAGACTCCTCAGCTGGAGGAACAATCATGGACAAGATGAAGGCACACGAAATATATGATATCATCGATGATGTGGCCCTAAAATCATGGCAATCTAAATGCAACCAGAAAGAAGAGAATAAAGCTAAAAGTGAATTAGTAGTGGCTCAGTTGGAGTCACTCAATAAAAAGTTTGAGATGCTTTTGAGTCCTTGTGATCTTTGTGGAGGAGGACACCCAAATATCCGAATGCCCAATTACTAATTCTTCTAATCACATTGAAGATGCTAACTATATTTCTAACTCTTTTTTTAGGTCGTCACAATTGGGAAACTCTTATAATCCAAATTGGCTTAATCATCATTTATTTTCATGGAGACAAAACCCAAGACAACATCCACCTCCACAAAACAACTTCCAACGACAATAATTTCAGCAACCACTCCATCCACAAACACAAGTTCAAAATAAGCCAAACTTAGAAGAGTTGATGACAAAGTTTATGACAACCATGGAAACCAAAGTTTCTAATCAAGATGCTTCTGTCCGCAATCTGGAAATTCAAATGGGACAGATAACAAATGTTCTCGTTGGATGCACACCAAGCACTCTTCCAAGCAACACCGAAAAAAATCCAAGACAAGAAGCCAAGGCTATCGCTTTACGGAGTGGAAAAACTCTAGCTGGATCAACGTTACAAACATCAAATGAAAACTCTAGGAAAGAAGCTGAAATTGAAGCGTCACATAATCTTACTATTGGTGGAGAGAGTTCCGCACTTCCAATTCGTAGTTCTAAAGGAAAAGAGCCAGCAACCATCGAGATACCAAGCAAATTGGGAAACTTGCCATTCCCACAAAAGCTGCACAACGAAGAATTGGATAAACAATTCTCTTGCTTCATTGAGATATTTAATCAATTGCACATTAACATTTCTTTTTATGAAGCGTTACAGCAAATGCCCAACTGATGTGAATAATGTGGAGTAGTGTTAACTTGCTGAATTATGGGTCAGAATTGAGATATTATGAATTTTATGAAATGTGCTCACACTCCTCACTTTCTCTTTACTGCAAGTGCACATGCCAATTGTAATAGACTCAAGTGTCATATCCATAGTGATTTGAAGGCTAAAGTTTCACTAACACAATCTAGACTAACCCTAGACTGTGACAAAAATAGTGAAATGGGAAAAAGTAAAAACAGATTTAAAATGTGACTAAGGGATAACTATTTTTGGTGTTTTGATAATCGATATGGACTGATATCTAGATGATAAGCTAAGAACTAAAAGGGATTATCAATCAATGAGAAGATTCTCCTAGGAATGGGGTTCATCTAATTCAGCTATGGATGGATTAGACCAATTCAGTAGTGCAAAGTCAAATCTGATTCAACCTGAAATATGACTGCTCTCACAGTTTAATTAATTTAGAACTAATCATTATATTCTCATATAAATATTAGTTAGGTTGAAATAGAGAGGATCCTCACTGATATCAAGTTATCATTAAGCACAGATTTGAGAACCTCACTGATTTTGCCAAACTCCTCTCAGATTTTAGCAAATCAGTAGGTCTGAAATTAACACCACAACCAAATCAACATTCATAATAATGGCACAATGGATTAAATCTTCTAATCAGAAATGTAATTAATCCAATTCTAATGCTAATGTTTCTTGGTTTATCTCTACACATCAAGGGGACTTAAAATTAGTCTCTCGACTATAAATTAAAATGAAGTCCACATCAACACTAGTTAACTGAATGCATTAGGCATATAATCATAGATTGGAATCTAATAATTACCATTGCTTCTTGGTTCATTTTTGAACATCAAGAGAACCACAAAATCAACCTTTCAGTTGCTAAAGAAATTTGGGTTACAATGACAAAACAGATTCCCAAATCAGAATCCAGAAATCAATATCAGATATCAGAAAAGGAACTCAATATGTTCATACTCCATCCATAACTAGAACTAGATTACTACCCTATCCTAGGAGAGCTGGGATTTAGCTCATCATAGTTACAGGCATTGATGCAAAACAGAGGGAAGATTCAATGCTAAACATTCTAAAAATCAGGAAGTAAAATCTGTCGACTGAAATCAGATGTAGCAGCAGCTTCTTCTCCTCAGCTCCTCCTTGCTCCTAGTCCAGCAACCTTGCTAATGGAGGCTCCCCTCTTTCCATCCAGATTTATCCAGCTTTTATATGTGGCTTCTGCACCCTTTGATGTAAATCAGAAGCTTCTATAGCTTGGAGATTCTGCCATCTGTCCAAGACTCAAAAATTCCAGCAGATTCTCCACCTCTTTGGACAGCTAATGAGTGGTCCCCCCTGCTTTTCCAGCCTGTTGCAGCTTTATGGTACATGCTAGAGGGACAAGAACAATAAGCATCAAAGTCCTTAAATAGAAATTAAATAAGTATGGATTAGGACAACATATATATCAACTCAATTATTAAGTATGGATACTGTTGCATAGAAATGGTAACTTTATGCCCCGGAATGGTAATATTGCACAACAATGATAACTTTGTGCACCAGAATGATAACTTGTTCATTGGAATGATAACTTTGCACAGATTATATCATGATTATCTAGATGTGATTAATTCAGAACAAAAAGGGATTTGGGACAAGTCAGCAACTAAAAATCAGCTCAATTAGCAAATGCACATTGGTGTTATGTAGAAATGATAACTTGCCCAAAAATAATAACTTGACACAGAAGTGATAACGTTGCAGATATGAGCAATTCAGAACCTTTGTGCACATGGAATTGAATACAAAATGAGTACAATATAAGCAAGGTTAGCTAGTAATCGCAATTTATTGCATTCTATGCATAATTGACCAAATGTAGGGCAAAATCAGGACTCGATACATATGAAATTAATTGAAAATGGAGTAAAAACATAATATGATCAGCTAGTGATCAAACTCCTCAAGCTTAGTCTTTTGCTTGTCCTCAAGCAAAACATTCAGATATTAAGAACAAGACTTGAATAAAATAGTTCACAAGTGAATTCAAATCCAGCTGATTGAAATCCAATGGGTTTCCTACTTTGCTAACACTCCATTCTTTCCAAAACCCAATTTCTAGCTGAGGAATCACAAAGGCTAAAGCAAATTTAAGCCATGAAAGAAGTATTAGCATTAATTGATTTGGATTTCAGGGATTGTCAACTTTACTATAGAGGTTGAATTACAAATCTCTTCATGAATAGATTTTGTACTGCTTAAACAGGTTTAAAACCTGATGTTTATTCATGATGATGCAATAAACATATTTGAGACCTGATTTTTATTCATGCTGGTCACAGGATAAAAATCCTGGTTTTATTCAGGAGGTTCCTTTTTGGAATTTTACTCTCTTTATTCATGCATGCATGCAATGCAAAATGTAACTTGTCACTTTTTCCTTTTCTCCAAGTTTTTTTTTCTGTTCTATTCATGAAGTGAGCAATAGTTCAAACTCAAGTAAGGTTTAGATCCCTTAGTGCAAATAGTCAAGTTTTCCTATTTAACATGGCAGCAAAAGCCTTGACTCCATTCTAAACTTCTTCTATCTTCTGACCAACTCATGAGTGTTAGCTAGCGTTACCCACAAAAAGAAAATTTTTAGCTGAAATTCAAGTTCAAATGCATCTGAAAAAGCAATCTGATTGAAGCAAAAAGACTAATAGCCAATTTGACTACTTGGTATTGGAGTGTACTAACTGTCATATTAAAGGATTTCACCCATTTTGAAGTTACAATGAAGGCAAGAATTGAGCTGAGCAATATCAGTGATAACTTGTGATAACTTGTTGAAATTACTGATAACCAGGTGAAAATAATGATAACTTGATAACAGTAATAACCTGGTGATAATTTATGATATGAGCTTTGAAATGAATTAAAACACGATAATGGAGTTCAGAAATGCACCAGGTTTCCTCCCCCAAGCTTGATTTCAGCACTGTCATCAGTGATGAGAAATATAGGCAAGGGAGAGGGATGGGAGGGTGTTTAATTCTTGAAATTGTGTGATTGGTTTCTTCATATGGTTCCTGCAGGTCAACCAGAGGCTTGTGTGATCCATACTTCCTGGTTTGCTATCAATTCTGCAGAGAACTGGAGAATTATCAATGAAGTTTGCAATATCAGATTTTGAAATCAGTAAAGTGCACAATTTGTCATTTTATATGAGGGTTGAGAAATGTAGTGAAATTTAACAATGGGAAATTTGGATAACTAATAAGAGTAATAGATCAGATATCATTTTGATAATTAAAGCATGGATTAGAAAATAATATCAGTTATCATTTAGTATTTCAGTGAGAAAAATCGGGTTTGAGGCTAAGGGTATTCCCTAGGTTGAAATTTAGGGGTAGATCTGATTCCTCTCTGATTTATTCCTGCAAAACAGAGAAAATTAGATATAAAATAGCTTGGGTTGCCTCCCAAGAAGCGCCCTACTTTAATGTCTTAGGCTAGACATTGTTTCAATTGAGTTCAGCTAGGCAATTGTGGTGGATCTATCAACAGCAGCACTTCCTTAGCTGAATTCACTGTTGTGGAGTTGTATAACTTCAATCTCTGTCCATTAACCTTGAATACATAAGAGTTATCATTGACAAGGTCCACAACTCCAATGGGGTATACTTTGTGGACTTTGAATGGTCCACACCATCTGGATTTCAGTTTTCTAGGAAATAATTTGAGCCTTGAGTTGTACAGCAAGACAAGATCTCCAACTTTGAATTCTTTCCTTAGTATCCTACTGTCATGCCACCTCTTTGTCCTCTCTTTGTAGAATTCAGAATTGTAGTATGCATTGAGTCTAATCTCATCCAATTCAGCCAACTGGAAAAGCACTTTCTGTCCACAAGAATGCATATCAAAATTCAGTACCTTGACAGCCCAATATGCTTTGTGCTTGAGCTTAATTGGCAAGTGGCAAGTTTTTACATAAACCAACTTCTATGGGGAGACACCAATTGGAGATTTATAGGCTGTCCTATAGGCCCAAAGTGCATCATTCAACTTGATACTCCAATCTTTCTTGGTTAATGAAATAGTCTTCTCCAAAATGGCCTTAATCTCCCTATTTGATATTTCAGCTTGGCCATTTGTTTGTGGGTGATAAGCTATTGAAACTTTATGCTTGACCCCATATTTGCTCAAAAGATTCTCAAAACTCCTTTTTATGAAGTGGCTGCCTCCATCACTGATAACCACTCTTGGCACTCCAAATCTTGGAAAAATAATTTCTTTGAACATCTTGATAACTGCCTTGGAGTCAGCAGCTACTGTGGGGATTGCTTCTATCCACTTGGACACATAATCAACAACCAACAATATGAATTTATATCCAAATGAAGTAGGAAAGGGTCCCATGTAATCAATGCCCCAAACTTTAAAAATTTCAACTTCCAGAATTCCCTGTTGTGGCATTTCATTCCTTCTAGATATTGACCTTGCTCTTTAGCACACATCATAGCTCTTGGCATACATGTGAGCATCCTTGAATAGAGTAGGCCAATAAAAACCTGATTGGAGAACCTTAGCAACTATTTTCTGGGTAGCCCCATGTCCTCCATAAGATGATTAGTGGCATTCATGAAAATATCTTGGAATTCAGTCTCTGGCACACATCTTCTAAACAGCTCATCAGGAGATTTCTTGAATAGAAGTGGATCATCCCAATAGTAGTCTTTCATGTCATGGAAGAATTTCTTCTTCTGCTGGTAAGAATAATCAGATGGAATGATTCCACAAGCTAGGTAGTTCACAATATCAACATACCATGGAGTTGGGGCAGCCGATATGGCCATTAGGAAGTCATCAGGAAATGAATCATTAATAGGAATTGTCGAAAATTCCTGAATTCCTTCCATCCTGGACAAATGGTCAGCCACTAGATTTTCAGTGTCTCTTTTATCCCTAATCTCTGCATCAAATTCTTGCAGCAATAGAATCCATCTGATAAGCTTTGGTTTTGACTCTTTCTTGTTGATCAGATGCCTCACAGTTTGATGGTCAGTATATACAATCACTTTGGCTCCAACTAGATAAGGCCTGAATTTATCAAATGCAAATACCACAACCAATAACTACTTTTCAGCGGTGGCATAATTGATTTGGGCTTCATCTAGAGTTTTGCTGGCATAACAGATAACATAATGCTTATTGTACTTGGTTTGTCCTAGCACTGCCCCTATTGCTTGGTCAGATGCATCACACATTATCTCAAAAGGCAATGGCCAATCTGGTGGTTGCACAATTGGAGCTGATATGAGGGCTTGCTTCAGCTAGTTAAAGGCCTTCATACATTCCTCATCAAAATTGAATTCAGCATCCTTTGCCAATAGCTTTGTGAGGGGCCTAGTTATCATTGAAAAATTCTTGATAAACCTTCTATAAAATTCAACATGGCCTAGAAAATTCCTCACTGCCTTCACATTCCTTGGAGGTGGCAGATTCTCAATGGCCTCAATCTTGGCTTTGTCCATCTCAATCCCTCTGCTGGATATAATGTGGCCTAGTACAACTTCCTCTTGAACCATGAAATGACATTTTTCTCAATTCAGAATTAGATTGGATTCCCGCACCTTTGCAAAACTTTTGTCAAATACTCTAAACAAGCTTCAAAAGAATCCCCATAGACTGAAAAATCATCCATGAACACTTTCATAATGTCTTCAATGAAATATGAAAAGATAGACATCATGCACCTCTGAAATGTGGCAGGGTCATTACACAATCCAAATGGCATTCTTCTATAGGCAAATGTCCCATATGGACATGTGAAGGTAGTCTTGTCCTGGTCTTGGGGATGGATAGGAATCTGTAAAATCCTGAATAACCATCCAAATAGAAAAAGTGAGAATGTTTGGCCAACCTCTCAAGCATTTGATCAATGAAAGGAAGTGGAAAGTGATCCTTCCTAGTTACCTTATTCAATTTCCTGAAATCTATGCACATCCTCCAACTAGTGACTGTCCTAGTGGAAATTAGCTCATCAGAATCTGATTTTACCATTGTAATTCCTCCTTTCTTTGACACAACTTGAACTGGACTGACCCACTCACTATCTAAAATTGAGTAAATGATTCCAGCATTCAATAATTTCAGAACTTCTTTCTTCACAACTTCCTTCATCACTGGATTCAGTCTTCTTTGGCATTCAATTGAAGGCTTGTAATTGTCCTCCATGGAAATTCTGTGCATGCAAATTGAAGGATTAATTCTCTTGATATCTTCAATTGAGTAGTCAATCACTTCCCTATATAATTTCAGTCTCTTCAGCAACTCCTGAACTTGCTTTTGAGGCAAATTGACATTGATAATTACTGGGAATGTGGAGTTCTCTTCCAGGAATTCATACTTCAGATTGCTGGGAAGAGATTTCAGCTCCAATTTAGAAGAGTTATCCTGAGTTGAATGGGTATAGAGTTCAGTAGTGAAAACTTCCTAAACCACATTCTGAATTTCTGACTTGTCCACTAATTTGAATGAATTCATCGTAGATTGACATGCCTTAGCTTCTGGATCCTCTAGTTTCTTTAAATGATCAAACGTAAGGCATCTTTGTAGAGGGTCTTCTATTGGAATTATTGCAGATACTTGCTCCACTATCTGATTTAATTGCCCATCTTCAAAATCTTCATGCTAGAAATTGGGGCTACTGATAACTTGAGCCAAGTTGAATTCTATTTTGTCCTCTCCAATCTCAAATGTTAATCTACCTTCCTTGACATCTATTACAGCACCTGCAATGGCTAGGAAGGGCCTTCCTAATAGAATTGGGGTGTTCAGGTCCTCATCCATGTCAAGTACAACAAAATCTACAGGGATGTAGAATTTTCCAACTTTCAGGGGTATGTCTTCAATAATTTCATGTGGATATTTGATAGATCTGTCAACTAGCTGTAGTGACATGTTGGTAGGCTTTAGATCTCCAACATTTAGCTTTCTGCACAATGATAAAGGGATTACACTCACTGATGCACCTAAATCACACATTGCCCTCTGAATTTTCCTATCCCAATTTCACAGGGAATTGAAAAACTTCCTAGATCCTTCAGTTTGGGAGGGAGTTTGTTTTGAATTATGTCTGACGCTTCTTCAGTCAAGTCTATGGTTTCATGCTCCATGATTCTCCTCTTCTTAGTCAAAATCTCTTTGAGAAACTTTGCATATGAAGGCATTTCCTGAATTGTCTCCACAAATGGCACATTAATGTATAATTTCTTTAGAATTTCCAGAAATCTTCCATACTATTGATCCTGCCTAGCCTTGATCAACCTTTATGGGAATGGCACTTGATCAAAAACTCTAGCCTTGGCTTCATTTTGGAGATTCTTGTTCTTGTTTTCCACCAAAATTTCTTCAGCTGGTCCTTCTGCAGGTTTTGAATTTGAATCTGCTTTAGTTGAATTGCCCTCAATGTGCTTCGATTCTTCAATGATCTTTCCACTTCTGAGCTGGACATCTTGGACTTGTTCCTTAGGATTGATTTCTGGTTGTCCAGGGAAAAATACAAGTGGCCTAGCAGAGGTGTTGGCTTGTTGGGCAATTTGATTCTCAAGAACTTTTTGATGGGCACTTAAAGTCTCAAACCTAGAGGTTAACTTCACCATTGCCTCTTCCTGATTCTCTTGCTTCATCAGAATTGTCTGCAGCATCTCCTCCATTTTTGACATTTGAGTGGCTTGAACTTGTTGCTCATATGGATGCCTTTGCATTTGAAGATTGGATGGTTGATATGGAGGTGGTTGATTCTTGGGCAAAATTTTGGGTTGCCAATTAAAATTCTGCATTGGAGATGACTGGTAGTGATTGGCCTTATATGAGAAGTAAGGGTGATTCCTATTTTCAGGTGTGTAGTACTCAGTAAGGAGTTTCACTCCATAATTTCTCACAACATTCACTCGGTCAATGGTTTGCTCATATTGCTGCATTATTAGATTGCAACTCTCTGTGACATGGCCTTGATTTCCACATACATCACACCTATTTTCAGAATTGGGTGTCTTGTTCACATTGGTTGACAAATTTAGCTTCTCCAAGGCCTTTTGCAAAACTTCTTCAATCCGAACAGAAAGGTTATTCACTTGATTCTCAGCTGGTGGCCTTCTTGTCCTGTCATGAGTGAGGAAGTGGTGATTCTTGGCAATATTCTCTATCAACTGGTAAGCTTTATCAATATTTTTAGAAGCAAAAATCCCTCCTACACCAGTGTCCAATGCAACTTTGTTAGGATAATTCAATCCTTTGTGAAAATAATTGACCAATTGCCACTTTTCAAATCCATGATGTGGACATGCCCTCAACAAACTCTGGAGTCTTTGCCATGCATCACATATGTTTTCTTGATCCAATTGATAAAATCTAACAACCTGGTCCCTATAGTTATCAGTTTTACTAGGTGGAAAGAATTCAGATAGGAATAACTGCACTATAGACTCCCAAGTTGCAATTTCTTCAGGTGTGAGGGTCTTGTACCAGATTTTAGCCCTGTCCTTGAGTGAAAAAGGAAACAACCTCATGTACACAACATTCATAGGAGTATTATTGAAGTGGACAGTGCTGCATATCTCTTTGAAGTTGTCAATGTGTAAGGCTGGGTCTTCAGTCCCTAATCCAATAAATTGATGTTGCCTTATCATTTTGACCAATGCTGGATTCAGCTGAAAAGTGACAGCAGGTGTATTAGCTCTATCCACAAGTTGTCCTCTGATATTACTGGGTGAATAACAATCCTTTAGTGTCTTGTGAGCAGCCATGTTTTGATTATTGACCTCTTCTTCAAAAATCTTCTTCTTGCTTCTTCCCTTAGCAATCTTCTTCTTCTGTTGAATCTCCTTTCAGGTTCTGGATCTGATAGGTATAAGCCCTCTTGATTATCCAAATCCTGCATAAATTGAATTTAGAAGTATCAAATTAAGAAAAAAAAGAAAACTGGACATAAATGGAAAATTCAGACTAATAACTTGTTAAAACTAAAAATTAGTTTGAAGATGGAAATGATAACTAGTCTAAAACTAATCTAAACTATCTAAGTTAATCTAATTAGCCTCAAATCCCCGGCAACGGTGCCAAAAACTTGATGTGAATAATGTGGAGTAGTGATAACTTGCTGAATTATGAGTCAGAATTGAGATATTATGAATTTTATGAAATGTGCTCACACTCCTCACTTTCTCTCTACTACAAGTGCACAGATCAATTGTAATAGACTCAAGTGTCATATCCATAGTGATTTGAAGGCTAAAGACTCACTAACACAATCTAGACTAACTCTAGACTAAGTGACAAAAATAGTGAAATGGGAAAAAGTAAAAACAGATTTAAAATGTGACTAAGGGATAACTGTTTTTGGTGTTTTGATAATTGATATGGACTGAAATCTAGTTGGTAAGCTAAGAACTAAAAGGGATTATAAATCAATGAGAAGATTCTCCTAGGGATGGGGTTCATTTAATTCAGCTATGGATGGATTAGACCAATTCAGTAGTGCAAAGTCAAATCTGATTCAACCTGAAATATGACTGCTCTCACAGTTTAATTAATTCAGAACTAATCATTATATTCTCATATAAATGTTAGTTAGGTTGAAATAGAGAAGGATCCTCACTGATATTAAGTTATCATTAAGCACAGATTTGAGCACCTCACTGATTTTGCCAAACTCCTCTCAGATTTTGGCAAATCAGTAGGTCTGAAATTAACAACACAACCAAATCAACATTCATAATAATGGAACAATGGATTAAATCATCTAATCAGAAATGTAATTAATCCGATTCTAATGCTAATGTTTCTTGGTTTATCTCTAAATATTAAGGGGACTTAAAATCAGTCTCTCGACTACAAATTAAAATGAAGTCCACATCAACACTAGTTAATTGAATGCATTAGGCATATAATCATAGATTGGAATCTAATAATTATCATTGCTTCTTGGTTCATTTATGAACATTAAGAGAACCACAAAATCAACCTTTTAGATGCAAAAGAAATCAGGGTTACAATGACAAAACAAATTCCAAAATCAGAATAAAAAAATCAATATCAGATATCAGAAAAGGAAATTAATATGTTACATGACTAGAACTAGATTACTACCCAGGATTTAGCTCATCATAGTTACATGCATTGATGCAAAACAGAGGGAAGATTCAATGCTAAACATTCTAAAAATTAGGTAGTAAAATCTGTCGACTGAAATCAAATGTAGCAGCAGCTTCTTCTCCTAAAAAATCAGAAGCTTTTATATGTGGCTTCTGCACCCTTTGATGTAAATAAGAAGCTTCTATAGCTTGGAGATTCTGCCATATGTCCAAGCCTAAAAAATTCCAGCAGATTCTCCGCCTTTTTGGACAGATAATGAGTGGTCCCCCTTGCTTTTCCAGCCTGTTGCAGCTTTATGTTACCTGCTAGAGGGACAAGAGCAACAAGCATCAAGTCCTTAAATAGAAATTAAACAAGTACGGATTATGATAGCATATATATCAACTCAATTATTAAGTATGGATATTGTTGCATAGAAATGGTAACTTTATGCACCAGAATGGTAATACTGTACAGAAATGATAACTTTGTGCACCGGAATGATAACTTGTTCATTGGAATGATAACTTTGCACAGATTATATCATGATTATCCAGATGTCATTAATTCAGAATAGCAAGGGATTTGGGACAAGACAACAACTAAAAATCAGCTCAATTAGCAAACGCACATTGGTGTTATGTAGAATTGATAACTTTGCACATTGAAATGATAACTTGCCCAAAAATGATAACTTGGCACAGAAGTGATAACTTTGTAGATATGAGCAATTCAGAACCTCTGTGCACATGGAATTGAATACAAAATGAGTACAATATCAACAAGGACAGCTAGTAATCACAATTTATTGCATTATATGCATAATTGACCAAATGTAGGACAAAATTAGGACTCGATACATATGAAATTGATTGAAAATGGAGTAAAAACATAATATGATCAGTTAGTGATCACCAGCTACACAAAATTTCTGAAAGATGTCTTGTCCCGTAAATGGAAGATCAATTTTGAAGGTATCGTGAAGATGACGCCCCAATGTTGTGCAGTTTACAAAGAATACCTTCCGACAAAGATGGGCGATCCGAATAGTTTTACCATACCTTGCACAATTGGAGATTATGATGCGTAAAATGATGTAGCAAAATAAAATTTCTAACAATGGTATTTTTGAGAATTTTTTCAATTTTTTTTGCATACATAGGAAAATAAAAAGAAAAATAAAAATGCAATGAATGAAATGCAAACTCCCCCGAGCTTGAACCAGACACAGTGTTAGCAAACAAAGGGAAGGGATACAAGCTCAAAAAAAAACAAAAATGAAGAAATGAAAAATAAAGAAAAGGGAAAAGACACAACCGGGTTTACTGCCTGCATGGCGGCTAAGGTGGGTGGTAGCCGAAATATATGTGGATGCAGGGTCTTGGCCGTGGAAGGAATGGCATCACGACTATAACAATTGGCTGTATTATATGTCGATGCGGTCTCGGTCGTTCAATGATGGAGTTTCTCGATCGTGACACAGCGAGGGGAAGTTGGCGGCTGATATGGAGTCATCATGTCCGGCGCAAATGAGGGAGAGAAGAATGGCTGCGAAGCTGTGGTGGTCGATAACGTGCTTGGTGAAGGATCGGTGGTACCTGCGTACATATGCATCAGGTAAGTATTTATAGAAAATAAATGGCCGTGAACTTACCTTTGCTGAACAGCCACGTCAATTAGAATAGGAGCACCAAACTATATTGCCCTATTTTGCACGTGATATGTCTTGTCACGTCGGATAGTTAGGCATTATCGTGTCTACGGTTGCTGCGTATCGACCGTGAAAAGGACGTCGATGAATATGCTACTTCAGAACGGCCGTGATGTGCGCAAGGGAGAAGGAAGATGGCTGCAACAGTTGTTGGTGAAGTGCCTCGTAAGGAGGTCTCAGCCGCAATATATATATGTCGGTGAAGAGAGACTCAGCCAGTATGAAGAAATGCCGATGAACCTCGGTAATGAGTCTCGGCCGTGAAATGTGGCTCTCGGCTGTTAGAATGAGAGTGATGCAATGTTGTGGAAGATTGACGTCTTGGATGCAAATGACATAGAGAGAGGGAAAGTTGGTGGCCGGTATGAAGAAACATCCGGCGCAAGGAGGGACATAAACGGAGGTTGGAGATCGGCTTCGTGTTCATCTACAACACAAATGCAAGGGTAAGTATTTATAAAACAATAATGGGCGCCAACTTACCTGCACTGTTGTGACGATCGGTCACATCGACTGGAATCCGAGCGCCAAGTGTAGTGCATGCATGTAGTGTATAGGATAGCTCGATTTGGTCAATCAACTCGTCTTCGCAGATTTTGCACCCGGTACGTCTCGTCTTGTCGGGCAATCAGGTGAATTGTACTCATCGTATAGCATTTTACGCCCGTGATGTGTCATGTCATATGTATGCCAGGTGATTTCAATGATACGCCCGTAAGGTGATTGGATTTGGCGGCAACAACAAATTTTCAAATAAATTAGTTATGCTTAGATTTTCACTCAAGTCCCGCAACAACAAATTTTCAATAAGATAAGAGAGAGAAAAAGAATATACAAAAATAAATATGAATAAATACAAATAATGAGTCATGGTTAAACTGTGTAAATAAGTTTAAAAATATTTTGTCGACAGTGGCTAAAATGATTTTTTTTTTCAAAAGTCGATAATTATGATTCAAAAGATATAAGTGAAGTTCATAATCAGAAAACAATACTGAAAGGTTTAATAAAATTGTCTCAATATTCTGTAATGAAGGTGCCACATTTATGAAAAAATCCTTTCTTCAAAAATATTATTGAAGAATAGGTCGTAATCTCGGTCTAGGGAGGAAAATAAATGTCCGTCATCATACACGATGTAAAATTTTTGAGAAAGGGTCCTGTTGTCGTCAAATGTTAAACTTCCAAAAGTCAATGTGGCGATAAAAACTTTCAAAAATTTAGAGATATGTCATGCCATAACAACTTTGAAAATCAAAATCTCAAACTAAATGTGGCATAAAAGATAATTTATTTCAAACTTTAAGACACCAACAAGTTCAAAGAAATTAATCATCAGTAATTAGTCATTGGGGCGCCAAACATGGAGTATTTATTTTACGGTCGAATAAGAACAAGAAGCCAATATGAAAGTCAGGTAAATTCTAGGCATAATCAAGGAGAAAAATCAGGGTGATATAAGAAATTTGCAGAGAAAAACATATGGTGATAAGCAAAATAGTTAGGCACAAAAATCATGGAGAAATACAATTAGAATTTAGAAATCAGATTGGGCGCCATATAAGAAAGACAATTCCAAAAATTATTGGCGTAATATGAATTGTGTTTGGTAATAAATCGGCGTGATATCATGGAGAGAGAGAAAACAATAAAGTTTGATTCACGTAATCTGTCATCATTAAATTAGAAAATTGCGGGCGTAAAGAGATAAGCGCTGCTAGGCATAATCAGGAAAAATCAAGGTGATATTATGAAAATTTGCATGCGCCAACCCCTAATTATAGGATCACGGATAGAGAACAAAATTGGCATTGGGTGCAATTTCATGGAGAGAAGAAATATGAATCTTCAGTTTTACGCCATGTATAGAAGAAACATGACCGTAATTAAAGGGGCATTACCATAGATAGAACAACACTTGGATTGGGCACCAAAGGAGAAAGATCTGGCAATATGGGCGCAAAAAAATAGGAATCATATCCTTCGGTTTTGCGCCATATGATGAAGAAAATCAGCATGAAAGAAAAAAATCCAGACATGGCGGCCGTAATTGAACGTGCATCATGATAACGAGATAAATTCAGAAGTTGGAGCGCAATATGATAAACAAATAATCCAGGCGCAATATCAGAAAATGATAATCCGGTAAAAATTAGAATTTACGAGCGCAATATTTGGAGGAAAGATAAATTCAGTGTAATAAATTGAGTTGGACGACGTAGATGGAGAAAGAAATGCTAGGCGCGATCAGGAAAATAATGAGGGTGATATCATGATAAAAGAAATCTTGCAAAGAAAAATTGAAGCGTCAAACATGGTAAACAAATTCCAAAATTATATAAAGAAGAAATCAAATCAGTTCAATTTTATGTCATATCAGGTAGAGAAGAAAAATCAAACGAAATTACAGGCGCAATAAAGAGATGAAATCGGACATTGAGGCGCAATATCAGAAGAGAATAATCTAGCAAATCAGCCGCCATATCACGGAGAGAGAAAAATCGAAAGTTATAGATGCAATATTTGGAAAGATAAATTCAATGCAACCAACAATTAATAGAAACTTAGTTGGACGCCATAGAGAGACTCAGATATCTACCGTAGAGAGACTCAGATATCATATCATGGAGAAACAAAATCCAAGGCGTAAAAAATCTTGACGTAATCAGCGCATAGGAGGAACAAGTCCAAATTATAAGAATGAAAGAAAAAAAATTGACAATGAGTAAAATCGGCGTGATTAACCTTGGAACTTGAGGCGCAAAATTCAGAGAAAATCAATTACGCCCGAAAAGAAATTAAACACATGGGCGCCACAGGTCATGCACTAATCAGATTCTTAAACAATCCAAGGCGTAAAAGAAATGAAAGAAATATCTCAGAGACAGATTTGCTTGGCCGCCAAACAAAAGCTATCCACATCTCGATCGAAATTATATTAACATGTTGAAGGTTCGAAATAAAACCTCAGGCGCAAAACAAAAAGTAATTTTAAAAGGTTTCGGCTGCTAAAGAACCAAGAGATCAGAGAACGATTAATAAAAGAAATCAAAAGCTTGATTGGTATAGGGCACAAGACAAATAAAAATTATGAGAATTGCTGCTGTCAAATGAATAGAATAGAGGCGCAAAAGAAACTTGGTTATCTTGACAAAAAGGGGCGCAAAACATAAGGCGATCAACAACGCCAAAAACTTGATGGGTAAAATGATATAGCAAAATAAAAGCGCTAGCAAGTACACTAGTCGCTCAAGTAATATAATAAAAGGAGTAACGAGTGTCAAACCCGCGAGGAATATTATTAATTCAATATATGAATTTATAAATTAATAAAAGAAGAAAAACATAGATTTTGAAAATAAGTTTTGTAATTATAAAATAAAATAGAGAAAATAATATAATAGTAAGATAAGATAATGGTACTGAAGTTAGGTCTTAAGAAGAAAATACATCAGGATAAATATTTGAAGTATAAAAGATAAATTTAATCTTGGAAGATGGATTAGAGTTACCCTAAAATAGTAATCTACATGATTAACTTGCGGTCTTCACGACTGGCATCCCCTCAACCTAAGCATGCAGAACTATCTAAATTTAATAAGAATTGAAGTCTCCACAATTGTCATCCCATCAAATCATATTAAAATTAAGATGCATTAAGTTGGATTCCCTAGACTATTAATCACTCCACAAACAGGTTTAGATTAATAGATCACACAAACTTGATTCTCCACACACTAGTTACCAAATTTATGTCAATTATTAATTTCAAGTAAAATCAATTAATTTAATTAATGAATTATGAAATCAAATAGTCCACAAACCGGTAATTACTTAACTTAGAAATCCCAATAATTAAATCAAAAGCACTAAGCACAATTAATTAATTGATATGAAAAGATTAAAACAAATAATATAGGGTCCAAATAGTTTTCCTTCAATTAATAATCTCCTAAAATATAAAATATAAAAACATGAAGTTCATCCTAGAAATTTTGCAGAGATAATAAAACAATAATAAAAATTGGAAGAATTACACCCAGATAATAAAAGGTCGAAGCTTGGGATCACGGGCAAACAGTCGGGCAGCCTTTCGGACTTGATTAGAGTCGCGATCAACCTCCAGCCATCGCACCTCTCTCCTCTCAATCGTAGCCTGCAGAGCTCATGACTCAACTATAGAAGAAACATGAACTTCAAAGCACGAATTGGGATGATAGCTTCTTCATGTATTTATATGTGCGGATGGTCTTCATGCATATCACGGTCGATAATATCATACGGCCGAGTTTAACCTTATGAGATAAACTTTACGACTTTTAAATCTCGGCCACCGATGCTGATAAAATTTTGGTTAATGATAAAACCTTATCCGTTTTGCACCCGGTGATAAACTCATCTTTTATTCTCGACCATCAAAACTTGGTTAATGATTATGTTCTGCACCCAATGATTGGTTGATGATCATGACATGTCTCTATCCTTGCTTAATGATAGAGTTTTTCACCCAATGAGGTTAATGGCCGATGATACTTAGTTAAGGATAAAACTTCTTTGCTTTCTTCGCCCAATGATTCTCTTCACGGTTGGATTTTACGACCGATAATCTCCATGGCTCTTGATTGATGATGGTGTATTTCACCCCATGATTTCCTCCATTGTTTGTCTTGTGCCCGTAAAATTTCCTTTAGTGTTTGTATTATGCCCGCAAAATCCAGAAGGATAAATTTTTTTGCCCGAAGATAACGTCTAGCTGATAGAAGTTTATCTTACTTTTACACCAGTAAGAACTTCTTTTAGATAAGATTTTGGCCGACAAACTTAAGCTAACAACTTGGCGTCCGATAATTCAACTTGATAAAATTAGTTTGGCGTTCGATCCTTGAGCTCGAAGTGATATTATCCCGTGTACTTGGCTTTCCCTACACAATAATTATCAAAATTTAATTAATTCATCCATGATTAAAATATTCAGAGAATTAATAGATAGACTCGATAAATTCGGAATTACCATTAAAAGTGACCTAAAATGATGCATGTCATGATTAAATTATAGAAAAATTAATTGAAATAATAATCTAAAATACGTTATATTTTGCATGAATCAGATTATCATTGTTTATGGAGAACTTGTTCCTACGTCTGTGCTACTTTAGATGGCTGATCAATCGGTGAAGAAATCGAAGGGATTTTTAGAGGATGTCTTGGTAAAAGTAGACAAATTCATCTTTTCAACAAATTTCATTGTCTTGGACATGAAGGCTAGACCAGAGGCTCCTATCATATTGGGACGTCCATTCTTGACCACGGGAAATACTCTCATCGATGTCCAGCAAGGAAAACTTACACTTTGAGTCGACAATCAGGATCTCAGTTTTGATATGAAAACCTCACTTCAAAATTCTGTGGACTATTTCCTCATGTTCCTCATGTTTTGCTATCAAGAGTTTTGAAGTTGAAATTCATGATGAAATTGATGACATGGTCTCTAATATTGTTAATGATCCATATATAGGTGTCGAAGATACCGATGTTGAAGATACAACTACCGAGATACGAAATCCATATAAAGAAGAGCTCACAATACAGCAAGAGGAGACTACACTTTCATCACCGCAACTTGAACTTAAAGAATTGGCTTCACATTTGAAATATGCTTTTCTTGAGAATGATGCATATCCTATTATTATCTCCTCCGCTCTTACAGATGATATGGAACGACAACTTCTGGAGGTACTACAAATCCACAAGAAAGCCATAACATAGTCTATCTCGAACATTAAAGATATCTCTCCTACTATTTTTCAGCATAAAATCATATCTTGATAGAGGAAGATGGACATCCAGTTCCTCAATTTCAACGAAGGCTTAACGCCGCATTAAAGGACATCATTAGAAAGGAAATTATCAAGCTCTTTGATGCCGAGATTATCTATGCCATCTCAAATAGCCGCTGGGTGTGAGTCCAGTTCAGGTAGTACTGATGCATGCAAAATGTAACATATTTTAGATTATTATTTTAATTAATTTTTCTATAATTTGATCATGGCATGCATCATTTTAGACCACTTTTAGTCATAATTCCGGATTTATCAATTTTTAGTATTAATTCTCTGAATATTTTAATTGTGGATGGATTAATTAAATTTTGATAATTATTTTGCAGGAGAAATCGAATATATGATTATCCGAGAATTATATTTGATCAATCCGATTGGACGTATCGGCCGAAATTCCGAAGATTTATCTTTATGGCCGAGATCTCCAATTCAAATGTATTTATCGCTCGAGAACTCCAACACCGATTCAAAAGAATTGTTACGGCCGATAACTCAAATGAAATCATCCTTTTGGCCGAGATATGAAGGGGTAAAGATAAAATTGTTTGGGCGTAACGAGATTTGGAGGGAGTAAAAGGGTTTATCTCTTTGAGCGTAAAGATAAAAGAATTTCGTTACGGCCGATATTTGAAGGGGGTAATGGCAAGGAAATGTTGGTTTTGGCCGAAATTCAAAGGGGGTAACAATTAAAAGGATTTATCTTCGGCCGAGTTTATCTCGTAAATTTAAATTCATCCGTACGATATTTTACGACCGTGATCAAATTGAAGGTCGTCCGCACTTATAAATACGTGGAGAATCCATCATTTCAAAGTGTGCTCTGAAGTTCAGGTTTTCTTCCACGATGAGTCGTGAGCCTGCAGGCTACGACCAAGAGGAGAGAGGTGCGACGGTTGGAGGTTGATCGCGACCCTGATCAAGTCCGAGAGGCTGCCCGACTGTCTGCCAGATTCGAGATCTCTATTTTGGGTGTAATTCTTTTAATTTTTATGATTTGTATTTTATTATCTCTCCGGAATTTCTAGGATGAACTCCATGTTTTTAGGATTATTATTTTAGGAGATTATTAATTGAAGGGAAATGTTTGGACCCTATTTTATTTGCTTTAATCTTTTTTGATCAATTATTAATTGTGCTTAATGCTTTTATATTAGTTAATTTTCTGAATTAGGCTATACCAGTTTGTGGAGTGTTTAATTTCAGAATTCATTATACTAATTATAATTGATTTTATTTGGAATTAATAATTGACATAAATTTGATAACTAGTATGTGGAGAATCAAGTTTGTGTGGTCTATTAATCTATACCAGTTTGTTGAGTGATTAATAGTCTAGAGAATTCAATTTAATGCATCTTAATTTTAATATGATTTTGGGGGTACCAGTCGTGGAGACTTCAATTCTTATTAAATTAAAATAGTTCTATATGATTAGATTGAGGGATGCCAGTTGTGAAGACCACAAGTTAATCATGTTAGATTACTTTAGGGAGACTCTAATCCATCTTTAAAGATTAAATTTATCTTTTATGGTTCAAATATTTATCCTGATCTATTTTCATCCTAAGACCTAACTTCAACACCACTATCTTATCTTTATCTTATTTTCTTTATCTTTTAAAACTCATTTTCAAAATCCATGTTTTTTTCTCTCTTATTAATTTATAAATTCAGATATTGAATTAATAATATTCCTCGTGGGTTCGACACTCTTACTCCTATTACTATATTACTTGAGCGACTAGTGCACTTGCTAACGATTTTATTTTGCTACATCAAGACAACGCATCAGTACCGGAGAAAGGAGGTATGACGGTAGTGAAAAATAAAAATAATGAACTTATCCGTAGAGAATTGTGACCAGTTGGCATGTATGCATGATTATCACAAGTTGAATGACACCACACGCAAGGATCACTTTCCTTTACCCTTTATTGATCAAATGCTTGAGCATATTTCTGGTCACATCTTCTATTGCTTTTTAGATGGATATTCATGATATAATCAAATTGCAATTGCACCCGAACATCAGGAGAAAATGACATTCACATGCACATATCGAACCTTTTCTTATCGAAGGATGCCATTCGGACTTTGCAATGCTCCAGCAACCTTTCAACATTGCATGATGTCGATTCCGATGATATGAACGAGCAAATCCTTGAAATTTTCATGGATGATTTCACTGTCTTCGAGAACTCTTTGGATAACTATTTATATAACTTGTCCTTAGTCTTGCAGAGATGTGAGGAAACTAATCTCGTCCTAAATTGGGAAAAATGTCATTTCATGATGAAGGAAAGAATAGTTCTTGGTCACAAAATTTTTGAGAAAGGCATCGAAGTCGACGAGTCCAAAATTGATATCATCGCCAACATTCCTTCTCCTACAAATGTCAAGGCCATCAGAAGTTTCCTCGGACATGTTGGCTTCTACCATCATTTCATAAAAGACTTTTCAAGTATCTCAAAACCACTCACTGCTCTCCTTATGCCAAATTTGATTTCAATTCAGATTGTTTAGAGGCATATAATTTGTTAAAGGAGAAATTGATTTCTGCTCCTATTGTTGTCGCCCCAGATTGGAGTCTTCCTTTCGAACTCATGTGCGACGCAAGCGATGGAGTGATTGGAGCAGTGTTGGGACAACGACACGATAAGATTCTCCGTGTCATCTATTATGCTAGCCGCACACTCACCCCCACCCAAATCAACTACGCGACTACGTACGGAAAAAGAATTTCTTGATGTGATTTACACATTTGACAAATTTACACCTTATCTGATTTGTTCTAAAGTTGTTGTCTACACTGACCATGCAGCCATCCACCATCTGATGATGAAGACAGATGTCAAGATAAGATTAATTCGTTGGATATTATTGTTATAAGAATTTGACGTTGAAAATCAAGGATAAAAAGGGGACAGAGAATTTAGTTGCTGATTACCTCTCTCGTCTGGACCCACTGAAGAAGACATTGACATCTAGGAAGAGTTCCACGATGAAAAGATTCTGGCCGTATTTGCAATTAATCATAAGTTGGAACCAACGCCTTGGTTTGCAGATTTTGTCAACGATCTTGCACTACAAGAAAACTGCCAATTAACGATGCCAAATAGCGTCTCAATATGTAGTGACGCAAAGTCGACGCCATGAGCGCTGCTATAGCGTCTCAGTTGAGTCCCAATCTGGTGACGCTACTTGCCTCTAAATAGAGTCACATTAGGGTTATCGTAGCGTTTCGAAAAATAGATGCTAACGAAGGCACCATAACGACGCCAATTAGCCACTATTATTGCACGCCATAGAGCGAAACTGCGCGGGAGAACCAAGTTGTTTTAGCATCGTCATCGTTCGACGAGACTTGAGCGTCACAGACATTGAGACGCTATCCGGACGCTAGATAGGAACTGTTACGGGCACCGTACGTTTGCGCGGTTTTGGCGCCGACTTATGCGACGCTAAAGTGGTGTCACATATAACCCGACGATATGTAGACAGCAACGTAACAACATATTCCTCTTGTTGCTTACACATGTAACACATACAACGCTTAATTGACACTATTTTAACACTCACTTGACGTCTCATAACTATATATGTTTGAGAAACATATATGTTAATTAAAAATAGATAACTATATATATGCTATTTATATTTATATAACTATATGTTATCAATTTTGACACAACTCCGTATATGTTGATATATATTATCTATACTATACTTTAATGAATAAATAAATTAAATATTATATGTGTACCTTCAACATATAATATGTATTCCTAGATAATTACTTATATATGCCTATATCATAGGAGTGTTCCTAAATATATAATTTATATTACTTATACATACAATATATAGCATATCTTAATTATACATATATTATTTTTATATTATTAATCATGGAATTACGATGGTTGAATTAAGTGACATGATATCCCACTTATGCATACAAAATACCCACTTTAGCGCCACAATGTTGGTAGACATTACAAAGGCAATATTGACGTCTCCAGCGTCGCGCCTTTGAGACGCTAAGATCATGGAGATGCTACGTCGACGCTTGAGTGTCACTAATATGTTTTAGCCACATGTTAGAGTCTCTATAGTGCCTCCGTGGCCAACTTTGTATTACACCCACTTAATCGGGAAACTTTTAACATATAAATACACATATATACTTATGTTTATATGTAACATGTACACATATACATATTATTATCACTTAATCTCACAAATATAAACGTATACATATGCATATATACTTTTAATACGTATACATATACACGTTATTGTCACTTAATCTCGCACATATATAGACATATAGATACATGTATATACTTTAAATATATGTATATATATATACTTATATATATATATATACATATATATACATACACATATATACTTATAAACTTATAATATAGACGTAACACATGTATTTATGAAATACATATGAACTACATATCAATATACCCTTATAGTTTATATATATAGACCTAACATACATGCATACATACATTATATATTTATATATAGATATGTAAGCAAATTAATATATATAAATACATTCATTATATATATACATACATATATGTATATACATACATATATGTATATATATATATATATATATACACACATATATACTTATAAACTTATAATATATTCGCAACACATGTATTTATGAAATACATATGAACTACATATGAATATACACTTATAGTTTTTATATATATAACTAACATATATGGAAACATACATTATATATTTATGCAGATACGTAAAACAAAATTAATATCGCGTCGATATATACGCGGCGCCAATATGGAGTCACATGGGCGGCTAAGGAGCGTCGCAACCTTGGCGATGCTAAAAATTGACCTTAAATCCCTAGCTTCTTCCCCATATTTTACTTTTCACTTTTTTACTATTCTTCCACTTCCACTATCGATGGTTGACGATCGATGACTACGACCTCCATCCTCGTCCTCCGGTGCCTTGCTCCAACCCCGCCGCCGCCTCCTCTGCCGACTGCGACCGCGACCGCCGGTTGTTGATTTCCCTCGAATCGATTGCCGACTGCGACCGTCGGCCTTGCTCCAATGCCACTACCCTCAGTTGCTGACTACGATCGCCGGCCTCTTCCACCTCCTCCGCTGCCCTCCGCCTCCTCCACCCTCTTCCACCACTTCCGCGGGCTGCCGCCCACTGCCCTCCGCCTCCTCCATCATGTTCCACCTCCTCCGCCCTCTTCCACCTCCTCTGCGGACCGTCGACCTCCGCCTCCGCCGCCCTCCACCTCCTCCACAGCCCGCTCTATGCCTCCTCTGCCTCCTCCATGGCCTAGCACCCTCCGCCTCCGCGGTCCGCCCTCCGCCGCCTCCCCTGTCTATGTTCCTACGTCCGGTGCCGCCCGTCGCCTTCCTCCATCGCCCTCCGCCGCCCGCCGCCATCCTTCTCCGCTTAAGAAGGTACTAGACCGTCATAGTTGATTTGCTACGTTTTAATCTAATACCATGTTAAGTGAATTACTAGTTAATTACTTGAAATTAATGTAATTCTTAGTTAATTACTTGAAAGTAATCTACTTCCTAGTTAATTTGCTATTTTTTAATCTAATACCATGTTAAGATAATTACTTGAAATTAAACTAATTCCTAGTTTATAGATGGTTGGGTTAATCATAACGTTAAGGATCTACATCCACATTCTTGGTAATAAAATGAGATTATGAAAAAAAAGAGACATCAGAAAATGATAAAAAAATTTATCAATATTTGGTCGATTCTGAATACGACGATCAAGTACTTGAAACATGTATTTTTGGACTTCATAACTTCAAAATCACATGTTTCAAGTACAAGATTTTATTGACATATGGCTTAATATTGTCCGTTACAAAAATGACAGTCAGATTGTAGTTGGATTCGTCGTTGGAAGGATAAACGTGGCATTATAACAGAAGAATATAAGGATGGTGTTGATGAATTTATTAATGTGGCATATCAAAATGAAGGTGTTGCTTCTTCATATGGCTAAATCTTATGTCTATGTCGGAAGTGCAAATGTTATGAGTGGAAAGTAAGATATGATGTGCAGAAAGATTTATATTACAATGGTTTCGTACTGACATACATAATTTTTTCTTTCATGGCGAAGAAAGATGGGCTAAAGAGACAACTAATGTAGATACCAATGTGGGCGAGTCGAGCAATCCGTACAGTGACATGATACGAGATGCAATGTTAGGAGAAAATGTTGGCGAAACATTGATTGAAGAAGACCCGAATCTTTCGGTTTCTAAATTTTATAATCTTCTCAAAGAAGCATATGAAGCTTTTATGGGATGGATGCATGAAACAAACTACACTTTTTGCAGTGGCACAACTAATGAACTTGAAATCAGAATTTAATATGAACGAAAGTTGTTTTGTCCGGATGCTTGCCATTATTAAGAGTATGCTTCCAACTTAAGAGAAATTACTGGGAAATTTTTACAAGTGCAAAAGATTGATGAGAGATTTAGGGTTGGAATATATTGATGCATGTCGCAATCATTCTATGTTGTATTATAAGGAAAACAACTCACTTATGAGTTGTTCTATTTGTGGCGAGCCCAGATACACCCGAGAAAGAATTCCCAAAGTTTGAAAAATAATGTGGCAAATGCAATTTTCAGATACTTTCCCATTGTTCCAAGATTACAAAAATTATTTCTTTTTGAAAAGAATTGCAGCATTTATAGTTGGCATAGAGAAGGGGCACGTGATGATCAAAATTCCATTACACATCCTTTAGATGCTGAGGCATGGAAATGATTTGATGCACTTCATTTGGCCTTTTTTGCAGAATCATGCAATGTTAGATTTTGACTTTGCACCGATGGCTTCAACCCATTTGGCTCATCAAGTACTGCTTATTCATGTTGGTCGATTTTTGTGAGACCTTATAATTTGTCTCCAAGCATAAATGGTCCCGGGCCCTTGATCTCCTGGTAAAAGTTTAGATGTTTACTTAAGACCTTGGATTGATGAACTCAACATGTTGTGGGAGGATGGCGTGGTTACCTATGACAAATTTAAAAAGAAAAATTTCATTTTGAGAGCCGCATTAATGTGAACCATAAATGATTTTTCAGCATATGGAATATTGAGTGGTTGAAGCACAAAAGGTAAACTTTCTTGTCCCTTATGTGGAAAGCATACAAAATCATTTTATTTGAAAAATTGTAGGAAATTTTGCTGGTTTGATTGTCATGGATGTTTTAGACATTGGAGAATTCGATGTGTCACGATCGAAACTCGTTTAAAAAGAATACAACAAAAAACACATTGCCTCCAACTCATTTGACGGGACAAGAATTGCTAGAGCAAGTAAACAAGTTTCATGAAGTCTCATTCAGATTGAATGCTCCGCCGCCGATGGGGCACATAGTTGAATCGTCACATAGTAGGCCATCCATTGGTGGGTCGGCTCCACGTATCACTCCAGGCACGTGTCACATAGTAGGTGATACAATTTTCTAAATTCTTTCTTGTGACAGTTGCTCCATTATCGACGGGGCACATAGTCGGGACGTCTCGATCGCACAACGATGATCGGCGTGTCACACTAAGTTATTTTCTGTATATTCCATAAATTTAAATAGGAAATAAATTTTATGTATTTATTTACGATGACAGTTGCTACGCCACCGCCACCACTGAGATTACCAGATGCATCACCACATTCTAGCATTGGCGAGTGACATCTTACCCCTCGTTAATATATTTATTATTATTAAAATTATATTTCTCATTTAATTACATTAATCATTTTTTTAATAATGTCAGTTGCTACGCTGCCAATAGCACAAGCACCCGACTTGTCATATTCTGACGAGCTGACTGCCACAGATCATGCAGCGATAGGCATCACTCGAGGTGAGAACTTTACTATACATATATCAATTATCGCTAGTTTAATTTGGTATGAAACTAATGATTTATTTTGTAATAGGGCCTGTAGATGATGTTGGACCTTCTCAGCCTACTCCAGCTATAACAGGTGATGATTCCTCTTCGACAGATGAAGAGGGATTACACGATAATGCGATGGTCACTGCGAATAATATTGCTCGGTCGTAAATTAAATATGTTGTAAAAATTTTATTGTAGTTTTGCTTATCATTGAAAATTAATTCTTCTTTATAATTTGCAAGACCACTTTCATACCCAGGATGTCAATGCTCTCTTTCTTTCCCACTTGCCGGAAGGGGTAGGATCGTGGAAAGATGTCCCAATTCAAGTGCGTAATGACATCTTTCGAGCCTTTACGGTATGTTATTCTATTTGGGTTACATAATTTATTTTATATTATTTTTAAATTACTAAGTTTTATAGTATCGTGTAGGAGACAAATCAGTTTCATCCGGATCTTAGTTTAGGGACGATCCGGAGAGCTTTTAATGAGGTGTCTACGAAATGCCTCCGAAATCGATTGTACTAGTTTCGCAAGGTCGTTACATCCGTTGGCCTCACTTTGGAGCAACGCATATAGAAATGCTCACGGCATATTAGGCGCTCGGTTTGGGATCTTTAAATTATTTTTATTAAATTTATAATTTTTGAAATTCTAAGTATTTGATGTTCATAAAGGATGGATGAACAATGGCAAAGGAAGTCGAAAAAGGCAAAAGTTAACCAACTTTCGAAGCCCGAGGCCCACATCCACATAGGTGGGTCGATGAGATTTGATGAGAATCGACGACGTATGGTAATTTACATACAAATTTGATTATTCAAACTTTTAACTTATACTTATATTTATAAAATTTGAAACACTATTGCAGGAGGAGAAACAAGGCGGTCTTGTGGACTTTCGCGTGGTCTACGAGGCCACTCATAAGAGTTCGATTATGCAAAAATTATGTGAAGCCCCTTCCACTATCCTACAAAATGTTTTCTGATGTTGGATCTTTGGATAGGTTCGATTGCTATTGATTTTTATGCTTCAATTTGCATACACACGAAAGAAGAGCAAAAGGGTTTTGTGCAAAAATAACAACTCTTGGTTGTGTCAAAAATTCAACACAAGATCTATTTATAATTTCTATGTAAAATATTGTAACACCCCAAAATTTCCACCCTAAAAGCTAGAGGGCAATTAGGTCATTTCGATAGTGCTAGCCTATTCACCATCACTTAAATACAATAATATAATTTAATAACAATGTAACAAAAACTAATAATCATTTAAAATAAGATAAAGTCATTTGTTTAGCCATAGAACAAAGGAAAATTCATTATTTCATTAAACTCTTCTAAAAAGAAACTCTAGAGACTCATGACTCATTTGTTCCTATACCATGTGCAACTTAGCCATCATTAGTTGTTCAGCCATCCATCCAAGCATTATAACCCACTGGATTCCACTGGACTACTATACTAATGATGGAATCCAAGGATATTACAGTAGGCTTACCTTGCCTCAGTAATATCCTCCGGGTTGCTTTATAACCCATTGTATTCCACTTTCGTGGTCTCCTTTTAGTTCAAACAGTAATTAGAGAATCAAGTCGTTGCCCTCCAATAGACTAGCTAGGCCTTGGAGCCGTGTCACGCCTTGATGAGCTAGGATGCAGGCGGCGCCCACTTTGGCAGAATGCCCACTTTGGCATAATACACACTTTGGCAGTATGCACACTTTGGCAGCGCAGAAATGTGTAGGCAACACATTCCCTTCCCACTTTGGCACAACACTCAGTTTGGCAGCGGCAGTAGTGCAGAGCAGAGCAGTGCGCACTTGGGCAGGAAGGGCGATTTCGTCCCAAGCCAAATCGGCCTGTCGCATAGTGTTTAGAAGGATGACAATTGTCGAGGAGGAAAACTGGCCACAAGTAACAACATGTGGTTGCTCACTAGATGAGGATGACAGCAAAGAAAGATATGATGTGGGCGCAACATATCCGCCTAAGATCAAGGAGGATCGTGGAGATTTTGGCTAGCTGACTCATTCCAAAAAATCAGGGGTAATCAAGAGGTTGATTCCAATTAAGATCTTGATGATAAGATCAAGGGAGATTTGAGGAAATCAAGAGATGATCAGAAGATTAAGGAATGATTGCGAGAATCATTTTAGGCGGATCCTAGGGGGGATCTTGAGGAGAAGATCCTAACGCCAACTAAGGGGGTTTTGCTACCATCAAGGAATCGAGAAGAAGATCCCATGAGATCAGCTAGGGAATCAAGAAGTATATCCCATGATATCATCTAGGAGAATCAAGGAGGATGATCCCGCGATATCAGTAGGGAAATCGAGAGGCTCCCTAGGATCTCGGCCATATCAGGGAGGGAGTTAATGTTGTAACTATCCCATTCTTGTATAAATAGGTCTTAGGGTTGGCCATTGTAATCAGCCGTTGAAGTCGAATATACAAGCTTTCCCCCACAATGTCCGAGTGCTTCTCTTGTGTGCATTGTCTACCACTTTTAATTTCCGCTTTGCAAGTGTGCGGTCGTCCAAAGGACGTCTGGTTAGGCTACTTGGTGCTTGTGCAGAAAGGTATCAGGGCCGGTCACGCTAGTGGAGCTTTTAGCTCGTGACAAGTCGTGGTATTAGAGCAAATTCTCAGTACTCAGATCATGATCTTTGAGCCAGGTTCACAAGACAATGTCCGGAGAAGGAGAGGGACCTTCGACAAGAAGCCGTACCACTGAGGCTGGAGCAGCCGCCGAGGAGGGCGACCCTGACAGCCATAGGCGATGGTGGCCAAGCTGTAGGCGAACATGGTGCAGAGGGAATGCGTTCGACTCGCGGTCGATCCAAAGAGCCGGGGGGCTCCTTGGAAAGGCAAGTCGAGACATTGGGGCAAAAGCTCAATGACACGGTCACGACGGTCCTTGGCCTAGAGGTGACGGCGGGCTAGCATGGCCTTGCACTAAAAGAGGGCGCAACAATGCTGCAAGAAATGGAGGCACGACTTCGAACCATGGAAGAAGCAATGGAGACGAAGGTGAAGATGATGGAGGCCGACCTCCTCTTGATGAAGCGATAGTTGCTCGATGCAGGAGGACTACCGACGTGCTCACCGATCCCCAAGTTTATGAGTCCAGAACCTCGTAAATATGATGGCATCCGTGAGGCGACGGCCATCGATGACTTCCTTTGGTGCTTGGAGAAAGGCTTCAGGATCAGTAAGATCGTGGTCGAGAAGGACAAGATCGACATGGCTGTTCGGTACTTGACGGATGGCGCACTCCTCTGGGGCAGGAGCATGGAGGAGGATATATCAAAAGCCACAGTCGTTATCGACACATGGGCCGACTTCAAGAAAGAACTGAAGAATAGTTCTACATCGGCAATGCCCATGAAGTTGCCATGATGAAGCTAACGGTGTTATGTCAAACAAGCTCAATAAAGGACTACATCGAGCGATTCTAGCCGATCATGCTGGAAATGCCAGGGACCATGGAGGAGTCCACCTCCCTATACTTTTTCCTGAAAGACCTCAAGCCTTGGGCAGCTCAAGAGATGAAGAGGCAAAAACTAATGACCATGAAAGAAGCTCTGGTTGCGGCCGAGGCACTAACAGAGTTATTGGCCAACCATGATCTTGGCACGGCGGCCAAAGGCACAAACAAGGCGGTCGAGAAGGGACACCCTGCAGGAAAGAAGAATGACAGGAAGAGAGGCGACAAGAAGGTGATGACTTCAACCAAAGGAGACCCCAAGAAGACCATTTGATGCTACGTCTGGGAGGTCCGCACTATGCGAGGGAGTGCAGCAAAAAGGCGAGCCTGGCAGCCATGGCGTCTACTTTGGATGAAGGAGGAGGAACCGTGAATATGAGTTCCATCATGACCTTATCGGCCACAAAAGCAACTATCCCCACCAAGGACACGAGTAAGGCCACGAGGGGCCTAGTGTTCATAGAGGTCAAGGTGTAGAGCTCCACTGTGACCGCGTTGATTGATTCAGGAGCGACACATAATTTCCTGGTGGCACAAGAGGCGGCGTGCCTAGATGTTTTGCACGTCAAGGAACCGAGACTTGTGAAGATGGTGAACGTTGCATCCTAGCCCATCCTCAGCATGGCCAAGGATGTTTCAGTGTGCATCGGAACATAGGAGGGCACTCTCAACCTTACGATCATCGAGTTGGACTTTATCAACACCTTCGAGGAGGTAATGCTGACCCGTGAAGATCTTTCGTTGGTGTTTCATGCATGCAAACATGAAATACCGATGACTAGGGCCATGCCCAAGTCATACACATTGGCAACTATCTCGGTGGAGGAGAGTTGTGGACGTGACTCTGCGGCTGAGCGGGCTGAAGAGAAGGTTTCTCGTGAGTATCAGAGAAATGTGGATGACTTATTCGTTCGAGTGCTGAAACTCAAAAAATGGGTTCCAACCATTCGCTCCTATGAAGCGAAGTTCAGAGGCACGATGCCTAGAGAAGTGACGTGGTCGGAGAAGAGGATCAAAGATCGGATCGTCTTCATGGAGGAAGAGATCACACATCAGCATGCCTACATCGAGGAGAACATCCAAAGAAGTAGGATGTCCTAGGACGAGTCTGATGATGCTAGCTTGGTGGCCTCACATGAAGTGAAGGCCGATACCCAGAAGGGGAGAGAATGGAAGTGCCTGCGATAGGGACTCAAGTGTTGGGTGTGCGGCGGTCCCCATCTCAAACGAGATTGCCCGAGCGACACAAGCGAGAGACCCGACTCTAGAGATCCAAGACCTTGGCCTAGTGATGAAGTGGCCAAGTTGAAAGGACTCCTCTAGTCGGATCCAGCTTGGGAGGATCCTGTGATGGATCCGTCCCCCTAAGGTCCGGATCGGATGCAGGGCAGCCGAAATCAGCAGCGACTGCCCCAAGATTGGAGACATTGAGAGGATGGTCTTCAACCGAAGTTGGCAAAGGGAAGCGTGTAGGAACATTCTGATGGATGAGGATGAGTAGGCCCTATCCACACAACGGGCTATCTGCGAAGGAGGTTTAGGATGATGGCAAGAGGCCTCTCTTCAAACTGTGAAGGAAAAAGTCATGCATTGAAGAACTTGTTCAAGTGGGAACATGATTAAGCCTAGTCGGAAGGTGAGGTGGACGCACTTCATAGTTCAACATAGTTTGGAGGAGGCCGAGACGTCGACCACATTCCAAGTAGAAGGGCGCTGGGACTCCTCTTGTCTGGGGCGTACGCAAGGAGGCGATGCTCCACATGGTTCATGGAATGGCAACTGAAGGTGATGGGTGACTATGGTGACACCATGGGACAACAAGGTGACACGATGAGGAGGTGTTCAAGCAAGGACTTGTCTGAGAAATTCCTTCAAGCCGAGCGAAGACAGAAGTGGTCAAAACATATAACCACGCCCGAAGGGTAGACGTTGTCGAGGACGACGATGAATTTTGGTGGGAGAAGATGTCACGCCCCGTCGAGCTGGGACGCAGGCGGCGCCCACTTTGGCATAATGCACACTTTGGCAGTGCAGGAATGTGCATGTAGCATTCCCTGCCCACTTTGGCAGAACACTCAGTTTGGCAGTGGCAGCAATGCATAGCAGTGCGCACTTGGTTAGCAGAAGAGCAAATTCGTCCCAAGCCAAATCAGCTTGGGATGTTTACAAGGATGGCAAGTGTCGAGGAGGACAGCTAGCCGCGAGTAACAACATGTGGTTGCTCACTGGATGAGGATGACAACAAAGAAAGATATGATGCGAGCGCATCTTATCCGCTTAAGATCAAGGAGGATCGTGGAGATTCTGGCCAGCCATATCATTCCAAAATATCAGGGGTAATCAAGAGGATTATTCCAACTAAGATTCTGATGAGAAGATCAAGGGAGATCTTGAGGAAATCAGGAGATGATCAGAAGATCAACGAATGATTGTGAGAATCATTCTAGGCGGATCCTAGTGATCAAGTCTGATCTGAAGGAGAAGATCCTAATGCCAACTAAAGGGATTTTGCTACCATCAGGGAATCGAGGAGGAGATCCCATGAGATCAGCTAGGGAATCTAGAAGTATATCCCACGATATCATCTAGGAGAATCAAGGAGGAGGATCCCATGATATCAGTAGGGAAATCGAGAGGATCCCTAGGATCTCGACCATATCAGGGAGGAAGTTAATGTTGTAACTATCCCATTCTTGTATAAATAGATCTTAGGGTCGGCCATTATAATCAGCCGTTGAAGTCGAATATACAAGCTTTCCCCCACAATGTCCGAGTGCTTCTCTTGTGTGCATTGTCTACCACTTTTAATTTCCGTTATGCAAGTCTGTGGTCGTCCAAAAGACATTTGGTTAGGCTACTTGGTGCCTCGTGCAGAAAGATATCAAGGTCGGTCAAGCTAGAGTTCTATAGTGGAACTTTTAGCTCGTGACACGAGGCTCCGTCACCCGAAGGCGAGTGTGAATATACATACCGATGCCGGTAAGATACAATTATTCCACCAGGAAATGCTAACTCCAAGGTGTAGGGCACAGTAATTTTCCGAGGGAAATTCTGATAAAATGGAGTAGGGCACAATATTTCTTATCATCAGTTTGAGGGGCGACAAGTAACAATATTCTTCAATTGGGTTCATTATTATTACAATCAACAAAATAGTTTACGTGCAGCTCAGTCTTCAGATTTTAACTTAGTTACGACTGTCCATACATTTCGTGTATCTAAGTTCATATACAATCATCAATCAGTAATACATAATAGTAAATACCTTAATATTAAATTAAATATAATATAAACAATTTTTTCAGTCTATCACTATCGTGAGAGGGTGCCGTGGCCGTGACAGAAACCCAAACCTTTATACCCTTCTGTCACGATCATGTCTGACAGAGTCACGACCGTGCTACTTTGTCACAACCGTGACAACAATTGTCACGGGCGTGACAAAATGATGGATTTCACCCCAACTTTTCATCCTTCTATCATGGGCGTGATGAGATCTGCCACGACCATGACAGAGGCTGAATTTCGTCCGTGGTGTCGTCCGCTTTAGCCCCTCCATCACGGGCGTGACGTTGTCCATCATGGTCATGACAAAAGCTGTCGCTGCCCCTTTTTAGCCCAATTTTGCTCAGATTTGATCAAAACTTTGGGGAAAATCATCTTGAGCATTATGATCAATTCTTATATGTTTTACAGGAAATGAAGCATCATAAGCAGATCAGAAACATGCAAGCTCATGCATTTTCTAAGAGTCTAAGGTTCCTTTCTTCCCTAATCATAAGAACATGATTTTTCCAATAAAAGTACTATTACATGGATTGATCTTTACAATTCAAATCTAATGAAGTACAGTAAATCTCTCATCAAAGTCCCTACTAAGAACTAGGGTGTTCTTAGATCTCTCAATTCATGCAATCAAATCCATTGAGAGGAGAGAGAGAAGTTGGATCCCCTTTACATATCTTTCAATCCTAAGTTTCTCTTCTTCTTTTTTGTCCTCTTCTTCCTATTTGTGCCTCCTCTTGGTCCTTCAGGTGCACATGTAAAGAAAAAAAGATTTCTAGAAGAGATTTAGACTTTAAATAAGGAGAGATCATGAGGGTTTTGGCCCAAAAGATCATATTGCCCTTGATTAAAGTGTTACAAATATAATCTCAATTGATACTTAAAAAATTTTAAAACAAATTTAACTTTAATCTTATCTTAATCCCAATCTCACTCATTTTTTCTCTTTATCTATTGTAACATACCTCCAAAAATCCTCGTTTTAAAAATTAAGTAATTAAATTTTATTATTATATCAAAATTTTGAAATAAACTAATAAAATATTATTTATTCTATACCATGGAAAAATTGGAACACCAAATAACCCCAAATTAATAGTTAATTATCCATAATAGTTATATATACTTCTAGCTTGTTATATGGATGCCAATATTAATATCTAACCAAAGACCGATTCCTTGCTCGCCCTTGGGAAGTCCAGTTGTTGTAAAGTTGTTGTCACGGTGGAGGTTTAGGATCGATCGGAATTACCGATTATTCATATCATAGTATTAAAATCAGATCGAAGGGCCTGGTTCAACTAGTTTAACCATGAACCCATGACTAGTGCCATTGGAGTCAAATTCAAAATGGGAAATGGCTTTTAACAAAAAAAAAATTGTTTCAATCTGTGAACTAGAAAAACATTGGTTCAGATTTAAAAGTGAAAAATGGATAATAAAAGTAAAATAGGTAATAAAAAGTTAGAAACAAATAAAGGAGTGGAAAAAATATTTGAAATAAGAATAGATCAAAACCAAAAAGTAAATAAATATGGAAACTTAATTGGGAATAGGGATAGAGCAACCAATGGAAATAGAAAAAGAAAAGTATTAAAATTAAAGTAAAGAAAAAATTTGAGGTAAGAGTGATATATGAAAAAATAAGTTAATATTATAAGAGTGATATATGAAAAAATAAGTTAATATTATAATAACATTGAATAATAAATAATAATAATAAATTAAATTTTTAGGAATATTAAGTTTTAATTGATGTCTGTTTGTTATATTTTATTATGTATTGTAGGTTATGACTAAGTTTTTTTATGCAATATATAATATTGATGATGTATGTATCCATAAAATTATTAAAAGTAGTATTATTTTAACAATAAAACTGACAGAACGCGTTCACTGTCTAATTATTAAAATATTAATTTCTATGTGATATTAAAGAATTTGTTTCGATATTAAAAAAACTAATCAAACATGGGGCATGATTACATATCGTGCAATCAATAATATGTCGCATTCAAAGATATTTACATCGTTTATCATGCACACCACATGCAACGGTCCTGTCTAATTGGGACGGCCGTTCCAAATGTATCCACTAAAAAGTTAACGTCCCTTATCATGCATGCCTCTTTCGTTTTTTCTCTATTGACTTCTTTTAATAATCCGTGCAACCACTAATATAATATAATATAGGGTTAAATGATTGTGTGAAGCGCAATCATACGCATCCAAATGAGATAAAATGGCTACGATATGAACTATTGACATCTCGTGAGATTTTGCATATCTTCCTCTCTCTCTCATGTACCTCGTCGAACACAATGGTGGGATGAGGCGATCGGACGTAGAGCAGGACGACGGTCAGAGTTGAGATGCCCGACGAGGGCGGCATGGTCGGGCACAAAGCAGGCGAGAGAAAATGTTGAATACAACGGTATGCGATTGGACGCGGAACCAGACAGTGGTTGGAGTTGAGATTGCGGCGAGGGTGGTGGTCAGAGTCGAAATGCGCGGCGAGAGCGAGGTCGCCAAAGAACCCTTTGCTCCCCTCTTTCTCTCTCCTCTATGAATCTCTCTCCCTCTCTCTATCTTTGCGACACCCTTTTTGCAAATCTCTCTCTCCCTCTCTCAATCTCTGATGTGGTGACAATTGATCGTGGGCGCCTCTCTCATTCTCTCTTTTCCTCTCTCCTCTGAGCCCTTGTCCTTCTGATTTGGACCGCCGACTCGTCGTTGCCCTCGCCATCGATCGTCGGCACCCCACCCGAAGATGTTTCCCTCGCCGAGATCAAGATTGGAGAACTCAAAGAGGGGGTGGAAGGAGAGATCACAGAGAGGGGGAGAGATTAGAGAGATCGAAGGCGGAGAGAGAGAGACTATGAGAGAGAGGAGAATTTCTCGCGAAATAAAGTTTCGCCATGGATGCAATTTTTTACGATGGATTACAAGATGGAAAAGATCGGACGGCCAAGAATTTACTTCATATTCTATGAAGCAAAGGTTACTTCACACAATCATTTAACCCTATAATATAATATAATTGGAAAAAGTCTAGTCCTTGGAATTTTCGTTCGTGAAAATCTGAGAAGGTCCCAATGCTCTTTTGAGCGAGATTCGACTAATCCAACGTGGCTTTAGATCCAATATGAAACTGTTATATATAACTTCCCAACATAAATTTGCTACCAAGAGTTTAATTTGCAGTATCTCAAGGATTTATAAACCATTCATCATCATTTAATTAAATTTCATTTGTAGAAATTAAGGCATCATCATCATAAGAAAGATGCAGAAACACTTTCTGATCGCGAAAACATCATAATAAAGTTGTCTGGCCTTCCCATACCGTAGAAACATGTGAGACTCGTGCACACAATAGGGATGGCAATATTCCTCGTCTCATGCGGGGCCCCGCGGAGAATCTCCGATCGGAATTTCGAATTCGGAGAATTTTTTTCCCGCGGAGTCGAGAATGGAGGGAAAATTATCTCTGAACCTTCTTTCGGGGATTGGGACGGGAGAGTTGTCCCCGTCTCACGGGGCATCGAATTTCCACACCCCAAAGAAAAAATGAGTGTACAACAATAGTCTCACATTGATAGAAGTAGGAAAGTGAGGTTAAATAGACAAGTATAAATGAACAAGGAGATTAATGGATCAATATTGAATGTTTATAAAGAAAGTTTACCTTGAATATTTTTTAAATTTATAATAATATTTTTTATCAAATTATCTCTTAATAAAAAAATTAATAAAAATTTTTGATTGAACTAAAAAATATAGTTCAAACTGATTTTTTTCGATTTTGATCGATTTTTTATCGGTTCAATTCAGTTTAATTCGATCGGATCGGATCGGATCGCAAGATTCGGAGCGCCCCGAACAAAATTGGGTGCCATCCCTAACACGTAACCAATCAAAAGGCCCACAATTGGGACAATTGTGTTCTTTTTTCTTTTTTCGGGTAATCACTTCAGAAAGGACGTCCATGCTTTAACTAATGCGACGTCAGTATTTATAAGCTATTTCTGTCGTTCCCGGTCTGCATCTGTCCTCTCACATCATGACTCATGTTCATGTACGACAACTGAGCAATAATGTCTTCAATCTTTAGTTGTAACTTTATATGTAAGGCATTTCGGCAGATTTTTTTTATAAGATTTCGATGACCGAGTTTAAAATTAATTTAAAATTTCAGTCTATAATTTTTATTATTAATAAAAAAAGTGTCTATATAAACTTTCTAAGAGTCCAATCGTATTAAATTTTTTAAATTTTCTTACAATGTATAATTTCTTTTATGCAAAAATTCTAACAAAGCATATATAAGTTACACCCATTATTTAAATTAAAAAAATGTATCAACTTCCCAGTAGAGTTAAAAAAGTACAAAAAATAATAAAAAAAAGCTTCCCCGTAGAGTTCGTAGTCAAATCAAAATGGCTCCTAAGTCAATATTTGTTTAACTGCAGTTGGGGACGTGTTATTATGGATTTCCTTAATTAATCGTTGATCATTCTCAATTCTCAATGGTTTGTTTTCAAACATACTGCACATAATCAACGTGCCGTCGTGTTTGAAAAATGTTTGACAAGTTGTATGGAACTAAAGTTGGAACAATTTTCTAATTAATATCGTGAATAATTTTAGATATTATTAAGTAATTTATTGTCACACATATTTAGCTGTAATTTATACGATTTTTAATGGTAAGGAAAGGAGGGATGTTCATATTATATTTAATTATAGTTATGTGAACTGATTTTTAAATAATAATATTTATTATTGATGAAAAGACGATTGACCATTGTGTTCGCCTTTTTTACGGGTGCGGCTTTGGTTTCGAGACCGTGATTTCATTATCGTGGTAAGAATGATTGGTGGCCGAAACTATTTATAAAATTTAATTTTATAATTGATAAGAATTGATTATAGGGTCTAATTCGAATTATTGTATGCTTAATTGGATAAGATAGGTGGATGCCCATCGAGGTTTGAGTAGGGTGCTATTAGTTGGCGATTTCTTTGCCCCTATTGATAAGCATTCTAAAATCTATAGTGATTATCGATTTATGAAAATTAGTTTATATGATTGTTATAATGCATTAATTATGAACTTAGGTAAGATAATTATAAATTCTAATTCTAGGCACCAAGATGTCATAAAAGGACTATTATGGAGTGATTAATGAACTAAAAGACAAATGATATTTAGAAATGATAAATGTCCTAAATGATAATCTTATATTTCTAAATAAAGTTTAAATGAATGTAATAGGTACTTCTCTCCTTTGAGCAGATTTGAACGGAAGGTAGTTGAAACTTGAGAAATCCAAGGTGAGAAAACTTATCTCAAATGATATTAATTACTTATCTCTTCTAAGTAGTGACGTTGTCTCATCCCATGTGGGACGAATTTTCTAGATCGTTTTCTTCATGCATAATCATACTTATTCGTGTGCTTCATATGTGTGGCATCATATGACTTGTGACATTTTAATACGAAGTTTTTTCCTTGTGAAATTTAAGTAAATTTCTAATTTTCAAAAAGAAAATGTTTATACGATGGTTTGTAATCCTTAACTTCTACGTTGTATTTGCATTCATGCATCATATACATTTCATGTAAAAATCCGCATAAGGAGAGTGTTTTCACCTCGGAGGACTGGCCAACTCTGAGTAGACCGGTTGGGGTTCGATTTGCTCTTTGTCGATATAGTGACATGAGGAGTAGGTTCAACACTCTGTGTCGATATAGTGACATGAAGGGTGGAATTACAACAATCATCCTATGCAATATAGTGGCACGAGGGATGAAATGGAGAAAGAAAGGAAACAAGGTCTGTGTCGATATAATGACACGAGGAGCGGTTCAACATCCTGTGGCGATATAGTGACACGAGAGATGGAATTAGAACAATCACACTATGACGATATAGTGACACGAGGGGTGGGTGAAGAAGCACTCGATTGATGAGTGGTATGGATATCCGTGTTTGATGATGATTCTCCAATTTATATTATATGTATGATTTCACCATACATGTGCACACATGACATTCATTTTGTATTATCATTATGTGAATGAGTTCCTTTTGAAGAAGAGAGGATTATGAATATTTTTTTTGAAAATAAAGATGTTGATTTCCGCAATGATTTTAATACTTGAGGTAGTCATTTTAACTCACTAAGCTTAATCTATGCTCACCCCTTTTTTTTTATGTTTACGGGAAAGGAATACATACCTATTCATGCATATGTGTGCCATCATATGACTTGTGACGTTTTAATACGAAGTTTTTTCCTTGTAAAATTTAAGTAAATTTCTAATTTTCGAAAAGAAAATGTTTATACGGTGGTTTGTAATCCTTAACTTCTACGTTGTATTTGCATTCATGCATCATATACATTTCATGTAAAAATCCGCATAAGGAGAGTGTTTTCACCTCGGAGGACTGGCCAACTCTGAGTAGACCGATTGGGGTTCGATTTACTCTTTGTCGATATAGTGACATGAGGAGCAGGTTCAACACTCTGTGTCGATATAGTGACACGAAGGGTGGAATTACAACAATCATCCTGTGCAATATAGTGGCACGAGGGATGAAATGGAGAAAGAAAGGAAACAAGGTCTGTGTCGATATAATGACACGAGGAGCGGTTCAACATCATGTGGCGATATAGTGTCACGAGAGATGGAATTAGAACAATCACACTATGACGATATAGTGACACGAGTGGTGGGTGAAGAAGCACTCGATTGATGAGTGGTATGGATATCCGTGTTTGATGATGATTCTCCAATTTATATTATATGTATGATTTCACCATACATGTGCACACATGACATTCATTTTGTATTATCATTATGTGAATGAGTTCCTTTTGAAGAAGAGAGGATTATGAATATTTTTTTTGAAAATAAAGATGTCGATTTCCGCAATGATTTTAATACTTGAGGTAGTCATTTTAACACTAAGCTTAATCTATGCTCACCCCTTTTTTTTTATGTTTACGGGAAAGGAATACATACTTATTCATGCATATGTGTGCCATCATATGACTTGTGACGTTTTAATACGAAGTTTTTTCCTTGTGAATTTTAAGTAAATTTCTAATTTTCGAAAAGAAAATGTTTATACGGTGGTTTGTAATCCTTAACTTCTACGTTGTATTTGTATTCATGCATCATATACATTTCATGTAAAAATCCGCATAAGGAGAGTGTTTTCACCTCGGAGGACTGGCTAACTCCGAGTAGACATGAGGAGCAGGTTCAACACTCTGTGTCGATATAGTGACACGAAGGGTGGAATTACAACAATCATCCTGTGACAATATAGTGGCACGAGGGATGAAATGGAGAAAGAAAAGAAACAAAGTCTGTGTCGATATAATGACACGAGGAGCGGTTCAACATCCTGTGGCGATATAGTGACACGAGAGAAGGAATTAGAACAATCACACTATGACGATATAGTGACACGAGGGGTGGGTGAAGAAGCACTGATTGATGAGTGGTATGGATATCCGTGTTTGATGATGATTTTCCAATTTATATTATATGTATGATTTCACCATACATGTGCACACATGACATTCATTTTGTATTATCATTATGTGAATGAGTTCCTTTTGAAGAAGAGAGGATTATGAATATTTTTTTTGAAAATAAAGATGTCGATTTCCGCAATGATTTTAATACTTGAGGTAGTCTTTTTAACTCACTAAGCTTAATCTATGCTCACCCCTTTTTCTTTTGATGTTTATGGGAAAGGAATACATATACTGCATGTTTGATTGGAAAGGAGTATTGATTCAAAAAAGGATAGTGTGTGAGATTCCATGAGGAGCGTATCTGGCTCAATGTTCTTTTCTTGATACTTATCATTTTTTAAAAACTGAATATTATGATTTCATTTATCTTGACATTGCATGGTTTTGGATTGTGGCCCATGATTTATTGTGGATATAAATTATTTGATGGGAGCTGAGGCTCCATGGTTTATAGATAAGACAATATGGCTGATTCCCTATCATGGAACTGGATATGGGCAAGGCTCTATCATGGAACTGGACAAGGGCTTGAGACCCTTAATGAATTTTGGCAGGGAATCAACATGTTTTGTTCTTGTAATAGTTTTGAGGTGAAACTCGTATGTTCATATAATTCGAAATTTTTTGGCTTGAATCCCATATCATTTATAATTATAAACTGCTAGTGATGCTAATGAAAAATTTTATAAATTGTCTATGAAGTGAAGAATATGGATAAATGTTGTATTTGATGCATGAACAAATTTACACATACGTCATGCCAAAATTTTTTAAAATATTCAGAGTTAGTTGATTTTTGAAACGTTGGTTTCCATTTCATATTTGAATTTGAATTTAAACGATTGATTTCATGGTTTCACCCCTTGTGACGCCAAACGAGTAGTAGGGCGCTACAAGTTATGGTATCAGAGCTTAGGCATTAGATCCAATTCAGGAGTGTGGGTAGGAATGGGTAGTTGCATGCTATGTTTGTGCATGTTCCATTACATGTGATATTGTTGGTATGAAATTGTAATTTGAAATTAGTGCTATGTGCATATATATGAACTAGTACCTAAGAGCCAAATTGTGATTATACTAAATGATTTTATGTTATGCTGATTTGGCATGAAAGAAAAAAAGAATGGTATTGATATCCATACGGGATTGTATGCTAGATGTATAGTTGGGTGGAAGCATGTCGCTTAGCAATTGAAGGTCTCATGAGATATTTTGATGTGCATCATAGAATGATTGCAAACGTGATATTTAAATGCCTCTAATAGGCCATAATACTAATTGAATGCCCTGTGATCAGCTATGGTTTGAATTGAAAAAAATATATCATTTTATCTTATAAATTGAGATACGCAATAAGGTGCTTAAATGCACATCTATTGTTATTATCCTTGTCGCATGACAATGTCATGATATATGGTAATATATAATTTATTATTTTCTAATGTTGCAAAATTGGATAACATTTAATCTACGATGTATGTTGTGTAGAAAATGCTGATCTATACATTTTAAAATAACAATGACAACATAGTTATTCATGCTGGTGTATGCTTATAGTACACATGGTGCATAGTTGTGTATAGATACGCAGGTTAAATAATATACATGGTTAATGTAAAAAAAGGAAGAAGCACAATAAAATATTGTTGGTCATGTCATAGAGAAAGGTCACAATAAAGTTGATTGGTTTGTCATTTGGGTACAATTGTATGTTTCCATCATATTAAGTCGAATAAATGAGGCAAATTCGGTTAAAACAACACCATCCCAATCTTTGATAATAAGTTGATCTTCTTGGGGGTGTTGTATTATTTGTTAGCAAAGTGAGTCATGTGAAAATGATAGTGAACAATATAAGTGTAAATAAGATTAAAAGAAAGTTAATATTATGATAGGGAATGCCCAAGTGGGCATTCAAAAGGAGGCAATTGGGAAACAAAAATAAATATGAGAAAGGATGCATCAAGATTCCATGCTGGTATTATTTTGTGTTTAAGAGAGTATAAACAAGAGATGTATAGATGAGTCAAAATTCAAGTAAGAAAAATGGTAAATAAGTAATCTAAATAAAAATGTTGGTTCAGAGATTCATTAGGTTCCATTGAATTGTTCCACTAAGATTTCATTTTATCATGGAAGAAGGAAATGAAACCATGGACACTGATTTTAAAAAGAATATAGTGATTAGCGTTGAGTACTAAAATCCTTCGTACAATTTGTTATCTCATACAACTTATTGTACAGTTGAAGAATACTCTTGCAAATCATTTATTGAGGAAACTAAAAAAAATAATGATAAATAAGTAATATGCATAAGAGAAGGTGCTTACACAATCTAGATGCTCGTTGATCCATTCATAAATGTTATGAATAATAGTCCTTCGTCGATATTGTTAGTTGTTAAGAGTGGTATTTTGAATCGTGGTAGATATAGGTACCTTGAAAAAAAAAATTGTATGACCCTTGATAAACATATGGATTTGTTAAATGGCTTGTGATAAATATGGGTAACTACTAAGAGTAAAGTAATAAAAAAATGAAAAATCATATGTCGCATGTTGACACATGAAGGGAATCAACTTTAGCAATAAAATTATAGAACTTGGCTGTATGGAACTAGAACCTTTGAAAACATTGCTAGTCCCTTGATCATCTCAATGTAGGAATCGAAACATAAGAATAATAACCCCTCATTCGTATTCATATTGATAAGTACTCAAATGCCAAAATTTCTTCAAATTATGGGAAAAGTCAGACTAATTTATGGAGACAAACGTAAACTCATGATAAATTATTTTTCATAAAGAAATGATCAAGCTAGCAGTATAAGTTTATTTTGGTAAGTATGACTTAAGTGACTTTCGAAAATTTGAAGATAGTCAAGATAATAAAATAATTCGTACTTGATATGGATGAATCATATCAAAGTTGGTACAATATATGTGGATGTGCAGGTTATCATCCAGTTGTGAATTTTTGGAATAAACCAACTTAGAAGTGATAGTAAAATGTTTCACATGGTTTATAGTGATAAATAATTTAGAATGATAGACGAAGCATCTCAGGGTTTGTGAATTTGGAGAAGGTAAAAATAATGGGAAGGAAATTATATATTGATAATGAGAATTTAATAAGACTAATTACGAAAAATATAACTTCAGATTGTGTACAAAATCTTGAATGAAAATCTAAATGGATAGAGCTCTTTAATATAGTTGATTTATCAATTTTTGAAATCAGTATGTCTCTATGGATGTTGTAGTTCGAGTTTTGTGTAAAAATAAAAGATACAAGACGTGATGTGGAAAGGATTTGATGAATTAGATCTTTACAATTACATTGAAGAGGGATGGTAATGTTTCATACTAAATTGATGATAAATGGAGAACAATATAAGTTTGAAAATTGTGCAGCCTATTCCATCCATCTTAAGTTAATTGATTGAGCATATCAACGTCTTTGATTATCACCTAGAGTATTTTGGTTTGGAGTTTTTCAAAAGATTGATTAGAGTGGGATGCCCTCTAGACATCGATCGAAAACTCGAACCTAGCCATAGATTACATCATATACGATGTGCTGATTAAAAGCCTATTGGGAGAGTGATTGGAGTAGGATGCCATCCAATCCTCAAACATAAGCTTGATTCGGCACATCATGTTGTCATAGTTGGTGGATGAGGAGTTATTTCAATAGATACTTTTAAGTGGAGACAATTTATGATTTAAGATGGAGAATACAAGATCATGAATTTTCTACGATAGTCTATAAGAAGGTCAATGGAGAGTTTTAAGGGAAGAGAATTTTAAATACTTTTGAGATTGATGGATAATAAGATCAAATTGGTTAAGCTCTTATATTGAAGTTTAGGGAAGAAATTTTCCATTGATGGGTGGATCATATTTTCAATGTAGAGTTAAAGTAGAATTTTAATAAGATTGTTGGACCAAGAGATCCATTGGTTCTAAGCTTCGCCAACGAAATCACTAAAAAGAGGAAATTATGGTTTTGTGTTGGAATGACTCTTTAAAACGAATTTCAGTGGAAGTGAAAGATAATCCTCATATTTGGAGATTTTGTGTTGACGTTATAAATATGAAGATGTGGGTGCTATGGATATTAATTGGTTGAATTTCAAGGATATCAAAGATTTGTTGGAGGTCAAATTCAATGTGGCGAACTCTGAATTGTAATTGTCGATGTTGAGCCAATTCACCTTCGGCTTGACCAATTGTGGTATATAAAAATTTGGAAAAAACAAAAAAAATACTTCCCGAATTTTATGACGATTTGATCAACATTTGATGGGATAAAATTTTAGCCTAGATTTAAATTTGAAATAAATTTTACTTTTAAAGGAAAGGGTTATTTTGAAATTAATACAAGCATAATAATAATAAATAGTAAACAATAAATAAGTAAATAAATTTATTGATTCCTTTAGATGATGATTAGGAGAGTAAAGCAAGTGATGTATACATATTAAAATAAAATTCTCATCTAGTTAATGCCTAGAAATTTCGAGGGTGAAATTATTTTTATGGATGTTGTAATTGTAACGTCTTGTAATAAAAAAAAAGAAAAATGTAAATACTTTTAAAAGGAAGGGCAGTTTAGTATTTTGGTAGGAAAAAATATATATGTGGAAAGGTGGAGAGAGAAGACATCGTCTTCCCCCCTCCACCTCCACTGTTCACGCCGTTCACCCTTGCGCACGCGAGATGCCCCAGTCGACCTTACTTTCAGCCACTCGTTCTTCGTCGTTCGGTCACCATTTTTTGCATGAGAGGTACCGTTGGAAAGAGGACGATGAGATGAACATTTTAGTAAATGTTATGGTACACTATAGACGATGAAGTGAGTGCCGAATGCGAGAAAGGGGGGAGTCCTCCGGCGACCCATTCCGGCTCCAATTCGTGTCAATCTTTCTCCTAGTGAGTTATACATCAACCTCAAGTCGATTAGGGTCATTTTAAGGGGTTGGAAATGTGCTTGGGCTCCCAATCTTGTAGATGGCCGAGATGGGGGTTTTCTGGCAACCTTTTTCCAACGACATTTTTTATAGTAAGGAAGATTGGTGGCCAAAACTATTTATAAATTTAATTTTATGATTGATAAAAGTTGGTTATAGGGTCTAATTCGAATTATTATATGCTTAAGTGGATAAGATAGGTGGATGTCCATCGTGGTTTGAGTAAGGTGCTATTAGTTGGCGATTTCTTTTCCCCTATTGATATGCATTCTAAAAATCTATAATGATGATTGATTTATGAAAATTAGTTTATATGATTGTTATAATGCATTAATTATGAACTTAGGTAAGATAATTATAAATTCTAATTCTAGGCACCAAGATGTCATAAAAGGACTATTACGGAGTGATTAATGATATTTAGAAGTCATAGTCCTAAATGATAAGTTTATATAAATGTAATAGGTACTTATCTCCTTTGTGCGGATTCAAACGGAAGGTAGTTGGGACTTGAGGAATCCAAAGTGAGGAAACTTACCGCAAATGATATTAATTACCTAGCTCTTCGGAGTTGTGACATTGTCCCATCCCATGTAGGATGGATTTTTTCGAGATTGTTTTCTTCATGCATAATTATACTTATTCGTGTGCTTCATATGTGTGCCATCATATGACATGATGTTTTAATACAAAGTTTTTTCCTTGTGAAATTGAAGTAAATATTTTATTTTTGAAAAGAAAATGTTTATACGATGGTTTGTAATCCTTAACTTCCAGTTCGTATTTGTATTCATGCATCATGTGCATTTCATGTAAAAACTCGCATAAGGCGGAGTGTTTTCACCTTGGAGTTTGGCCAACTCCGAGTAGACCGGTTGGAGTACGGTTTGCTCTTTGTCGATATAGTGACACAAGGAGTAGGATCAACACCCTGTGTTGATATAGTGACACGAAGGGTGTAATTAAAACAACAATCTTGTGGCGATATAGTGACATGAGAGATGGAACGGAGAAAGAAAGGAAACAAGTTCTGTGTCGATATAGTGATAGGAGAAGCGGTTCAACATCCTGTGGCGATATAGTGACATGAGGGACGGAATAAGAAAAATCACCTTTTGGCGATATAGTGACACGAGAGGTGGGTGAAGAAGCACTCGATTGATGAGTGGTATGAATATCCGTGTTTGATGATGATTCCCCAACTTATATTATATATATGTTTTCACCATGCATGTGTACACATGACATTCATTTTGTATGATCATTATATGAATGAGTTCTTTTTTAAGAAGAGAGGATTTGAATATTTTTTTTGAAAATAAAGATGTTGATTTTCCACAACGGTTTTAATACTTGAGGTAGTCATTTTAATGCACTAAGCTTAATCCATGCTTACCTTTTTTTTAATGTTTACAGGAAAAGAATATATATACAACATGTTTGTTTGGAAAGGGGTATTGATTCAAAAAGGGATAGTGTATGAGATTCCGCGAAGAGCATATCTAGCTCAATGTTCTTCTTTTGATACTTATTATATTTTTTTTTAAAAAAACTGACTATTATAATTTTATTTATCTTGAGTGGTTGATGGGAGCCGAGGCCCCATGGTTTTTAGATAAGATGATATGGGTGAGTCTCTATCATGAAATTGGATAAGGGCTTGAGTCTCTTAAAGGATTTTGGCAGGTACTCAATATGTTTTGTTCTTCTAACAGTTTTGAGGTGAAACTCGTATGTTCCTATAATTCAAAATTTTTGGGATTGAGTCCCATATTATTTGATAATTATAAACTACCATTGATGCACATTACAATTTTATAAATTGCCTGTGAAGTGAAGAATTATGGATAAATGTTGTATTTGATGCATGAATGAATTTACGCATACGTCATGCTGAAATTTTTTAAAATTTCTAGTGTTACTTGATTTTTGGAACATTGGTTTTCATTGCATATTTGAATTTAAACCATTGATTTTTCAGTTTCACCCCTTGTAGCGCCAAAACGAGTAACTTGGCGTTACACTTTCTATAGATGTTAATGAATATGTGGAGAATCACGTTCTACATTTTAATTTAATAATTATAAAGTAAATTAATCACATAATTTATAGATGATGTGATATGTATTTATCAGTTCAATTCGACAATTCAAAAGTATTGTATAAGGAGAATTAAATCATGATCATCGAATTAACCATTATATTTTAAAAGAACTAATCAATAATAGGAAGCTCTTAATGTGATAAAATTAACTATTTAACTAGTAAAATAATTAAAAGAGAACTATTTATTAAATTAATAATAAATAGTAGTGTTATACATTCAGTCTAAAATGAAATATACATATTGTTTTTCTCTTTTCTAAGTGGAGATCATGTCCCTTTACATAATCCAAACGACCATTGATACAAAATGACATCTAGTTTATTTCATGGATGTTTGGCTTTTAACACCAAAAGCTTACATCCTTCTCATGCATTTCTTCCAGTCGCAAATGAGATTTGGGGTGCCTTGTGATCACTAGCATTCTCATCCGGTTCGTCTCGGAGAGATGAAGCGAAAGATATTGACATTGCCAAATTGACATTGTACCTATAAGCAAGCTATCGATAATGTTGAGGTTGCGCCCTCCAATACCTCTTTTCTCTAGCACAGAATGGTGGATGATGGAGTGGATGTGGGGGATACATGGTGTAACACACCAAAAAGCAACTCGAACCATGTGACAAGGATTGCCTATGGCGGCACTATGAAATAATGTCACTTTGATTAAACATTTGATTAAGAGCAGTCAGCAAATGAGAGACATAAGCAATTAACCTAATAAATGAAAATGAAATAATACAAAATGATCAAGGATAGTAATAAAGTGTGGAAGTTCAAGAGTTATTACAAAGTTTCTAATGAAATGCTTTAAAATTATTATAAAGTCTCAAATAAAATACTCCATAATTATTACATCAATGTTCAGATGAAACATAAAGAAACGGATAACTAGGTTTCTAAGTTCATGTTTTTTGTCTCTATTCGAGCATCGTCATTGCATATCACTTAATCCACCCATCATTGACCTATCCCTCCAGAACCAGACATAGGAGAGATAATTTTTCCATGTGCTTTGTAACTCAATGTGAGTAAACACTAATAATTTATAATTATTCAAATTGAAGAAATTGGTAAATATGAATAATAGGCATACCTTTGTATGAAGTGTGAGCAAGAAATTTATAACAATGTTTGGTAAGCATAAGAAATAATCAATGAGTTATATTATGACTTGATAATAACAATCAATATAGATGATAATAGTGATTCAATAGATTGATCAATGACGATGATAAATAATGATTTAGTAACTATGTTAAATAATAGTGATTCGGTAACCATATTCGATAATAGTGATCTGATAACTTATTCGATAACAATGATTCATTAACTTGATCAATGACAATGATAATAATGATTCGGTAACCATGTTTAGAGATAGTGGTTATTTAATAGTACATGACTTTGATTATGTCTTTACAATTTCTCATCTTTTTATTACTGCGAGATGGATCCTTTGTTTAATTATGTCGTGTACTATGCAAATATATAATACAACCATGTGTCAATAGAAAGTGATTACAAATCAAGCCACGACAAATGCCCTCTCTTAGGAGAAGCATACAACATACTACTTGAGTAGAACCCTTAACAATGAACAATGAACAATGACGATAAATGCATTTGTCTTAACATAATGATCCAGTGTCTATCTTTGATCTTTACATCATTATAATATGTGTCTATGACATGCAGTGATCAATGGGAAGGAAAATAAACAACCAATTAATCTCAAGTTCAATGAACAATTAATCTTAAGACATATAGTCAAATAAATTCAATATAGGGAAATTGATGTTGAAATCCAGGCCGAGTTAGAAAGGAACCCAAGTTGGGTTCAGGATTTTTACAACAAGAGAAAGTATTCCAATTGAATGGAACTTGGATTTGGTAGTAGTTAATTTGTGTTGAGTTCCATGATCAGTAGAACAGGCCATGAAAAGCTCTAGCTGAGTGCATAGGAGACTCGACTGAGTTCAAAAAATGTCGAGCAAATATGAGGTTTCGACGTTTGACAACTCAGGTCGGCTTGAAGGTCGAGAGTCAATCTTGCGATCAACTATTGAACTCGGGTCGGGTAAACAATGAGCTAGTCGGGTTATGGGATGAACCCACGTAGGGTTCATGGAACCCAGGTCAGATTCTTAAGACACTATTCAGAGAAGTCTTACAAAATTCAATCTCAAATAATTCTAACATATAAACCTAATTGCCCATTTGAAAAAGTCTTTCATGTACATGTAGAACAATAATATCAAAATAAAAGACTATCTCTAGGAATCAATAAAGATAGCATAAGCAAACTAGAAATTGTAGGAAGACTGCACAAACATAAAACATTATCTTTGAAATAGTAGTTGTACTTTTAATGTCATGAACAAAAAAACTTTTCTTTACTTTTCTTTGACACCATCAGATCATTAAAAGGGATATGGACATTATATTAACATTGTCTAGACAACATGAACTGAAAGATTATAGGAAGGGCATCATGTGAAAGCAATCATCACAGCATGTCTACAACCACATGAAAGAATTAAGTTTCATTAACACACAAACATCTGCAACAATCAACTGAGATTTCTAACCAATATCAAATAGAAAACAAAACAAAAACAATTCAAACTAACTAATGGAGACAAACATCAGCTTATCTTTGCTCAGTAACATGGGGGTCATTTGGTATAAGGTAATCCACATAGATTATCGGTTATTTTATTTAAAATTTACAAGACAATCACATTACCTCATTTGGGTGCGACTAGATAATTTTAATTGCTCTGGTAAACTTGATTGTCACTTTACTGGTAATCAGCAGCCAAGATATGTGTCTTTTCATATTACTAGTTGGCTGAAATTTACACATGACTAGAAAAAAAAATTTCATGCATTTTAATTGGCTGCAATGGAGTAAATGCAACTTGTCGAGGTTTAATTAGGTTAAATCCATATTTATTTTAATGGATAATATTCAAGTTGAATTCGTTTAACCTACATGTTTATGAGATTTTGTTTAAAAAGAGCATAGGTTACTTTGGTGGCTCATCTACTTCCAGTTCACCCAACACTTGAGTTGACATTGAACAACATTGGAGAACTCATTGCTGAGCAACTGGCGTCAATTTTGTAGACCTTACAAACCATCTTACAACTGCAAACCCAGTCATCACGGTTCCAGGACCAAATACATCATCATTGAATGTCAGGAATGGCATCGATGATGATAATGATTATTAGTTTGTAGAAGCTTTTATAATACTAGATGTGGTTAAAACTAAACATTGTGTTGATATTAGATTTCTTTAGTTTTATAATACTAGATTAGGAATGACCATATACGTGAACGAGTCGGAGTGGCTCCTATTAGTGAGAAAATGGTAGAGAATCGTTTGAGATGGTTTGGTCATGTTCAGAGAAGACCATTAGATGCGCCAGTAAGAAGAGTAGATCAAATAATCTGGAGTCCGATTAAAAGAGGGAGAGGGAGGCCAAGGCGGACACTTGGCGAACTAATAGAGCAAGATCTATTGGTGAATAATATACCGAAAGGTTTGGTTACTAATAGAGCGGAATGGCGTCGTATGATCCATGTAGCCGACCCCACCTAGTGGGATAAGGCTTTGTTGTTGTTGTTGTTGTTGTTGTGATATTACTAAAACCTTGTGATGTCATTAACTTCTTTTGTGATGCATGTGGACGTAATATATTGTGCACTATAATTTTGTGAAATATCTTTAGTTTTTATTCTATTGGATGTGTAGTGTAAATGTGTGCATTATATACGCATTGTAAATTTACATGAGGAGGGAAGGGAAAAAATGGGTATAATTGTGAAAGAAATATCATAATTAGAGTCACTTTAGCAACTCTACAACGTCACAAAGTTGATGAGTTATGATATAAATTTGGGGCTACCATGGTGTCAATGTAGTGCCACCAAAATTAGTGTCAAGATGTAAGCGTCACATCACCATGGCGCCAACATAGCATCGCTAGAGATAGCATCACTATTGCATTGAACTAGCATCGAACAACTTAGTGCTACTTTGTCGTCGATACGCACGACGCTTGCTAGCTATCATCCTTTTTGACACACAATGATCACAATAGTGCCTTTTTATCTAATAGAAATTTTATTGTAGCATCTCACCAGTGTCTACTATTGATGCTAATGGTGTCGCAGTTGGTGTTGGCGCTAGCACAATGATATTACCGTTGGGACTTTGTCATCACATTGTTTTGGTGCTTGTGTGACGCTAAGTTTTCATTATTATTTCTAGCGTCAAATCAGCGCTGCTTTGAAATGGTTTTTGGTGCCAGTATTAGTCAGATTTCTTATGGTGTTTATTCAACTTCAATAGCTGCAATGGTGTCATTCTATAAGGAGCTTTCAATATTGGTGCTATTCTTTTCATGAGATCAATGCAAAAACAACTTCCTATTTTGAAGGTAGTCATGCAATGCCTTTGAAAATATTTGCAAACTCATTCACAATTGCTATATCTCTACATCCACCTCAGCTACATATGTCTTCATAACAATTAATAGTTAGCCCTAACATCCTCTAGGTCAACATTGCTCACACTAGAACTTGACCACCTCCAAATGTGTGCCTTTTATGAAAATATGAGGCTGATATTGATATTCTTTTACCTACAAAATTAGTGGACATCAAGGTATGACAAATAATTCATATTCAACACTACATCATAATCCTTGATTGGGATAATGATTAGGTATGTAAACAAAGTTATTTTTGTCCACCTCGACTCGCACTAATGGGATGTACTTCTAGGTGAAAATAGCTTCCAATGGCATGAACATGTCAAGTAGGAACTAGATATCATGTTTCTGCATGCTCAATAAAGGTGCACATTGCTTCAAAATGGAGGAGTTAGTGGACACCTAAACAATATAGTTGCATGTTTGCTAGTTACTTTACGTGTACCTTGGATGTTGTCATTCTCCCTTTGCTTCTCGGCAAACTTCATATTGTAAACATATCCTTGCATTATCTAGGGTTGTCCATCACCCTTAGGTTATGTAAGTTCAATGTTCCTTAGCTTTTTGCAATGTTTTGCATTCTTGCTTGCCACAACTTAAGAAAATTCTTGTCTTCCACTAACACTCACTAGGATGCATGGTTCTTTAGGTTTCTAAGGCTCATCCATTGCTGAGAAAGCATTTGACCTGATCCCTCTTTGTTTGCTGCAAGATGCAATTTCTCGAGGTTTAGAAATTTGATCAAATATTGCTTGATCATCATGCCACTATGCTTAGTTGCTGATATTCCTCTTACTTTTAAGCTCTCTTGTAATCAAGAATATACCTTTCTTCAAAGTTTTCCTTGAATTATGCCTAGATAATGACATTTTTCGTGTTCCTCATCGCACTACATTTTTCCAAATTTGTTTCCACTTACCCATTGTTTTGATTGCTCAAAATACCCCTTATCAATAAAGTGGGGAGGCTACAGTTTCATGAATCTCATAATGGTGTCCTTGTAATTAATTCTTGGAGACACATTTTGGTTGATATAATGAGTACCCCATGAGAATCAAATGAGAATCGTGCAGCTATGTTCTTTGTTATTGTTGTTCCTCTATTGCCTATTCAATTGTTGGTTGTGAAATAATGCCTCGTAGGCCTATTGATTACTCGCTTGATAGTACCCGCTATATATGCCACGAAGAATCTGATAACGAATTATCATTATTGATTCCATGTGTGCTCACACAATAAATAAGAAATGAACAAATAATAAATGTAATCTCAATGAAATAATATCACAATTAAACTTACTTGATCCAATCTTAATGGCTACGATAGTTGCTCGTAATGTTGGCACATGGATTGTTTCCTATTCTATTAAAGCTAAGGAGTGTACCTTCATAGGATTTGATACGTCGCTAAAACATACACTCCGAACACGTATTCATGAGGCCACGCCAGAGACATTATCCGAAATCAAAATTTCCAATAATATCAGCAAAAAGAACTCATGGCCCATACAATAGGACAATCATAGTTTTTGTTATATATTGGCCAACAATTCCCCTAATTATGATATTTGACCTCATTCAATTTGATAAAAATTAACAAGAACAATTGAAAGATATGGTGACCCACAAATTTTACCTTTTATCTTATTTATTTAGGACGTTTGTATTTGTCATTTTTATTATCATGTAACAAGACCCAATCTGAAAGTATATATGATCGTTCATCAATGAAATCAATAATAAACAATTTTGATGATAATAATAATTATTATTATTATTATTACACTACAAGAAATCTATCGGTTGGCGACACAGGCAAGTCGACACTAAGGCGACGCTAACGTGTGGCTAAAAGGAATAGCCACACATTAGCATCTAAATGCTGTCGCTAGGTGGAGATGTCAACATTTGATGCACGAAAAATCATGCATTAGTTTAGGCTATTCAATTTGCATAGGAGCCTTTTGCGGTTAAGAAAGGAGAGAAATGAATTATTTTTATCAAATTTATTTAAGATTTGTTTTCTACCTAAGTTTGGATAATTTCATTGCAAAAAATCAAAATGATAAGAAAATCATGAAAAATGAAGGCCAAACTAGTAAAAATACATTGTCACGGTCGTGCTCTTTAACATCACGGTCATGCTTGCATCATGTAAAGGTAACCTTACTGTTACGGCCATGAGCGCACATGGAAACTGCATATTGTCTTGGTCACGGCCGTGACGTGCGAGTTGGAAGGTAAAGCGGTACATGGCCTTGGTCACGGCCGTGCAGGAGACTGTCACGGTATTGACAACGGGTAGTTAGGCGATTTGAAGACAAATATTATCCACTTTTCGGATAGATTTTTTATTTCTTCCTTTGTGGGATGAAAAAATCTATAAAAGGAGGCAGAAGATGACCTGGAAAAGCATCCTTGGAGCATAGATCTGAAGCTTAGAAAGAAGAGAAGAGCGAGAGCAAAGCTCTACCGGAAACCCGAGAGAGCACGTGCACAACGACTGTCAGTGTTCTTTGTTTTCTTTTCCCAATCTTTTATATTAGATTTGATGTTATTCTTCTCAAATTTATTTTTTTATTAGGGTCATTCTAGTTGAACCCTGTTTGTGTTTCGAATCTTTCTCAATATTACTTTAGTTTAAATCTTTAATAGCATTGCAATTTCGTCTTTAATGATTTCCTTTTATTCCATGATTTATAATTTGATTGCTATCTGAGAAGAAGTAGTTATTTTCATAATAGTTTCTAGGATTGATCTTATTCATTGCATGCCATAATTAGGAAAATCGAAAGACCTAATTTGTGTAGTTATTAAGGTGACTTGAGAAAGCCCTTATATTAATTTCATTTGAATGCATCTTATGATCAATTAGATAAGTTAAAAACTGAAAGGATTGAATTATTCTAATTGTTCTTAAGATAGTAGTTAAAGTCTGAAATATTGGTTAACTAATTTTTGGAATTCAACTTTATTATTGATTCAACTAATTCTAAGTTGAGAAGATTCATTGCATTTTAGTGGCGATAATTAGGTGCTCTAATAATCATATCCTTAATTTTCTATTTTTATAATTTTATTTTATTCACTCTTGAAAATAAAATATTTTTTAATTTCACAATTAACAAGGTTAAAATAAAATTTAAACTATTAACCATCCTCGTGGGAACGATAACTCTACTAATTCACTTTATTACTTGAGCGACTAGTGCACTTGTTAGCGTTTGCTATCAATTTTACACGCATCAGCGTTCAGTAGCTATTAGCGTCGCAACAGCATCAGACGTCAAATGTGATGCTACTAGCACCACAATGTGATGCTACAGTGATGTTAACATGATACAAAATGTGTACTCGCGATGAGCTTAAGGGCGTCGCTAATTCGACGCTAAGTTGGTGTTGAATGCTGCGACGCTAATGAGACGCTAAGTTGGTGCTAAACTTTTGCTTATGTGATGCTAATTAGACGCTAACATTATGTCGTGCGTCGTTTCTATACCGACCACCTCCTCCCAAACAACAACGTCCTATATAAAATAGGAAAAAATATATAACATTATAAATCATATAAATTACATAACTTTAAAAAAACATATAAACATACAAAGTGTTATAACGTTAAAAACATCAATCTTTTGGAATACTAGGATCATCTCCGTATTCGTCAACCATCTTTTGGTTGTACACTATAGGATCCTAAGGCACCAAGAGTGGGGGGGGAGGACGAAAATCAATGCGGAAGCTTAAAATCGATTCTTAAAATCTTTTAAATCAATGCAATTCAGATCATAAACATAATATAAGAGGGAGAGAGATAGAGAGAATGCAAACACAAAGATACGATGGTTGTTGACGAGGTTGGGCCACACCTTAATCTCGAGACCGACGGAGATTCCATTAAACTCTTCCTTAATACCAAATGGGGCAAAGAAGAACGCCCTTTACATCAACCACCTTTTCTCCGCCTCAAGGGGCAAGGCAAGTCTCTCCTCCTAGGAAGCTAATCTTTTCTCTCAATCAAGAGGTAAGATTTGGAACTTCTTTCACACAGGACCTCTCACAATCTTTCTGAAAAATTATTTCTCTCTTTTATAATAGAACACTCACAAGAAGATAAGAGAGAAAGAAAGCTCTAAATGATAACTTCAAGGAAAAATATCTTCTTTTTGATTTCTTGAAGTTTTGCTTCATTGCTTGGATGGATGCTTTTACTTCTGACTTTGGCACTCCTTTTATAGGATTTAGCATTTTGGAGAATTCGTCTAGAATTAATTCCACATTTTTCTTATTCAAAACTAGCCGTTATTGTTCATTCTAGTCGGGAACTAGTCGACCGCATTAATGGATCGGTCGACTGGTATATATGACCGTTGGCTTATTTTCTTCATTAACTATAGTTGATCGACCTGCACTATTTTGAGCATAACTATTTGCACAGTTATCCAAATTAGATAATCTTAGATTCTATGGATAGCTAACAGGATTCGCTACAAGTTTGATATTCATGATTCATCTAGAGTCTAATAATACTAGTGTCAATTATTTAATCAAAGTGTAGTACATAAAGTTATCCATTTTTACTTGAACTTTTTCAGCAATTTACTTTAATCTTTCGGGGTTTGTATCATCAAAATATAATTATATAAGACATTAATATGATAAAAAATTCACTCCATTTTTTATGAAGACAAACCGAGAAATATGAAAAATATATAAGTTGCGAAAAAGTTATAAAATCTTGTATAATCAATTGTTGTAAAATCAATTTTACTCCCTCTAACATTTAGTTTTCCTTACAATGATAGATATTCACATAAGTATTAATTGTAAGGAATTCTTCGTATAAAGTGATATTCAGATCATATTTCTCCTTTATTTCTCCCCTTTTTGTTTCATCAAAAATAAATTTGCATATGAATCACATAAGACACAATATGTAACTACCCCTTAATCATGCCATCTTTGAAAAACTTTATTGTACCCTTTTGTCATATAAGAAATATGTAAAGTATTGCATCATAAAGAGTTAATATGTGAAAAATAAATCCTCCTAAATTTATGACTATTTTATAATGGCAAAATGGAAACAATTTTATGAAAGCAAAAAAAATATATATTAAGGATCAAAATATTGCATAAAACTTTGATACAACAATGATATTCATGATATGCCAAAATAGAGTTTAATATGCTCCCCCTATCTCTATTACCAATTTTCATTTATATGTTTCCTCCCTTTTTTTTAAAAAAATAGTAATTTTAAATTTTTGAGTGAATAAAAAAATAGATGATACTTTTACCATAACCTTTGTGCCTTCACATTTCCAATTCCTCGTTTGCTTTACATGTGAGGCACACCTGAAAAACAATTAAGTAACTTTTGGTACCCAAACTTTTTTGGGCCTATTTTGTTAAACAATATTCCTTTCGGAACTCAAATCATGCAATTTGGTGATGATTTTCTTATTTTGCATTGATAAGCATAATGCCAATGAAATCCACATGCAAAACATGTAATATATGATTTTCTATCATAGGAATGATTGGATTTCCAATAAGAGTTTTTATGTCCAAAATGATTTCTAAGATTATTTTTCGTTACATGAGGCATAACTTTATTTTATATATCTTTTAAAGAGGCATTTTCTTTCTTTACTTTTTCTAAAAAGCATGCTAGTTTCACAATTTCACATGCATGTGTAATTTTCAAAGAATCAATTTTATTTTTCATGTTTTAATTTTCCACAAAATATGTGTTCTTTTCTTCTTTCAATTTTTCAATCTCATGTAATAATTTTTTATTTTCCTCTTTAATTGAAAAATATCTTTTTTATGAGAGAGGAAAGTTCTTTATTCACATCTAAAGAAATATTTTTTTCGGAAAAGCTCGATGAGTCATTATTTAAAATTGAAGGATTAGAAGTAAGCTTCATCACTAAAAGAGCTTGACGAGTCATTTGTTTCACTTGACTCTTCATGTTTTTTCTTTTTACCTTTCTTAGATGTCTCTTTTTTGTGATTTTTATATGATCTTCGGGTAGGCTTCTCAGTCTTCTCTTTCCTTTTCACCAACTTGAGATATTTATCTAGTTTTCTTGTGTAGCGCGCAAGTCTCTTTTCGTCCACTTCTTTTTCACTTGAGTCTTCTTCATTTTCGTTTGCTTTCAAAGTCAATGTCTTCTTTTTAGGAGAATTTGATTCTTCTTCTTCTTTTTAGGTTAATAGTGAACCAAGGAGGCTATTTAAATATTTTTCTTCAATCACGGTCCTCTTTGTATGCCATTTGGAGGTGAGCGACCTGAGAAACTTTTTCACTTTTTGGGAGTTAGTTCTTGGCTCGCCCAAGGAGGCTAAGCCATTCATAATATCATTAAAACGAACAACCATATCATTAATGGATTCATTTTCTAACATTTTGAAAGAATTATATTGGTGATTTAAAATGTTTAATTTGGATTCTATAATTTTATTCATTCCTTCATAAATAGTAACATGTTTCTTCCAAATCTCAGTTGCACTTTCACAACTAGAAATCTGATTGAATTCCGTTGAGTTCAAAGCACAACAAAAAAAATTTTAGCTTTCCAATTCAATTTTGAAAAAATATTTTGTCGTTCGTCATGTAATATGAAGGTAATTTTTCATGTAAGTAATAGCCTTTTTCAACAATGTCCCACAAGTCAATGTCAATGGAACATATGTATGCTTGAATCCTAATTTTCTAATAAACAAAATTAGATGCATTAAAAACAGAGGACGGACAATAGATTGACCTTCAGAAAAATTGAATCGACTTGACGCCATGGCTCTTAAAATTGTTAAATCTTAAAACAACACAATCAAATCTTAAAACTATTAGATCTTAAAATAAGATCAACTCGCTCTCATACCAATTGTAGGATCCCAAGTCACCAAGAAGGGGGGAGGGGTGCATTGTTGTTTAAGACCGAAAATGTCAATTTTATGAAAATCATTGCAGAAGCTTAAAATCGATTCTTAAAACCTTTTAAATCAATGCAATTCATATCATAAACATAATATGAGAGAGAGATAGAAAGAGAGAATGCAAACACAAATACACGGTCGTTGTTGACAAAGTTCGACCACACCTTGACCTACGTCTCCGCTCCAACTTCTCAATCTTGAGACCGTCGAAGATTCCACTATACTCTTCCTTAATACCAAATGGGGCAAGGAAGAACGCCCTTTACATCAACCACTTTTTCTTCGCTTCGAGAGGCAAGGCAAGCATCTCCTCCTAGGAAGCTAATCTTTTCTCTCGCTCAAGAGGTAAGATTTGGAACCTCTTTCACACAAGAGCTCTCACTATCGTTTTGAAAAATGGTTTCTCTCTTTTACAATAGAACACTCACAAGAAAATAAGAGAGAAAGAAAGAAAGCTCTAAATAATAACTTCAAGGAAAAAATCTTCTTTTTATTTCTTGAAGTTTTGCTTTAATGCTTTGATGGATGCTTTTGCTTCTGACTTTGGCACTCTATTTATAGACTTCAGCATGTGAAAAATTCATCCAGAATTAATTCCATATTTTTTCTCATTCAAAACTAGTCATTACTGTTCATTCTAGCTGGGGATCGGTCGATCGCATTAATGGATCAGTCGACCGGTCTAAATAACCGTAGGCTTATTTTCTTCATTGGCCACAGCTGATCGGTCAACCGCATTAATCGACCAGTCTAAATGACCATTGCGCTAATTTGCTCAGTTAGCATAGCTGGTCGGTCAACCGGACTATCGACCAGTACATCGATCGGTATCAGCTCAACGCCGACTGGGGCAGGCTCAGTATTGATCGATCGATCGGCATCTTCATTCAATCGACCGATATTGTCTCGACCGGCCTTCTTTGCTTCGATCGACAGGTTGATAGACCTGCACTAATTTGAGTATAACCTTTTGTAAAGTTATTCAAATTAGATAATCTTAGATTCTATGGATAAATAACAGGTTTCTCTACAACTTTGATATTCATGATTCATCCAGAATCTAATCAGATCAGTGTCAATTATTTAATCAAATTATAGTGCATAAAGTTATCCATTTTTACTTGAACATTTTTAGCTACCCACCCTCTTCTCCCTTCGTCCTCTGCCCCGACGACTCCGCCGCCACGACCACCGCTATCCACCCTCTTCTCCCTTCGCCCTCTGCCCCGATGACTCCGCCGCCACGACCACCGCTACCCCACCCCCTTCTCCCTTCGCCCTATGCTCCGACAAATCTGTTGCCATGACCACCGCTACCCCACCCCTTCACCTTCTGCCCCACCCCCTTCACGACGACAAGGAGGCCTCACACTCGAAGAGGAGAAGCTTCCCACCTATGACCGTGTGCGCTGGGCATCCTCACGCTCGAAAAGGAGAAGCAAGAGGTCGACATTCAGGGCTTCGGCTTCCGAAAGCGCATGGCCCTGCTCGAGCGCCACATTTGGGTCGTCGAGGACAATTGAAATGAGGGGCGCAAGAACAATTTAATTTGATGTAATATTATGTAATTTGATGTAATTGTCATAGATGTAATTTGATGTAGAAGAACGATTATCTCATGGATCTGTAATTTGATCTAATTCGATATAATGGAAATGTATATGTCATGTAATGTAATTTGATGGTGTAGCAATAAATGAATGTAATGTAAAAAATTAGCAATCGATGAATGTGCAAGGCAATGTGATTTCTTTGAATGAATATATGCAGTTAGTGACTCCTTCGCGTCGCAGTGGCGTCTCAGCGTTTAGCGCCACATTGGCGTCCAATTAGCATCTCAAAGTAGCGTCAACCTAGCATCGAAGTAGCGTTGACACATTCAACGTTGCTTTAGCGTCTAAGTAGAGAAGCATATTAGCTCTTCATGACAACACTTTTCGTGTCATTATAACGTCTCAATAGCGCCGTCATGCGACGGTAATAGCATCGACAAATTCGTGGATGTGACGTTGATGCTAATAGCGACCAAAATTTTGCGTCGCCAGGCCTGTGGCGCTAAGTCGACGCTAATGCGTCGCTACGCTCTTGATCACTAGCTGATCATATTATGTTTTAACTCCATTTACACTTAATTTCATATGTATCGAGCCCCTAAAATTGCCTACATTTGGTTAATTATGCCTAGAATGCATGCATTTGTGATCACAAGCTGACCATGCTCATATTATACTCATTTTATATTCAATTTCATGTGCACAGAAGTTCTGAATTGCTCATATGTGCAAAGTTATCATTTGTGTGCATGCACTTATCATTTTTGCATAACACCAATCTGCATCTAGTAATTTAGCTGATCTTTATTGCTGTCATAATCCATACTTGTTTAATTTCTATTTGAGGACTTTGATGCTTGATGTTCTTGCCCCTCTAGCAAGTAATACAATGTTTCAACTAGCTGGAAAAGTAAGGGGGGACCACTGCATTGCTGCCAATTTGCATATGGAATCTGCTGAAAATTCAGAAGCAGAGGATAGATGGCACAATCAGAGGCAATAGAAGCTTCTGATTTGCATCCAAGGGTGATTAAGAACCATATAAAAGCTGAAGTAATTCAGATGAGAAGGAAGGACCACTGATTTGCTGTCCAAAAAGTCGAGGAATCTGCTAAAATTTTTGAGGCTTGGACAGATGGCAGAATCACCAAGCTATAGAAGCTTCTGATTTGCATCAAAGGGTGGAGAATTCACATGTAAAAGCAGGAGAAATCTGAATGGAGAGGAGAGCCTCAATTAGCAAGGTTGCTGGACCAGGAAGGAGCAGAGGAAGGAGCTGAAGAAGAGGGCTACATCTGATTTGTATTGATAGTTTTTCCTTTTGGATTTCAGAATGTTTAGCATGGATTCCTCCTTCTGTTTTGTATCAATTCTTGTATCTATAATGAGCTAAATTCCAGCTCTCCTAGGATAGGGTAGTAATCTAGTTCTAGATATGGATGGAGTATGAATAATGTTGATGTCCTTCTCTGATATTGACATAATCTGATTTCTGATTTCTGTGGAATCTGTTTTATCATTGTGAAACCCTGATTTCATTAGCAACTGAGAGGTTGATTTTATGATTTTCTTGATATCCAGGTGTGATTCAAGATGCAATGATAATTTGTTAGATTCCAATATGTGATTTTATGTCTAATGCATCCAATTAACTAGTGTTGATGTGGACCTCATTTGCAATTACAGTTGAGAGGCTGATTTTAGATCTCCTTGATGTTTAGAGATAAACCAAGAAGCATTAACATTAACATTGGAGTAATTGCATTGCTTTTTAGTTAATTGAGGCAATTGTTTCATCATTATGAATGTTAATTGTTTTGATATCATTTCAGACTTTACTGAATTGATAAAATCCGAGAAGATTTTATCAATATCAATAAGGTGCTAAGATTTGTGCTTAATGATAACCCAATATTAGTAAGGATCCCTTTCTCATTCAACTTAGCTAATCATTCATGTGAGATTAATTTAATTATGCTATGATAACAGCCCTTTTTTCAAGTTGAATTAGAATTGACATATATTGATGAACTGTTCCAATCCATCCATAGCTGAGTTAGATGAACCCCATTCCTAGGAGAATCTTTCATTGATTGTTAATCCCTTTTAGTTCTTAGTTTAGCAATTAGATTTCAGTCCATATCAATTATCAAAACATCAAAAACAGTTGTTTCTTAACTAGTTGTTTCAATGCATCCAATTAACTAGTTGTTTCTTAGCTACTTAGTTTAGCAATTAGATTTCAGTCCAAATCTGTTTTCATTTCTCTTCATTACATTGTTTTAGCTACTTAGTCTAGGATTAGTCTAGATTAGATTAATGAGTCTTTAGCCCCAAATTACTGTGGATACGACACTTGAGTCTACTACAATTGATCTTTGCACTTGCAGTAGAGAAAAAGAGAGGAGTTTGAGCGTATTTCTGAAAATTTCACTTTTACCTAACTTCTGACCCATAATGCAACAAGTTATCACTACTCCACACAATTCACATCAAGTTTTTGGCGCCGTTGCCGGGAACTTGAGGCTAATTTGAATTATTTTAGATAGTTTAGATTAGTTTTAGACTAGTTATCATTCCCATTTCTAGCCTAGTTTTCAGTTTCTGCAAGTTATCATTCTGAATTTTCCATTTCTGTCTAGTTTTCTTTCTTTTCTAAATTTGATACTTCTGATTTCAATTTATGCAGGATTCAGATAGCCAAGAAAATTTATACTTATCAGATCCTGAACTTGAAAGGAGATTTAACAGAAGAAGAAGATTGCAAAGAGAACAAAGAAGGAGAAGAATTTTTAAAGAAGAGGTCAACAATCAAACCATGGCTGCTCAAAGGACACTAAAGGACTGTTATGTCAGAGGACAACCAATGGATGGAGCCATAGCACCTGTTGTTACCTTTGAGTTGAATCCAGCATTGGTCACAATGATTAGGCAGCATCAATTTATTGGATTAGGGACTGAAGACCCAACTTTACACATTGACAACTTCAAGGAGATGTCCAGTGCAGTCCACTTCAACAATACTCCTATGAATGCTGTGTACATGAGGTTGTTTCTCTTTTCACTCAAGGACAAGGCTAAGATTTTGTACAAGACCCTTACACCTGAAGAAATTGCAACTTGGGAGTCCATAGTGCAGTTGTTCTTATCTAAATTTTTTCCACCTAGCAAAACTGATGACTATAGGGATCAGATTGTCAGATTCTACCAATTGGATCAAGAAAACATATGTGATGCTTGGCAAAGACTCCAAAGTCTGTTGAGGGCATGTCCACACCATGGATATAAAAAGTGGCAATTGGTCAACTATTTTCATAAAGGATTGAATTATCCTAGCAAAGTGGCATTGGACACTGCTATAGGAGGGATTTTTGCCTCCAAAAATATTGATGAAGCATATATTGAGAACATTGCCAAGAACCACCATTTCCTTACCCATGATAGAACTAGAAGACCACCAGCTGATAACCCAAGTGAACAACTTATCAGTCCAGATTGAAGAAGTTTTGCAAAAGGTCTTGGAAAAGCTGAATTTGTCAACCAATGTGAGCAAGACATCCAATTCTGAAAACATATGTGATGTATGTGGAAATTAAGGGCATATGACTGAGAGTTGCAATCTGATCATGCAACAATATGAGCAAACAATTGACCAAATGAATGCTGTGGAAAATTATGGTGTGAAGCCCCCTGCTGAATACTATACACCTGAAAATAGGAATCACCCTTATTTTTCATATAAGACCAATCACTATCAGGCACCTCCAATGCAGAATTCTAATTGGCAGCCCAAAATTTTTCCCAAGAATCAACCACCTCCATATCAACCTCCAAATGTCCAATTGCAAAGGACTTCATATGAACAACAAGTTCAAGCTCCTCAGATGTCAAAAATGGAGGAGTTGCTGCAGACAATTCTGAAGAAAAAAGAAAAGCAAGAAGAGGCAATGCTGAAGTTCACTTCTGGATTTGAAACTTTAAGTGCTCATCAAAAGGTACTTGAGAGTCAAATTGCTCAACAAGCCAACACCTCAGCTAGGCCACCAGTGTTCTTCCCAGGACAATCAGAAGTCAATCTCAAGGAACAAGTCCAAGCTGTCCAGCTCAGAAGTGAAAATTTTGTTGAAGAACCAATGAAGCATGTTGAGGACAATTCAGCTAGAGCAAATCCAAATTCAAAAACTACAGAAGAACCTGTTGAAGAAATTATGGTGGAAAAAAAGAACAAGAACCCTCATAATGAAGTCAAGGCTAGAATCTTTGATCATGTACCATCCCCACAAATATTGGTCAAGGTTAGGCAGGATCAACAGTGTGGCATATTTCTGGAAATTTTGAATAAATTATACATCAATGTGCCATTTGTGGAGGCAATTCAGGAAATGCCCTCATATGCAAAATTTCTCAAGGAGATTCTGACCAAGAAAAGGAGAATCATTGAGCATGAAACCATAGCCCTGACTGAAGAAGCCTCAGCCATAATTCAAAACAAACTCCCTCCCAAATTGAAGGATCCAAGAAGTTTTTCAATTCCTTGTGAAATTGGGAATAGGAAAATTCAGAGGGCAATGTGTGACTTGGGTGCATCTATCAGTGTAATCCCTTTGTCATTGTGCAGGAAGCTAGAAGTTGGAGATCTGAAGCCCACCAACATGTCATTGCAGCTAGCTGACTGATGCATGCAAAATACAACATATTTTAGTTAATTATTTTAATTAAATTTTTTATAATTTGATCATGGCATGCATCATTTTTAGTCACTTTTAATCATAATTCCGGATTTATCAATTTTAATTATTAAAATCTCTGAATATTTTAATTGTGGATGGATTAACTAAATTTTGATAAATATTTTGCAGGAAAAATCGAGATTTAAATGGATTGTGCTGTATCGGCCAAAATTCCGAAGAATTTATCATTACGGCCGAGATTAGGATAAAAGATATCATTTTGGCCGAGATATGGAGGGGGTAATGATAAGAAGTCTTTCCTTACGGCCGAAATTTGGAGGGCGTAATGGCATGAAGATGAAGGGTGTAACAATCAATTGATTTTATCTTTTGGGTGTAACAAGATAAGTTCCTTCCTTACGGCCGAGATTTTGAGGGAGTAAAAGAAATTTTATCTCTTTGGGAGTAAAGATAAAATAATTCCTTACGGCCGAGATTTGGAGGGGGTAATGGCAATAAAATCATTCTTACGGTCGAGTTTATCTTTGGGCGTAAAAAGATAAGAAAGATTTATCTTTGGGCGTAATGATAAAATGATTTATCTTTGGCCGAGTTTATCTTATAATTTTAAAGTCAACCGTACGATGTTACGGCCGAGATCAAATTGAAGGCCGTCCGCACCCTATAAATACGTAAAAGAATCCATCGTTTCAATTCGTGCTCTGAAGTTCAAGTTTCTTCCACGGCGAGTCGTGAGCTCTGCAGGCTACGACCAAGAGGAGAGAGGTGCGACGGCTGGAAGTTGATCGCGACCGTGATCAAGTCCGAGAGGCTGCCCGACTGTCTACCCGTGATTCGAAGCTTCGACTTTTGTCTATTTGGGTGTAATTCTTCCAATTATTATTACTTTGTTATTATCTCTCCAGAATTTCTAGGATGAACTCCATATTTTTATTTATTTCATTTTAGGAGATTATTATTGAAGGGAAACTATTTGGACCCTATATTATTTGTTTTAATCTTTTCTGAACAATTAGTTAATTGTGCTTAATGCTTTTGATTTAATTATTTAGATTTTTGAGTTGAGTACTTACCAGTTTGTGGATTATTTAATTTCAGAATTCATTAATTAAATTAATTGATTTTATGTGAAATTAATAATTGACATAAATTTGATAACTAGTGTGTGGAGAATCAAGTTTATGTGGTATGTTAATCTAACCAGTTTGTGGAGTGATTAATAGTCTAGGATTTTCATATTAATGCATCTTAATTTTAATCTTATCTGACGAATACCAGTTTGTGGGACTTTAGGTTTGATTAAATTTAAGATAGTTTGATTTACCGGATTAAATAGCAGAATTACCAGTTTGTGGACTCTGTGATGTTAATCTTATAAATTAATAACTTGAGAAAATTCTTAATCCATCTTTAAAGATTAAATTTATCTTTTATGGTTCAAATATTTATCCTGATCTATTTTCATCCTAAGGCCTAACTTCAACATCATTATCTTATCTTTATCTTATTTTCTTTATTTTATTTCATAAAACTTCTTTCCAAAAATTCATGTTTTTCTTCTCTTATTAATTTATAAATCCAGATATTGAATTAATAATATTCCTCGTGGGTTCGACACTCTTACTCCTTTTTACTATATTACTTGAGCGACTAGTGCACTTGCTAGCAAATTTTATTGTTACAAAATCAAACGCTTCACTGACAGATCTGTTAAATATCCACATGAGATTATTGAAGACATGCCCTTGAAAGTTGGAATGTACTTGACATGGATGAGGACCTGAACACCCCAATTCTGTTAGGCAAGCCCTTCCTAGCCATTGCAGGAGCTGTAATAGATGTCAAGGAAGGTAGATTGGCATTTCAGATTGGGGAAGATAAGATAGAGTTCAACTTGACTCAAGTTATCAGTAGCCCTAATTTCTAGCATGAAGATTTTGAAGATGGGCAACTCAATTAGATAGTGGAGCAAGCTTCTGCAATAATTCCAATTGAAGACCCTTTGCAAAGATGTCTTATATTTGATCACTTGAAGGAACTAGAGGATCGAGAAGCTAAGGCATGTCAATCCATAATGAATTCACTCAAACCAGTAGGAAAATCAAAAATCTAGAATGCAACGCAGGAGGTTTTCACTACTAAACTCCAGACCAGCCCAACCAAGGAAAATTCTTCTAAATTGGAGCTGAAACCTCTTCCTAGTAATCTGAAATATGAATTCTTGGAAGAGAATTCCACATTTCCAGTGATTATCAATGCCATTTTACCCCACGAGCAAGTCCAAGAGCTGCTGAAGAGAGTGAAATTATATAGGGAAGTAATTGACTACTCAATTGAAGACATCAAAGGAATTAATCCTTCAATTTGCATGCACAGGATTTCTATGGAGGATAATTACAAGCCTTCAATTGAATGCAAAGAAGATTGAATCCTATCATGAAAGAGGTTGTAAAGAAAGAAGTGCTCAAACTCTTGAATGCCGGAATCATTTACTCAATTTCAGATAGTGAGTGGGTCAGTCCAGTTCAAGTTGTGCCAAAGAAGGGTGGAATCACAGTGGTAAAATCAGATTCAGATGAGTTGATTTCCACTAGAATAGTCACTGGTTGGAGAATGTGTATAGATTTAAGGAAATTGAATAAGGCAACTAGAAAGGATCATTTCCACCCCTTTTTATTGATCAAATGCTTGAGAGGTTGGCCAAACACCCTCATTTCTATTACTTGGATGGCTATTTAGACTTTTTACAGATTTCAATCCATCCCCAAGATCAGGACAAAACCACCTTCACCTGTCCATATGGGACATTTGCCTATAGAAGGATGCCATTTGGATTGTGCAATGCCCCAGCCACATTTCAGAGATGCCTGATGTCCATCTTTTCAGTTTTCATTGAGGACATTATGGAAGTGTTCATGGATGACTTTTTAGTTTATGGGGATTCCTTTGAAGGCTGTTTGTACAATTTGACAAAAGTTTTGCAAAGGTGTAGGGAATCCAACCTTATTCTGAATTGGGAGAAATGCAATTTCATGGTTCAAGAAGGTGTTGTACTAGGCCACATAGTATTCAGTAGAGCAATTGAAATGGACGAGGCCAAGATTGAGGCTATTGAAAAATTGCCACCTCCAAAGAATGTGAAGGCAGTGAGGAGTTTTCTAGGCCATGCTGGATTTTACAGTAGGTTCATCAAGAATTTCTCAATGATAGTCAGGTCCCTCACAAAGCTAATAGCAAAGGATGCTGAATTCAATTTTGATGAAGAATGTGTGAAGGCCTTTAACTAGCTGAAGCAAGCCCTTACATCAACCCCAATAGTGCAACCACCAGATTGGTCATTGCCTTTTGAAATAATATGTGATGCATCTGATCAGGCAGTAGGGGCAGTCCTAGGCCAAACCAAGGACAAGAAGCATTATGTTATCTGTTATGCCAGCAAAACCTTGGATGAAGCTCAAGTCAATTATTCCACCACTGAAAAGGAATTATTGGTTGTGGTGTTTGCATTTGACAAGTTCAGATCCTATCTGGTTGGAGCCAAAGTAATTGTGTACACTGATCATCAAGCTGTGAGGCATCTGATTAGCAAGAAAGAATCAAAACCAAGACTTATCAGATGGATTTTATTGCTGCAAGAATTTGATGTGGAGATCAAGGACAAAAGATGGATTGAAAACCTATTGGCTGACCATTTAGCCAGGTTGGAAGGAAGTCAGGAATTTCCAACATTTCCTATCAATGACTCTTTTCCTGATGACTTCCTGATGGCTATATCAGCCACTGCCCCATGGTATGCTGACATTGTTAATTACCTCGCTTGTGGGATCATTCCATCTAACTATTCATACTAGCAGAAGAAGAAATTCTTCCATGACATAAAAGATTATTATTGGGATGATCCATTTCTGTTCAAAAAATCTCTTGATGGAATGTTCAGAAGGTGTGTGCCAGAAGTTGAATCCAAAGACATTTTGCATGAATGCCATTCATCACCATATGGAGGACATGGGGCTACTCAAAAACAGCTGCTAAGGTCCTCCAATCAGGTTTCTATTGGCCTACTCTATTCAAGGATGCTCACATGTATGTCAAGAGCTGTGATGTGTGCCAAAGAGTAGGTTCAATATCCAGAAGGAATGAAATGCCACAACAGGGAATTCTGGAAGTTAAAATTTTTGATGTTTGGGGCATTGATTACATGGGACCCTTTCCTACTTCATTTGGATACAAATTCATATTGTTGGCTGTTGATTATGTGTCCAAGTGGATAGAGGCAATCCCCACAGTAGCTGCTGACTCCAAGACAGTTATCAAAATGTTCAAAGAAATCATTTTTCCAAGATTTGGAGTGCCAAGAGTGGTTATAAGTGATGGAAGCAGCCACTTCATAGAGAGGAGTTTTGAGAATCTTCTAAGCAAATATGGGGTCTAGCATAAAGTTTCAATAGCTTATCACCCACAAACCAATGGCCAAGCTGAAATCTCAAATAGGGAGATCAAGACCATTTTGGAGAAAACTGTTTCATTAACCAGGAAGGATTGGAGTATCAAGCTGAATGATGCACTTTGGGCCTATAGGACAGCCTATAAATCTCCAATTGATGTCTCTCCATACAAGTTGGTTTATGGAAAAACTTGCCACTTGCCAATTGAGCTCAAGCACAAAGCATATTCGGCTGTCAAGGTACTGAATTTTGATATGCATTCTTATGGATAGAAAAGGCTTTTGCAGTTGGATGAATTGGAAATTAGACTCAATGCATACCACAATGTGAATTCTACAAGGAAAGGATAAAGAGGTGGCATGACAGCAGGATATTGAAAAAAGAGTTCAAAGTTGGAGACCTGGTATTGCTATACAACTCAAGATTAAAAGTCTTTATTGGAAAGTTGAAGTCCAAATGGTGTGGATCATTCAAAGCCCACAAAGTTTACCCTTTGGAGCTATGGACATTGAGAATGATAACTCAGATGTCTTCAAGGTTAATGGGCAGAGACTCAAATTATATAACCCCACAGCAGAGAATTCAGCTAAGGAAGTGCTGATATTGACAAGTCCACCAGAATTGCCTAGCTGAAATCAATTGCCACAATGTCTAGCCTAAGACATTAAAGTAGGGCGCTTCATGGGAGGCGACCCAAGACATTTCATATCTAATTTTCTTTGTTTTGTAGGAATAATTTAGAGAGAAATCAGAACCACCCCTGACCTTTTACCTAGGGAGTATTCATAAACCCAATTTTAATTTTTCTCACTGAAATGCCACTGATAACTGATATTATTTTCTAGTTCATGCTTTAATTATCATAATGATATTTGACTTATCATTCATATTAGTTATCCACATTTGCCATTGCTAAATTTCAGTGCATTTCTTAATCCTCTCATAAATTGTTAAATTGTGCATTCAAAAACTGATCATTGTAGTTTTTTTATATTGCATTTGATATTTTACGGATCATTCTCCAATTCTCTACATAATTGATTACATATCAGGAAGAATTAATCACACAAGCCTCAGGTTGACATGAAGGAACCAAATGAAGCAATACACAATTGCACAATTTCGAGAATTAAACACCCTCCCAACCCTCTCCCTTGCCTATATTTCTCACCACTGAGGATAGTGCTGAAAATAAGCTTGGGGGAGGAAACCTGGTGCATTTCTAAACTTTACACCATGTTTGTAATTCATCTTAATGCTCACATCATAGCTATCACCAGGTTATCACTGTTATTATCAAGTTATGATTATTATCATCCAGTTATCAGTATTTTCAACAAGTTATCACTAGTTATCACTGATATTGTTCAGCTCAATTCTTGTTATCATTTTAATTTCAAAATGGGTGAAATCCTTTAATATGACAGCTAGTACACTCCAATACCAAGTAGTCAATTTGGCTGTTAGTCTTTTTGATTCAATCACCTCACTTTTTCAGATGCATTTGAACTCAAATTTCAGCTGAAATTTTTCTTTTTGTGGGTAACACTAGCTAACACTTATGGGTTAGTCAGAAAATAGAAGATGTCTAGAATGGAGTCAAGGCTTTTGTTGCTATGTTAAATAGGAAAACTTGACTATTTGTACTAAGGGATCTAAACCTTACTTGCGTTTGAATTATTGCTCACTTCATGAATAGAACAGAACAGAAAAAAAATGGAGAAAAGAAAAGGCAAAATTTGCATTTTTACATTGCATGCATGCATGAATAAAGAGAGCCAATTCCAAAAGGAATCTCTCCTGAATAAAATCAAGATCTTTATCCTGTGACCAGCATGAATAAAAATCAGGTCTCAACCTATTCACTTACATTTTCATGAATAAAAGTTAGGTTTCAAACTTGTTTAAGTAGTACAAAAATCAGAACAAGCACCCTCAAAATGAAGCCAAGAATAGGATTTTTGATAAAGTGCCTTTCCCTCAAAGATTGGTCAAGGCATGGCAAGACCAACAGTATGGAAGATTTCTTGAAATCCTGAAGAAATTATATATCAATGTGCCATTTGTTGAAGCAATTTAGGAGATGCCCTCATATACAAAGTTCTTGAAGGAGATCTTGACCAAGAAGAGAAGGATTTTGGAACATGAAATTATAGCATTGACTGAGGAGGCTTCTTCAATAATTCAAAACAAGTTGCCTCCCAAATTAAAGGATCCAGGAAGTTTCTCTATTCCTTGTGAGATTGGGAATAGAAAAATTAAGAGGGTCATGTGTGACTTGGGTGCATCAGTGAGTGTAATACCCTTATCCCTATGCAGGAAGCTGGAAGTTGGAGATATGAAGCCTACCAACATGCCCTTGCAGCTGGCTGACAGATCCATCAAGTATCCACATGGAATTATTGAAGACATACCCCTCAAAGTTGGGAAATTTTACATTCCTGTAGACTTTGTGGTACTTGACATGGATGAGGACCTGAACACCCCAATTTTACTAGGGAGCCCTTTCTTAGTCACTGCAGGAGCTGTCATAGATGTTAAGGAGGGCAAATTGACATTCCAAATTGGAGAGGATAAAATAGAATTCAATTTGGCACAAGTTATCAGTAGCCCAAGTTTCCAGCATGAAGACTTTGAAGATGGGCAACTAGATCGGATTGTAGAGCAAGTTTCTGCAATAATTCTCATTGAAGACCCCCTTGCAAAGGTGTCTAATATTTGATCACTTGAAGTAACTAGAAGATCCAGAGGCTAAGGCATGCCAATCTGAGCTGAATTCATTCAAATCAGTAGGAAATGCAGAATTTCAGAATGGAGTGCAGGAGGTTTTCACTACTGAACTCCAACCCAATTCAACTCAAGACAATCCTTCTAAATTGGAGCTCAAACCTTTCCTAGCAACATGAAGTATGAATTCTTGAGAGAGAATTCCACATTTCCAGTAATTATCAATGCCAACTTGCCTAAAGAACAAGTGCATGAGCTGCTGAAGAGATTGAAACTGTACAAGGAGGTAATAGGCTATTCAATTGAAGATATTACGGGTATTAATCCCTCAATTTGCAAGCACAGGATTCCTATGGAGGACAACTACAAGCCCTCAATTGAATGTCAAAGAAGACTCAATCCAGTGATGAAGGAAGTTGTAAAGAAAGAAGTGTTGAAGTTGTTGAATGCTGGAATCATATATTCCATTTCAGATAGTGAATGGGTCAGCCATGTTCAGGTGGTGCCCAAGAAAGGAGGGATTACAGTAGTGAAATCAGATACAAATGAGTTGATATCTACCAGGACAATCACTGGTTGGAGAATGTGTATTGATTTCAGAAAATTGAACAAGGCAACCAGGAAGGACCACTTTCCACTTCCCTTTATTGATCAGATGCTTGAGAGGTTGGCCAAACACTCTCATTTTTTCTATTTGGATGGCTATTCAAGCTTCTTGCAGTTTCCAATCCATCCACAAGACCAGGACAAAACTACTTCCACTTGTCCATTGGGACATTTGCATATAGGAGGATGCCATTTGGATTGTGCAATGCCCCTGCCACATTTCAGAGGTGTATGATGTCTATTTTTTCAGACTTCATTGAGGACATAATGGAGGTGTTTATAGATGACTTTTCAGTGTATGGGGATTCCTTTGAAGCTTGCTTGGAGAATTTAACAAAAGTTTTGCAAAGATGCAGGGAATCCAATTTAATTCTGAATTGGGAGAAGTGCCACTTCATGGTTCAAGAGGGAGTTGTGTTAAGCCACATTGTATCCAGTAGAGGGATTGAGATGGATAAAGCAAAGATTGAGGCCATTGAGAAGCTGCCACCTCCAAAGAATGTGAAGGCTATAAGGAGTTTCTTGGGTCATGCTAGATTCTACAGGAGATTCATCAAGAACTTTTCAATGATAACTAAGCCTCTTACCAAGCTGTTGGCAAAAGATGCTGAGTTCAATTTCAATGAAGATTGCATGAAGGCCTTTAATCAATTGAAGAAAGCCCTCATATCAGTTCCTATTGTGCAACCACCAGATTGGACATTGCCTTTTGAAATCATGTGTGATGCATCTGATCAGGCAGTAGGGGCAGTGCTGGGACAAACCAAAGACAAGAAACACTATGTCATATGTTATGCTAGCAAGACATTGGATGAAGCCCAAGTCAACTATGCCACTACTGAGAAGGAGTTACTAGCTGTAGTATTTGCATTTGACAAATTCACGTCTTATCTTATTGGAGCCAAGGTGATTGTGTATACTGATCACCAAGCATTAAGGCACCTGATTAGCAAGAAAGAATCCAAACCAAGGCTTATCAGATGGATCCTATTGCTACAAGAATTTGATGTAGAGATTAGGGACAAGAGGGGCACTGAAAATGTTGTTGCTAACCATTTGTCCAGGATGGAAGGAATTCAAGGTTCTCCATCAATCCCTATCAATGATTCATTCCCTGATGACTTTCTAATGGCCATATCAGCTACCCCAGCTCCTTGGTATGCTGATATTGTGAATTATTTGGCCTGTGGAATCATTCCACCAGAGTACTCTTACCATCAAAAGAAGAAGTTCTTCCATGACATCAAAGACTACTATTGGGATGATCCATTTCTATTTAGGAAATATCCTGATGGCATGTTTAGAAGATGTGTGCCAGAATATGAATTTCAATCCATTTTGTATGAATGCCACTCATCTCTATATGGATGACATGGTGCCACTAAAAAAATAGCTGCTAAGGTTCTCCAATCTGGCTTCTATTGGCCTTCCTTATTCAAAGATGCTCACATGTATGTCAAGGGTTGTGATGTGTGCCAAAGAGAAGGATCAATCTCTATGAGGAATGAAATGCCACAACAGGGAATTCTTGAAGTTGAAATATTTGATGTTTGGAGCATTGACTACATGGGTCCCTTCCCTAGTTCATTTGGATATAAGTTTATATTGTTGGCTGTGGATTATGTGTCCAAATGGATAGAGGCCATTCCAACTGAATCAAGAACATTAACAATTAGTTTCTGGATTTGATTTCAGTTGTGATTTATGTTGAGTTGGTTTCTTGGTTCTAGTTAATCCATGCTGAGAATGCCATTTAGCTTTTGTTGATGTGAATCTCGTATTGGAATGGTAGCCGAAAGCTTGATTTTAGATTTCCTTGTTGTTTAGAGATAAACCAAGAGCATCAGCACTAGTTGTGGATTTGATTGTATTTATGCATTGAGCTAGAGGTTTCATGATAATCTAATATCAGTGCAATCCCTTGTTGAATCAACCTAACTAATATTTATATGAAAGTATGATATTAATTCTAACTTTAATGCACTGTGAGAGCAGTCTTTATAGGTTGAATCTGGTTTGATTTGTATTGCTAAGTTGTTCTAATCCATTCCATAACAGAATATTAGATGAACCCCTTCCTAAGAGAACATATCATTGATTGTTAGTTATCACTTTATATCAATTACCTTAAAACACCAAAAAGAGTTAACTTAGTTTAGGATTGATTTAGATTAATTAGTGAATCTTTAGATCTCAAATCACCGTGGTTACGACATTAGGGTCTATTACTATGATCTGTGCACTTGCAGTTTAGTGAAGTGAGGAGTTTAGACCATATATCATTTAGTTGCATTTTCAATTATGTGCTATAAATCAATCCATTAATCACACTCCACACAATTCACATCAAGTTTTTGGCACCGTTGTCAAGGATTTGAGGCTGATTAGATTCACTTTTTATAGTTTAGATTAGTCTACTTTTTAGCAGTTATTTTCTTTTCTTTAGTTTAGCTTTTGTCTATATTTGCCTTTACTTTTCTAATACCATCACTGTTTATATCACATTTCATTCAGTCTTATTTTTGTTTATCATTTTTCTTATTAGATTAGTCATCTTTGGAATTTTCTTTTTTTGCTCAATCTTATCATCTTATCTTAATCTCTGTTTCATTTCATGCTTACTCCTGCTTTTGATATCTTTGTACTAAACCTCATTGTGTAACAAGTTGCAAGACTGCAGAAATTCTGAATTTGACTTCTGAGAGAGAAAGAAGAAAAGATGGATATGAGTTGGCAAACTTGGCCCCAGGACTATTATCACTAGTGAAATGCCAATCAACCAGTATGAATTGAATTCTATAGTTGAAGATATTGTGTTTAAAACTCTTCAGAAATATGGTTTTGATGTTGGAGAACCATCACAAGTTCATTGCAATCAAGGATCATCACAATTTCAGCAGCCTTCTAATGTTTACATGTATGCCTCACATGGTCATGAATGTTCAAATTATTGGAATCGTGAGGAAGACTTCTCAAGTAGTAGTCATTATGTTTCGAATTACTGGAATCATGAGCAAGAATTCTCAAGCAGCAACCCTTATGTTTATGACTCACAAAATCATTTGTATTACCATCACAATCATGGTCAAGTGTCAAATTTTCAAGTTCCAACCATGGATATTTTAGAAGATCAACAAACACTTTATCAATCTACACAAGAGTCAAGACTGGAGATTATATTGGAGAACTACCTCAAGGAGCAAGATGCATATTGGAAGGAGCGAGATGTATACCAGAAGGAGCAAGATGCATTGTTGAAGAAGTTACAAATGGTTGTAGATGCTCTTGAAGTTCAACATCAAGTCTTGAAGGCTAAACGTTTTCTACAATCTAATTCAGAGGTGAAGCTGGAAATTGAGAGAGAGATAAATGAAGAAAAAGAAGTGGTCATTGAGGCTAAAGTTGAAAAAGAAGTTGTTACACTTAGAGCACAAGCTAAGAAACAAGATGAAGTTGTAGAAGTTACTGAAAATGCTACTCCAATGATACCAGAAATGAATCACATTGAAGACTCACTCATAAGGCAACAAGTTATTACAGCAAAGCCATATGATGAGACTGAAATAGCCAAGGAGGATACAAAACCAAAAGAAATTTCTTTCCAAATAGAGGAGGCTATAACAGAATTCAAATTTGTAGAAGGAATGGAACATTCAATGAAGGAAGATCAATGTTTGCCTACTGAAAGATGGAACCAAGCGCTCAAAGATCTTTCAACAATGTTGCATTTAAAGAGGTCATTAAAAAAATGGCTGCTTAAACAAGATGGTGATACAGGAGATTCAGATATCATACATGAGTGTTTTGGGAATGAGAAGTTAATAGATTTCTGGTACAATGAAGGAGGGAATCAAACTGAAAAATAAAGGTCAATCATTGGCAAATTAAGAAATTCATACTTGATTAGTGAAGTTGTCCACATATTGAGATCTCTATTTGATCACATCATACTATTTAAACCTCCTTGACATCAAGAGTTGTAACAATGTCTAACCTAAGACATTAAAGTAGGACGCTTCTTGGGAGGCAACCCAAGCCTTATACATCTAATATCATTTTGTTTTTTACAGGAATAAATTAGATAGGAACATCTTCTACCACTGAAAAGGGAGTATCTTGACTCATGTCTTTGATTTTTCACTAAAATGCATTTGATAATTGATTATCTTAATTATCTTACTTAGCTCATGTTATGGTCATCACAATGATAACTATGATTTCTTGTTCATATCAGTTGTCCAAATCTAATTTTGCTAGATTTCAGTGAATTTAATTCTTACTGAATTTTATTGATTATTAATTGGATCATTCCTCATTAGTTCAGTTCTAATCAATTGTAGGTTTGATTCATCATATGCTGGAAATGATACACCCAAAGAAGAAGTGGAGCAAGACATGCCTACCTCTCATTTTAAAGTTAAACACCCACCCAACCCTCTCCCTTGCTTAGATGATTCATCACTGAGAACAGTGCTGATGATAAGCTTGGAGGAGGAATTTGGTACATTTCTGAACACTATTAGCATGTTTTAATTTCATTTTAAAGTTCATATCTATAAACAGGTTATCATTGTTATCACTATTATTATTGTAGTTTAGCTCAACTCATGTTATCATTTTTGCTCATCATTATTAAGTAGAAATCCTTTAGTATAATAGCTAGTACACTCCAACACCAAATAGTCAATTTGGCTATTAAACTTTTTGCTTCAATCAGCTCATATTTAGATGCATTTGATTTCAATTCAGCTGATTTTTTTTCTTTTTGTGGATAACACTAGCTAACAATCATGGATTGGTAAGAAATTAGAAGATGTCTAGAATGGAATCAAGGCTTTTTGCGACTATGTTAAATAGGAAAAGTTGACTCTTTGTATTAAGGAATCTAAACTTTACTTGAGTTTGAACAGCTTCTCACTTTATGAACAAAAAAGAAAAAAAATGAAGAAAAAGAGAAAATAAAAAGTTGCATTTTGCATTGCATGCATGCATGAATAAAGAGAGCTAAATTCCAAAAGGAATCTCTCCTGAATAAAGTCAAGATTTTTATCCTAATGATCAACATGAATAAAAATCAAGTTTTAAACCTATTTATTTACATCATCATGAATAAAAGTAAGGTTTATTCTGTTTAAGCAATACACAAATCTGTTCATCAAAAGATTGGTAGTTTAATTTTTTTAGTAAAGTTGAAAATCCCTAAAATTCAAATCAGTTATTGTTAGTACTTCTTTCAGGGCTTAAATTTGCTTTATCCTCAGTGATTCCTCATCTAGAATTTGAGTTTGGAAAGAATGGTAAGGTGTGTTAGCAAAGTGGGAAATTCATTTGATTTTAAACAGCAGAATATGAATTCATTTGTGAACTATTTGATTCAATCATTGTTCTTAATATCTGAATGTTTTGCTTGAGGACAATCAAAAGACTAAACTTGGGGGAGTTTGATCACTAGCGGATCATACTAAATTTCTACTCATTTTTCATCTTAATTCATGTTCATATAAGTCTTGAAATGTTCATATTCATCAAATTATGCGTAATATACATGCATTAATCTTCTCAGCACAATGTTATCTTATATTTGCACATTTGAGCTGGATAATATATTGATTTAGTTATTATTTATCTAATTTTCATTTGAAGAATTGATGCTTGTTGTTCATATTCTTGCAGCATCAAAATCAAGAACAAGAGACAAACAATGCTGTTGGAAAAGTATGAGGGGACCACAAGTAGCTGCTAAAAGCAATGAGAAAGGAATATTTTCTCAGCGCAAAAGCAAAAAGGACCATAGGACAGATGACAAGATCAAATGGAATGGAAGATTCTCATCAAGATCAGATGGAATGATAGTGTCATATAAAAGGAGAAGGTGGAGTTTAGAGTTTTAGAGCTTTTGTTCTTCTTTATGTTTTAGAATGTTTTTGATTCAGTTCCTCATCTGCTTTGTATTGTTTTAATTAGTTATGAGGAGCTAAATCTTAACTCTCTTAGTATAGGATAGTAGTTTAATTTTTGTTTATGGATGGATGATTGAAGAGCACTTTTGCCACTGATGTTAGTGCATTTCTAAATGTTTTCAAATCAGTTTTATGTTGATGTGAATCCTATTTTCTAGTGACAACTGAGAAGTTGTTGTTTGATTCTTTCTTGCTCAGAAATGAGTCAAGAGCATCACTTTTACTTCTTACTAATGTGAATCTAATCTTGTAATGGCAGCTGAGAGACTGATTTTATATTCTCTTGTTATTCAGAAATGTATCAAGAACATTAAAAATTAGTTTTTGGATTTGATTTCAGTTATGATTTATGTTGAGTTGGTTTCCTTCTTTTAGTTAATCAATGCTGAGAATGGATCCATTTAGCTTTTGTTGATGTGAATTTCGTATTGGAATGGCAGTCGAGAAGTTAATTTTAAATTTCGTTATTGTTTAAAGATAAACCAAGAACATCAACACTAGTTGTCGATTTGATTGTCTTTATGCATTGAGCTAGAGATTTTATGATAATCTAATATCAGTGAAAACCCTTGTTGAATCAACGTAACTAATATTTATATGAAAGTATGATATTAGTTCTAACTTTAGTGCACTGTGAGAGCAATCTTTATAGGTTGAATCTGATTTGATTTGTATTGCAAAGTTATTCTAATCCATTCCATAACAGAATATTAGATGAACCCTTCCTAAGAGAACATTTCATTGATTGATAGTTATCACTTTATATCAATTACCTTAAAATACTAAAAAGAGTTAACTTAGTTTAGAATTAATTTAGATTAATTAGTGAATCTTTAGATCTCAAATCACCGTGAATATGACATTCGGGTCTACTACTCTGATCTGTGCATTTGCAATTTAATGAAGTGAGAAGTTTAGATCATATATATATCATTTAGTTACATTTTCAATTCTGTGCTATAAATCAATCCATTAATCACTCCACACAATTCACATCAGTTATATAATAATGATTATGTATATATATTCATAAAATTATTATAAATAATATGAAATTAATAAAATTTGATTGGATCCGTTCAACTGTCCGATAATTAAAATATTAATTATACCCGATTTTCAAGAATTGATTTCGATATAAAAAAAACTAATCAAATATGGGGCATTCAAAGATATGAATTATGAGCATCTTTAATCATGCATACCAGTACCACATGCACGTGATCTTGTCTAGTTAGGACAGTTCGAAATTTCATGCATGCCTTTTTTGTTTTTTTTCTATTGTCTTCTTTTAATATAATATAATGTAATATAATATAATTGGCAGAAGTCTAGTCCTTAGAATTATCGTTGGTGAAATTTGAGATGGTCCCAACGCTCTTTTGAGCGAGATTCGATTAATAAGACGTATCCAATATGAAGCTGTTATAACTTTACAACATAAAATTTCCAATATCTCGAAGATTTATAAACCAATCATCTTTTAGCGTGTAAAAAAAATCTGACCAATTCGAAAAAGTCGAATTGGAAAAAACATAAAAAAAAGATGAGAGGTCCAAATATAATATAGAGTAATTTTTAATAGATTAAAATTCATCGTAAAAATGATAAGAGCTTGAGGACTCCATTTTTTATTTATACAATTAATTCATTATTATCACTCTTTCATTATAGATATAATGATTTTTTTATATAATTTCATATTTTCTATCAGAACTCTAATTTGATAACTATAAAATTTAATAGTAAATTTTATATTTTATAGAATTAAATATTTTTAGGATAATTTTAAATTATTATATATTTTAAAATATAATTATATAAAAGTAAAATTCCAACAAATTATTTGAAAAAATTGACCCTCGAGAGGGTGATTTTTTTTAAATATATTTTAGAATGATTTTTTTTTAATTTAAAAAGGTAATCTAAAAAATAACAAATAATTTTTTTGAATCGAAAATTCAATCCATTACTTTCACCCCTACTCATCATCATTTAATTTTCAACGGTAGAAAATAATACCATATCATATGAAATAGTTAAAAAAATTCATATTGCGAAAACTAAAGCGAATAAATTGTCTTTCCTTTGTCACGTGTGGAAACATGCGACTCACGCCCCCAATCAGAAGGCGCAAAATTGGGACAGTGGCACACACTTTGTAACGAAAAAAATACATTAGATTAGTGGCACACACTTCGTTATATAAATGATCCGAGAGACGAACATTGCGCCTCGGGGCAGGAGCCCTTTGGCCCCGCCCAACACTCATCATTTGCTAATGGAACGTGAGCTGTCTGTCTATATAATAGGCTCGTTCAAGAGAAAAGACTTGCATCGTAATAGGAAGTGAGCGGCCATGGGGCTCTTCCAATGCTTTCTCTTGTTTGCGGCAACCAACCAACATCCCTAAAATTTTTTTTACCTGTCCATAAGATTATTTCGGCAATACTATTTATTTTATATCTTAATTTTGATCGATCATCAAATTAATTTACATAAGCGAAAAATTAATTTATAATATTCTGTTATAATATGCAAAAATTATTTATATCATAACCAATAATCCATAGATTCATAGACCCAATATCTATAAAATAATAGATCCTATATTCACGTGAATGTCACCCGTCAAATGAACTACCAATCGTCTCATCATCATCATCATCAATTATATCCTGCACGGATCTAACTACAAGGATAAAGTCTAATGAAAAATCTCAATACGTAGGGTCACCCATAATAATATCTAATTAATATTAATAATAATTATTCAATTAATAATTTATAAATAATGTCAATAATTTATAAATAATGTCATGATTAACGATAAATAAATTTATGCAATAACAATTATCTATTAACAATAAGTAATTGATCAAGTATACAATTATCCATACCATCAATTTAATGATGATCAATCAATATCAATTACTTCACTTATCAATTATCGTTAATCAATTATCTAATTGGCCAAACTCAATGGAGGCTCTATTTAGCAATTATCGAGCACAAAGATCGGGATCTACTATCTATATCAATTATCTATCAGCCACTAGGGCACAATTCACTTATCCATCAACCATATCGGTTGCAATACAATCGTCCATACCATAATGGTTATCATACGATTGTTAATTAGTCAGATACCTATTCTTCATACAATCATGAATACCATAAATGACACAATACTTCAATACCATTGAGATCATCATATGATTGCCAATTAATCAATTAATCAATTATTTATTCTTTAACCACTAGGGTTGCAATACAATTGTCAATACCATAAAGGTCACAATACAATTATTCAATTATCTATTTAATCTTTGAAGTTACCATGTGAACCATAAGGTCATGTCAAGAGCTCTCATTTATTAAGAGGACATCATACCGCATGGATATTTTATGCTTTTGTTGATCACTACAAGAAAATAGGCGCTTAGCGACGCAATGTAGCGTCGCCAAAATCTGTGACGCTATATAGATGTCACTAGCGCCTATATAGCGTCTACTTCGCGTCACGACAATGAGACGTTACTTGCCTCTCGATAGCGTCTCATTAGCGTCTTCTTAGCTATTCAGAGAATAGACGCTAATTCTAGCGCAATCGAAACGCTACGTAGACGCTATTATTTCGCGTCATGAACCGTAAATGCGTGGCAGCACCTAGCGCCGTTCTCGCGTCGATATCGTTAGACACGAAACTAGCGTCGCACGACTGGCGACTCTAAAGAGACGCTATATTGCATCTCATAGATAGGCGACGCTACCTTGTTACTCATAACTTATCTACATTTATCTCGCTATTTGTTTTATATTTAAACATTATATATTATATATACTATATGTCAATCAATAAATTCATTAAATATTATATTAGTATTAATTACACGATTATCAACATATATATGCATTAATTACACGATTATATATATATATATGTATTTTTACATGATAGGAGTGTTCCTAAATATATAATTTGTTAACTATATTATTTATGTTATCTATACATATAATATATATAATATCTTAATTATTCATATATTATTATTATATACTTAATCATGAAATTACGATGGCTGATTGAGTGATTTGCGACCACTGTAGCGTCATAGTGGCGACTCGATAGCGTCCACGTAGCGTCTAACTAGAGCCTCCGCGACAGTCGACGCTATGATGACACTATTGGCGTCACTATAGCGTCACATAGTTGAGACGCGAAAATGTATTTGACGCTAGTTCGGCGCTACGGTGTCGCTAAATGTAACTAGCGACGCAATAGCGTCGGTATTGCACCTCCTAAGCCGACTTGTTAACTCTCGCTCAATCGGACACATATAGACATATAAATACGCGTATATACTTATAATTATATATAATAAGTGCATATATACATATTATTATAACTTAATATCACACATAAAAACATATACACATATATTCACTTCGAATACGTATACATATATATGACTCGCACATGTATAGAAATATATATACACATATATATTTATAATACATATAGATAAACACATTGTTGTAACTTAATCTCCCACATGTAGACATATATATACATACACATACATTACATATGTATATATATACACACACAATTGTGTTATATACACATATACATACATATTTATAATTTTGTATACATACATTATAGATTGTCGGAAGTAAATAAAACAATTGGAACGGGGCACAATGCGATGAGACGTTACATAGATAAATAAAATTTCATACATACTAAAAAAATAAAAAAACTTTTAATGAGAGTCTCAATGGCGTCGCAAACTTGAGATGCTAAACCATTCAGACGCCCCGACGATGCTATAGTGTCGCGATGTTATCTTAGCGACACATTAGCTTCTCTATAGCGCCGCACTAGCCGAATTTTGACAGTGTCGGTGCCTACATGGCGTCTATGTAGCGTCGCATTATTTGGTGACGCTAAAAAATGACTAAAATCCCTAACCCCTCTTCTTCGTTTTCACTTTTATTGTTTACCCTCATCTCGCCTGCCCGACGCGCCCCGACGCCCGACACCCGCCACCTCCATCGCGCACCTCCGACGCCCTCCACTGCCGCCTCCGCCCTTCTCCCGACGTCCGACGCCCGATGCCCGATGCCCGACCTCCGCCGCCGCCGCCGCACTTCGCCTCCGCCGCCCTCCGCATTCGACTGCCGCCGCACTTCGCCTCCGCCGCCCTCCGCATTCGACTGCCGCCCTCCGAATTCAACTGCCGCCCGCCGCCCTTTGCATTCGACCGACGCCCTTCGCCTCCTCCTCCTCCTCCCTCCGCCTCGTCCGCCCTCCACTGTCGCCGCTGCCCTCTGCCTCCACTGTCGCTCGCCGCCTCCGCCTCCACCGGCGCCTCCTCCTCCTCCTCCTCCTTCCTCCGCCTCCACTGCCCTCCACCGTTATCGCCGCCCGCCTCCGCCGCCCTTCGCATCCGCCGCCGCTGCCGCGTCCGCTCTCCGCCTCCACCGCCGCCCTTCGCGTTCACCGCCGCCTCGTCCGCCCTCCACCGCGCCCTCCCTCCACCGCCACCGACGTCCTCCTCCGCCACCACTGCCCTCCGCCTCCACCGCCATCTCGGCCACCCTCCGCCCTTCACCATCCTCCGGTTAAGAAGGTACTAACCCGCCACAATGTAAATTAAGTTAATTATTAATGCATGAAGTTAAATTAAGTTAATTATTCATGTTAAGTTAAGTATTACTTATTCATGTTATGAATTAAGCTAAGTATTACTTAAGTTAAGTATCATCTCTTTGGATCAAGCTAGTCTTCGCGGAAGAATAGAAACTATAATATTAAGTATCATCTCTTATGAATTAAGTTAAATATTACTTAAGTTAAGTATTACTTATTCATATAGCAATGATGAAGTTAACTTATGTTAATTGTTAAGTTAACTTATGAAATAATTCATGTACTTCCACATTCTTGGTGATAAAATGAGATTATGATTCGACAATGAAGTACTTGAAACATGTGATTTTGGACTTCGTAAGTTCAAAATCACACATTTCAAGTATACAAATTTGATTACTTGGCTTAATGTTCTCCGTTACAGAAATGATAAAGCCAGATCGTAGTTGGATTCGTCGTTGGAAGGATAAACATGGCGTCATAACTGAAGAATATATGGATGGTGTTGATGATGAATTAATTAATGTGGCATATCAAAATGAAGGTGTTGCTTCTTCATATGGCGAAATCTTATGTCCATGCCAGAAGTGCAAATGTTATGAGCGGAAAGTAAGATATGATGTGCAGAAGGATTTATATTACAACGGTTTCTTACTTATATACACCAATTGGTACTTTCATGGCGAAGAAAGATGGGCTAAAGAAATAAGTAATGTAGATACCGTTGTGGGTGACTCAAGCAATCCGTACAGGGACATGATACAAGATGCAATGTTAGGAGAAAATGTTGACGAAACATTGATTGAAGAAGACCCGAATCCTTCGGCTTCTAAGTTTTATAATCTTCTCGAAGAAGCAGATGAACCTTTATGGGATGGATGCGTGAAGCAAACTACACTTTCTGCAGTGGCACAACTAATGAACTTAAAATCAAAATTTAATATGAGCAAAAGTTATTTTGACCGGATGCTTGCCATTATTAAGAGTATGCTTCCAGCTTCCGCTAGTTGGATGCTAATGAAACGCGCTTCGCAACGGAGACATAATAGCGCCTCCCTAGCGTCGCCTATCTTGAGTCGCTAATCGCCAATTTTCTTGTAGTGGATATTTTATGCTTTCGTCTCTAAGAGTTTTTGATATAACTCATTGTCATTTAGGTAACGATAGTTTAAACTGTAGCATATATATGGGTATAATGTTGTAACATATTAATGTAATAGCACAGTCTAGAAGCTACCGAAGAGGGTGTGAAGGCTACCTCTGTAGATAAGAGTATCACTGTAACAACTGGCACAGAAAAAAAAAGAGTTTGAGTCCGATTGAAATAAAAATGGCCCAAATAGAAGCGGGGATGGTATTTAATCATATCAAATTAGGAGAGGAAGATTAGATAAAAGAAAAACCCTTTTATTAAATCAGGCCCTCCTAATCACACGAAAAGAACCCTCTCCTGTGATTTCCTGCGGGCACGCTGCCTTCGGCCAGAAAGCAAGCCGGCGCCAGGAATCAATCGCTTTTACCCTCCCCTTGCTGCAATCACCTGATCCTCACGCCCCATCCTTTAGCCCTCTTCATTGGATTATTACAGGCGCTGATCTGACAGAGAGAACAGGGAGGAAATAGGGGGGGCGCTATTGATCGATTTCTGACGAACCGAGGAATGGATTAATTGCGAAGAGAGGTGGGTGAACTGAAATCACCTTGCATGACCTCTGAATTGTTCTAACCCATGCCCTAATTGATTTTGAAATGAAAGAGAATAAGAAGAAGGTTTCCCAAGGTTATCGTTTGATTATTTGATTTCTGTTTGAATTGTTTGATCCCTGATTTCTTATTATTTGAATTAATTCTTTCTGTTCTATTATGTTTGATTGATTGTTAGTATGTAGGAACTAAATCCTGAGGTATCGATTGGTCGATCGATCTTCTGGTATTGTGACCCGATCGATCGATCGATCCATGCCCACCGATCGACCAATCCTTACCCACCAGTTGACCGTTCAACTGAACGGATCGACCGATCGAATTAGCCCAGAATCAACCAACCGGTCGACCGATCTTAACAGACCAATCCACCGACCCGAAGCCAACCATCGACCGTTCCCCAAGACCGGTCGACCGATTCCTAGTACACCTTTTTATTATATTTATTAATTATTTATCTTTTCAATCTGAATATTGCCTATATATAATTGATCCTATTTTTCTGACCTCACAGAGATCCATCCCTGACTTTCAAGATCTGTTCTTTTATTGATTCATTTCTTATTGATCTTATAGTATCCATTGAACAAAGAACAAAGAGCCACAAGTTATTAAAAATGATTAATAAGTTCAGATGGAAGATTAATAACGGGTTGCCAGTCCAAGCCAAGCGCATCAAGTTAAGGGTAGCTCCCTTGGTCATGGTTTGATCATTCACTGACCCGCACAAGGCTGTATCATTTGCTCGGCATATCCCAAGAACTAAAGGCACCTAAAGTCACCCTTATTTCTAATAATAAACCAAGATCAAGAAGCATGATTAAGTCAAGTTATCATCATGATTTACAAGTATGCCATGATTTCAAGTTACTATGCATCATTTCATTCTCATGATTTATGATATCCTCTTATTTCTTATTATGATCGATGATGCTGCTATGTTATCCTCTTCAAGTTCAAGTTAAGCATGATTATTTACTTTTGATTATTCTATTCAAGTCATGCATTGTATATCATGGAGTTCCCCACTAGGCTGTAAGGCTTACGGGAGAACCTCCTCCCTAGTGTCTGATTTCCACATGACTATGTTAGTAACAAGGTGGAGTAGGTGTGTAGTGACGAAGCTCTGGCGGCAAGAAAGCACATGAACCACGGGGCTTATTAGTTTCCTTATCTAGTTTTCTTTTCCTTCCTCATTTATAGATTTATGATATAGAACTTCATTTTTATATCTCATAGATGTTGTAGTCACTTTTTAGATTTCCGCAAATTAAAGTTATACTCTTTTATTATTTCTTCTATTATTCTTCTTCCGCTGATGTGTCTCGGTTCTTGACTGAGATATGATCAATATTATGGTCAAAGTCATAGCATGTTGTAGCGTCTTCAGGTTGGTCTTCACCACGTGGCGGGGGTCAATTTGGGGGCATTACATTTATGGTATTAGAGCCTAGAGTCAGGACTCTCTTGACGTCCTATTGTATAAGATAGTATAGTAAAGGTTCATGTGCTTTCGCCGAGCGGTCGCCACACCCTCCACCGTAAAGTATAAGTAAGATCTTTCTTGCTTTATATTATTCTTTATTGATGTATTGATATATATATTTTATATGAGTGGTTGATCCCTAAGGAGATTATTTTATATGATAGGGTTACAAAGGTAAATTGTATTAGTGATTATATGAAAAAGGGTTATAAAGGTTGCAAAAAGTGGGAAAGAATAAGTAACGCATGTGATAATTATTACCTACATGAGGAATCAGTCCTACAAAAATTTAAGGATTAAAATAGAAGAAACAATTATGTTTCTTATAAGTCATATTTTGTATCTCTTCCATGATCGTCCTACTCATGGACTTCTTCTGCTAACTGCAGTAGTATGAAGAGGCAAATAAGTAGGTTTAACATTTACGAAGAGATATAGATTTAAGAAGAAAGGAGGGAATTATAGGAGTAAATAAAAGATTCACCTTACACCACAAGTATGTGTGAGATGGTTCCAAATAGTAGAATTGAATTTATATGTGAAATCAAGCATGCCTAAGCTATGATTTATTGTGATGACATATGTGGTTCTATTAGTTTACCAAGATAGGGGTCTAATGAATTATCTTATAGTTTTATATTGATAAGTATGGACCTGTAATGCCCGTTGTGCCTTAGACTTCATATGGCCCCTATATTAGGTTGATAAAGATCATAAGGAAATCCAAATTAGTTATACGAATTTGTAGTTGGATTACCTCACATTGGTAATAGGAATTAGAATTATTAATCATGTTCAAGTTATGAAATATTAAATTAGACAAGGGTTTAAGTATTAGAGAATTGCCAAAGAAACATGTATAATGTATGGATGGACAAATATAGAAATTTAGAAGGTTCAGAAGTCTCATCGATTTGAATAAAGGTTAGAAGAAAATTATCAATAAGTAAGTGGTTGTCTGGTTTAATTAAACATGTAGATCTAGCATACTCATACATATGCACATATAACATAGTATATTTATAAATATATAAAAATAAATAAATAGATTTAATTAACTTATTTTAGTATATAGTAAACTTGAAATTTTATGGATATAAATTATATTGTTATAGACATTATTAAAGAATGAATTCTCTATTATCGCGGTATAAATATAATTCCAAAATAGACTAATATGCATGGTTGATAAAAGAATTATATAAGAACAAGCAATGCATGAAAGGGTTAAATGAATGTGAGAAATTTTGAAAAGATTTAAAGTCTCTTAACCGAAACATGCTTAAGGAAGATAGGAGCTCCAACCATTAAGTATTAAAAAGATATAAAACAATCAAGTGAGTAAAATTTTAGAAAGTATAGGGGGCTAAGGTAATGTATGAGGAATTTTATAAGTCCCCTACAAGATTTTTAGAGAAGCAAGTTATGCACCTAAGATGGGTATGAAGTAAACTATAGGTCTTTAATTGATTTGGCTATTGATATATTTATAGTTTTCACAATAATATCTCATCGCATATGATAAATAATTATGTGATAATGATTGATAAATCAAAATGAGAAAAGAAGATATGTAATTATGTCAGTCATCAGAGGATACAAATGGGATTCATAAAGTGATAGGTTAAAGAAATGATAAAACGAAATCCTATCATGTTTAGGATGTTCTCTAAGATGCCTCTACGTCAATATGATGAAAAATGTTCAAGATTTTATCTTGATCAAGGGGGACCACTCATGATTTGATCATAGGTTTTATATATAGATTGATTTTCTCTTTTCAACCTTAAAGTTATCTCGACCCTATCCCATGTGCTACAAGATATCGTTAATACAAAGGACAATGAAACGATGCACAAAGAAGAAGAATGATTGCTTGTCTTCAGTTTTGTTGTGTTTTTTCCTGTCTTATTGTTTGAATTTATTCCATGTGTTCACTTGCATCCATGATGTTTGACTAAGGACTTATGTTACATAGTGCGCATAAATTGTTCTGTTCATTATGGATTAGATCATACTATGTAGCGACCCCTTAGTGTAGATATCATTCGACCTTAATATTAATTCAAAGTGCTTCAAGATACTCAAGGAAAGAACTTGTTGTGGTCATATGTAACCACTGGCCTCCCATGAAATTATATGACCTGACTTTGTAAGAAACAAATCAATGTAAGCCAAGAAGTTAATATTGAGGGCAACTCCCATGATAAGCATATCAAATAAAGTATTGGCATAATGTGTCGAGACATAAAAAGGATAATGAATGACATTGATTAAGACCATCGTGTTCCAATGACATAGAATGCCAAGAACAATCCATCTTCAAAAGATTTATCAGACCTCTGATTGATTCTAAATATAATTGTCTCACTTGACAATTACCTATAGTTTGTACTTTGCTCAATTCCTCTAGATATCTAATCTAAGACGAAGGTCAAGTGATCATGCCCCCACACGACGATCATCGTATGATACCACCAAGATATCGACATTGGATTACGTTAATCATTGATTTTAGTTGAACCAAAATAAACTACGAATTATGAATCCTTATGGATATCAGATGTATGTTAGACCAATAGCTATGGATGTCAAATGTACATCAGATCAATAGCTATCTTAATATACAACTCACAGATGTAAGGATCCACAAGGCGTATAAAATTGTGGAATTGTGATAAAGTTTTACTTTAACGTCTAATGTCAGACAATTAGGAAATATGAGGATTTTATGAGAAGGGATAAAATGTTAAAAGCTTAGATAATGATAATCGATAAATATAAAGGCCCAATATAATATTGGAGGGCGACCAATTAAGTGTATCTACACTAGAGTTATCATAGGCTGAGGTTAGAGTGAAGATGATGATCATAATAATAATAATAATAGATAAATAACTAAATAAAAGAAATGATAATAAGTTCAGGCGGTGTCAAATACAGATATATACATATAAATGAATGTAAATTCAGAGGAGTAGATGTAGTTCCTGATCAAGAATGTCCACTAACACTCCTTTTAAGGAGGTTGGTGGCTCTGGTAATTACAATGTTATACACTTGGGGAATAGTAGAATAAGAAATACAAGTAAATAGAGATGATCTGTTATATTGGATCAAATTCCCGAGTAATAACCGTTATCATTTGAACACGGTCAAAACATGATTTGGAACTTTGTATGGGTGACACTGTTGCTCACCTACTCATTGGGTTGAAGTGGGTGAAGAAAAGATCATGAGTATAGAGAAAGTAAAAGAAATAGTGGAGCACTCAAAGAATATTGAAATGGTCAAGAAGATGTTATGAACTGCACAAGGTAGCTAAAAAAGTTATGAACATAAGGGTAGACGAGGTCAGGGCCTTCAGACTGATGAACAAGTTCTGCTAAAAGTATTACCTATAAAAAGCGGTCATGAGATTCAGCAAGCGAAGAAAGCTCAGTCCTCGCTATGCAGGCCCTTTCGAGATATTCGAACTGGTAGGCAAGGCAGCATACAGACTAGCGCTACCCTCATCTTATGGGAGAGTGCATAATGTATTCCATGTGTCCATCCTCAAGAAGTACAAGAACAATGCCACAAATGTTCTAAATATTGAAGAGCCAGATCTAGCTGCAGACTTGACTTTCGCAGAGTATCCAACGCACATAGTGGAGCGCAAGGCATAACGTTAGAAAAACAAGGATGTACCTAAGGTCCGGGTAGCTTGGCGTTTCCATTAGGGCGATGATGCGACATGGGAACTCGAGTCGAAAATGCGCCAAGAATTTCCTCATCTTTTCGGTAAGTCCTCTACTTAGTGCAAAATTCGAGGGCGAATTTTCTTTTAAGGGGGTAAGAATTTAACAACTAGCACAGAAAAAAAAGAGTTTGAGTCCGATTGAAATAAAAACGGCCCAAATAGAAGTGGGGATAGTATTTAATCATATCAAATTAGGAGAGGAAGATAAGATAAAAGCAAAACCCTTTTATTAAATTAGGCCCTCCTAATCACACGAAAAGAACCCTCTCCTGTGATTTCCTGCGGGCACGCTTCCTTCGGCCAGAAAGCAAGCTGCCGTCGGGAATCAATCGCTTTTACCCTCCCCTTGCTGCAATCACCTGACCCTCACGCCCCATCCTTCAACCCTCTTCATTGGATTATAACAGGTGCTTATCTGCCAGAGGAAGAACAGGGAGGAAACAGGGGGGCCCTGTTGATCGATTTCCGACAAACGGAGGAACGAATTAATCACGAACAGAGGTGGGTGAACTGAAATCATCTTGCATGACCTTTGAATTGTTTTAACCCATGCCCTAATTGATTTTGAAATGAAAGAGAATAAGAAGAAGGTTTCCCAAGGTTATCGTTTGATTATTTGATTTCTGTTTGAATTGTTTGATCCCTGATTTCTTATTGTTTGAATTAATTCTTTCTGTTCTATTATGTTTGATTGATTGTTAGTATGTAGGAACTAAATTAGGATGAGTGGATGTTAAAGATTTTTAGGAAAATTCGAGTTTCTGTGACTTTCCTGGACGCCGACCGGTCGACCGATCCGTATGCAATGCGACAACCGGTCGACCGATATAATGACCCACGGCCGAATCCTGAGGTATCGATCAGTCGACCGATCTTCTAGTATTGTGACCCGACCGGTCAACCGATCCATGCCCAATGGTCGACCAATCCATACCCACCGGTTGACCGTTCAACTGAACGGATCGACCGATCGAATTAGCCCAGAATCAACCTACCAGTCGACCGATCTCAACAAATCGGTCGATCGACCCGAAGCCAACCAGTCGACCGTTCCCCAAAACCGGTCGACCGATTTCCAATACACCTTTTTATTAGATTTATTAATTATTTACCTTTTTAATCCGAATATTGCCTATATATAATTGATCCTATTTTTCTGACCCCACATAGATCCATCCCTGACTTTCAAGATCTGTTCTTTTATTGATTCATTTCTTATTGATTTTATAGTATCCATTGAACAAAGAACAAAAAGCCACAAGTTATTAAAAGTGATTAATAAGTTCAGATGGAAGATTAACAATGGGTTGCCGGTCCAAGCCAAGTGCATCAAGATAAGGATAGCTCCCTTGGTTATGGTTTGATCACTCACTGACCCGCACAAGGCCATATCGTTTGCTCGGCATACCCCAAGAACTAAAGGCACATAAAGTCACCCTTATTTCTAATAATAAACCAACATCAAGAAGCATGATTAAGTCAAGTCAAGTTATCGTCATGATTTAGAAGTATGCCATGATTTCAAGTTACTACGCATCATTTGATTCTCATGATTTATGATATCATCTTATTTCTTATTATGATCGATGATGCTGCTATGTTATCCTCTTCAAGTTCAAGTTAGGCATGATTATTTACTTTTGATTATTCTATTCATGTCATGCATTATATATCATGGGATTCCCCACTAGGCTGTAAAGCTTACGGGAGGACCTCCTCCTCTGTGTCTGATTTCCACAGGACCAGGTCAGTGACGAGGTGGAGTAGGTGTGTGGTGACGAAGCTCTAGCGGCAAGAAAGCACATGAACAATGAGACATTAGTTTCCTTATCCAGTTTTTTTCCTTCCGCATTTATAAATTTATGATATAGAGCTTCATTTTTATTTCTCAGAGATGATGTAGCCACTTTTTAGACTTCCGCAAATTAAAGTTATACTTTTCTTTATTTTTCTATTATTCTTTTTCCGCTGACGTGTCTCGATTCCTGATTGAGATATGGTCAATATTATGGTCAAAGTCATAGCATGTCTTAGCGTCTCCAGGTTAGTCTTCGCTACGTGACGGGGGTCGATTTGGGGGCGTTACAATCACAGGGAGAATAAAAGTTTAGGAACAAAAGTTTATTCTCTCGTACCAAATTTGTTCTAGGTCTGGTTTGTGTTCTTTAACTTGAAGCTCATCAATAGTAGAAGATTTCAAATCAGTTTTAACATGGTACCATAGTCCCTGTTGAGAGCTTTTAGAGACGATCTATTTTCTTCTTAATTATTTGGTTGTATTTCTTTTCTGTGGTGAGTTCTTATGGATTTGTATCTCATTTTTTTTCTTCTAGTGTTGTTCTGATCTCTTCTCCTGTTTGATTGTTGCAATTTCATTATGTCTTCTACTTTTGAATATGGTTCTTCTGCTACTCCTCAAATCACCATACACATTCTTATTCCTTTGTTTTTTAGTGCATCAAATTTACTCAGAAAAATTCTTATACAGTTCAACTATCTCGATCTTAAAACTATTTGATTTGGAGTAACATTATGTTCAATGGCGTACTTGCTAAGAACAAACATGTTTTTGTTTATGGCTCTTATAGAATTGATAAAGTGGATAATTATTTACATTTTTAATGGAAAAGTGCAATGTTCTCATGATTTCATATATTGCTAGTATTGCTATAAGAGCTATGACAAGTAAAGCTTCATATACACAAAGTGCTCATGTTCTCTAGTCAGATTTGAGGGAGAGATACGGGAAGCATAAAAGCAATAAAAGTATACACTATTGAAAATGAAATTGACACTTTAAATTAGGGAAGTCGTTCTATAGCTTAGAATCACACTGAACTAAAAACATCTATGGGAATATCTCAATCCTCTGGTACAAGAATTACTTGTGTTAGAAAATATATGAAGTACATAAAACATCTGAATAGATCTTTAATGGTCTCAATGAAGAATATAGCCAGGTCAGATCACATATTCTTTTAATGAATCCTTTGTCGTATATGAATCAAGCATATTCAGTTTTATTTGAAGGAAAGTAACATGAGAAAAAAATTAGTTCATATTTAGAGTAACACATATCAAGTAGACCTTTAGGATGTTAGAAAAGATTGTTAAAAATTAGTTTTAATACTTCTAAACTTATGAATTCATATTTCTTAGGTCAAAAAATTACGAGTTGAGTCAAGGTAAAATTGCAAACTAGGGTAAAATCAGATTTGAATGTGTTTTAATACGATGAAAACATGTGAATGCGTTCAAATGAATGATTAAGTAGCTAATTCACCGCTTTTGATCACATGTGCATCCTTGCATATTTGGTAGGTGTGCTCACCTCATTCCATGATTTCGCAAGTTCAAAGCTCAATGTCAATAAGTTTTTTTTTCACTTGTTTGTTGATAGATTTAGCCGACCCCACCTAGTGGGATAAGGCTTTGTTGTTGTTGTTGTTGTTGTTTGTTGATAGATTTAAATATACATAAATTTCATATTTATTCTTTTCACTACATACTAACTCCTATGGTGTGTGTGGTGGGAGTGAAATGACATAAAAGAACTATAATGTCCCGAATGGAAAATTGGTGATAGAAGGGCAGAATGCACTAATGTACCTAAGTGTCCCCATGCAGGGGCATGCCACACTCCACAAAAGGACCTCAAATAAGATTTAAAATTTATAAATTTTTTAGGACACACGACAAGATTGCAAGCGTACAATGATCAGTATAATAGTTAAGGTTCGTCCCAAAGGAGTACGAGCTGAATTCGATTCAAAAGAAGACCCCGAAAATGAGAAGACCAGGTTCGAAGGAATGAAGTGTGGAGGTAAAGTACAGAAAACATAGAATTACGGTGATCAAATCTATGAAAAATACAGCAGGGAAATAAAAATGAGAAAAGGGCAAATGTTAGCATAATAACGTCCACTAGGGCTTAGGGGACTATATTAGGATATCTGGTTATTCAAGCGGACGTAAAAAATATGTAAAGTGGTAGCAGATGTCCCCGTACACGTGCATTCCACTCTAGTGATGAATATCGTCCACCATTCGAATCACTCCCATGCATGTCGGTTGGTGACCTTAGGAGCATGAGTCATCACTCAGTACGTTCCCATCATGCTCTTGCGAGAAGGGACATTCCAATGTGTCAATTACCTAGGTGGGTATATGTTGACATACCCTAACCTCCGAACTTAAAGAAAATCCTAAGACGTAATGTAACATCTTTGTGCTTGCGTAGGATATTTTTCGCTTTGGGGTTCGGTCCCCATGATTTTACCAAAATGCGTCCTACCAAGGTATTATATAATTTATATATCCAACATATCTCTCGTAACTTGTGCATGTGGGACTAATGCAAGGCATGCCTCATGCATCCTTGTCACTTTAGGGGATTCAACATCCTCGTCGAGTGATACACACCCCACTATGCGTAGAGGTTCACCCAGAGTGGCTCCGTAACATCCATTTTGAACATCGGCTCGCACAGTTTTATCAAAACTCATCCTACTAAGCCATGATCATATTTTCATATATGCCCAGAATCTCTCCCGTGACTTATGCCTTACCCTCTTAAGAGACTCAATGTTCTTGTTGAGTAATCGCACCCCACTATGCATAGAGGCATGACAGAGATATTGGGTGTATATGAGAATATAACCTTGGCTTGATAAGACATTTTGATAAATTCGTGTAGGCCAAAGCCCAAAGTGGATGATATTCTATGCAAGCGCAATGATGTTACATATGTATCAGAGCACAAAATGGAATAATCAAGGAACAATGACATCTAGAACGCCCAAAAATTGTGAGAGTGTATTGGATGCATTCTATGTGATCTTTTCAACCTTGCAAATTTTAGAGTCAATAAGCATGAGAGTGCCTCCTCGCTTAAGTAGAGGTCTCGAGTTCGAGTTCCTGTGAATGCAGAAAATTCATATTGGGAGCCTCACCTGCCACTGCTATACACATGACATGTGGCGATCTTACCGGATTAATTGGGCTCGATGGCGGGCCGACCTCCAATCCGTAGACAGTGCGTATAACCATTAACGCCGTGCGGATTGGGTCATCGGCACTGCTTCCCAAACACCGAGGGTTAACAATCCTATAAAAGAAGGTATGTGACCGGCGTGCAGCACATCATCTCCCTCATTTCTTCTTCCCTCACTTACGCCGACAACTGATCGACTTCCTACTAAAGTGACACAAGAAAATCAAGGAACACAAACGAGTAAGAATAAATATTTCTTAAGTTATTGAATTATTTTTTATATCAATATACTATGAAATTTATAACATATATAGTTTTTATGTAGATGCTGATGGTCAAGGGAAAAAGAAAGTGCGTGGGAGAAATAAGTGTAGGAAAGTTGCTGGACTTGTTGGAAATAAGTTGAAAATTATATTTTATAACAATCGAGCCGTTGGTGAAAATCATAAATTATTCTCAAGACATTGGGGCATGTTATTTCGGGATAGAAACATATGCCCCTTAAGAATGCATACATGGAGAAAGAACACATATGGGCTGTTGTTGTGGTAATATTTTTTTAGTTTTATTTATGTCCTGAAAAAGATTTGTTTATATCATATCCATTATTTATATAACATTTAGAATTTATAATGGTACCAATATATTTGTGTAGTAAAAATTTAAAAGCGATGGCATGGACATTCATTGCGAGAATGTTTTGAGACATATGAAAGAACTATATCAAAAAATGGAGAGGAAGCATGCACTTCAAATATGTGAAAGATGATCCCATTCAAAATGCTTTTAAGAACGTGCCTGATGGAGTGGACAAAAGAGATTGGGAATGACTTGTTAAAGAGTATTATAATAGTAAAAGTTTTAAGGTATGATTATTTGTTAAAATTATTATGATTCTGATTTATACTATGATTTTTATATTTTATATAACATTATTGTGTATGTCATATGTTAAAATAGGATGCAAGTGAAAGGAATATAAGAAATAGAGCAAAATTAATTATGTCACACCATGTTGGCAAAAAGCCTTTTAAAGAATCTATTTATCAATAGGTATATATTAATATTAAATATTAATTTCCTTTTCTTTCATTTTTTTACTTATATATCACTGTCTTTTATGTAAAGGGAGGTAAAGACCCACCAAATGTTGCAGCTATTTTTTTAAGACACGCAAGAAAAAGAAAAAGCTTCTTGAACCAAAGATCATTGAAAGACATGTATGTTTAATAATTGTATTTCTTTTGATCTTCATAAAATGTTTATTAATATAAATTTATTATTTTTAGGTTGAAATATAAAATATTGTACAAGCTAAAACTACACTTTCTACAATAGAGGTAGTGTGCCATGTTTTGGTCCTAAAAATAGAGTTACTTGATTGACTTTGGTGGTGGGATCATAGAGCAAAAGAATTAAATGAAAATAGTTAATCAAAGCATGAATTATTGGATAAGTTACGTACAACTACTAAAGAAAACAAATGGCTAAATGAAACATGTAGCTTCTATGAAAGGCCAATTGCAATAGTTGATAGTTGATGGAGTTCATGCATAGACAACAATTTAATGCTCAAAATTCGCAACACCATAATCTTGTGAACAATCACTTGAAGCATAAGGTTAGTAAGGATAAAAAATCTGATTTTTGTTTTATGTGTTATTTTATTATATATTTTTTATTCTAATAAATTTTTAATCTAATTACAGTCCACTTTTGAGGCAACAATGACTATGTTTGGTGGATTGAAATTTTGGTGAGTACACAATCTCAGCTGCTTCTAAGTAAAGCAATTTTGAGTTATTATTAATTCTCATTTTGATTTTACAATTTTTTATGAATGTTCCTTGGATTAGAAAGGAAGATGAATAAAATAAAAGTCTTGTCATATTTTCTTGAACATGTTTTTTTAGAAGAGTTATTTGGAAATTTGTAAATATTTGAATGAAAATGTTGGATGTTGCATATGAATATTTGAGTTGAATATTGTATGGATAATTGATTTGGTATTTAATGAATGAGTTTGAATCTTATGAATTATAGAATTTCAAAATTTTGAAAATATTTTATGGTTCAAATGACAAATATATTGAATTTTGTTATTTCAAAATGTATTGATGATTGGATATTTGTCACCAAATAATAATAATAATATCTATAACGACAAGAAAATTGACTATTGAAATTTTCTTTTGGCACATAAATAATGTCTCCAGTGACTAATATTTAGATCACTAAGGATTTTATGTCGACCAGTTGAGTGGTCCTTATAAGTTATATGAGAGCCCAACATACTAGTTGCTATTGAACTTTTAAGGAAGAAAGTTATGATGGTCTCTAAAATGAATCAACAACTAGTTATGAACATTGGACGTTAGTTAATCATCAATCTTGTACTCGACCGACTCCACTCTTTATCTTGCTTGGCTTTGACTAACCTGCGACCATTAGGTTAAAAGCCCAATGCTCTACCAACTGAGCTATACACCCGATTTGTCAATCAGAAGCGAGGCAAGACCCCTTTGCAGCGGAGCTCTTGGGGTAGAGTCGAGTGATCATAGGAAGCAGTCCTAGTATCCATCGTTTACGGCTAGGACTACTAGGGTATCTAATCCCATTTTTAGCGACAAGACCTATAATGAAGAGTCATGCTTAGTTTTTTTTCTTATCATTGATAGTATTAACGTCAAGATGATAATTTTTAACAACTACATATCTCGTTCAAGTGACCCAAATTCTTGTAGTAGAACATCTCGAAATGCACGCATCTCCATCATTGCCTGTTCAGTTATCTGTGAGATTTAAAATGTGGGGACATAGAATATTCATGAATATAAAATACTCAATATATAAGATAATATAAATGGATAGAAAATTTAATGCAAATATGTAAGCTTTCAGTATGATAAAATAATTATATTCTTTCCTTACAATTCTTTCTCTTTGTTGTTCTATTCTATTCTATCCTATTTTTTTCAGCTCTTTTCTCTACATCTTTTATCTTAAACAGTTCCCAAGACATTTGTTATCCTAATACGAGCTCGATTTTTTTTATTACAGGAATTCATGGTACTTTCATGTGTGGTCAATGTGGATCAAACTAGAATAAGAAATAGGGCAATGATGGGTTCAATAAAGAGTGAGATCTGCTTATTTAAATCTCTGAGGTGATGAGGCTATTTTCGTTATGGTGGTGGGACTATTAATTCACACCTTCAATTTTTTTATTCTATTCCATTACATTATCAATCAGTGCACATAAAGACCCAATTTATATAAAATTTAGTCACAATTGATACTTAAAAAGATTCAAAACAAATTTCACTTTAAGCCTTATCTTAATCTCAATCTTCACTCATATTTTCTCTATCTGATATAGCTTACCTCCAATAAATCCTTATTTTCGAATTAATTAATTAAAATTAATTAATTAATTATTAAATAAACTAATAAAACATTATTTATTTGATATTATGAAAAAAATCAAAACATCAAATAACCCCAAATTAATAGTTCATTATCCACGATGAATGCCAATAATAATATCTAACCAAAGACTGATTCCTTGCTCGGCCTTGGGAAGTCCAATTGTTGTCTTGGTGGACACTGCGGTTCAATTGAAAAAGGAAAATATTAAAAATAAAGTAAAGAAAAAAGTGAGGTAAGAGCTATATATGACGAAATATATTAATATTAAAATAATATTGAAGAATGAATAAAATAATTAATATAATTATTAATAATAATAACTTGAATTTTTTTATGAATATTAAATTTTAATTCATGTCTGTTTGTTATATTTTATTATGTATTGTAGGTTATGACTATTTGTTTATCCATTATGTAACATTGATGATGTATATATCTATACAATTATTATACATAGTGTGATTTTAATAAAAAACTGATTGAACTCGTTCACTGTCAGATTATTAAAATATTAATTTATATGACGATTTTCAAGAATTTATTTTGGTATAAGAAACTTCAAATACGGGGTATTTGTAATGTTGTTAAAACCGGACCGGACCGATTGGTTCAACCATGAATCGACTAGTGATCCGGTCCGATTAGGTGTCAAAATCCATTTTGATATTGAACCAGTTAAAACTGATTGAACCGGTCGGTTGAATCGATTCAACCCGGTTTAATGTAGATTTCGAAAAAAATTAAAAAGTGATAAAAATAGGAAAGTTAAAGGAGAAAAAGGAAAGAAATATAGGAAACTTAAAGATGAGGGAATATAGTAAATAATTAAATAAGAATTGAAATAAAAAGTTAAGTATTGAAAATTGAATAATATTAAAAATATAAACTTATCAAAAGGCATAAAATAAAAGAAATAAAAAAGAAAATGTTAAATAAAAAAAGAAATAAGAATAGTTTAAGATAAAATTATTAATATAACATTTATCATCATTAAATAGTAGATACTAAATTATTAATAATATATTTATATTATCATATAAAACTTTTAATTAATAAAAAATATGTTATATTATTTTTTAATATTATTAATAAGTTATTAGTATAATATTCATATACTATATCATATAATGTGTACTATATTTTTATAATTATTATAAATAATATTATTTTAATAAACTTCAATTTAATTCGATCAAACCCTATCGGACCGATCCAATTATGATTTAATAACGATGAATCTGATCTGATCGCTGGTCCAATTAAGAAAATGGTATGATGTAGCTTTACATATGGTGCGAAACAATAATATGTCACATTCAAAGATAATAATTTATCGTGCAATTATTGTACGATCTTGTCTAATCGGGAAAGTTCCAAATATATCCCATTCAAAGATAATAATTTATCTCCGAGAACGGCTAATGTAAAATGGTAACCAGCTATTACTCACTTAAATAAGGTCTTGAGTTTAAGTCCTGATGAATGTAAAAAAATTTTGTTGGAAACTTCATTTGTCATTGCTAGATATGCAACACGGGACGACCAATCAAATTAATTGAGCCTGATGATGAGTCGGCCGCCATTAATATCATTAATATCACGCGAATTAGATCGTCAGCACTACTTCTCATATATGGGAGGTTGCCCACGTAAAAAAAAAATTATCATGCACACGACATGCAATGTACGTTCTTGTCTAATCAGGATAGTTCCAAATATATCCCATTCAAAAGGTCCCAACATCGTTTATCACGTGAATGCCTTTTTCGTTTTTTTTTTCTTTTAATAATGCAATGGGCAAAGTCCAGTGCTTAGAATTTCCGTTTGTGAAAAGTAAGGAAGGCCCCAAAGCTATTTTGAGAGAGATTCGATTAAAGCAATTCCAGACGTGGCTTTTGTATCCGATATGAAGCTGTTATAACTTTACAACATAAATTTGTGACTAACAGTTTTCCAATATCTCAAAGATTTATAAACCATTCTTCATCATTTAATTTTCAATTGTAGAAATTAGTACAATATACGCATAAACTTAAATTATGTGATTGCGAAAACTACAAGGACGGCTCAACTAGAATTAGATGGAATCGTTTAACAGACTATTAAAACTAGGGTGGAACTAAGATCACGTGATAATCGAACTAATCAACTTTGTTTGTTTGATATTTTTCTTTTCTTTTCAATCTTGTTTTTTTTTTCTTTTAAAGATTTTCTCTTTTATCTTTCTTATATAAAATATTATTATTTATTATAAATAATTATTTTAATATTATTTATTACTTATCATTTCATGAAAAATTAATATTTTGTTAAATATAATTTATTGAAAATAATTTATTATATTTAAATTCTAGATATTTTAACAAACAATTTTAATGTATACTTTTATTTTTATTAGTTAACAAAATTATACTTTATATTTACAATACCTATTTTTATTCAAACACACAATCTTTCTATTATACTTTTACATATTACATCAATTACTTAATACGCTTTGTGGTGATAGATAGACCGAGTAATTTCTCATTATTATGTTATATTCTATTTAAACACATCTTCAATTAATATACCAATTCAATTATTCATAAGAAATTGAGAAGAACGATTGCGCCGTGGAAAGCTTCCGAAGAATATAAATTGTGTGGTCTTTATCACATATTGGTGGAAACATGTGACTCACACAACCAATCAAAAGGCGTCAAATTGGGACAATCGTTGTTTTTTCTTTTTTCGTGAATACTTATTGGATGTTCACTAATTCAATATTCACACCAGAGAGATATCAATAAACCCTATTTGTAATGACCCGAAAATTCATCCTAAAAGTTTTGGACATTTAGGATAATTTCGCGACGTTAACTCATTCGTCATACATCATTTAACAACGGAAGACTTGACAATTTAGAGAAAATCATAATAAATAAAAACTTTCTATTAATCAAATAAACTAATATTCCATAAGATAGTAAATGCCTAAACTCTTCATTACATCATCAGCATCATTATTCATCTAGAACCTTAGAACTTATTTAACCCTAAGCATGTGCAACACATCATCATGAGCTTGAGTTGCCATCCATCACTTAATCTTAATTACCTGCACGGATTCAGAGTTAGAGTATGTAAAGGTCATGCATATCATGCTATCCTATCATATGATACTACATGTGATGCATCATCATCATAATAAAAATAACATATAAACATGTATGCCATGAACTATATCATAAACCTTATATGACAATACATCATGTTTACATTCATTCATCATACAACATTCATATAACATAAACATCATGTCATACTTGCTTTACTTTGAATCCATCATCTGCAAGTAACATGTAATTAAAACATGCATTCATATCATTCATCACATACATAACATGTCATTTCATTTCACATTCATTGTCATGTACATTCTAGGAGTATCTTCATAATTCTTTAATCCTTACTTCTTGACTTCATACTTTACATCTCCTCAGAATTGCTTTATAACATTTTTTATCTTCTTTCATTCTTTTCTTTCTTTATTATGTGATCCTTCATGTATCATCTTCATCCTTCATCTTTATCACATAATAACATCTTTACTTTCATTCTATATCATAAGTCATGCGTAGGAACACACACATCATAATAGTGAGGGACTTTATTCCTAGTCATTTTTAGGAATACACACACTTTATGATGAGGGACATTGTTCCTTAGAAAGTACATACACAGATGCAGGACTTTACTTCTCAAGCTTAGATCCCCTTGAAGTACATACATAAGTGCAGGACTTTACTTTCCTTCTTTACTTCATCATCATCATCTTAACATTCTTTCTTTGTCATAAGATACATTAACTTTACTTTCATTCTTACTTTATCTTATAACATCTTTGATCTTAACATAGTTGAAAGAATCATATCACATCATCATAAGCCACATCCTTGAAACACGCACATCATAATAGTGAGGGACTTTATTTCAAGGAATACGCACACTATAAAACTTTACTCCAAAGAATACGCATACTATAATAGTGAGGGACTTTATTCCAGAAAATATACACACTTTCTAATGAGGGACTTTGTTTCTTGAGAAGCACATACACAAATGCAGGACTTTACTTCGCGGGTTTAGGTCCCCTTGAAGTACATACATAGGTGCAGGACTTTGCTTCTCACCATTGATAAGTGATGATGACATTCTTTTTCAACTTCAGGTGCATTATACTTTGCAATACAACAATCATTCATATCAATCATTCTTCATCTTTTAACCTAATTACGGCTGAACATGCATTACGTGTATCTACGTGTCGTATACAATCAATACACATCCATACATACCTATATACATAAATAAATAGGTTTAAAATAACTTTTTATTTTCGATTTGTCACGACCGTGATAGTTGCATCATGCCCGTGACAATGACCAATAATTCTTCTGCATACGGTCACAGTCGTGACATGTTTTGTCACGACCGTGCCGAGTCATCATCACGGTCGTGACCTGGTTGGTCACGGTCGTGCCCCACTCCATCACGGCCGTGAAAATGTTTTCACGGTCATGACAGAGTACTGGTTGCACCCATCTTTGTCACAGCCGTTTCGGGACAGCGTCTTGGAAGTCCAATTTTTCACCCGAAATTCTTAATTTTTAATATTAAAACATCAAGAAAAAGAATCTAAAATATCATACATATTTCAGGTATGTTCTCTTAGCATCTATGCATCATATAACACATTAAAATATATAATTTTCACTCATTAACATGATTTGGGGGTTTTTCCTAGAAATTCATACAGCTACCAGAGTTCATCCTCTACACATTATTCTGGCAACAGCCACTAAAATATTAATAATTTAACTTATACTTGTTCTTTTCAGATGATTCTAATTTTCAAAGAAATATAACATGAACCTTTAACTTGAGAATAAATTTCAAATACTAATTCAATATTTCCAATTTACTATATATTTTACAATTTGGTATTGCTGTTACTCGAGACAGCATGACAACAGTCTGATGTTTTGATCATAACTATTTGTATAGAACTCCAAATCATCTGAAACCAATTTTTTTGGAAACTAGACTTTTAGAGATTTCTATGAATATATTATTTGTAATTTTGGGATAAGAAAATTCTATCCAAATATTTATTACAAAACAGTCACGAATTACCGAGACAGCATGATACCAGTTTGATATTTGGATCATAACTATTTGTATACAACTCCAAATCATATAAAACCAATTTTTATGGAAACTAAACTTCGAGGGCTTTCCATCCATATATTATTTGTAATTTTTGGATAATTAAAGCTTATCCAAATAATTATTACAAAATAGTTACGAATTTAACAAATTTATGTAACACAAATCATGCAACCCTCAATCAAAATCCCGATCAAGAACATGGTGTTCTTAAAACTCTTAATCCAAACAAAATATCATTGAGAGAGGAGAGAGATTTGGATCTCCTTTACATACCTTTGAATTTTAGATCTAAAATCTCCCTTTTTCTAATCATCTTGTTCTTCTTCTTCATCATCTAGAAGTCTCTAGATCTTCTTGTCCTTTCCCTTCAACCTTTAATCTTCTACATCGTGTGGATCTTAAAAAGTAGCCATCATGACTCTAGATCTCAAAAAAAGAGAAAAAGAGTAGACGGCTAGATTTGTGGAGAGACTAATAAGATTGTTAGACTTTTATATAGACTTAGATTAGGCTTTGGTCCAAAAGGTCCAAATATTTCTGCCCAAAATTTGGGGATGTTACACTATTCAACGTTATTATTTTAAAAATCTAATTGGAACTACCAACACTTGGGCACGCGCGATCCTATATCGAATTCTACCATGCCAATCTTTCTTTGTAACTAAAAAAACAGAAATAAAGCACGACACCACTTCCACACTCACTCGAAAAGTAGAATAGATTAGCCAACGGTCAGTAACCTCAAGATTAATCACGATGTAAAAGAAAACGCAAGACGTATTGGTCTGCCATGCTGTTTGTTATATGATCCGAAAGACCAACAGGGCGTCCTGCGGCATGTCCCCTTCCAACATGAACTGTATATAATGAGCTCATCGAAGACAAGACATGCATAACAAAAAGGAAGCATCAATTGTGCGGCTATGGAGCTCTTCAAATGCTTTCTCTTGTTTTCAGCAACCATCGCAACTCTCCTCGTCTACGCGCTCACGGCGGCAACAAAATCCACGAGAAAGCAACGTCGGCGGCCGCTCCCACCAGGCCCCGCGCCGCTTCCCATCGTCGGCAACATATTCTCGCTCGAGGGCGAGGCGCACCGCACTCTCGCCGATCTCAGCAAGGTCCACGGCCCTATCATGACCCTCAAGCTCGGCCAAACCACCGCCATCGTCGTCTCGTCCGCCGACGGGGCCAGAGAGGCACTTCAGGCCAAAGACCAACAGCTCTCCGGCCGTGCCGTCCCCGACGTAGCGAACGCTTTGGGCCACGCTGACATGTCAATAGCGTTCCAGGGCACCACGGGCCAGATGTGGAAACAACTGAAGAGCATCTCCACCATCAACCTGCTGAGCAATAAACGCCTCGACTCCAGCCGACGCGTCCGAGAGGACAAGGTGCGGGAGCTGGTGGCTTACTTCCGTAGGCAAGCCGGACGTCCCGTGGACTTCGGCCACGCTGTTTACGCGGCGTTCCTGAACATATTGTCCAGCATCGTGTTCTCCGTCGACATGGTCGACCTGAACTCCGAGTCCACGCAGGAGTTCAGAGACCTGGTGACAACCATAAACGAAGAGCTCGGGAAACCAAACATTTCCGACTTCTTCCCGGTTCTCCGACTTCTCGATCTGCAAGGCAGGAGACGTGCATTCAGAACGGTCGAAAGAGAATACCTGAGGCATATAGACGAGTTGATCGACCGTCGTGTGAACTCCAAAGCTTTCAGAGCAGGATCGGAAACCACCGACGACTTCTTAGATCATCTCCTCCAACTCCACGCTGAAGCCAAACTCAACCGACAGATCATTACATCTCTTCTTGCAGTACGATCATATATTTTTTGTTCCTTAATGACATAATCTGCGGCTCTCGTTCTTGACTATATTAGAGCTCATACTTTTCGCATACCGACGACCAGGAACTGTTTAGCGCTGGAACGGATACGACGACGATCACTTTGGTCTGGGCGATGGCCGAGCTGCAGCGCAACCCCTCCATGTTAGCCAAAGCACGCGCAGAGCTCCAAGACGTGATCGGTTCGTCGGGGCGCGATGAAGTGGAGGAGACCGACTGTAATATTCTCAAAAATTAAATAAAAGAAAAAAAAAGAAAAAGGAAAGAAAATAGATAATAAAATCTAAAGTTATTTAAAAACCTATTAATCTATAAGCCCTAAAACTTAAGTTATAAATGTCTATACTTGTCCTAAACCTCTGACTTTTCCCTTACTTTTCACTCTCCCAAACTCTCTCCCCACTCCATTCCTCTCTCTCTTTCTCTCCTTCTTTTCACTCTTTCTCTCCTTCTTTTCCCCTAACATCACGGCCAGCAACATCAAAGGAGACTCCCCCTCACAATCTCCATGCTCTCTCACTCTCCCTCTTGTGCTACAGTGATCCGGCACTGTAGCTACAGTGACACGGCACTGTAGTTGCAGTGACCACAACCCTCACTCATCTCCTCCTCTCTCTTCCTCTCACACTCTCACGCACAGCAGCAAAGAAAGAAAGGAGGAAAGAAGAAGAAGAGAAGAAAAGGGGAAAGAAAGAAAGAAGAAGAAGAAAAGGAAAAGAGATAGAAGATTAGGATTAGGATTTTAACCTAAGCTCTAAAGGTATGTTTGAGGGGATCCTAACTCTAATCACCCCTTAATGATGTATGTTTGTATGAATTAAGGGATTTTAAGATTTAACTAAGTCTTATTAAAGTATAATTAGGGAAAGTCCATATTTGCATTAAGATGCTTCTTGTTTCATTAATATTATCACTTCATTATTAATCATGCTTAGAATTAGAATGTTCATTGCTACTCATGATTTAATTATTATGATGTCTTTTATTTGTTAGTATGAATATGATTGCTAATTCTTAATGTTCTTTAGACAAATCCCTTCATATGTTCAAGATTAAGATAGTAAAAATGCTCATGTATGATCTATGTGTTGATTAATGATTAAAGTATGTTTGAGGGGATCTAAACCCTTAATCACCTCCCTAATGATGATTGTGTGAATAGATTAGGGCATGAAGAACTAACTTCTGTTCTTGAAATAGATGATTAGAGCTTATTCATATTAGTGCTTGTATGTGTCATGTTTATGAAGTTTTATGTTCTAATGCTAATCATGTTTGGAAATATGATGTTCATTGTTGCATATGCTAGCTCAAATGAAATGATTTTATCCTTATGTACATGTATGAACTTAGTTAGCATGATTAGATGCTTCATGTGAGAACCTTATGATATTCATGATTAAAATGCTAAGAATGCTTAGAAATGTCCTATATGATGTTTGAAATCATGTACGTGTTCAATGTGTCAATGTATGAAAGATTTGAAATGGAATGATGTAAAAGTCATATGTCTGTCCGCCCAGAACGGGCGACCGATAATGTATCGGTCGACCATTCTGAAGATCATTGTAGTATAAAACTCTGTCCAATGGTCGACCGGTTCTATAATGGTCGCCCGTTTTGGAAGGGTCAGGATATTTTGTGATTAACGGACGAACCGAAGTCTGATTTCGGTCGTCCGAATGGACCATAACGGTCGACCGATAACCCTACCGGTCGACCAATATCCTACTAATTGTCGACCAATACCCAAAACGGTCGTCCGTTCTTGAGGCTGATTTGCTATGTTTGAATGACCACGCCTAGTATGATTTGAAGTATGTATGACCTTAAATAGGACTAAAACAAGCAACATGTGTGACTGATTGTATGTATTGATGAAAACAAATAAAAGACGGATTGGCGTGAAGGTGACTTGTTGCAATCAAGGAAAGGGGAAATGAGTTCCGCCCCCTAGTGGCGGCATTTCTCGGGAAAACGAGTTCCACCCCTAGTGTGACGTTTCCATAAGTGAGACGAGTTCCACCCCTAGTGTGGCATCTCTATTGGCTTCCCGCGACCCCAATGTATTGGCCTAGCTTGCCATTTTTTCCTTGAGCTTCAACATGATCTTCCCAATCAAACAAGATAAAAAAGTATCTAAGTAAAGATGAAAGATGAATGATGAATGACTTGAGACATAAAGTAAAGATATTAAAGAAGTATGATGAAGTATGCACTTATGAGGATGTCATGTAAATGTTCACTTGTCACATCATATCATGACGTGATGAAATATGCTAAAGTAAAGTAAGATAAGATTATGATATGTATTAGCATGATGATAAGTTATGATATGCACGACTTAAAGATTATGATGTTACTTGTTATCTTATCTTGCCACGTTGATATGATCGCATGTCATAAATAGCTCATAGCATGCATATGATTTATGTCCCAAGATGATGATATGCATATGCTATGACATATAGAGATTATGTTATAAGGTCATAGCATGCATGGGTCTCAACATACTCTAATGGGAGAAATCCCCTGCACCCCATGGATCCGTGCAGGTATGGATGAGACTTAGGATCGACGGTGATGACCTCTTGACGAAGACATTGCACATGAACGAGTCGGGCTATGGCCCAAGTTATCTTTTTATGTTATGTCATATGTTGAACTCTTGTAAGAGTCTGTTATGTATGGCTTATGGGCCTTATGGAGTCATGTAATTTACTTGAATTCATTATGTTGTAAGAACCCATTGTTGGATATACGTTAGAGCCTACTAGGCCCATGGACCAGATTATGTTATCTTGGGTTTTTATTTTAATTATCCATGAAGTTTTTCGCTGTTATTGATGATTAATGTTTTAAGTTAATATATTATGTTTCCGCTACAATGTTTTATGAAATTAGGTTATGTCAAGGTCGAAGTAACGCCATCCAGGTTCAGCAAAAATTTAAAAATTAGGACCGAATTTTGGGGGCGTTACAGTTGGTATCAGAGCCATAGTTTGGCTCGTATGTATAGGTTTTAGGATGTGTAAGTCATAGTTTGGCTCGTATGTATAGGTTTTAGGATGTGTAAGCCATAGTTTGGCTCGTATGTATAGGTTTTAGGATGTGTAAGACATAGGTTGGCTAAAATGTCTAAGTGTAATGTCTAAGTAAGAAGTCCATGTGCAATCGTCATGAGGTGCCACCGAACCTAAAGGTATGTGTTAAACTTCAATTGTGTAATGATAGGCATTGATGCATAGTTATTATATGATGATAGATGGATGTGAACTATCCAACAAACGAAGGCACGACTCAAGTTATGGAATGTGATGAAGATTCATGTCAAGATTCTTTGATGAGATTTTTAAGCCTCAATCCTCCTATGTTCAACGGTATTGACGATCCGGAGGAAGCCGAGGCTTGGTTGGATGCCATCATGGATATCTTCAGGGTGATGAAATGTCCAAGGGAAAGTAAACTGACTTGTGCCACTCATAACTTGACGGGAAAAGCAAAGCAATCGTGGGATTTTATCCTTAGGTCTAAGTATGCCAATGAGGAAAATCCGACATGGTGGAAGTTCGTGATAGATTTCAAGGATCAATACTTTCCACAAAATATGAGTGAGCAAAGACAAGAGGAATTTCTTAAACTCCAACAAGGTGATATGCCGATGGACGACTACGCGGTCAAGTACTTTCAACTCGAGAGATATTGCACCTTGGTCAAGACGAAAAAGGTGGGAGTGAATCGCTTTGTGAAGGGACTTAAGCCCGAATTGAAGGCTAGGATGTTGTGTCAAGCTCCTAAGACAATGGAAGAAGTGCTAGAGTTAGTTGTGGAACTAGAAAAGAAGCTCGAAGATGGAGTTGTAATTTCTAACGGTAACACATCAAAGAAGACGACCAAGAAAGGAAAATGGAAGGAGCAAAGGAATGAACCCTATATGAGTTCTAAGAGGGGAGAATCACATAGGAGCAAAAGGCAATGCAGCCATTGCGGAAGGTTTCATTTAGGCGAATGTCGCTTCAAGGCCAGAACTTGCTTGAAGTGTGGAAAGGCAGGCCATTATGTGAAGGATTGTCCGAAGAAGCTAGATGTCAACTCTCCAAAAGTGTTGGGACAGGTTCATGCCATGCAAGTTGAAAAAGCTCACCAAGTTTCGGATACGACACAAGGTAACCGTCGCTTAACATTTTAATTAATCATACAAATTATAATGTGTATGCAAGATAGACATAAAGACCACCAAGGACATTAGAAAGAATATTCAGAGAAATATTCTAAAGATGAGGAACTAATCACTATTCTTAAGAATGAAGGAACTTAAAAAAAAACCACCAAGGTCATACGAATGAGGGTTAAAAAGTGAAGGGAATTAGGATTGTTTGACGTAGACCTACATGACCTAGAAGATGACATGAATGGTAAAGTGTTAAGTCAGAAAATTCGACACTTGGATGAAGCTAGAGTTCAGAGTAGCGCAACGGAAGCATGACGCACAGACGATCTTCACTTCATGAAGTGGAGTAAGGATTCAAGATTTACTAGAATCCTTAAGGTACAAGACAACGTAATGGCATACTTAGGACCACGACCAAGAACCGCTAGCGAGAGACTATTGAGTGATGCTATTGAGGACGCATGAGGAAGGCCACGTGGGTGCACACGAAGGACTAGAGATAGATGAAGCGACGAATCTGAAAGATCTGTATTTAAGATCGGGCTAATGATCAGAGTGGCGTAGTGAAAATGTGGCTCAAGGACGATCTCAACTTCTTGAGATTCATTAGAGATAGGAAATTTTCACGAAAATCTTAGAATAGCAAGTAATGGCGATCAACTAAGTGGAGACAAAATTCAAAGGATGTTAAAGTGAGACCACCGGGGAATGCGCATCGGATGTCACAAAGGGAGAGATCATGTAGTGGTATACGAGGAACGAAAGATAAATGGAGCAACGTGGATGAGGAGACCTATTGTATAAGATTCTACAAAATTCGAGGACAAATTTTATTTTAAGAGGGGTATATTGTAATATTCTCAAAAATTAAATAAAAGAAAAAGAAAAGAAAAAGAAAAGAAAATAGATAATGAAATCCAAAATTATTTAAAAGCCCATTAGTCTATAAGCCCTAAAACTTAAGGTATAAATGTCTATACTTGCCCTAGACCTCTCACTTTTCCCTCACTTTTCTCTCTCCCAAACTCTCAGTCGGCAGCACCCAAAGGAGCTCTCTCTCCCCACTCCATTCCTCTCTCTCTCACTCTTTCTCTCCTTCTTTTCCCCTAACCTCACGGCCAGCAACATCAAAGGAGACTCCCCCTCACAATCTCCATGCTCTCTCACTCTCCCTCTTGTGCTACAGTGATCCGGCACTGTAGCTACAGTGACACGGCACTGTAGTTGCAGTGACCACATCCCTCACTCATCTCCTTCTCTCTTCCTCCCACACTCTCACGCACAACAGCAAAGGAAGAAAGGAGGAAAGAAGAAGAAGAGAAGAAAAGGGGGAAAGAAAGAAAGAAGAAGAAGAAAAGGAAAAGAGATAGAAGATTAGGATTAGGGTTTTAACCTAAGCCCTAAAGGTATGTTTGAGGGGATCCTAACCCTAATCACCCCTTAATGATGTATATTTGTATGGATTAAGGGATTTTAAGACTTAACTAGGTCTTATTAAAGTATGATTAGGGAAAGTCCATATTTGCATTAAGATGCTTCTTGTTTCATTAATATTATCATTTCATTGTTAATCATGCTTAGAATTAGAATGTTCATTGCTATTCATGATTTAATTATTATGATGTCTTTTATTTGTTAGTATGAATATGATTGCTAATTCTTAATGTTCTTTAGACAAATCCCTTCATATGTTCAAGATTAAGATAGTAAAAATGCTCATGTATGACCTATGTGTTGATTAATGATTAAAGTATGGTTGAGGGGATCCAAACCCTTAATCACCTCCCTATTGATGATTGTGTGAATGGATTAGGGCATGAAGAACTAACTTCTGTTTTTGAAATGGATGATTAGGGCTTATTCATATTAGTGCTTGTATGTGTCATGTTTATGAAGCTTTATGTTCTAATGCTAATCATGTTTGGAAATATGATGTTCATTGTTGCATATGCTAGCTCAAATGAAATGATTTTATGCTTATGTACATGTATGAACTTAGTTAGCATGATTAGATGCTTCATGTGAGAACCTTATGATATTTATGATTAAAATGCTAAGAATGCTTAGAAATGTCCTATATGATGTTTGGAATCATGTACGTGTTCAATGTGTCAATGTATGAAAGATTTGAAATGGAATGATGTAAAAGTCGTATGTCTGTCCCCCTAGAACGGGCGACCGATAATGTATCGGTCGACCGTTTTGGAGACCATTGTAGTGTAAAACTCTGTCCAACGGTCGACCGGTTCTATAATGGTCGCCCGTTTTGGAAGGGTCGGGATATTCTGTGATTAGCGGACGAATCGAAGTCTGATTTCGGTCGTCCGAATGGACCATAACGGTCGACCGATAACCCTACCGATCGATCGATATCCTACTAATGGTCGACCGATACCCAAAACGGTCGTTTGTTCTTGAGGCTGATTTGCTATGTTTGAATGACCACACCTAATATGATTTGAAGTATGTATGACCTTAAATAGGACTAAAACAAGCAACATGTGTGACTGATTGTATGTATTGATGAAAATAAGTAAAAGACGGATTGGCGTGAAAGTGACTTGTTGCAATCAAGGAAAGGGAAAATGAGTTCCGCCCCCTAGTGGCGGCATTTCTCGGGGAAACGAGTTCCACCCCTAGTGTGGCGTCTCTATTGGCTTTCCGCGACCTCAATGTATTGGCCTAGCTAGCCATTTTTTCCTTGAGCTTCAACATGGTCTTCCCAATCAAACAAGATAAGAAAGTATCTAAGTAAAGATGAAAGATGAAAAGATGAATGATGAATGACTTGAGACATAAAGTAAATATATTAAAGAAGTATGATGAAGTATGCACCTATGAGGATGCCATGTAAATGTTCACTTATCACATCATATCATGACGTGATGAAATATGCTAAAGTAAAGTAAGATAAGATTATGGTATGCATTAGCATGGTGATAAGTTATGATATGCATGACTTAAAGATTATGATGTTACTTGTTATCTTATCTTGCCACGTTGATATGATCGCATGTCATGTAGTATGCATAAATAGCTCATAGCATGCATATGATTTATGTCCCAAGATGATGATATGCATATGCTATGACATATAGAGATTATGTTATAAGGTCATAGCATGGATGGGCCTCAACATACTCTAACGGGAGAAATCCCCTGCACCCCATGGATTCGTGCAGGTATGGATGAGGCTTAGGTTCGGCGGTGAGGGCCTCTTGACGAAGACATTGCACATGGGCGAGTCGGGCTATGGCCCAAGTTATCTTTCTTATGTTATGTCATATGTTGAACTCTTGTAAGAGTCTGTTATGTATGGCTTATGGGCCTTATGGAGTCATGTAATTTACTTGAACTCATTATGTTGTAAGAACCCATTGTTGGGTATACGTTAGAGCCTACTAGGCCCATGGACCAGATTATGTTATCTTGGGTTTTTATTTTAATTATCCATGAAGTTTTCCGCTGTTATTGATGATTAATGTTTTAAGTTAATATATTATGTTTTCGCTGCAATGTTTTATGAAATTAGGTTATGTCAAGGTCGAAGTAACACCATCCAGGGTTCGGCAAAAATTTTAAAATTAAGGCCGAATTTTGGGGCCGTTACACCTACATCGCCAAATTGCCATACCTACAAACTGTCGTCAAGGAAACTCTGCGGCTGCATGCTCCGGTACCTTTCCTCTCGCATAGAGCGACGGAGGAAGTGGAGCTGGGGGGATACGCGGTGCCCAAGGGGGCGCAGTTGCTGGTGAACGTATGGGCCATCGGTCGAGACGAGGGATCCTGGCCGGAGGAGGAGGTGTTCAAGCCGGAAAGGTTCTTGGAAAGGGAGATGGACTATAAGGGACGCGACTTCGAGCTGATACCTTTTGGCTCGGGGCGGCGGGCGTGCCCCGGCATGCCGATGGCCCTCCGGTCTGTGTACTTAATGCTGGCAACGCTGCTGCACGGGTTCGAGTGGAGGCTGCCCGACGGCATGCAGCCGGGGGACATGGACATGACGGAGAAAATTGGATTAACGCTTAATAGGGCAGTCCCTCTCCGAGTTGTACCGTTCCCTGTCTGCAGAGATGACTCGTAAATGAATGCGCTCGCTCATGTATGAGAACTATGAGTGATTACGTCTTATAATCGTACTGGTATATATGCGTATGACGTATCAACTTGGCTTTGCAACACTACCAATCTCTTCTTGATTTAAATTATATTTATATATATATATATACGGGAAAAATGAGTGTGTGAAACACGTGTGGCCTTAGACATATTTTCTTTATTTTGTTATATCTATTTTTTATTAATAACTTAAAGGATCATTCATGGTAACGAAAAATAGTTTATAAGATTAGAAGTTATATAAAATTATTATATCCATTATGACGGATAATAATGTGCAGAAGTTCGCCAAAACTAAAAAAATGATGAAAAAATTTATTGTTAATGATTTGAATCGTATATTTGTTATCGCCAATGACCCTCTAAACTATTAACGAAAAAAGATGTCGAAAAAATAAATAAAAGTATGTCTAAAGCCGCTTCACACGGAAGACGCTTCACATGTTCATTAAACCCTATATATATATATATATATATATATATATATATATATAGTTACACCTACCCATTATGGTATAGAGTCCTCGGGTACATAGCAAGAGGATATCAAACGGAATCAAACGCTATGAAATCGCTTCTAAATTACTGATGTCTTTTCTTTAGTTAATGTTTTATGAAATTATGTATCGACTTTCTCCTGTAGGGTTCGTTGTCATATCAAAATGGCTGCTATGTACCAACGAGAGTTGGGGTGGAGCGGATAATAGCTCCTCATCGCTTAAACAAAGGTCAGAGTTTGAATATTTGTGAATGGAGAAAATTTTTGTCAGGAGTCTCATCTGTCATAGTTAAACATGCTGCACGGAATGACATCAGAATAATAAGATTCGATGGTGAATCGAGACTCTAACCCATGATCAGTGCGCATAACTCTTAGCATCAATTGGGTTGAAAGACGTATGATTGATCAATAATTAATGGGTTTTCTTTCAAACATACTGATAACACATTCTTACATGTAAAGTATTGACAGGTCGTAGGGGAACTAAAGTCCAAACAATTTTCTAATCATTATTATGAATAATTTTAGATACCTTTAAGCAATTCACTATTACATAATAATAATAATAATAATAATAATAATAATAATAATAATAATAATAATAATAATAATAATAATAATAATAATAATAATAATAATGATGATGATGATGATGATGATGATGATGATGATGATGATGATGATGATGATGATGATGATGATGATGATAATAATAATAATAATAATAATAATAATAATAATAATAATAATAGTGTTATGCACTGCTCTACGTCAATATGGATAAAATGAATCGTAGAGGAGGCACCGCACCGGGATGTGGAGATCTCCTATATTGATGGATACCGTTTTGTATGATCCAACCGTGATAGTGGATTGCGGCGCACTGATGCATGCAAAATATAACATATTTTAGATTATTATTTTAGTTAATTTTTCTGTAATTTGTTCATGACATGCATCATTTTTAGTCACTTTTAAGACTAACCCTAATCACCCCTTAATGATGTATATTTGTATGGATTAAGGGATTTTAAGACTTAACTAGGTCTTATTAAAGTATGATTAGGGAAAGTCCATATTTGCATTAAGATGCTTCTTGTTTCATTAATATTATCATTTCATTGTTAATCATGCTTAGAATTAGAATGTTCATTGCTATTCATGATTTAATTATTATGATGTCTTTTATTTGTTAGTATGAATATGATTGCTAATTCTTAATGTTCTTTAGACAAATCCCTTCATATGTTCAAGATTAAGATAGTAAAAATGCTCATGTATGACCTATGTGTTGATTAATGATTAAAGTATGGTTGAGGGGATCCAAACCCTTAATCACCTCCCTATTGATGATTGTGTGAATGGATTAGGGCATGAAGAACTAACTTCTGTTTTTGAAATGGATGATTAGGGCTTATTCATATTAGTGCTTGTATGTGTCATGTTTATGAAGCTTTATGTTCTAATGCTAATCATGTTTGGAAATATGATGTTCATTGTTGCATATGCTAGCTCAAATGAAATGATTTTATGCTTATGTACATGTATGAACTTAGTTAGCATGATTAGATGCTTCATGTGAGAACCTTATGATATTTATGATTAAAATGCTAAGAATGCTTAGAAATGTCCTATATGATGTTTGGAATCATGTACGTGTTCAATGTGTCAATGTATGAAAGATTTGAAATGGAATGATGTAAAAGTCGTATGTCTGTCCCCCTAGAACGGGCGATCGATAATGTATCGGTCGACCGTTTTGGAGACCATTGTAGTGTAAAACTCTGTCCAACGGTCGACCGGTTCTATAATGGTCGCCCGTTTTGGAAGGGTCGGGATATTCTGTGATTAGCGGACGAATCGAAGTCTGATTTCGGTCGTCCGAATGGACCATAACGGTCGACCGATAACCCTACCGATCGATCGATATCCTACTAATGGTCGACCGATACCCAAAACGGTCGTTTGTTCTTGAGGCTGATTTGCTATGTTTGAATGACCACACCTAATATGATTTGAAGTATGTATGACCTTAAATAGGACTAAAACAAGCAACATGTGTGACTGATTGTATGTATTGATGAAAATAAGTAAAAGACGGATTGGCGTGAAAGTGACTTGTTGCAATCAAGGAAAGGGAAAATGAGTTCCGCCCCCTAGTGGCGGCATTTCTCGGGGAAACGAGTTCCACCCCTAGTGTGGCGTCTCTATTGGCTTTCCGCGACCTCAATGTATTGGCCTAGCTAGCCATTTTTTCCTTGAGCTTCAACATGGTCTTCCCAATCAAACAAGATAAGAAAGTATCTAAGTAAAGATGAAAGATGAAAAGATGAATGATGAATGACTTGAGACATAAAGTAAATATATTAAAGAAGTATGATGAAGTATGCACCTATGAGGATGCCATGTAAATGTTCACTTATCACATCATATCATGACGTGATGAAATATGCTAAAGTAAAGTAAGATAAGATTATGGTATGCATTAGCATGATGATAAGTTATGATATGCATGACTTAAAGATTATGATGTTACTTGTTATCTTATCTTGCCACGTTGATATGATCGCATGTCATGTAGTATGCATAAATAGCTCATAGCATGCATATGATTTATGTCCCAAGATGATGATATGCATATGCTATGACATATAGAGATTATGTTATAAGGTCATAGCATGGATGGGCCTCAACATACTCTAACGGGAGAAATCCCCTGCACCCCATGGATTCGTGCAGGTATGGATGAGGCTTAGGTTCGGCGGTGAGGGCCTCTTGACGAAGACATTGCACATGGGCGAGTCGGGCTATGGCCCAAGTTATCTTTCTTATGTTATGTCATATGTTGAACTCTTGTAAGAGTCTGTTATGTATGGCTTATGGGCCTTATGGAGTCATGTAATTTACTTGAACTCATTATGTTGTAAGAACCCATTGTTGGGTATACGTTAGAGCCTACTAGGCCCATGGACCAGATTATGTTATCTTGGGTTTTTATTTTAATTATCCATGAAGTTTTCCGCTGTTATTGATGATTAATGTTTTAAGTTAATATATTATGTTTTCGCTGCAATGTTTTATGAAATTAGGTTATGTCAAGGTCGAAGTAACACCATCCAGGGTTCGGCAAAAATTTTAAAATTAAGGCCGAATTTTGGGGCCGTTACACCTACATCGCCAAATTGCCATACCTACAAACTGTCGTCAAGGAAACTCTGCGGCTGCATGCTCCGGTACCTTTCCTCTCGCACAGAGCGACGGAGGAAGTGGAGCTGGGGGGATACGCGGTGCCCAAGGGGGCGCAGTTGCTGGTGAACGTATGGGCCATCGGTCGAGACGAGGGATCCTGGCCGGAGGAGGAGGTGTTCAAGCCGGAAAGGTTCTTGGAAAGGGAGATGGACTATAAGGGACGCGACTTCGAGCTGATACCTTTTGGCTCGGGGCGGCGGGCGTGCCCCGGCATGCCGATGGCCCTCCGGTCTGTGTACTTAATGCTGGCAACGCTGCTGCACGGGTTCGAGTGGAGACTGCCCGACGGCATGCAGCCGGGGGACATGGACATGACGGAGAAAATTGGATTAACGCTTAATAGGGCAGTCCCTCTCCGAGTTGTACCGTTCCCTGTCTGCAGAGATGACTCGTAAATGAATGCGCTCGCTCATGTATGAGAACTATGAGTGATTACGTCTTATAATCGTACTGGTATATATGCGTATGACGTATCAACTTGGCTTTGCAACACTACCAATCTCTTCTTGATTTAAATTATATTTATATATATATATATATATATACGGGAAAAATGAGTGTGTGAAACACGTGTGGCCTTAGACATATTTTCTTTATTTTGTTATATCTATTTTTTATTAATAACTTAAAGGATCATTCATGGTAACGAAAAATAGTTTATAAGATTAGAAGTTATATAAAATTATTATATCCATTATGACGGATAATAATGTGCAGAAGTTCGCCAAAACTAAAAAAATGATGAAAAAATTTATTGTTAATGATTTGAATCGTATATTTGTTATCGCCAATGACCCTCTAAACTATTAACGAAAAAAGATGTCGAAAAAATAAATAAAAGTATGTCTAAAGCCGCTTCACACGGAAGACGCTTCACATGTTCATTAAACCCTATATATATATATATATATATATATATATATAGTTACACCTACCCATTATGGTATAGAGTCCTCGGGTACATAGCAAGAGGATATCAAACGGAATCAAACGCTATGAAATCGCTTCTAAATTACTGATGTCTTTTCTTTAGTTAATGTTTTATGAAATTATGTATCGACTTTCTCCTGTAGGGTTCGTTGTCATATCAAAATGGCTGCTATGTACCAACGAGAGTTGGGGTGGAGCGGATAATAGCTCCTCATCGCTTAAACAAAGGTCAGAGTTTGAATATTTGTGAATGGAGAAAATTTTTGTCAGGAGTCTCATCTGTCATAGTTAAACATGCTGCACGGAATGACATCAGAATAATAAGATTCGATGGTGAATCGAGACTCTAACCCATGATCAGTGCGCATAACTCTTAGCATCAATTGGGTTGAAAGACGTATGATTGATCAATAATTAATGGGTTTTCTTTCAAACATACTGATAACACATTCTTACATGTAAAGTATTGACAGGTCGTAGGGGAACTAAAGTCCAAACAATTTTCTAATCATTATTATGAATAATTTTAGATACCTTTAAGCAATTCACTATTACATAATAATAATAATAATAATAATAATAATAATAATAATAATAATAATAATAATAATAATAATAATAATAATAATAATAATAATAATAATAATAATAATAATAATAATAATAATAATGATGATGATGATGATGATGATGATGATGATGATGATGATGATGATGATGATGATGATGATGATGATGATGATGATGATGATGATGATAATAATAATAATAATAATAATAATAATAATAATTAGTGTTATGCACTGCTCTACGTCAATATGGATAAAATGAATCGTAGAGGAGGCACCGCACCGGGATGTGGAGATCTCCTATATTGATGGATACCGTTTTGTATGATCCAACCGTGATAGTGGATTGCGGCGCACTGATGCATGCAAAATATAACATATTTTAGATTATTATTTTAGTTAATTTTTCTGTAATTTGTTCATGACATGCATCATTTTTAGTCACTTTTAATCGTAATTCCGGATTTATCAATTTTAATTATTAAAATCGCTGAATATTTTAATTGTGGATGGATTAACTATATTTTGATAATTATTTGCAGGAAAATTCGAATCTCGGCCAAAATTCAAAGAAATTATTTCTTACGGCCGAGATTTGGCTTTACACCCAAGTCGTTACGGCCGAGATTCAAAAGGAGTAACAAGATTTAATTCCTTGTTACGGATAAGATTTGAAGGAGTAAAGATAAATGATTTTATCTTTTGGGCGTAATGGCATGAAGATAAAGATGTTACGACCGAAATTTGGAGGGCGTAATGGCATGAAGATGAAGGGTGTAACAATCAATCGAGTTTATCTTTGGGCGTAACAAGATAAGTTCATTCCTTACGGCCGAGATTTGGAGGGAGTAATGGCAATTGAAATCATCCGTTTTGGCCGATATACGAAGGTGTAAAGATAAAATTGTTTGGGCGTAAAGATAAAAGGATTTTTATCTTTTGGGAGTAATGGAAAGGAGTAAAGATAAAATATTTTCCTTACGGCCGAGACTCTAAGGGAGTAAAGATAAGAAAGATTTATCTTTGGGCGTAATGATAAAAGAATTTATCTTTGGCCGAGTTTATCTTATAATTTTAAAGTCAACCGTACGATGTTACGGCCGAGATCAAATTGAAGGCCGTCCGCACCCTATAAATACGTGAAGAATCCATCGTTTCAATTCGTGCTCTGAAGTTCAGGTTTCTTCCACGGCGAGTCGTGAGCTCTGCAGGCTACGACCAAGAGGAGAGAGGTGCGACGGCTGGAAGTTGATCGCGACCCTGATCAAGTCCGAGAGGCTGCCCGACTGTCTGCCCGTGATCCGAAGCTTCGACTTTTGTCTATTTGGGTGTAATTCTTCCAATTATTATTACTTTGTTATTATCTCTCCAGAATTTCTAGGATGAACTCCATATTTTTATTTATTTCATTTTAGGAGATTATTATTGAAGGGAAATTATTTGACCCTATATTATTTGTTTTAATCTTTTCTGATCAATTAATTAATTGTGCTTAATGCTTTTAATTTAATTATTTGGATTTCTGAGTTGAGTACTTACCAGTTTGTGGATTATTTAATTTCAGAATTCATTAATTAAATTAATTAATTTTATGTGAAATTAATAATTGACATAAATTTGATAACTAGTGTGTGGAGAATCAAGTTTATGTGGTCTGTTAATCTAACCAGTTTGTGGAGTGATTAATAGTCTAGGATTTTCATATTAATGCATCTTAATTTTAATCTTATCTGACGAATACCAGTTTGTGGGACTTTAGGTTTAATTAAATTTAAGATAGTTTGATTTACCGGATTAAATAGCAGAATTACCAGTTTGTGGACCCTGTGATGTTAATCTTGTAAATTAATAACTTGAGAAAATTCCTAATCCATCTTTAAAGATTAAATTTATCTTTTATGGTTCAAATATTTATCCTAATCTATTTTCATCCTAAGGCCTAACTTCAACACCATTATCTTATCTTTATCTTATTTTCCTTATTTTATTTCATAAAACCTTTTTCCAAAAATCCATATTTTTCCTCTCTTAAAAATTTATAAATCCAGATATTGATTTAATAATATTCCTCGTGGGTTCGACACTCTTACTCCTATTACTATATTACTTGATCGACTAGTGCACTTGCTAGCAAATTTTATTGTTACAAATCAAACGCATCAAGTTTTTGGCGCTGTTGCCGGGGAATATTTTATTAATTAATTTCTGATTTTTTATGAATTATTAGGAGATGTAAATAAATTGTAAATAATTCTCTGTGCATATGTATTAATTGTTTTAATTATTTTTGTGAATAAACTGACATTTTTTCTTTTGCAGATAAAGGTCACAACATTTTTTTTATTTATCTACTTTCGGTTTAAAATCTGACGCCGATTGGATTTTTCCAAATTACACTGTCGACTTATGGATTTACGACTTTAATTTGATGTGTCGGCTTTATTAATTTTACGGCCTCGCAATGAATGATTTCTGAATTCTAAACTTTCAATCTTTACAGCCGTAATATTTTTATCCGAACGTTGTTTTTACGCCATGAGTAATGGATATTGATTTGACCTTGTTACGCCCGGTTTATCGATGGTTTAAATTTTTTACGCCCTATTTGAATCAGTTTTCATTCTCGGCCGTAACATTTTTGTTTGAACTTTTCATATGGATTTGATCTGATTTCGTTGTTTTACGACCGTAAGGAATTGACTTAATTCACTTTCGGTTGTAATGATTCAATTTTTATTTCGGCCGAAACCCTATTTTTCTTTACGGCCTCGTGTTATCTCGGCCGATGTGACCTCATCTTAATTGATTTTTTTACGGCCGAGAATTGATCTCATGTTTTCTTTTTACGGCCGTAAAATTTCTGAACATTTGTTTTTTAGGCCATCAAACTCCCCCAAGCTTGAACTTTTTTGTGATTTTTTCATTCTCGGCCGTAACATTATAATAGTTTGAACTATGATTTGACTTTGTTTTGGCCGAAGCGATTTAGTTTGTCTCGACCGTAATGGATCATCCGACATGGATTTTACTCCTTCTCGGCCGATTTATATGTGTTGATGTTTTACCTCTCATTGTTTTACGGCCGATATGAACTATATTCTTTGTCGGCCGAAATGATTCATTTGACAACATTTCATTCAATTTTTTTTTTCGGCCGAGATAATTCATCACCATGCTAATTTTTACGCCTTCACGTTGAATCCCTTTCAACACTGTTTTATGATTTTTACGGATGAACGAGCCCCGGATTAATTACGACCGTAAACCCTTATTACGGCCGATCAATCTTATTTCTTCTCTGAAAATAATTTTTGATTATGTATGATTATTTACTCTATGACCGCAAATTAGTTCGGATTTATTTTGTGTGATTTCTTACATCATCATAAATTCTTTTGGTCGATATTAATATTTGGTATTCGTATTGGTTTGAAGAATTTCTGAAAAGTTCCTCTCGAAAATTAATTTTAATGATGAATTTTCAAATTCTATCGTGCCGAAAGACTTTATTTGTAAAAAACTCATTTTTCGTGACCTATTATCTGAATTTCTTTCTTCTTATATATATTTTATTTTATTCTTTTATCTTACTGAAAATTGGTTGTTGCATGTACTAATTGAAAATTAAATCACAACCAATCCTGGAATCTTCTGATAAGCGCACTAGAAGTTCAAATCCACTGTTGGAATTTGATCCTGAAATTGAAAGAACCTATCGTCGATTACGAAGAAATATAAGAAAAATGGCGGAACAAGCACGCGACAATCAGAGACTGGAGCAACAGAATGAACTGGTTCCACCATACAATAATCGGCGAGAAGATGAAGCAGAACTTTCTATGAGAGAATATGTCTCGGCCAGATACAGTGATCGAGAATCATGCATCGTGCTGCCTGATATTAACGCAAATAATTTTGAGATAAATCCCGCAATCGTGAGGATGATACAAGCATCCCAATTTGGAGGAGGATTTCATGAAGACCCTCACGATCACCTTGATAAATTTCTTGCTACTCTGAGCACCTTTAGAAATAATAATGTTTCTTCTGAAGTTATTCGTTTATTATTATTTCCTCAATCTTTACGTGGCAAAGCTTCCACTTGGTTTAAAACTTTGCCTGCAGGATCGATTCATTCTTGGTTGGAGCTGGTAGAAAAATTTGTTGGAAAATATTGTCCACCACAAAAGGCAGGCAAATATCGAAGAGAATTGAGGGCATTTGTTCAAGACGATAACGAGACGTTATATGAAGCCTGGGAACGATATAAGGAACTGCTGGCCAGAGTTCCTGACAATAGAATTCCAAAGTGGCAAGTGATGGAAGATTTCTATCATGGATTACGACCTGCAGATCAAAATAAGCTCGATCAATCAGCAGGAGGGACAGTACTGGGATCTAAACGTCCTAGTGAGATACAAGATATAATTGAAGCTGTAGCACTCAAATAAAGTCAAGAAAGGAGACCACCTCGCCGAACTCATGATGTGCATGTGATCACTTGCTGATCACTATATGATTTTAACCCATTTTAGATGTAATTCATACATATCGAGTCCCACTTTTGCCTATTTTTGGGCCAATTATACTTGGAATGCAAACATTGTGATAACTAGTTGATATTCCTCATTTCATACTTAATTCCATGTGCATAGAGGTTCTGAAATGCCAAAATCCATTAATATTTAAATTCTATGCCAAGTTATCATTTTGAGGACAAGTTATCATTCCTAAGTATCAAGTTATCATTATTTTGAATGAACTTATTTTCAATGGTTTTCTTGCCCTAAATCCATCATTATTATGTATAAATCATATTTGGATAGTCACATGTCAACTTGTGCAAAGTTTTAAGTCCATTTGAACAAGTTATCATTTTTCAAGTGCCAAGTTATCGTTAAAGGGCAATTCTGTCATTTCGACATGCAAAACCATTAATTCTGCACAAGGACCTTAAGCAATCATCTTATTATTGTTCTAACTCATTGCTGGTCAAATTTCATCACATTTGGATAATCAAAACTCAAGTTATGACAAGTTATCGTTTTTAAGTCATATAAGTTATCGTTTTTGGGGCACTCAAGTTATCACTTTTAGGAATCTTATTCATATTTGATTTTTGACCTCACTCACTTGTCACTCTAATCAAATTGATGCTTGAAATGCTTTGAACCACCCATATTAGGACATTTCCCAAGATTTCCATAAAGTTATCATTCCGGGCCCTTGAATTCATTCATATCGATATCGGTTTTCATTCTTGCAACACACCAATTCCCTTTTTGATATAGATCTGATTTTAACTACTGTCCTAATCCTTAGTTGTTTAAATATTATTAGAAGACTTTCATGCTTGATGTTTTGGCCCTTGTAGCAAGTGGAAAAGGTGGCCAAAAGGAAGAAAAAAGGAGGGGGGACCACTAGCTTTTTGGCTGTCCAAAAAGCTGTCACTGCTGGAATTTCAGGGCCAGGGGACACATGGCTGCAATCAAAGCACAAAGAATGTTCTGATGCTGATCCAAAGGTGGGGAGAAGTGATATAAAAGCTGGATTTTTCTGGAGAATGAAAGGGGCTGGTCATTCAAGGGTTTGGAGCAAGGCAAGGCTGCAAAGGATTCTGGTGGAGGAGCTGCTGGCCAGGAAGCTTCAAAGAACCATGAATTGTATCTGTTTCTTACCCCATTTGATGTCAAATCTTGTAAATATGAGGAGCTAAACTCCATTTCTTCTAGGATAGGGTAGTAGTTTAGATTAGTTTTGGATGGATATGGATTGTTTTATAATTCCTGCACTGAATCATTTCTGATTTTCAGATTTCAGAAACTTCTTTACTGATTTATGCTATGCTACTATTAGATCTAATTGTAACCAATGACTGAGAAGTATTACTTGATCTAATCATTCTATAGAAGTGGATTAAGAATTAATGTCAGTTTTCTGATTTCATTCAATTGCAATTCTGATTTCTGATTTGGTTTTCTGATTTCTGAATTTGATTCTTATAAATATCAGAATCTGTTCTTCATTTCTAACTTGGTTAATTGAGTCCTTGGGATGTTGGTATTGTCCCCATCTTATTCAGAAATGAATCAAGATTGTTTGGGCAATCATTTGACTCAAATCAGATTTTCCATTAATTCCTGAACTGAAATCAGAAATCTGATTTTTCTGGTTTTACATTTCTGAAATCTGATTTGTTATAAATCTGATCTTGCCATTTGAAGACCCCATTTGTATTTATAACTGAGAAGTTATCATTTGGTCTAACCCTTGTTCAGGAATGAATCAAGAATCAATGGCAAGTTCTAGATACAAACCCAATTAGAATTCTGATTTCTATTTTCTGAAATCTGATTTCTTGAAATCTGAATTCTGATTTTCTTGGGCTGTTTGAATCTGATTGTCATTGGGGATTGAACTAATTGAACAACTGAGAGGTTGACATATATCCCAATCTTGTTCAGAAATGAATTGAGAAGCTTTGACATTCCTATGATTCAAAACTGATTTGGTTTTCCCTGATTTGAATGAATTGAATGAGTTGCTGATTTTTTTGGTTTCCTGAATTCCAAAATCTGATTTCTTGGGCTTTTGAATCTGATTGTCATCAAGGATTAGATAATTGAATAGTTGAGAGGCTAATATATGCCATGATCTTATTCAGAAATGAATCAAGATCATTTGACAATTCAGAATTCAAATCTGATTTTTTTCCAAAATCTGATTTCTTAGTTTGATTCTAAATTCTATTTTCTGATTGTTTGGAATCTGATTTGCCAATTGTTAATCCCTATTTTATTCAAATCACTGAGAGGTGTACTCTAGGAATCCCTTGTAATCCAGAGATGGGTCAAGGGGCATTTGGCAAACTTGAATTCCATCAATCCACATTGCTGATTTTTTCAGAAATGTTGATTTCTGTTTTCTCATTTTTCTAACTTCTGATTTCCATTGTCAACCCTCATATTAATCCACTACTGAGAGGTAGTCTTAAGGGCTTCTTTGAGATCCAGAGATGGGCCAAGGAGCAATGGAAATTATGAACTCATGTGGCCATATGTTTTGCATTTCCAATTGAGTGTGTTTGTGTGGATTCCAATTTATTTTGCAACCGAGAGGTTGATTTTGAATCTCCCTTAAATTCAGAGATGAATCATGGAACACAAGCACCATTATTGAGTATATTTTATCCTGGTTTGGTTGATTGGAATGATTCCATCTTTTTATGATTGTAAATGCAAGTTATCATTCCAAACTTCCTTGAATTGCAAAAAATCAGCATTGAATCTTTCTTTTGAGCCCAATGATAACTTGATTTTCAGTGAGGACCCTCTTTTGATTCAACCTAGCTAACAATTATATAATCATATATTGCTTAGTTAGAAGCCAATTGAGCTATGGGAACACCCATTTTCAAGTTGAATCAAAAGTTGGACATTTAGTGATAACTTGTTCCATTCCATCCTTAATTAATTTAGATGAACCCCAAATCCTAGAAGAACCTTCCTCATAGATAGTTAAACCTTTTTAGACTTCATTCTAGCATTTATAATTCAGTTTTGATAAATTTCCAAAACCCAAAAATCTGTTATCATTTCACTTTCTATAAAAAAAAAATCTGTTTTCACTATTCATTAAAAATCTATTTTTAGCCACTTAAGTAGAACTAATCTAAATTGTTTTAGGGTGTCTTAGACTTCAAATTCTTGTGGATACGACAACCTGAGTCTACTACAACTTACCTGTGCACTTGCAGCTAGTGAGTTGGGAGACCCAAAAAAATGAAAAATTGACATTTTCTTTAATTTCAGCAAGTTATCACTAGAAAACCCAAATATCACTATCAGCATGCTACAGAAAGTAAAAATTCTTCTGAAGTAGTGACTCAGCTGGAGTCACTTAATAAAAAATTTGAGCAGATGATGTCATTAATGGTGTGCAATAACTGTGGAGGAGGACATGCGAGCAATTATTGTCCTCAAGGTAACATTTCTAATCCTGATCATATTGAAAATGCTAACTTTGTCTCCAATACATTTTTCAGGAATAATGACTATGGTTGGAGGAATAATCAGAAGTTTCCTTACAGGTCAAACCAAGGGCAAGTTTTTGAGAAATTTCAGAATCAAGCTCATCCACAAAATTATACACTTTTGAGAAAGCAACAAGAAGCTCCTGTCCAACAATCGACTAATCCTATGGAAGAAATGATGGCAAGAGTTATTGACACTATGCAAACCATGCAGAAGACAATGGAAACAAGGGCAAACAATCAAGATGCTACAATCAGGAATTTAGAAATGCAAATAGGGCAGATGGCCAATATGATGGCAGGACGTGCACCAGGGACTCTTCCAAGCAATACAGAGAAAAATCCTAAAGAAGAGACCAACGCTGTGACTCTTAGAAGTGGGAAACAATTGAGAAGTCTGAGATCAGATTCCCCGCCAAGAATAATTGATCATAAAGAAGAAACTGAAGCATTAAAGACACAAGATCAGACTACTGAAAATATCAATCTGAAGAAAAAAGAAACTGACATAAAGGATCTGCCCTATCCACAGAAATTTTGCAAAGAACAATTAGATAAGCAATTTTCTCGCTTTCTTGATATTCTAAAGCAATTATCTATTAACATTCCTTTTCATGAAGCTTTACAAATGATGCCGAGCTATGCTAAATTCATGAAGGATATTTTATCTTCAAGAAGAAGGTTTGAAAAAACTGAGAGAGTAATGTTGACATCAGAATGTAGTGCCATTTACGATCGAGATATACCTAGAAAAATGAAAGATCCTGGAACATTCACCATACCTTGCACTATAGGAAAATTCTTTTGTGCACAAGCTTTATGTGATCTTGGTGCTAGTATTAGTTTAATGCCACATTCTATATTTGTGCAGCTAGGTTATGGAGAACTTGAAGAAACAAGCATGACTCTTCAATTCGCAGATTCTTCATGCAAGAGACCCCGAGGAATATTAAGAGATGTTTTGGTAAAGGTTGATAAATTTGTTTTTCCTGCAGATTTTATTGTTCTGGATATGAAGGCAGATGAAAAAACCCCCATCATCCTCGGGAGACCATTCCTAGCGACAGGAAACACACTCATTGATGTTCAACAAGGGATGCTCAAACTTCGTGTCAACAATGAAGACATCACTTTCAATATAAAAAATTCTCTTAAACAACCTGATTACTCATCCTGTTATGCCATTGATTCTTTAGAAAATGACACGATTGATGTTTTTGATGATATTGTTGCAGATTTTATCTCAGATCCATATGCTAAGGAAGCTTTGGAAATGATAGAGGAATCTAGAGAAATTGGGGAAGACGATAATGCGCCAATAACAACAGAGACACTCGAGGCGGAAAACGATAAATTGGATTATTCTCCAAAATTTGAACTTAAAGAACTTCCACCTCATTTAAGATATGCTTTTCTTGAAAATGACACTTACCCAGTTATCATATCTGCGGATTTGACAGGTGATATGGAAAACCAACTTTTAGAAGTATTGAGGCAACACAAAAGAGCAATTGCCTGGTCGATCTCAGATATCAGGGGCATCTCTCCTACCATTTGCATGCACAAGATCTTGATGGAGGACAATGTCAAGCCAATTGCTCAATATCAAAGAAGGCTCAACCCAACTTTAAGGGAAGTTGTGAAAAAGGAGGTCATCAAACTCCTTGATGCAGGTATTATATATGCCATTTCTGATAGTTCATGGATAAGTCCTGTGCAGGTAGTCCCTAAGAAAGGAGGAATCACTGTGGTAAGTAATAAAAATAATGAATTGGTGCCTCAAAGAACAGTTACAGGTTGGAGAGTCTGTATAGACTATAGGAAGCTTAATGATGCTACCCGCAAGGATCATTTTCCATTACCTTTTATTGACCAAATGTTGGAGCGTGTTGCAGGTCATAGCTATTATTGTTTTCTAGATGGCTATTCTGGATACAATCAAATAGTAGTAGCACCTGAGGATCAAGAAAAGACAACGTTCACATGTCCATATGGAACGTTTGCCTATAGAAGAATGCCATTTGGCCTATGCAACGCTCCAGCAACATTTCAGAGATGCATGATGTCCATCTTTGTAGACATGAATGAGAAGATACTCGAAGTCTTCATGGATGATTTTACACTATTTGGTAGCTCTTTTAATAATTGTTTGGATAACTTATCTCTAGTTTTGCAGCGATGTGAAGAAACGAATTTGGTCCTTAACTGGGAAAAATGTCACTTCATGGTTAAGGAGGGTATAGTGCTTGGCCACAAAATCTCAGCAATTGGAATTGAAGTGGATAAGGCCAAGATAGATGTTATTGCAAATCTGCCCCCTCCAACCAATGTGAAGGGCATTCGAAGCTTCCTTGGGCACGCAGGATTTTATCGCCGTTTTATCAAACATTTTTCAAAAATGGCTAAACCCTTAACTAATCTTCTTGCTAAGGACACAAAATTTGATTTTAATTCAGATTGTCTTGCTGCCTTTAATTTATTAAAGGAAATGCTAATTTCTGCACCTGTTGTTGTTGCACTAGACTGGTCTCTACCATTCGAGATGATGTGTGACGCAAGTGATGGTGCTATTGGAGCTGTGTTGGGGCAAAGAAAGGATAAAACATTTCATGTCATATATTATGCAAGCCGAACATTGAATGCTGCCCAACTAAATTATGCAACAACAGAGAAGGAGTTTCTTGCTACTATTTTTGCTTTTGACAAGTTTAGATCATATCTAATTTGTTCAAAAATTATTGTATACACAGATCATGCAGCCATCAAGCATTTGATGAGCAAACAAGATGCCAAACCTAGACTGATCCGATGGATACTACTTTTGCAAGAGTTCGATGTGGAAGTAAAAGACAAAAAAGGGACTGAGAACTTATTAGCTGATCACCTATCTCGTTTGGACTCATCTCCAAGAGAAGTCACAAACATACTTGAAGAATTCCCAGACGAGAAACTTTTTTCTATCTCTACAATTTTTCAAATTTCTGACACTACACCATGGTTCGCTGATTTTGCTAATTACCTTGCATGACATTACATTCCAAAGGGCATGACCACTCATCAAAAAAGGAAATTCTTATCTAATGTCAAGAATTATCACTGGGAAGATCCTTATCTTTTTCGATTATGTGCAGATCAAGTAGTTCGAAGATGTGTTCACGAAGATGAGATTGATAATATCCTAAGTCATTGCCACGATGGACAAGCTGGAGGTCACTTTGGACCCAATCGAACAGAGGCTAAGGTACTTGAATGTGGACTATATTGGCCAACCATTTACAGAGATGCAAGAAACTACTGTAAGTATTGTGACAAATGCCAAAGGACAGGTAATATTTCTCGTCGAGATGAAATGCCTCTCACAAATATTTTACAATGTGATATTTTTGATGTTTGGGGCATTGACTTTATGGGACCATTCCCTAAATCCTTTAACAACCAATACATCTTAGTGGCGGTTGATTATGTTTCCAAATGGGTAGAAGCTGTAGCCACACCAACAAATGAGGCCAAGGTAGTTGCCAACTTTCTAAGAAAAAATATTTTTACTCGATTTGGAACACCTAGGACTATCATAAGTGACAATGGAACACATTTCTGTAATAAAATAATGTCAACTCTTCTTAACCGATTTGGAGTCAACCACTTTCTTAGTACCCCATATCATGCCCAATCTTGTGGACAAGTGGAAATTTCAAATAGAGAAATTAAAAGAATTCTAGAGAAAACTGTGAACTCATCTAGGAAGGATTGGTCCTTGAAACTAGACGATGCACTTTGGGCATATAGAACCGCTTTTAAGACACCTATAGGTACCTCTCCTTATAGATTAGTTTTTGGAAAATCATGTCACCTTCCTGTGGAATTAGAACATAAAGCTTATTGGGCAACGAAATTTTTAAATCTGGATCTAAAATCATCACAATCAGAAAGATTATTACAATTAAATGAGCTCGATGAATTTAGATATCATGCATATGAGAACAGCAAACTATATAAAGAACGTACAAAAAAATTACATGACCTGCATATTAAACATAAAGAATTTTTACCTGGTCAACGAGTGCTTCTTTACAATAGTAAACTCAAATTATTTCCTGGGAAACTCAAATCAAGGTGGACTGGCCCTTATATCATAATCAATAGTTCACCTTATGGAACATTTGAAATTGAATCATTGGATCATAAACAAAAATTTAAAGTTAATGGACATAGACTTAAACTCTATCATGATAACACATATTATCAAAATTTATCTATGATTAATCTGTTTACCATCTAAATGACGAATTGACAAAGTCAAGCTGACGACTATAAATTAGAACTATTTCTATCCTTTTTAGTCTAATTAGTTGTTAATATCTTAGTTTCGGTGATAGTTTTATTTTTTTTAGACATTTATTGTATTATGGAGTCATTTAATTTAATTAATATTTAATGTTTTTAAGGAGAGATAAATTCAAGGGCGTCAACTCTAAGCATGGGCGTAAATTTCAAGAATTGATTCTCTCTACGGCCGAAGCTCAGACATTACGCCCTGCCACCCTCGTTACGTGTGCATTACGGCCGAGTTGTCACACATGCATCAAGCTCAGACATGACAAGACGCCACATCGTTACGGCCGAAGATCACGCCCTACGATGCTCTTTACGGCCGAAGACATGACAAGAGCTGCGGGTTCCTATTACGCCCTGCCACCATTCCATTACGGCCGAGAATCACCTCATTGACCACGCCGTAAAGATTCCAACAGACATGACAAGACGCCACATCGTTACGGCCGAAGATCACGCCCTACGATGCTCTTTACGGCCGAAGACATGACAAGAGCTGCGGGTTCCTATTACGCCCTGCCACCATTCCATTACGGCAGAGATGTCACATCAGCAGACCACGGACATACCTTGGAAAAATGCATGCCTTTACGCCCGGATTTGACCTTTCACTGCGCGCTGTCGGAACAGGTGTTACCCCCATAAATTTATCTATAAAATACTTACCTCTTCTCGTATATTGCAGATCAATTACGGCCGAAGTGAAACTCCACTCGACTCCGGCCGAGCAACTCCTTACGGCCGAAGTTCCAGCGCTTCCTTGTGCGTTACGGCCGGTCTTCCACCGCACACCGACATTTATTACGGCCGAAGTCTCAAACGCCAACCGCCGATCCTTACGCCCAGTGCGTTACGGCCAAGCTTCCACGTCGCCTTCGTTTTACGGCCGAAGTCATGCCATCTCCGCTGCTCTCTTACGGCCAAACTCCGGGCGAGTTTTTCACTTTACGGCCGAAACCACACCGCCATTCCTTACGGCCAAAATCTACAGGTTCATCAACTCCTTACGGCCGAGTTCCGAGTCACGCCTCGGCCAAACTCCAATCTCCGGCCGAGCTTCATCAATTACGGCCGAAGTTCTTCGTCAACCGATCCCTTACGGCCGAGTCACCTCCGACCTTCAGCCGGTTCTTCATCGAATACTACGGTCGAAACCTCAGTCGCTTCCACCTTGCCGGTACCTTTTCTTTGTTTATTTTTGTCCAGATCAAGATGAGGCGATTTGCTAATATATGGAGGGGACGTCATGAACGACGACATCCGAATGCTCAGCCGACCCCACAACCCTCACAATTAATCTCCTACCCCGGAGATTATTATTGGACTAAGCCGGAGTATCAAGCTCGATATGAATGGATGTGTGATATTCGAATTCATGCCACCAGATTTTCAGATACTGAATTGCTGAGGGAGTATAATTTACTTGCAGATACTCATCTATTATTTTTTCAAATTGGACTATCTGACTTTGTGCATTCTTGGTGGCCAACTTATGAAGTACTAATTATGGAATTCCTCTCATCTCTGGAAATCTTTAATTTAGATGGCAGGAACTATGATCAGCCCCGTATTTCATTCCAACTTTATGGACGACCATTTACTCTCACTCTAGGAGAGATTAATAATATCTATGGATTTCCCAACCATGGATCTCTTTCTGTACCTGCTGACTTTGATGCTGAAACTTTTTGGAAACAGATAACAGAAAAGATCGATTGGTTTGGAACACCGCTAAAGATAGCTCAATTCAAAATCCTGTTCTGCGCTACGTCCATCGCATGCTAAGCAACACCATAAGTGGACGCAGTGATAATGATGGTGCCGTCTCAGAAGGAGAGTTATATCTCATCCACAGCATGCTTCACAGAACTCCCGTTAATGTGGGTGCCTTCCTCATTCGTCGATTTCAGCGCCGCACTACTCATCGTGGTGGTAGCATTAATATGGGTGCCCTTCTCACATCTATCGCTCAGCACCTACAACTTGACTTGGATGATCTTGAAGCTGTGCCAGGAAATACTCACCTCACTCGTAGGACCATTCAGGCTATGGGTCTCGTGAAGACCAACAACTCAGGGATCAAAGTTTTTATTTTTAAAGGCCACCATCAGGAGGTGCCCTGCTCAGATCGAGATGCTTTTACGTCGATTAATCCAAATAATTGGCTCCTTTTTAGACAGGTCATAGCTCCAGTAATCCCACCTGCAGGACCATCTACCTCTGTCGGACAGCTACACTAGGATGAACCTTTCTCCTGGTTTGATTCTACTGATTATGCGGCAGCCCAACCCTACCTTCAACAGCAACAAGGATTCCAGGCTATATCACCGGCAGCTTCCCAATATGCCACATCCGTCCATTCGCCTTATATGCTGGCACCTTCTCCGATTCCATCTCCAGCACAAGAGAGCTCTTCTGATTCCTCGTTCATACCTTCTACTCCTTATGAGGAACGCGATTCGATGGAAGTATCTGCCCCTTTACAAGAACCTGTGCAGAATCGCTATATAGCACCAGAGCCCACTTTTACTTCAGCTCCAGAGCAGACTTACTATCCACCTCCGCCACCTCAGCCTGACTATGCTTCCATGCAAAACTTACGGGAATCAATGTATGATGAACAACTTCGTCAAGCAGGGGAGTTTCACACTTTTCAAGAAGAGCAACTTCGTCAGTCAGGGCAGTTGCACGCTATTCAGGAAGAGCAACTTCGACAAGTACAAGAGCTGACCAACATTCGAGCTGATTTTAGAAATATGGATGATCGTCAGGGTCGCTTCGAATCCCTTCAGAATCAACATGCGCGCATGACGAGACGCATCCAAGAGTATCATATGCGCCAAGGAAATCTCAGCTACTATCCACCATCGCCACCCCGCAGACAATAAATCCGGTTGTGTCTTTTCCCTTTTCTTTATTTTTGTTTCTTTAAATCTTCCTTTTTATTGAGTATGTATCACTTTCTCTTGCTAACTTAACACTGAGGACAGTGTCTGATTCAAGCTTGGGGGAGTTTGCATTCCATGCATTGCATCTTTCTGTTTATTTGCTTATGTCTGCATCTATTTATAAAAAAAAAAATCATTGCATGCATTTATTTTTGCTACCATCTTACTAACTTTTGTCTTACTGTTTTAATTATCTTTAAGTAAAAGTTCAAAGACATGTCGTTAATTGATGAAATTTGAATACTTTTCTTTCTTATCACTTGCTATTTTAGTATCAAACTTATGGACTATGTGCCTATGCTAAGTAGAACTATGAATGACTAGACGACAAAATCATATTCATGCCTTTTTATTAATTTCTTTTAAGTCTTGATTAGTAGTAGCCTTCTTATTGATCATATCAAGTACTTTTTGAGCTTATAAAAATTGAAAGTGAATAAGAAAAGAAGGATTAGTTAAACCCCAACAAATGAAAATAAAAAAAAAATGATGAATAAAATTATGTGTAGGTGCAAAAGTGTTATCCGGAACCAAGGTGTGTTCGGATAATTAGATCCGTAGGGGTTCATGCCTGGCAACCTAAGGGCAACTGCTCTGGGATCCGTCGATCGAAAACCTGCTACATGGACCATCTTGTGGAATATGGAGAAGCACAGGAGTACTGAATCATGGCTAAGTTCGAACTCTTCATTCAGAACCTTGGTTGTTCGGGCAAGTAAACTCGAGGGGTGCTTTATCACCTGGTGCCCTAAGGTCTTCTGGTCTGGGAGGCATCAGTCTAAAGCCCGCTACATGGACTTCCTTGTGCAATCCTGCTCGAAGATTAGAACTTTTAAATGATTGAAAATAAAGTTGAAAAATGAAAAGAAAAAGAAAAAGTTTTAAGCTCAATTAATACTTATGTGTTCAATATCAATGCTATTATTTGACAGACAATTTATTTTTCTAGAAGGCTGAACTTGAGATTGTTTAAATTTGTGTAGCATTCAGAACTTTTATAAAGCTAAGTGCATAGAAAATGATAAGATACTAAGTAGTAGGTGTGCAGAAGGACTGTGTGAGAAAATTAGTCAGTTGACAATGTGGAGGCTACGATGGAACTTTCTTGAGCTTTGCTTTGAATTTTTGCTTTGAATTAATAACTTAAAGGATCATTCATGGTAACGAAAAATAGTTTATAAGATTAGAAGTTATATAAAATTATTATATCCATTATGACAGATAATAATGTGCAGAAGTTCGTCAAAACTAAAAAAATGATGAAAAAATTTATTGTTAATGATTTGAATCGTATATTTGTTATCGCCAATGACCCTCTAAATTATTAACGAAAAAAGATGTCGAAAAAATAAATAAAAGTATGTCTAAAGCCGCTTCACACGGAAGACGCTTCACATGTTCATTAAACCCTATATATATATATATATATAGTTACACCTACCCATTATGGTGTAGAGTCCTCGGGTACATAGCAAGAGGATATCAAACGGAATCAAACGCTATGAAATCGCTTCTAAATTACTGATGTCTTTTCTTTAGTTAATGTTTTATAAAATTATGTATCGACTTTCTCCTGTAGGGTTCGTTGTCATATCAAAATGGCTGCTATGTACCAACGAGAGTTGGGGTGGAGCGGATAATAGCTCCTCATCGCTTAAACAAAGGTCAGAGTTTGAATATTTGTGAATGGGGAAAATTTTTGTTAGGAGTCTCATCTGTCATAGTTAAACATGCTGCACGGAATGACATCAGAATAATAAGATTCGATGGTGAATCGAGACTCTAACCCATGATCAGTGCGCATAACTCTTAGCATCAATTGGGTTGAAAGACGTATGATTGATCAATTATTAATGGGTTTTCTTTCAAACATACTGATAACACATTCTTACATGTAAAGTATTGACAGGTCGTAGGGGAACTAAAGTCCAAACAATTTTCTAATCATTATTATGAATAATTTTAGATACCTTTAAGCAATTCACTATTACATAATAATAATAATAATAATAATAATAATAATAATAATAATAATAATAATAATAATAATAATAATAATAATAATAATAATAATAATAATGATGATGATGATGATGATGATGATGATGATGATGATGATGATGATGATGATGATGATGATGATGATGATAATAATAATAATAGTGTTATGCACTGCTCTACGTCAATATGGATAAAATGAATCGTAGAGGAGGCACCGCACAGGGATGTGGAGATCTCCTATATTGATGGATACCGTTTTGTATGATCCAACCGTGATAGTGGATTGCGGCGCACTGATGCATGCAAAATATAACATATTTTAGATTATTATTTTAGTTAATTTTTTTGTAATTTGTTCATGACATGCATAATTTTTAGTCACTTTTAATCGTAATTCCGGATTTATCAATTTTAATTATTAAAATCGTTGAATATTTTAATTGTGGATGGATTAACTATATTTTGATAATTATTTGCAGGAAAATTCGAATCTCGGCCGAAATTCAAAGAAATTATTTCTTACGGCCGAGATTTGGCTTTACACCCAAGTCGTTACGGCCGAGATTCAAAAGGAGTAACAAGATTTAATTCCTTGTTACGGCTAAGATTTGAAGGAGTAAAGATAAATGATTTTATCTTTTGGGCGTAATGGCATGAAGATAAAGATGTTACGGCCGAAATTTGGAGGGCGTAATGGCATGAAGATGAAGGGTGTAACAATCAATCGAGTTTATCTTTGGGCGTAACAAGATAAGTTCATTCCTTAAGGCCGAGATTTGGAGGGAGTAATGGCAATTGAAATCATCCGTTTTGGCCGATATACGAAGGTGTAAAGATAAAATTGTTTGGGCGTAAAGATAAAAGGATTTTTATCTTTTGGGAGTAATGGAAAGGAGTAAAGATAAAATATTTTCCTTACGGCCGAGACTCTAAGGGAGTAAAGATAAGAAAGATTTATCTTTGGGCGTAATGATAAAAGAATTTATCTTTGGCCGAGTTTATCTTATAATTTTAAAGTCAACCGTACGATGTTACGGCCGAGATCAAATTGAAGGCCGTCCGCACCCTATAAATACGTGAAGAATCCATCGTTTCAATTCGTGCTCTGAAGTTCAGGTTTCTTCCACGGCGAGTCGTGAGCTCTGCAGGCTACGACCAAGAGGAGAGAGGTGCGACGGCTGGAAGTTGATCGCGACCCTGATCAAGTTCGAGAGGCTGCCCGACTGTCTGCCCGTGATCCGAAGCTTCGACTTTTGTCTATTTGGGTGTAATTCTTCCAATTATTATTACTTTGTTATTATCTCTCCAGAATTTCTAGGATGAACTCCATATTTTTATTTATTTCATTTTAGGAGATTATTATTGAAGGGAAATTATTTGACCCTATATTATTTGTTTTAATCTTTTCTGATCAATTAATTAATTGTGCTTAATGCTTTTAATTTAATTATTTGGATTTCTGAGTTGAGTACTTACCAGTTTGTGGATTATTTAATTTCAGAATTCATTAATTAAATTAATTGATTTTATGTGAAATTAATAATTGACATAAATTTGATAACTAGTGTGTGGAGAATCAAGTTTATGTGGTCTGTTAATCTAACCAGTTTGTGGAGTGATTAATAGTCTAGGATTTTCTTATTAATGCATCTTAATTTTAATCTTATCTGACGAATACCAGTTTGTGGGACTTTAGGTTTAATTAAATTTAAGATAGTTTGATTTACCGGATTAAATAGTAGAATTACCAGTTTGTGGACTCTGTGATGTTAATCTTGTAAATTAATAACTTGAGAAAATTCCTAATCCATCTTTAAAGATTAAATTTATCTTTTATGGTTCAAATATTTATCCTAATCTATTTTCATCCTAAGGCCTAACTTCAACACCATTATCTTATCTTTATCTTATTTTCCTTATTTTATTTCATAAAACCTTTTTCCAAAAATCCATATTTTTCCTCTCTTAAAAATTTATAAATCCAGATATTGAATTAATAATATTCCTCGTGGGTTCGACACTCTTACTCCTATTACTATATTACTTGATCGACTAGTGCACTTGCTAGCAAATTTTATTGTTACAAATCAAACGCATCACGCACCGATGACATTGATCGATTTCACGGGGATGTTAGGGTTTTCAATGGAAAAGACTCCATTCCTCATCTAATGCATTTTCCTCATCGCGGTCACGATTTCCTCTATCGGATCTTCCGACATCGGTGATAGCAAAAAGAAATGGGAGCAATAGTTCAACAGTCATCACTGTACATAATAGCACCTATAATAACTTAATTGTTACATGACAGCCATCATTTTAATCCCACCCTCGTCATTTTCTCATCGTGATCTTGATGAGGTCCATGGTCCTATCCTAACCTTCAAGATTGGCTAAACTACCACAATCATCGTCTCGTTTGTCAAGGGTGTATTAGCTGATATGCTCTTGTTGATATTTTATGCTTTCGTATGTAAGTCTGTTAAATCACTCATTGTCATTCAGGGTAACGATAGTTTAACAGTAGCATATATATGGGTATAATGTTGTAACATATTAATGTAATAGCACAGTTTGGAAGCTATCGAAGAGGGTGTTGTAGGATCAAAAGCACCAAGAGGAGAAGGGGGTGGGTGGGGGGTGAATTAATGTATAATTTTTTTCGCAAAATCACTTTCGAAAAAATCAATAAAACTGATCACAAGAAAATAAAAGTGATATGAACCAGAAAATGCTTACAATTGCATCAAAGACAACTTCTCAGTGTGTTATAAATTGGACCGCATTAAGAGTTAGCATAACTTGGACCAAATAAATCATGATTTAACAATATTTATTTGTAATTTTCGGAATTAATTAAATATGGAATATGCTGATGAGTATTGTAACAGAAATTGAGTTTGTTATTTTACTAAATTAATTAGGTTACTTGTGGGCTAAGTTAGGGTATTTTCTTTCAGCCTAAAGTCTATTTCTAGGGTCTATAAATACTAGTCCTCATTGTTATTTGAGACATCTTTGAATCTATGAATATTTTGACTTAATTGCATTTGCTATGAGGGAACTCTTGCAACCCGTTCTTCGAAAACTTTCGCTGTTAATTACAAGGTTGGCTATCTTGTGATTAAATCCATCTATTTATAATATCGATTGCTTGGTTCATTGTAATCTTGAGATTGATATTCCGGTGCCTTGAAAATTCGTTTGATCTCATTTTTTTATTATTATATATTGTTCTGGTCACTCAAGGCATTGTTCTTGAGCATCATATCAGTTGGTATCAGAGCCGCGTTTTTTATTCGATTTTCTAGTTATCTTTCATTATCCAATTGCACCCCTATTTTTAGTTTCTGAAAAAAAACAATACAAAAAAAAATCTGCTTTGTTTGTTCTTCAATTCCTAGCCATCTTTCTTATTTGCTTTCATTTGTTCTTCAAACCCTAGCCATCATCTATTCTTCAAAATCGGCTGCAGTTTCGAAAAAATGTCACAAAAAAATCTATTTATTTGTTGTTGAAACCCTAGCCGTCATCCTTATTTGTTCTCAAGTTTGGTCCGGTTTCAAAAAAAATTGAAAAGAATTCTGAAAATAAAAAAATAGACTGAAAAGGAAAGTGCAAGAAAGGAGGAAAGGGAAGAACATGAAAAAAAGAAAAATTCTGAAAAAAAATTCGAAAAAAAACCTGAAAAAAAGTGAAAGAAAGGATTCAAAAGAAAGAGGAAAGAAAAGAAAAGAAAAGAAAAGGAAGGTTTATTTCTGGAGAGAAAGGTGAAAAAAAATTGAAAGGAAAGATTCAGAAGGAGAAGAAAAGAAAAGGAAAGCTTATTTTTGGAGAGAAAGGTGCACAAGAAATTTCTAAAAATTTGAATGATTTAATCCAATTAATCAGTGATCTTTGATTTCATTACATATCTATCCTCATTTGCCAACGTTTTTTTTATCTCTAATCTAATTTCAACTTCAAGATTTCTTTTGATCTTGCAATCATATTGATAAATAGATTGATTAATTGCTCATTGCCTTGTGTTGAACTTGTTGGAGGGTTAAAGAGAGAAAAAAAGATCGAGTGGTGAGTACAATTCAAGAAAAAAAAACCAAATAGAGTTGAGGTAAAATATGAGTGTCACCACGTGAGGTATTGAAATTGCTTTTATCATTAAACTTTGCTGCAGAAATTTGTCACAATGTCAACAAGAAAGGACTAAGAACATAATCCTAGAAAAGAAGCAATTGATCAGAGAAGAATGATGGAAGTTATGGCACAACATTTTCAACATCTTGAACATATGATTACTGAACTTCATGATCAGGTAGATGTGCAAATTACACAATTACAACAAGTTATATAACCAAATCAAAGAAGAGATTGCCAAAGACAGCGCGCTCCTGATAATGATAAACATGAAGAGATGGAAGAGGAAGATGTTGAAGCCTCGATTATATGTTGGAAAAGGCATAGACATGTTCAGATTGGAGGAAGAACACATGAACGAGAAAATGTTTCCTATGCGCATTGTTGTGTTTTGGACAGAACTTGTGGACTGATTATTGATAGTGAAAGCGGTGTCAATCTTGCTAGCCATTACATGGTGGAGAAGTTGGGACTACCAACCTTAAAGCACCCAAAACCATACAAACTTCAGTGGATAAACGATGGAGAAGTCAAAGTGACCAAATAGGTGCTCGTGTCATTTAAAATTGGAAGATTTACTAATGAAGTATTATGTTATGTTGTATCAATGTATGTTTGTCATATCCTTTTGGGGCAACCATGGCAATATGATCGATGCATGACACATGATGGTGCTACCAACCATTATAAATGTCGCAAAGATGGGAGAAAATACACTTAGCACCATTGCCACCTCAAGAAGCATACGAAGAGCAGGTGCAACTTAAAGAGCGTGTAGCAGCCTCAACATTGAGAGGAAAAATTTGGTTGCACAACATCACTTGAAGAAAGATGAAGATGATTGTACAGCAAATCCAAACAATTTTGAGAGTTGTGAGAAAAACAAAGATGAAAAATATTAGTGTCACAACCTGAGTGATGAAAATGATAGCCATACAACTTTCTCATCTTTTCCCCTTATATATATATAATACCTCTATTATAATTCCTCCTCTCCTCTCTCTCCCTCCTCTCCTCTCTCTCTCTCCTTGTCTCCCTCTCCCTCTCCCGGTCGGAAAGCCTCTGGCCGGACGTCAAACGTCGACCGCTGGCGTCTCTCTCTCTTCGCCGGCGTCTCTCTCCCTCTATCTTTCTCTCCGGCCGCGGGCGGTCGGATCGGACGCCTGGCGGCCGGATTCGGCAACTGGCGCCCGGATTCGGCAGCTGGCGGCCGGATCGGGTCGCTGGCGGTCCGGCCCCCATCGGCCGAATCTGGGCGCGAGACCGACGGTTTCGACCGTCGAAAGATCGACGGTTGCTACGATCGTTGAAAGTTTCGACAGTTGTGACCGTCGAAAATTTTTGACAGTTGTAACCGTCGGACTTTTTCGGCGGTTATAACCGTCGGAAAGCTTCGACGGCTGGAACCGCCAAAATTTTTTGATGATCCGAACCGTCGCAATTACCGACGGTTTTTTTTAAATCGTCGCAAATCAATTTGCGACGAGCGTTTTTCTGACGAATTGATTCCATATGAAAATCCATCGGTAATTGTGTTACCGATGATTTTTAAGCTGATTACCGACAGTTTTGACCGTCGGTAATCAGTGTTTTTCTTGTAGTGAGTATTGAATGGCATGCAAACATTAGATCTGAATTTTTTATCCCACTTCGTTCTTCATTGAGTGCTGAAACACTTTATTTGAGCTGTTGAAATTTTGGAATGAATATTTTCTAGTCCTGAACACTTTTGATTGGTTGATTTTGATTTCAAGATTTTATGAGCCTTCCTTATTCATTTCTTTAAATCCATCTTTGTGCTTTCCTAAGATCATTTCTTGGAATGATGATTGCAAACTTTCATATAATTTTCACATTATGATTCGAAAATTCATTGCATTTTGAATTATAACAATCATTTGCGTGATCATTTTGGTAATATTTTGATTAGTTGCAGGGACTTGCATTATTCATTTCATGAGCCGAGATATTTGCTTGGTTATGAAAACTAACATTTTTATCTTGGTACCACTTGACAACATCCATATAGAATTGCTAGTTCTTTGGAATGTATTGCACACTTTATTTGACAGGATCCTTATGCACAAAGGAAGGTCCCCGAAGATTCGCAATTTGTTTCTTAAAATACTATCATCTCATGAGCATAAGATATTTCATCCAGGTGAGTACGAGAGTTACATTACTTTTCATATTACTTAACTTGTTCTTGCTTTACACTTGCAGGATCTTAACATGATGGTATAATTGAGGAATCAAACTTGCAATCCTGATTGAGATACATCAGAAAGGGAAGTGTGAATATCTCTATTATGCGTGTCCTAAATTATTTAATAAATTTAGATATGTGATAGGTTATGTTCTCTTTATTATGAATGTAGATTCGAGGACAAATCCTTTTGAAGAGGAGGGAATAATTTTCGGAATTAATTAAATATGGAATATGCTAATGAGTATTGTAACAGAAATTGAGTTTGTTATTTTACTAAATTAGTTAGGTTACTTGTGGCCTAAGTTAGAGTATTTTCTTTCAGCCCAAAGTCTATTCCTAAGATCTATAAATACTAGTCCTCATTGTTATTTGAAATATCTTTGAATCTATGAATATTTTGGCTTAATTGCTTTTGCTGTGAGGGAACTCCTGCAACCCGTTCTTCGGGAACTTCCGCCGTTAATTACAAGGTTGGCTATCTTGTGATTAAATCCATCTATTTATAATATCGATTGCTTGATTCATTGTAATCTTGAGGTTGATATTCCGCTGCCTTGAAAATTCATTTGATCTCATTTCTTTGATTATCATATATTGTTCCTATAACTCAAGGCATTGTTCTTGAGCATTGTATCAAAAAGATAAGACATAAGTGAAAGATAAAGAACAAACGCAAGGAGACACAATATGTTGATGAGGTTCAGCCTCAACTCTTTGGCCTACGTCCCCGCTCCGACTTCTCGATCTCTAGACCGTCGGAGATTCACTATCTTTCTCTTTTCTTGTAAGGAGAGAACAAACCTCTTTACCCCACACACATTCTTCTCCGCTGAAGAGGGAAGACACAACACTTTTACAATGAGCTCTCAATCTCACTAGATCAGAAAGAAATGATCCCTCTAATTCTTTTCTTTTACACTAATTTTTAACACTCAAAACTTAGAAAAGAAAAGGGAAGAATTAGCAATTTTGGGCTCAAGAACTTGAAATGAGCCCTAGGATGTTCTTGCTTGCTTGGATTAATTTTCTTCAAGCTTTAGCACTCCTTTTATAGGTTCCTACAGGTGAAATTCGTTCAAAAAGTCTTCCACAATTTTATCCTCAAGTCGTTACTGTTTATTTGACTATGTGTTCGATCGACCGTTGTGATGGACCGATCGACCGGTCAATATGACCGTTGTTGCATTTTTTCACGATTTGACGCTATTTGATCGGCCGGTTCTTCTACTGGTACATCGACCAGTATAGTTTCAACATCGACCGATATTGTCTCATTTTTCTTCTGCTGAATATCAATCGACCGGTTGCCTTGGCCGGTCGACCGCTCGTGTGCTAGAAAAATTTTTGCAACTTTAATTTGGTGATTTGTTCTGCGAATGAGGTCTTATCAATCCTACACCTGCATTATCATAACTTGAACATAGATTAATAACTTTTATGTCCAGTTTAATTTGTTATCATCAAAATGTACGATTCAACAATCTCCCCCTTTTTGATGATGACAAATTAATTGAACGATAAAGAGAAAGAGAAATAAAGAAAATGAAATGTACGTTTAGATAGTACGTAGTGAGCAAACTCCCCTACATTCATGCATATTTCATATTTTCTCCGCCTAAATAGGTGGCCTTTATATTATCATAATAATTTGGGACAATATGAACATATGACGCAAAATAGATATGAAATCAAATAAGGCACTTCATCATGAAAAAAAATCATCACATTTAATTCATAGTGTTCATGCACTAACAAATGTGACTATAGTCACTACAAAATGGTGTACGACACTAGTACAAATGTAAATGGATAACATCATCAAAAGAAACACATAACACCATAACATAACATCATAACATCGTCCTAAACTTAAATAGCACATAACATCGTCCTAAACTTCTCCCCCTTTTGACATCATCAAAGAGGGAGACAACTCAACTACTCCTCATCGGGACTATCATTCTCACGAACTACGGGCGGAATAAATCCCTACGATGCATAGTAGGTCTGGAGCGAGCCAACCAGGTAACAGGAGTCACACTCCCTCCGTCGAACATGACGATCCATCTGGGTCACATGATGGTCTATGGCATCCACCTTCTATGAAATGGCCGTGAAATCATAGGTGAAGCCGAGGCTGCCGAGGGCGGAGGAACACTAGTGCCATCCTCCGGTGCATCCTGAGTGTCTATCAGTGCTGGTTCTCCATTTGTGGCATCATCTCCATCGGTAGAATCTATCGATGCCGGCTCGCAAATCGTTAGATGTTTTTGGTGCAAAGTCACTAAATCGATGACATTAGTGGGGTGAGGTCGGATGTACTCCTCATCCATAGGAATATTGACACCAAAATGAAGTAAAATTCTAGTGATCCAGGCTCCAAAATAGAGGGGGTGTCGACCATGAGTACCAGCGGAAATCTTTTGGAAGTCCATATGATAATGAATGAAATGGCCAAAATGGAGAAAGGAGGCATCTCAGATATAGAGACAATGAAGAAAGAATAAATCAAAGTGGGTAACCTCTGTATAGTGGCCGGCTCGAGGGGTGATCATACGACTCAGAATGTGGTGAACCATTTTCATGGATGGATGAAGATTCCTATAGGATGATTCGATGGTGTAGTGGATATCTTGTCCACCAAACATCGTATCGATGCCATCTGTCATCGGTAGATAATCGAAGGGCCAATCATGAGTGATAAATGAGTAGAGACCGGGTAAAGGGCATGTGACACCAAAGATATGACATAGTTGGTTAGGGTCAAAGCGAATGGGTACACCAAGGACATAGGTGATGATGGCCTCTCGAGTGATCGTCATTTTCACATAGAAATGATGAACAAGACGGGGATACACACAGTCTATGAGAGAGAGAAGTGGCAGCCAACTAATGTTTTCAAACATCTCATGAACATCAAGAATGTTCAAAGTAAGAAGGCTCAGTTGAAGGTGGCTGACGAGCATGTCCACGGGGTCATCCTCGTCCATGGCCTCAGCCACGTTGGACAGGCGCGGGTTCGGGTTCAGGTTCTGGGTCAGGTTCAGGCTCATTTCAGATGTCATGAACGCTACCACCTGAGCTATAGAAACGATGATGGTGATGAAAGACTAGCCGAAGAGGAAGAATCCCTTCATCATCGGCCAATTCAACAATGGTGGTCAAAGAATGAAATGATGGCCGGAGGGAGTTTTGGTCACTAGCGGACTATTCCGATGGTCAGAAGGGGCGACGGAAGGGGAAACAACAGCGGTGATAGAGACTGGGCGATCGAGAGGGAGACGGAGATGACGGCCTGAAAGGAAAGCTGTGACGAAGGCAGCAGATGAGGAGAGGAGAGGAGAGCAGAGGGGCGGCTGAAGAGTGGAGGGACGACCGGTCGATGGACGTCTGTGGCCGGCCGAAAGGTTTACGACTGGTCGGTGAAGAGGGAGATTGACTCGGTGATGGAGATAAGAGAGAGAGAGGGCAACTAGCGGACGTGGCGGACGAGGCGGCTGGCCAAAAGAGAGAGGGTGATGGTGGTCATCGAAGGAAGTAGAGAGGCGACCGGCGGAGAGCAGGAAGACGACGATGCGGCGAAGGAAGAGGAGAGAAGAGGGTGGTTGGCAGAGAGCAGGACGATGGCAGTGAGGTGAAGGAAGAAGAGAGAAGAGGGCAGCCGGTGTTAGAGAGTTAAGAGAGGGAGAGAGAGAGGTCGACGGTGACGACGATGGCCGGACGATCGTCGATGTCATGGACAGATATGAGAAAGGACGATGGCGACAGTTGTGCGGTCACCGGACAAGATGGACGGGCGGTCGATGCTTTAGGGCAGCGGTCGAGATTTGATTGAGAGGGGATCGATCGATTCGCCCGGTCGAACTTATATGTGCCCGATTTTCGCATATACTGGTCGACCGATCTTGTCTAGCGGTCGACCGGACAGTTGTTTTGCAAATAAATAATCCATTGGTCGATGGTGTCAATCGGTCTCAGTCACACAGCAGTCGACCAGTCCTTCAAGTCGGTTGACCGATCTTTCCCTATTTACTTGTTTTTCAGTCTTTTTCAAAATTTTAACCATTAAAATCATGTTCTAAAGATATATATCATATGAATGTAAGTGTTGTCCAACACTTTTAATGTTGAATTCATGTCAAAAGTGATATTGCATAACCAAGTCACTTTTACTTAGAATTGATATGCAATCAAGATTTAATAAATTCCTAATTCCCTTCTAAGAATGCGAAATCGTTCTTCACTCAAGGGTTTTATAAATATGTCTGCGACTTCAGTGGACACATGTTCAATGGCAATGTCCTTAAGGGTCACATGTTCTCTAATGAAATGATATCGCAAGTCAATGTGTTTAGTCCTAGAGTGTTGAATTGGATTTTTAGTCATTTCTATAGAACTTGTGTTATCGCACTTCATGGGTACATTGGAACAATTTACACCATAATCAATCATTGTTTTACCCATAGTATTTGTGCACAACAACTACCGACGTCTATATATTCGGTCTCGGTGGTAGAAAGTGCGATGGAGTTTTGTTTTTTGCTAGCCCATGAAATGAGAGAGCTACCAAGAAAGAAACACATCCCACTAGTGCTTTTTCTATCAACTTTACACCTGGCAAAATCCGCATCGGTGTAGGCATGCAATTCAAATGGGGAATTTCTATCGTACCAAATGCCTAGGTCACATGTATGCTTTAAATAGCGAATTATCCTTTTTACAGCGATTAAATGTGATTCTTTGGGAGTGGATTGAAACCTAGCACACAAGCACACACTAAACAATAAAAATCTTTTCACAAAATCACTTTTGTAAAAATCAATAAAATCGATCACAAGCAAATAAAGATAAGGCGTAAGTGAAAGATAAAGAACAAACACAAGAAGACACAATATGCTGACGAGGTTCCGCTTCAACTCTTTGACCTATGTCCCTGCTCCGATTTCTCGACCTCGAGACCGCCGGAGATCCACTATCTTTCTCTTTTCTTATAAGGAGAGAATAACCCTCATTACACCACACACCTTCTTCTCCGCTCAAGAGGCAAGGAACACCTCTTTTACAATGAGCTCCCAATCTCACTAGATCAGAAAGAAATGATCCCTCTAATTCTTTTCTTTTACACAATTTTTTTCATACTCAAAACTTAGAAAAGAAAAGGGAAGAATTAACAATTTTGGGCTCGAGAACATGAAAGGAGCTTTAGGATGTTTTCGCTTGCTTGGATGATTTTTCTTCAGGCTTTGACACTCCTTTTATAGTCTCCTATAGGTCAAAATTCGCTCAAAAAGTCTTCCACGATTTTCTCCTCAAAATAATAGCCATTACTATTCATTTGACTGTGCGTCTGGTCGACTGGTCAATATGACTGTTGTTGCATTTTTTGTGATTTGACGCTGTCCGATCGACCGGTCCTTAGACCGGTACACTGACCGGTAATGCCCTAACGTCGACCAGTACATCTCGTTGTTGATCGGTGCATCGACCGGTATAGTCTCGACGTCGACCGGTATTGTCTCATTTTTTTCTTTCTTTGAATACCAATCATCCAGTTGCCTTGGCCGGTCGACCGGTCATGTGCTGAAAATTTCTTTTGCGACTTTAATTTGGTGATTTATTCTGCGAATGAGGTCATATCAATTCTACACCTGCATTATCTTCATTTTAGCATAGATTAGTAATTTTTATGCCCATTTTATTTATTATCGTCAAAAGATTCAACAAGTGTGAAGGCTAACTCTATAGATAAGAGTATAAGAGGGAGAATAAAAGTTTAGGAACAAAAATTTATTCTGTAACGCCCCAAAATCAGCCCCATGACACATGTCGCGAGCAGGTCCCGAAGAACGTTACAAGGTGGACAATACGATAGTTGAGTTCAAGTCAACAAAACACATGACAATAATATGCAGCGGAAACGAAAATAATTAAAAGCTATTGTACTTAAAAACATAGTGAAAGTGATAAAACATAATATGGACATATGACACTAGGCCCAATAACATCAAGATACCATGACGGATAGCCCAAATACATAAGGGACTCGAAGGCGACCACATAATGACTCATAAATGTTTCTCATATGAGGGCAATACAATATGATCCATAATAAAGGCTCATCAGCCGACTCATACATAGTCCATAACGATAAAAAATACTATGGCCTAACAAAGGCCGACACTATGTGCAATCCGCCATCATGAGCTTGCCACCGACCACCTACTCTTCCATACCTGCACGAACCCGGATGTAAGGGAGGCCCACCTCCCATTAGTTGTATGCAAGGGCCATTAAAATAAATAATTCAATAATTCATAAAGCATTATCATTAAAATGATAATTAATGTACAATAGATCTCAAAATATATTAAGAAAACCAAATCTCAATTTCACATTTCAATTCCATATATGCATTGCATTATATCATTAATGCCCAACTATCCATATCCATATTGTCTAAGAATGTTCCATTGCATTTTACACTTTGAAACGCCCAATTATAACATTATCCATGCAATCTTGCCACTTAACCTATATCCAAGATTAGGTTATCAATTAATTATTAATGAACCTTTACCAATACGATGGGATACTTGGTTGTCCTTGTGCCCATAGGCTGGCCAAGCCTTGACACCCCAAAGTCGTGTCATTTCCATTTCCATACATATATCCATTCAGCAAGGGCCAAGTATTATCCCCACATGCCATTTCAATGATTCATTTTAACCCTACGACTTAGCATGTAATTCGACTTCTAGGTGAGTCAAGCAATAGCAGGGAAATCATCTCAATATCACCATGGAATATCATGGAAAATTCATAATTAAAAGAAATGTCATGTTCAATTTCCAAAATCACCTTTTTCGATGACCGGTCGACCTATCAGTCGACCAGTTGCAAGATTGAATAGAAGAGTGGCCATTGGCCACTATTTTATCGCTTGGGTCGGTCGATCACTTTTGCATTGGTCGACCGATTTGGTACAATTGGTCGATCATTCGATCGAGCCAATGCTTCGACCGAATTAAACAGTAGCGCTCACGATCAATCCATGAACCGATCGATCGGTTGGTCGACTGATTCTTCATCCGATTAAACTAGTAGCGAACATGCGTATGAAAACATATGGACCGGTCGACCGATCGGTTGACCAATTTTATCAAAAATCACAGAAATGATGCTTTGAATCGATCGTTGTCAAATAAAATGAAAGACCTATTGATCACGAGCTGATCATATTATGGTTTCACTCCATTTACACTTAATTTGACATGTACCGAGTCCCTAAAATTGTCTACATTTGGGTAATTATGCCTAGAATTATGCATTTGTGTTCACTAGCTGCCATGCTATGATTTTACTCATTTTATATTCAATTTCATGTGCATAGAAGTTCTGAATTACTCATATTTGGATAATTAAGATTCAATGTGCAAAGTTATCATTTCTGTGCAAAGTTATCATTTCTGCATAACACTAATATGCACTCAGTAATTGAGTTGATTTTTAATTACTGTCCTACCCTTACTTGTTTTTATTTGTGAACCTTGATGCTTGCTGTTCTTGCTCCTTTAGCAGGCACTACAAGGCTGCAACCAGTTGGAAAAGTAAGGGGGGACCATTGCGTTGCTGCCAAAAAGCAGATGGAATCTGCTGGAAATTCAGAACCAGGGGATAGATGGCATAACCAGGGACAATAGAAGCTTTTGATTTGCATCCAAAGGTGATTAAAAACCATATAAAAGCTGAGGGGAGGAGCTGAAGTGGAGCTGCTGCAATCTGAATTCCAGTCGACAGTTTTCATACCAATTGATTTCAGAATGCTTTGTATAAGTTTCATCATCTGTTTTGTATCAAATCTTGTATCTATGATGAGCTAAATCCCAGCTCTCCTAGGATAGGGTAGTAATCTAATACATGTTATGGATGGATGATGAACAAGATATTTTTCCTTCTCTAATGTTGATTCTGATAATTTGGATTTCTAATTTCTATTGAAATATGTTTTATCATTGTGAAGCCCTAATTTATTTAGCAACCAAGAGGTTGATTTTAGGTTTCTTTCTTGTTCAGAAATGAATCAAGATGCAATGATAACTTCTTTGATTTCAATCTGTGATTATGTGCTTATTGTATCCAATTAACTAGTGTTGATGTGGACTTCATTTTCATTTGTAGCCGAGAGGTTGATTTTAAGTTTCCTTGATGTTTTGAGATAAACCAAGAAGCATTGGCATTAGCATTGGATTATTTACATCTCTGTTTAGTTAATTGAGTCAATTATTCCATTGATTAGTTGTGGTGCCAATATTAGACTTACTGATTTGCCAAATCTGAGAGGAGTCTGGCAATGTCAGTAAGGGGCTAATTCTTGTGCTTAATGATAACTCAACATCAGTAGGAATTCTCTTCTAATTCAACCTAGCTAACATTCATATGAGAATATGATAATTAGCCCTGAATCAATCCCACTGTGAGAACAATCTTTTATTGGTTGAATCAGATTTGACCTGGCATTGTTGAATTTGTTCCAATCCATCCATAGTTGATTAGATGAACCCCATTCCTATGAGAATCTTTCATTGTTTGTTAATCCCTTTTAGTTTTCAGCTCAGTAATTAGATTTCAGTCCATACCAATCCCCAAAATACCAAAAATAGTCACCTTCTAGCCATTGTTTAATTCTGTTTTCATTTTCCCTTCATTTCACTATTTTAGCTACTTAGTCTAGGATTAATCTAGATTAGATAGTGAGTCTTTAGCCTTCAAATCACTGTGGATACAACACTTGAGTCTACTACATCTGACCTGTGCTTTTTAGGGCAAGTTATCATTCCAATGTGCAAAGTTATCATTATTTTAATTGAGCTGATTTACAGTGATTATTTTGCTCTAAATCCCTTTCCATCATGAATTATTCATATTTGGACGACCATATTTCAATTTGTGCAAGGTTATCACTCCATTTCATAAGTTATCATTTTTTAGTGTCAAGTTATCGTTTAAGGGCAAAACTATCATTTCGATATGCAAAGCTATCAATTCTGCATAAGGGCATTAGGCAATCATCAAATACTATCTTAACTCATTTCTGTTCAAATTTGATCACATTTGGATAACTACAACCAAAGTTATGACAAGTTATCATTTTTATGACAACAAGTTATCATTTCCGGGTCACCAAGTTATCAATACTATGAAATCCTATCTAAATTTGATTTCTGACCTCATTCACTTGCCATATTAGTCCCTTTGATGCTTTCAATGCACTGAACCACTTTTATTTGGACAATTTTCATGATATAGTGCAAAGTTACCATTCCGGGCCTCAAAACTATTATTTTTTACTATGGATTTTAATTCTGCATAACACCAAACCCCATTTGATAATTGAGCTAACATTACTTGTTGTTTTAATCCTTATTTATTTATATCTTATTAGAAGACTTTGATGCTTGCTGTTTTGGCCCTTCTAGCAGGTGAAATAGGGCTGCACAAAGGAGAAAAAGGAGGGGGGACCACTTGCTTTTTGGCTGTCCAAAAAACTGTCACCTGAGATATTTTCTGGTCCACACTTGGCACAATCAAGGCATAATGGATCATTCTGATGTTGATCTAAGGGTGGAAGGAAGTCATATATAAGCTGAAAACCCTAAGGAAGAAAGGAGGCTGGCCATTGCAGGGTTTGAGCAGGAAGGAAGCAAGGGTTTGAAGCTGGAGAAGAAGGCTACTGATCTTCCTGTCGACAGAGATCATTCAGGATGTTTTGTATCTGTTATCTCTTCTATTTTGTATCAAACTTTGTAATTATGAGGACCTAATTTCTATTTCTCCTAGGATAGAGTAGTAGTATAGTTTAATTGTGGATGGTTATGGACAAATCTGATTTCCTGCACTGAAATCTGATTTCTGGTTTTACAATTCTGATTTCTGAACTCATATAAATCTATTCTTGTCATTGCAAGATCCTACTTGTATTTACAACTGAGAGGTTGTCTTTTGATCCATTCTTTGTTCAGAAATGAATCAAGAATCAATGGCATTTTCTAGGTTCAAACCCAATTGAGAATCTGATTTTCTGATTTCTGAAATATGTTTTCCCCATTTCTGATTTCTGAATTGTCAAATCTATTTTCATCATTGTGGAGCCCTGATTTCTTAGTAGTTGAGGAGCTAATCTTTAGGTTCCTTCTTGTTCAGAAATGAATCAAGAGACAATGGTAATTCCAAGGTTTAATTCCCTAAATTTGTGCAACTCTTCAATGCTGATTTCTGAATTTTCTGATTGTTGATTTCCTGAATTTCAATTACTGATTTCCTGAAATTTGTGGAATCTGCCTTGTTATTGTTAAGCCCCTATTTCATTTAATCAATGAGAGGTGTACCTAAGGTTTTCTTGCTATTCAGAGATGAACCAAGAAGCAATTGCATGTGCTGAGTTCCATATGTAATTGAGTGCTGATTTCTATCCAATTCATTAGTGAAAATGTGGATTTCATTTCCATTTGCAGTTTAGTTAATTGCTGATAAAATCCTCTTGTAATTTAGAGATAAACCAAGAAGCATTAGCACTAATATTGGATTGATTTCATTCCTGTTTAGTTAATTGAAGTAATTCTCTCATGTCTAAGGTGCAATGGGATGTTATCATTTCTGATTTTCACTACAATTGCCAAAAATCAGCAAGGAATTTTCATCTTGAGCCTAATGATAACTTGATATTCAGTGGGGATCCTCTTCTAATTCAATATAGCTAAGATTTATATGAGAATATAATGATTAGTTTTGGACAAATCCAGCTGTGAGAGCAGCCATGTAAGATTGAATCAGATTTGACTAAAAATTGATAACTTTTCCCATTCCATCCATAATTAAGTTAGATGAACCCCAACTCTTAGGAGAACCTTCCTCATTGATAGGTAAATCCTTTGAGCCTCTAATTTAGCATTTATAATTCAGTTTAGATACGTTTCCAAAAGTCCAAAATCAGTTATCCTTTTTCCCACATTTAAAAATTTGTTTTCATTTTTCTTCAATTTCTTGAATTTGTAACTTTAAGTAGGACTAATCTAAATTGTTTTTAGGAAGTCTTTGGCTTCAAATCACTGAGGATACGACATTTGGGTAGACTACAATTGACATGTATACTTGTAGTAGAGAGTGAATAGGCAGTTAAATCAAAAATTGAAAAATATGAAATTTGATCCCAAAATCAGCAAGTTATCACTACACTCCCTTAATATCACTATCAAGTTTTTGACGTCGTTGCCAGGGATTTGAGGCCAATTAGATTAACTTAGATAGTTTAGATTAGTTTTAGATTAGTTTTCAGTCCATTTATTAGCCCAATTTTTAGTTTTTGCAAATTATCATTCTGATTTTTTCCTTTTTGTCTAGTTTACTCTCTTTTCTGAAATTTGATACTTCTGAATTTATTTAAGCAGGATTTGAAGACCATTACAATCAGATCCTGAACCTGAAAGAAGATTCTTGAGAAGGAGAAGATTGCAAAGAATTGAGGCAAGAAGAAGAAGAAGAAGAGGCTAACATGGCTGCACCAAGGACATTAAAGGATTGTTATTCTCCTAGTAATGTCAGAAATTAACAAGGGAATGGAGTCCTATCACCAGCTGCCAATTTTGCTGTCCAGATTGAAGAAGGGTTGCAAAAGGCATTGGAGAAGCTAAATTTGTCAACCAATGTGGGGAAGGCATCCAATTTGAAACAAGATATGATGTATGTGGAAACCAAGGCCATGTCACAGAGGATTGTAATATGATAATGCAGCAATATGAACAATCCATAGACCAAGTGAATGCTGTGGGGAATAATGGAGTGAAGCCCCCTGCTGAGTTTTTTACTCCAGAAAATAGGAACCATCCCTATTTCTCCTACAAGGCCAATCACTACCAAGGGCCATCAATGCAGAATTCTAATTGGCAGCATAAGATTTTGCCAAGGAACCAACCACCTCCATATCAAAATCAGTCCTCAACCATTCCAATGCAAAGACCCCCTTATGAGCAGCCACCACAAACTCAAGCCACTCGATCTCAAAAATGGAAGAGATGCTGCAATAAAATCTAAAGAAACAAGAGAAGCAAGAGGAGGCAATGCAGAAGTTAACCAATGGATATGAAGTTTTGAGTGCCAACTAGAAGTTTCTTGAAAGCCAAATTGCCCAACAAGCAAGCACATCTAATAGGCCACCCATGTTCTTCCCTGGACAACCAGAAGTGAATCCCAAAGAACAAGTCCAAGCTGTCCAGCTCAAGAGTGGAAAAATTGTTGAAGAACCAATGAAGAAAGTAGAGGACAATCCAACCAAAACAGATTCAAAGCTTGTTGAAGAGCCCACTGAAGAGGCTATGGTGGAAAATCAGAATCAGCACCCTCAAAATGAAGTCAAGGCCAGGGTTTTTGATAAAGTGCCTTTCCCTCAAAGACTAATCAAGGCAAGGCAGGATCAACAATATGGGAGGTTCCTTGAAATCTTGAAGAAATTGTATATCAATGTGCCATTTGTGGAGGCAATTCAGGAAATGCCCTCCTATGCCAAGTTTTTAAAGGATATCTTGACCAAGAAAAGGAGAATCATGGAGCATGAAACCATAGCTTTGACTGAGAAAGCTTCTGCAATTATTCAAAATAAGTCGCCTCCCAAGTTAAAAGATCCAGGAAGCTTCTCAATTCCCTGTGAAATCGGAAATAGGAAAATTCAGAGGGCAATGTGTGATTTGGGTGCGTCAGTGAGTGTAATCCCTCTTTCACTTTGTAGGAAGCTAGAAGTTGGAGATATGAAGCCTACCAACATGTCCTTGCAGGGGGAGGACAAGATAGAATTTAATATGTCACAAGTTATCAGTAGGCCAAATTTCCAAGAAAGTGATTTTGAAGATGGGCAACTAGATCAGATTGTACAGCAAGTTTCTGCAATAATTCCCATTGAAGACCCATTGCAAAGGTGCCTAATGTTTGATCACTTGAAGGAACTAGAGGATCCAGAGGTAAAGCATGCCAATTTAAGCTGAATTCTCTCAAATCAGTGGACAAATAAGAAATTCAGAATGAGTGCAGGAGGTTATCACTACTGAACTCCAACCCAATTCAACTCAAGACAACTCTTCTAAATTGGAGCTCAAGTCTCTTCCTAGCAACCTGAAGTATGAATTCTTGGGAGAGAATTCAACATTTCCAGTAATTATCAATGCCAATTTGCCAAAGGAACAAGTGCAGGAGCTGCTGAAAAGATTGAAGCTGTACAGGGAGGTAATTGGCTATTCAATTGAAGATATCAAGGGTATTAATCCTTCAATTTTCATGCGCAGGATCCCTATGGAGGACAACTACAAGCCCTCAATTAAATGCCAAAGAAGACTCAATCCAGTGATGAAGGAGGTTGTGAAGAAGGAGGTGCTAAAGTTGTTGAATGCTGGAATTATTTACTCTATTTCAGATAGTGAATGGGTCAGTCCTGTTCAGGTGGTGCCCAAGAAAGGAGGGATTATAGTAGTGAAATCAGATACAAATAAATATCCATCAGGACAGATACAGGTTGAAGAATGTGTATTGATTTCAGGAAATTAAACAAGGCAACCAGGAAGGACCACTTCCCACTCCCCTTCGTTGACCAAATGCTTGAGAGGTTGGCCAAACACTCTCACTTTTGTTATTTGGATGGCTATTCAGGCTTCTTGCAGATTCTAATCCATCCACAAGACCAAGACAAGATCACCTTCATTTGTCTATATGGGACATTTGCATATAGGACGATGCCATTTAGATTGTGCAATGCCCCTGCCACATTTCAGAGGTGTATGATGTCCATCTTTTCAGATTTCATTGAGGACATTATGGATGACTTTTCAGTTTATGGGGATTCCTTTGAGGCTTGTTTGGAAAATTTGACAAAGGTATTGCAAAGGTGCAGGGAATCCAATTTGATTCTGAATTGGGAAAAGTAGCACTTCATGGTTCAAGGAGTGGTGTTGGGCCACATTGTATCCAGTAGAGGGATTGAGATGGACAAAGAAAAGATTGAGGCCATTGAAAAGCTGCCACCTCCAAAGAATGTGAAGGCTATAAGGAGTTTCTCGGGCCATGCTGGTTTTTATAGGAGGTTTATCAAAAACTTTTCAATGATAACCAGACCCCTCACAAGGTTGCTAGCAAAAGATGATGAGTTCAACTTCAATGAAGATTGCATGAAGGCCTTTAATCAATTGAAGGAAGCCATCATTTAAGCTCCTATAGTGCAACTACCAGATTGGTCCCTACCCTTTGAAATCATGTGTGATGCATCTGACCAGGCAGTAGGGGCAGTGCTGGGACAAACCAATGATAAGAAACATTATGTCATTTGCTATGCTAGCAAGACATTAGATGAGGCTCAAGTCAATTATCCCACCACTGAAAAGGAATTATTGGCTGTGGTATTTGCATTTGACAAGTTCAGATCTTATCTAATTGGAGCCAAAGTAATTGTGTATATTGACCATCAAGCTGTTAGGCACCTAATTAGCAAGAAGGAATCAAAGCCAAGGCTTATCAGATGGATTTTATTGCTACAAGAATTTGATGTGGAAATCAGCGATAAAAGAGGGACAGAAAACTTGGTTGCTGACCATTTGTCCAGAATGGAAGGAATTCAGGATTCTTCATCAATTTCTATCAATGATTCATTCCCTGATGACTTCCTAGTGGCCATATTAGCTGCTCCAACTCCTTGGTATGCTGACATTGTCAATTATCTAGCTTGTGGAATCATTCCACCTGAGTACTCCTACCAACAGAAGAAGAAGTTCTTCCATGACATAAAAGACTTCTATTGGGATGATCCCCTCTTGTTCAAGAAGTCCCCTGATGGCATTTTCAGAAGATGTGTGCCAAAAGCTGAATTTCAATCCATTTTGTATGAATGCCACTCATCTCCATATGGTGGACATGGGACCACTCAGAAAACAGCAGCCAAGGTTCTTCAATCTGGCTTCTATTGGCCCTCCTTATTCAAAGATGCCCACATATATGTCAAAAGTTGTGATGTGTGCCAAAGAGGAGGTTCAATCTCCAGGAGGAATGAAATGCCACAAAATGGGATCCTAGAAGTTGAAATTTTTTATGTTTGGAGCATTGATTACATGGGACCCTTCCCTAGCTCCTTTGGATACAAATTCATATTGTTGGCTGTTGATTATGTGTCCAAGTGGATAGAAGTCATCCCCACAACAGCTGCTGATTCCAGGGTAGTTATCAAGTTGTTCAAGGATACAATTTTCTCAAGATTTGGAATTCCAAGGGTGGTTATCAGTGATGGAGGTAGCCACTTCATAGAAAGATGTTTTGAGAACCTCCTAAGCAAGTATGGGGTAAGGCATAAGGTTTCAACAGCCTATCACCCTTAAACAAATGGCCAAGCTTGAAATTTCAAATAGAGAGATCAAAGTCATTTTGGAGAAAATAGTTTCCTTAACTAGAAAGGATTGGAGCATCAAGTTGAATGATGCACTTTGGGCCTACAAGACAGCATATAAATCTCCAATTGGTGTCTCCCCATACAAGTTGGTTTATGGAAAAACATGCCACTTGCCAATTGAACTCAAACACAAAGCATATTGGGCTGTCAAGGCACTAAATTTTGATATGCATGCTTGTGGACAGAAAGGACTCTTGCAAATTGATGAATTGGATGAGATTAGGCTCAATGCCTACCATAATTCAGAATTCTACAAGGAAAGGACCAAGAGGTGGCATGATAGCAGGATTTTGAAGAAGGATTTCAAAGTTGGAGACCTTGTGTTGCTATTTAATTCAAGGCTCAAATTGTTTCTAGGAAAATTGAAGTCTAGATGGAGTCGATCCTTCAAAGTCCACAAGGTTTATCCTTTTGGGGCTGTGGACCTTGTCAATGACAATGCTGACATATTCAAGGTTAATGGACAAAGATTGAAGTTATACAACCCCACAGCCATGGATTCAACTAAGGAGGTACTGATTTTTGAATATCCCCTACAATTGCCTAGTTGAACTCCAATGCAACAATGTCCAGCCTAAGACGTTAAAGTAGGGAACTTCTTGGGAGGTAACCCAAGCCATTTTATACATAATCTTTCTGTTTTACAGGAATAAGTCAAAGAGGAATCAGATCATTTTATAAATTTTCATTTAGGGAGTACCCCTACCTTCAATTTTGATTTTCTCACTGAAATCCCAATGATAACTGATATTATCTTTTCTTTCATGCTGCAATTATCATATTGACATCTGAATTATCATTCATATCAGTTATCCAAATCCATCATTGCTGATCAATGCATTTCAAATGCATTATTCAATTGTGCACCCCAAAAATCTGATATTGCAGATTTCATTGATATCCTTTATTTATCTGCAGGATTAGTTGCAATTCATGAAGAATGGACCACCCAAAGCCTCTGGTTAAGATGCATAATGGATCAATTGCACAATTCTAAGAATTCAATACCCTCCCAACCCTCTCCCTTGGCTATATTTTCACCACTGTGGACAGTGCTGAGAATAAGCTTGGGGAAGAAACCTGGTGCTTTTCTAAACTTTACACCATATTTTTAATCTATTTTAATGCTCATATCATCATTTATCACCAGGTTATCACTCTTTGTACAAGTTATCATTAATTTCACTCGGTTATCACTAGTTTTGAAAAGTTATCACTGGTTACCATTTTTTTGGCTCAATTCAATTCCTGCATTCATTCTAACTCTAAAATGGGTGAAATTCTTCATTATGATAGCTAGTACACTTCAATACCAAGTGATCAATTTGGCCATTAACCTTCTTGCTTTAATTGACTTATTCATTCAGGTGCATTGAATCAATTCTCAGCTGAAAAATTTTCTTTTGTGGGTAACACTAGCTGACATTCATGGATTGAATTGATAATATATGATGTCTAGAAGGGCGTCAAGGCTCTTGCTGCCATGTTAAATAGGAAAACTTGACTTTTTTGGACAAAGGGATCTAAGCCTTACTTGAGTTTGAACTATTGCTCTCTTCATGAACATAATAGAAAAAGAAAAATGGAGAAAAGAAAAAGTGAAAAGTTGCATTTTGCATTGCTTGCATCCATAAATAAAGAGAGTGAAATTCTAAAAAGGAACCTCTCCTGAATAAATCTAGGATTTTTATCCTGTGATCAGCATAAATAAAAATCAGATCTTGACCTGTTTACTTGCATTTTCATGAATAAAAGTCAGGTGTTAAACCTGTTTAAGCAGTGGAAAATCTGTTCATGAAGGGATTTGTAATTCAACCTTGTAGTAAAGTTGACAATTCCTGAAATTCAAACTTGTTATTGCTAGTACTTCTTCCATGGCTTAAATTTGTTTTAGCCTCTATGATTCCTTAGCTAGAAATTCAAGTTTTTGGAAAGAATGGGGTGTTGGCAAAGTGGGAAACTCATTGTACTTAAATCAGCTGGTTTTTAATTCATTTGTGGACTGTTCATTCAAGTTGATCCTTAATTTTTAAATGTTTTGCTTGAGGACAAGCAAAAGGCTAAGCTTGGGGGAGTTTGATCACTAACTATTCACAATAGGTTTTTATCCCATTTTCTATTCAATTCACCCATATCGAGCCCACATTTTGCCTAACTTTTGGCCATTTATGCTTGGAATGAATGGATTGTGATAACCAATTGATCATTCTCATTTTATACTTAATTCCATGTGCATAGAGGTTCTGAATTGTTAAAATCCATAAAAATAACAATTTTATGCCAAGTTATCATTTTTTTTGGCAAGTTATCATTCCAATGTGCAAGTTATCATTTTTCTAATTGAGCTGATTTCTAGTGATTATCTTGCCCTAAATCCCCTGCCATTATAAATTAATCATATTTGGGTGATCATACTTCAACTTGTGAAAAGTTATCATTCCATTTCACAAGTTATCATTTTTTAGTGTCAAATTATCATTTTAGGGCAAAATTGTCATTTCGATATGCAAGGTTATCAATTCTGCATAAAAGCATTAGGCAATCATCAAATTACTGTCCTAACTCCTTGCTGCTCTAATTTGATCACATTTGGATAACCACAACTAAAGTTATGACAAGTTATCATTTTATGGCAACAAGTTATCATTCCGGGTCACCAAAGTTATCATTACTATGAAATCTTATCCACATTTGATTTCTGACCTCATTTACTTGCCACCCTAATCCCTTTGATGGCTTCAATGCTCTGAATCACTTATATTTGGACAATTTTTATGAAATATGCAAAGTTATCATTCCGAATTCAAAAGTTATCATTTTCAACTATGGATTTCATTGCTGCACAACACCAAATCCCATTTGATAATAGGGCTAATAATTATTGTTGTCCTAATCCTTATTTGTTTAAATCCTATTCAAGAACTTTGATGCTTGCTGTTTTGGCCTTTCAAGCAGGAAAAAGAGGGCTGAACAAGGAGGAAAAAGTAGGGGGGACCACTTGCTTTTTGGCTATCCAAAAACTGGCACTGCTGATACTTTCTGGACTAGGACACTTGGCATAATCAAGGCACAAGGGAACATTCTAATCTACATCTAAGGGTGTAGGAAGCTCATATAAAAGCTGGAAAAACCTCGGAGAGAAGGGGGGGCTGGCCATTGCAAGGGTTTGAGCAGGAAGGAAGCAAGGAGAGGAGCTGAAGTGTTGCTGAATAATCTGCAACATCCTGTCGACAGCCTTCAATTAAGGATGATTTGTATCTATTTTTCCTTCTATTATGTATCAGACTTTGTAATTATGAGGAGCTAAATTTCATTTCTCCTAGGATAGGGTAGTAGTCTAGTTTAATTGTGGATGGATTATAAACAATTTTGATTTCCTGCACTGAATCAAGTTCTGATTTCTAATTTCTGAAATCTGTTTCATATGAATCTGTTCTTGACATTGTAAAATCATATTTGTATTTACAACTGAGTGGTTGTCCTTTGATCTACTCTTTGTTCAGAAATGAATGAAGAACCAATGGCAAGTTTCTAGGTTCAAATCCAATTAGGAATTTGATTTTCTGATCTCTGAATTCTGATTTCTGATTCCTGAATTGTTGAAATTTGTTTATCATTGAGGGGCCCTGATTTCTTAGTAGCTGAGAAGCTAATCTTTAGGTTCCTTCTTATTCATAAATGAATCAAGAGACAATGGTATTTCCAAGGTTTCAATCCTTGAATTGTTGCAAACTTTTCATTGCTGATTTCTGATTTTCGATCCTGATTTTCCAAATCTGAATTCCTGAATGTGTGGAATATGTTTTGTTATTGTTAAACCCCTGATTTCATTAATCACTGAGAGGTGAACTTAAGGTTTCCTTGCTGTTCAGAAATGGACCAAGGAGCAATGACACTTGCTGAGTTCCCATATGTAATCAAGTGCTTAATGCTTCACTAATGTGGATATCATTTTAATTTGTAGCTGAGAGGCTGATTTAAAATCCCCTTACTGTTTAGAGATAAACCAAGAATCATTAGTACTAATATTGAATTGATTTCATTCTGTTTAGTTAATTGAAGTAATTCCCTCATATTTAAAATGCAATAGATTGTTATCATTTCATATTTCACTAAAATGCTAAAAATCAAAAAGGAACTTGAGTTTGATATCACTGTGGATACGCCAATTAGGGTTTACTACAATTGACATGTGCACTGTAGTAGAGAGTTAGGGAGTTAAAACAAAAATTGAAAAAATCTCAAATTTGACCCCAAAATCAGCAAGTTATCACTATACTCCTCAATTTCACTATCACTAATCATTGTAACTAGTGCGGGATTCAACTCAAAGGTGACAGCAGGTGCAGTGGCTCCATCCACTAGTTTTCCTCTGGCATTACTAGGTGAATAACAGTCCTTTAATGTCCTTGGAGTAGCCATGGTTTGATTGTTGACCTCTTCTTAAAAAATTCTTCTCCTTCTTTGTTCTCTTTGCAATCTTCTTCTTCTATTGAATCTTCTCTCAGGTTCAGGATCAGATAAGTATAAATCTTCTTGACTATCTAAATCCTACATAAATTAAAATCAGAAGTATCAAATTCAGAAAAGAAAGAAAACTAGTCAGAAATGAAAAATTCAGAATGATAACTTGCAAAAACTGAAAACTAGGCAAAAATTCAGAATAAAACTAATCTAAACTACCTAAAGTTAATCTAACTAACCTCAAATCCTCGGCAATGGCGCCAAAAACTTGATGTGAAATGTGTGGAGTAGTGATAACTTGTTGAATTATATGTCAGAATTGAGATAGAGTGAAATTTTGTGGAAAATAATCAAACTCCTCAACTAACTCTATTGTGGCATACAATTAAAATATTTATGAATTTTAGCAATTTAGAATCTTTATGCACATGTAATTAGGTATAAAATGAGAAAGATCAACTAGTTATCACAATCATTGCATTCCAAACATAATTGGCCAAAAGTTAGGCAATTTGAGGGCTCGATATGGGTGAAATGCATCTAAAATGGGATAAAAAACTATTGTAATCAGCTAGTGATCAATTGGTAGGCTTCATCAATATTCCTGGATGCAAAAATCCCTCTTGCAGCAGTATCCAATGCCACTTTAGATGGATAGTTCAATCCTTTGTGGAAATGATTGGCCAATTGCCATTTTTCAAAATCATGGTGTGGACATGCCCTCAGCAAGCTCTGGAGTCTTTGCCGTGCATCACATATGTTCTCTTCATCCAATTGGTAGAATCTAACAATCTGATCCCTATAGTTGTCAATTTTGCTAGGTGGAACGAATTCAGCTAGAAACAATTGGATTATGGACTCCCAAGTGGCAATCTCTTCAGGTTTGAGGGTCTTGTACCAAGTCTTTGCCTTGTCCTTGAGTGAGAAGGAGAATAACCTCATGTAGACAGCATCCATAGGGGTGTTATTGAACTGGACAGTGCTGCAAATTTTCTTGAAATTGTCAAGGTGTGAGGCTGGATCTTCATTTCCCAAACCAGCAAATTGATATTGCCTTATCATTGTGACTAATGCTGGATTCACTTCAAAGTTGGCAGCAGGTGCTAGGACTCCATTCCCTTGTTGATTTCTAACATTACTAGGTGAATACCAATCCTTGAGTGTCCTTGGTGCAGCCATGTTGACTTCCTCTTCTTCTTCTTCTTAAAAAATTCTTCTTCTTGCCTATATCCTTTGCAATCTTCTCCTTCTCAAGAATCTTCTTTCAGATTCAGGATCTGATTGATAATAGTCCTCTTGATTGTCCAAATCCTACATAAATGAATTCAGAAGTATTAAATTCAGAAAAGAAAAAAAAATAATCAAAATTCAAAATTCAAAATGATAACTTGCAAAAAAAACTGAAAATTGGCCTAATAAATGGACTGAAAACTAGTCTAAAACTAATTTAAACTATCTAAGTTAATCTAATTGACCTCAAATTCCCGACAACGGCGTCAAAAATTTGATAGTGAAATTGAGGAGTATAGTGATAACTTGCTGATTTTGGGGTCAAATTTGAGATTTTTCAATTTTTGTTTTAACTCCCTAACTCACTGATCACTAGCTGATCACTATAAGTTTCTAGCCCATTTTAGATGCATTTCATTCATATCAAGCCCCATTTTGCGTATCTTTTCATGCTTAATTCCATATGCATAGAGGTTTTGAAATGCTAAAATCCATAAATATTTAAATTCTATGCCAAGTTATCATTTTTAGGACAAGTTATCACTCCTATATGCCAAGTTATCATTATTTTGAGTGAACTGATTTTCAATGATTTTCTTGCCCTAAATCCATTACTATCATGTATGAATCATATTTGGATGGTCACATCTCAACCTTGTCCATTTGAACAAGTTATCATTTTTTTCCATTGCCAAGTTATCGTTAAAGGGCAAAATTATCTTTTCGATATGCAAAACTATCAATTCTATACAAAGGCCTTAAGCAATCATTATATTATTGTCCTAACTCATTGTCAAAATTGACCTCAATTGGATAACCACAATCAAAGTTATGACAAGTTATCATTTTTAAGGCAATTAAGTAATCGTTTTGGCACCCAAGTTATCATTCCTATGAAATCTTATCCACTTTTGATTTCTGACCTTATTCACTTGCTATATTAATCCCTTGGATGCTTATAATGCCTTGAACCACTTGTAGTTGGATAAATTTCATGAGTATTGCAAAGTTATCATTTCCGGGTCTAAAACTATCAATTTTTCATATAGATTTACAATCTTGCACAACACCAAATCCCATCTGATGTTTGAGCTGGCTAATATCATTATCCTAATCCTTATTTGTTAAAATGTCATTTAAGGATCTTGATGCTTACTATTTTGGATTTTGTAGCAAGGAAAACAAGTTGGAAAAAGGTGGGGGGACCACTCCTTTGCTGTCCTAAAGCTGCTGCAGTCAGCTGGCCATTGCATGGACGATTGGACAGATGGCTGACATCAAGGGAATAGAACTTTCTGATGCTGATCAAAGGGTGGAGATGACTGATATAAAGGCTGGAATTTCCAGGGAGAGAGGGGGCTGGACATTGAGGGTTTGGAGGAAGGGTTTCTGCACCAGACGGAGCTACTGCTGGAGGAGTTGCTGCTGGCTGTGGAAGAACCTGCCGTGAAGCTTCAAGCAAGGATGAATTGTATATGTTCTCCATTCCATTTTATGTCAAGCTTTGTAAATATGAGGAGCTAAACTCCATTTCTTCTAGGATAGGGTAGTAATTTAGGTTAATTGTGGATGGATGTGGACTGAAATTTATCCTGTACTGCAATCATTTATGATTTTCATATTTCAGCACTGTTTTGAATTGATTCTTTCCATTGTTAGATCCCATTGTAATCTATAACTGAGAAGTTATCATTTGATCTAATCTTCCTTCAGAAATGAATTAAGAGTCAATGTGAAGTTTCTGGATTCCATTTGATTTGCGAATCTGATTTCTGATTCTTGATTTCCTACTTTTCTGAAATTTCTGATTTCTAAGGCTGTTTGAATCTATTTGTCATTCTCAATCTGATTAATTGAGCAACTGAGAGGTTGCTATTGCCCCCATCTTGTTCAAAAATGAATCAAGATGTTTGGCATACTTTTGATTCAAATCAGTTTGCTCTTCTGATTTCTGAATTTTAATCCTGAAATCTGTTTTCTGATTCCTTTGGAATCTGTTTTGTCAATTGAACCCCTGATTTCATTCAAATCACTGAGAGGTGAGCCTTAGGGATTTCTTGCAGTCCAGAGATGGGTCAAGCAGCAATTGACAAGCGTAAATTCCATTGATTAATATTTCTGATTCCTTGAGTTGCTGATTTCTATTTTCTGGTTTCTTTTTGAATTCTGATTTCCATTGTCAAGCCTCATTTTAATCTACTACTGAGAGGTAGTCTTCAGGCCTTCCTTGAGAGTCAGAGATGAACCAAGGAGCATTGGATAATCACTGAATTCTCCATTTTAGATAGGATGTCTTTTAACCCCAATTAATTAGAGTTTGTGTGGATTTAATTTTCCTTTTTGCAACCGAGAGGTTGATTTCAAGTCCCCCTGAAATTCAGAGATGAACCCAGGAGCACAAGCACTATTATTGGATAGATTTCATCCTAGTTTAACTAATTGAAGTGATTTCATTATTTTATGATTGCATTTACAAGTTATCACTTCAGATTTCCTTGAATTGTAAAAATCAGCAATGAACTTTAATTTGAGCCCAATGATAACTTGATTTTCAGTGAGGATCCTCTTCTGATTCAACCTAACTAATAATTATATGATAATATGTTGCTTAGTTAAGGGCCAATTGAGCTGTGAGAGCAGCTATATTTCAGGTTGAATCAAAATTGGATTTTTAATGATAACTCGATCCAATCCATCCATAATTAATTTAGATGAATCCCAACTCTTAGGAGAACCTTCCTCATTGATAGTTAAACCTTTTTAGTCCTTAATCTAGCATTTATAATTCAGTTTTGACAAGTTTTCTAAATCCCAAAAATAGTTATCATTCTGCATTTCATTAAAAATCTGTTTTCACTTCTAATTAAAAACTTTTTTTGCCATTTTAAATAGGATTAGTCTAAATTGTTTTTAGGTAGTCTAGGACTTCAAATCATTGTGGATACGATATTTAGGGTTACTACAATTGACCTGTGCACTGTAGTAGAGAGTGAGTTAGGGGATTGATACAAAAATTGGAAAAATTGACTTTTGATTTAAAAATCAGCAAGTTATAACTAAACCCCTCAAAATCACTATCAAGTTTTTGGCGCCATTGCCGGGGATTTGAGGTCAATTAGGCTAACTTAAATAGTTTAGATTAGTTTTAGATTAATTTTTAGTACATTTGTTAGGCCAATTTTTAGTTTTTGCAAGTTATCATTCCAAATTTTCCATTCTTGTCTAGTTTTCTTTCTTTTCTCAATTTGATACTTCTGAATCTCTTTATGCAGGACTTGGACCATCAAGAGGGACATTACCAATCAGATCCTGAGCCTGAAAGAAGATTTCTAAGAAGAAGGAGATTGCAAAGGCTTGAGGCAAGGAGAAGGATATTTGAAGAAGAGGACGAGGAGCATGGCAATATGGCTGCTCCAAGGACTTTGATGGATTGCTACTCACCTAGCAATGTCAAGAATCAACCAAGGGAAGGAGCCTTAGCACCTGTGGTAAATTTTGAAGTCAATCCAGCCTTGATTTCAATGATAAGGCAGTATCAATTTTCTGGACTTGGGGTTGAGGATCCAGCTTCTTATTTGGACAATTTCAAGGAGATTTGCAACACAGTAAACTTCAATAACATTCCTATGAATGCAGTCTACATGAGATTATTTCCCTTCTCACTCAAAGACAAGGCCAAGACATGGTACAAAGGTCTAAATCCTGAAGAGGTGGTCACTTGGGAATCAATTGTCCAATTGTTCTTATCTGAATTCTTCCCTCCTAGCAAGACTGACAATTTCAGAGATCAGATTGTGAGGTTCTATCAATTGGACCAAGAGAATATTTGTGAGGCATGGCAAAGACTCCAAGGGTTGTTGAGGGCATGTCCCCACCATGGTTTTGAAAAGTGACAGCTAGTCAACTATTTTCATAAGGGATTGAATTACCCTAGCAAGGTGGCACTAGACACTGCTGCAGGAGGCATCTTTGCATCTAAAAGCATTGATGAAGCCTATCAACTCATTGAGAACATAGCCAAGAATCATCACTTCCTTATCCATGACAGGACCAGGAGGCCACCCATGGATAATTCAGTAAATCACTTGTCAATTCAATTTGAAGAGGTGTTGTACAAAACCTTGGAGAGGTTGAACCTAACTCTCAATGTCAATAGAGCCTCCACTCCTAAAACCAGATGTTGTGTATGTGGTAATCAAGGCCATGTGACAGAGAATTGCAATTTAATTATGCAGCAAGTGGAGCAATCTGTTGATCAAATCAATGCTGTGGGAAACTATGGGATCAAACCTCCTGCTGAGTTCTATACTCCAGAAAATAGGAACCATCCCTACTTCTCTTACAAGGCCAATCACTATCAAGGAGCCCCTATGAAAAATTCAAATTGGCAATCCAAAATCCTGCCAAGGAGTCAGCCACCTCCCTATGAAAATCAAGGCCAAAATGCCCCAATCCAGAGAACATACGAGCCACCACCTTAAGTCCAAGCACCTCAATTCCAAACTGAAATGAAGGAGATGCTCCAACAGATTCTGAAGAAGCAGGACAGTCAAGGAGAGAAGATATTGGAAATAAATTCTAGATTGGATGCCATCAATGCAAATCAGAAAATGTTGGAAAACCAAATTGCTCAGCAGGCTAGTACATCATCTAGACCTCCTATGTCCTTCCCTGGACAGCCAGAAATGAACCTAAAGGAGCAAGCAAAGGCCATCCAGCTCAGGAGTGGAAAAATAGTAGAGGAACCAATGAAGAAAGTTGGGTGACTTGGGTGCCTCTCAATTCCATGTGAGATAGGAAATAGGAAAATCCAAAGAGCCATGTGTGACTTGGGTGCCTCTGTGAGTGTCATACCATTATCTTTGTGCAGAAAACTTGAAGTTGGAGATTAGAAGCCTACAAATATGTCCCTTCAGTTGGTAGACAGATCCATCAAATACCCACATGGGATCATTGAAGACATACCCCTCAAAGTGGGTAAATTCTATATACCAGTGGACTTTGTAGTATTGGACATGGATGAAGATGTGAATACCCCAATTCTCCTTGGGAGGCCCTTTCTAGCCACTGCTGGGGCTGTGATAAATGTAAAGGAAGGAAGACTGACCTTCCAAATTGGAGAGGAGAATATTGAATTCAATTTGGCACAAGTTATCAGTAGGCCAAGTTTTCAAGAAAATGACTTTGAAGATAGGCAGCTAGATCAAGTGGTGGAGCAAGCTTCAACTATAATTACCATTGAAGATCCATTGCAAAGGTGCCTAATGTTTGATCATTTGAAAGAATTGGAGGATCCAGAGGCTAAGGCATACAAATCAGTGCTGAATTCTTCAAAATCAGTGGAAAATTCAGAAATTCAGGGTGAGGTGCAACAAGTTATCATTGCTGAACTCCAAGGCAATTCAGCTCAAGCCAATTCTTCCAAATTGGAGCTCAAGCCTCTCCCTAGCAACTTGAAGTATGAATTCTTGGGAGAGAATTCAAAATTCCCTGTTATAATCAATGCCAACTTGCCTAAAAATCAGGTTGAAGAGTTGCTGAAAAAACTAAGGCTATACAAGGAGGTAATTGGCTATTCTATTGATGATATCAAGGGTATTAATCCTTCAATTTTCATGCATAGGATCCCTATGGAGGACAGCTACAAGCCCTCCATTGAATGTCAAAGGAGACTCAATCCAACCATGAAGAAAGTGGTCAAGAAGGAAGTATTAAAGTTGCTGAATGTTGGGATCATATACTCCATTTCAGATAGTGAAGTCAGATTCAGATGAATTGATATCCACCAGGACAATTACAGGTTGGAGGATGTATATTGACTTCAAGAAGTTAAACAAGGCTACAAGAAAGGACCATTTTCCATTGCCATTCATTCATCAGATGTTAGAGAGGTTGGCTAGGCACTCTCACTTCTGTTATCTAGATGTGTACTCAGGCTTCTTGCAAATCCCAATTCACCCTCAAGATCAACACAAGACTACATTTATTTGTCCATATGGGACTTTTTCTTATAGGAGAATGCCCTTTGGTTTATGCAATGCACCTGCCACCTTTCAAAGGTGTATGATGTCTATCTTCTCAGACTTTATTGAAGAAATTATGGAGGTCTTCATGGATGACTTTTCAGTATATGGAGATTCATTTGATGCTTGCCTAGAAAATTTGACCAAGGTGCTACAAAGATGTAGAAAGTCCAACTTGATCCTCAATTGGGAGAAGTGCCATTTTGTGGTCCAAGAAGGGGTTGTCTTAGGACATGTTGTCTCAAGCAAAGGGATTGAAGTGGATAAGGCAAAAATTGAGGTGATTGAGAGGCTACCACCACCTACAAATGTCAAAGCAATTAGGAGTTTTTTGGGACATGCAGACTTCTACAGGAGGTTTATTAAAGACTTCTCAATGATAACTAGGCCCCTAACCAAGTTGCTGGCCAAAGATGCTGAGTTTCATTTTGATGAAGAGTGCATGAAGGCATTCAAGAAATTGAAAGAAGCCCTCACCTCAGCCCCTATAGTGCAGCCACCTGATTGGATCTTACCTTTTGAAATCATGTGTGATGCCTCAGATCAGGCTGTAGGGGCAGTGTTGGGGCAAACCAAGGACAGAAAGCACCATGTTATATGCTATGCCAGCAAGATTCTAGATGAGGCTCAGATTAATAATGCAACCACTAAGAAGGAGCTAGTAGCTGTGGTGTATGCATTTGACAAATTCAGGCCTTACTTGGTGGGATCTAAAGTTACTGTATTCATAAATCACCAAACAGTGAGGCACTTAATCAAAAAGAAGAAATCCAAGCCAAGGCTCATCAGATGGATCTTATTACTTCAGGAATTTGATGTTGAAATCATGGACAAAAGGGGTAGTGAGAATCTAGTTGCTGACCACCTATCAAGAATGGAAGGAGTTCAGGAGTCCTCCACACTTCCTATCAATGATCCCTTCCCTGATGACAACTTGATGGCAGTGTCAATTAATCAAATCCCCTAGTATGCTGACATTGTAAACTAGCTAGCATGTGGAATTGTCCCTCCTTATTACACATATCAGCAAAGAAAAAAATTCTTTCATGACCCGAAGGATTACTATTGGGATGACCCCCTTTTATTCAGAAAATCCCCTGATGGCATATATAGGAGATGTGTACCACAATCTGAATTCCAGGAAATCTTGGAGGCATGCCACTCATCCCCCTATGGAGGGCATGGTGCCACACAGAAGACTGCTACCAAAGTCCTCCAATCTGGCTTCTATTGGCCTAGTTTATTCAGGGATGCACATATCTTTGTGAAGGACCGTGATCAATGCCAAAGAGGAGGTTCCATCTCAAGAAGGAATGAAATGCCACAACAAGGAATTCTGGAAGTGGAAATATTTGATGTTTAGGGCATTAATTACATGGGGCCATTTCCTAGTTCATGTGGTTACAAGTTTATCCTTCTAGCTATGGACTATGTATCCAAGTGGATTGAGGCAATTCCCACCATTGCAGCTGATTCCAGGGTAGTGATCAAGTTGTTCAAGGAGGTTATCTTCCCAAGGTTTGGAATTCCTAGGGTAGTCATAAGTGATGGAGGTAGCCATTTTATTGAAAAATGTTTTAAGAACCTCCTATTTAAGTATGGAGTGAGGCACAAAGTTTCCACTGCCTACCACCCTCAAACCAATGGCCAAGCAGAAATATCAAATAGGAAGATAAATGCCATATTGGAGAAAACAGTTTCATTAACAAGAAAGGATTGGAGTGTGAAGTTGAATGAAGCTCTTTGGGCATATTGGATAGCATATAAGACCCCAACAGGTACCTCTCCCTACAAACTTGTTTATGGAAAAACATGCCATTTACCAATTGAGTTGAAACATAAGGCCTATTGGGCAGTCAACGCACTCAATTATGATATGCATGCATGTGGACAAAAGAGGCTCTTGCAACTTGATGAACTTGATGAAATCAGGCTAAATGTCTACCACAATTCAGAATTCTATAAGGAAAGTACCAAAAGATGGCATGATGGCAGGATTCTGAAAAAGGATTTCAAGGCTGAAGACCTTGTGCTACTTTTCAGTTCAAGGCTAAAAATTTTTCCAGGAAAATTGAAGTCATGGTGGAGTGGACCCTTTAAAATTCACAAAGTCTATCCATATGGTGTTGTGGACCTTCTGAATGACAAGAATGATATATTTAAGGTGAATGGACAGAGGTTGAAGCTTTACAACCCCATAGCCATGGATTCTGTTAAGGAGGAACTGATTCTACAAGATTTGCCACAACCACCTAGCTGATTTCCCATTGTAACAATGTCTAGCCAAAGACATTAAAGAAAGGCACTTTTTGGGAGGTAACCCAAGCCATTCTCTACCTAATCTTTCTATTTTTGCAGGAATAAGTGATGAGGAACTAGGTCAATCCACAATTCTCAAATTCAGGGAGTACTCCTACTCCTTAGTTTTGATTTTTCCACTGAAATCTCAATGATAACTGATAGTATCTTTTTCATTGCTACATTTCTCATACCATCATCTGAATTAACATTCACAACAGTTATCCAAATGTGCTATAGCTGAATTTCAGTGGATTTCAGAAATTTCCCATGGATTGTTGAATTGTGTACTAAAAAATCTGATTTTACTATTCCACTGATATCCTTTGTTTCTCCGCAGGATTAGTTGCAACTAATGAAGATTGGATCACCCAAAGCTTCTGGTTGAAATGCCAAGATGATTCAAATGCCCAATTCCATACATTTCACACCCACCCACCACTCTCCCTTGCCTTAATTTCCAACACTAGGGACAGTATTGAGAATAAGCTTGGGGGAGAAAACCTGGTGTTTTTCTAACCTTTACACCATGTTTTTATTCTATTTTAATGTTCATATCATAAATCACACCAGGTTATTAGTAGATTTTGCAAGTTATCATTGGTTATCACCCGATTTTCACAAGTTATCACTAGTTATCACCATTCGAGTCCAATTCAAGTCTTGCCCTTATTTTGACTCTAAATTGGGTAGAATACTATATATGACAGTTAGTACACTCCAATACCAAGTGGCCAACTTGGCCATTAGCCTTCTTGCTTTAATTGGCATTATAAATTCAGATGCATTTGAATGAATTTTCAGCTAAAAATTTTTCTTTTTGTCGGTAACACTAGCTGACATTCATTGATTAATTGGAAAGTTGAAGATGTCTAGAAAGGGGTCAAGGATCTTGCTATCATGTTAAATAGGAAATCTTGACTATTTGCATTTAATGATCTAATCTATACTTGAGTTTGAACCATTGCTCATTTCACGAACAGAATGGAAAAAAGAAAAATGAAAAAGGAAAAGTGAAAAGTTGTATTTTGCGTTGCATGCATACATGAATAAAGAGAGTGAAATTTCAAAAAGGAACCTCTCCTGAATAAAGCCAGGAATTTTATCCTGTGATCAGCTTGAATAAAAATCAGGTTCAAACCTATTTATTGCATCCTCATGAATAAAAGTCAGGTTATCAAACCTGTTTAAGCAATGAAAGAATAATCTGTTCATGAAGAGATTGATGTTTCAAACTTTTTAGTAAAGTTGACAATCCTTGTAATCCAAATCAGTTAATGTTAGTACTTCTATCATGGCTTAAATTTGCTTTAACCTTTGTGACTCCTCAGCTAGAATTTGGGATTGGAAAGAATGGGATGGAATGTTAGCAAAGTGGGAAACTCATTTAGATCTTATTCAGCTGATTTTTCTATTTATTTGTGGATGGTAAATTCAAATTTGTCCTTAATTTCTGAATGTTTTGCTTGAGGACAAGCAAAAGGCTAAGCTTGGGGGAGTTTGATCACTAGCTGATCACTATAAGTTTCTAGCCCATTTTAGATGCATTTCATTCATATTGAGCCCCATTTTTGCCTATCTTTTGGACAATTATGCTTGGAATGCATAGATTGTGATAACTAGTTGATATTCCTCATTTCATTAATTCCATGTGCATAGAGGTTCTGAAATGCTAAAATCCATAAATATTTAAATTCTATGCCAAGTTATCATTTTAGGACAAATTATCACTCCTATACGTCAAGTTATCATTATTTTGAGTGAACTAATTTTCAATGATTTTTTTGCCCTAAATCCATTACTATCATGTATGAATCATATTTGGATGGTCACATCTCAACTTGTGCAAGGTTTTAAGTCCATTTGAACAAGTTATCATTTTTTCCATTGCCAAGTTATCGTTAAAGGGCAAAACTATCATTTCGATATGCAAAACTATCAATTCTGTACAAAGTCCTAACTCATTGCTGTTCAAATTTGACCTCAATTGGATAACCACAACCAAAGTTATGACAAGTTATTGTTTTTAAGGCAATTAAGTTATCGTTTTGGCACCCAAGTTATCATTCCTATGAAATCTTATCCATTTTTTATTTCTGACCTTATTCACTTGCTATATTAATCCCTTGGATGCTTCTAATGCCTTGAACCACTTGTAGTTTGATAAATTTCATGAGTATTGCAAAGTTATTATTTCCGGGTCTAAAACTATCATTTTTTCATAATGCCAAACTGAAATTGCCAAAATCTGAAAAAAAATTGGCAAAATCAATGAGGGGCTTGTGGATATGCTAATGATAACTTGACATTCAGTGGAGATACTTATCCAATTCAACTTGGCTAACATTTATAATGATTAGTTTTTTATTAATTAAGCTGTGAGAGCAGCCATGTTTAAGGTTGAATCAGTTTGACTAAAAATTTATAACTTATTCCATTCCATCCATAATTAAATTAGATGAACCCCAATTCTTAGGAGAACCTTCCTCATTGATAGATAAACCTTTTTAGCCCTTAGTTTAGTATTTATAATTCAGTTAAGATAAATTTCTAAAAGCCCTAAAATAGTTATCTTTTCAATCACTTTTAAAAATCTATTTTCACTTCCTTTAATTTTCTAAATTTGTAACTTTAAGTAGGGTTAGTCTAGATTGTCATAGGGAGTCTTTGGCTTCAAATCACCATGGATATGACATTTAGGGTTTACTATAATTGAACTGTGCACTATAGTAGAGAGTGAGTTAAGGAGTTAAATCAAAAATTGAAAAATCTCAAATTTGACCCCAAATCAGCGAGTTATCACTACACTCCTCAATTTCACTATTACCTGTCCATATGGGACATTTGCCTATAGAAGGATGCCATATGGTCTGTGCAATGCCATTTGGTTTGTCCATCTTTTCAGATTTCATTGAAGACATTATGGAAGTGTTCATGAATGATTTTTGAGTTTAAGGGGATTCCTTTGAAGGTTGTTTGGACAATTTGACAAAAGTTTTGCAAAGGTGCAAGGAATCCAATCTTATTCTGAATTGGGAAAAATGCCATTTCATGGTCCAAGAAGGTGTTGTACTAGGCAACATTGTATCCAGCAGAGGAATTGAAATGGACAAAGCCAAGATTGAGGCTATTGAAAAATTGCCACCACCAAAGAATGTGAAGGCAGTGAGGAGTTTTTTAGGCCATGTTGGATTTTATAGAAGGTTCATAAAGAATTTTTCCATCATAGCCAGGCCTCTCACAAAGCTATTAGAAAAGGATGCTGAATTCAATTTTGATGAAGAATGTGTGAAGGCCTTTAACTAGCTGAAGCAAGCCCTTACATCAGCCCCAGTAGTGCAACAACCAGATTAGTCATTACCTTTTGAAATAATGTGTGATGCATCTGATCAGGCAATAGGGGGAGTGCTAGGCCAAATAAAGGACAAGAAGCATCATGTTATATGTTATGCCAATAAAACTCTAGATGAAGCCCAAGTCAATTATGCTACTACTGAAAAGGAATTATTGGCTGTGGTGTTTGCATTTGACAAGTTCATATCCTATCTAGTTGGAGCCAAAGTAATTGTGTATGCTGACCATCAAGCTGTGAGGTATCTGATCAGCAAGAAAGAGTCAAAACTAAGACTTATCAGATGGATTTTATTGCTCCAAGAATCCTAATCTGGTGCCACATGCATAGCTATAAATCACAAATCCACCACTTTCAGTGGGGATGGTCAATACCGATGTCGTTTTGAGCCTTTTCTCCACTTCCATGAAACTCTTCTCACACTTCGGTGTCCATTCGAACTTCACTCCTTTCCTTGTCAAGTATGTCATTGAAGCCATAATTCTTGAAAAGTCTTAAATAAATCTCCTATAATAACCCGCCAAACCTAGAAAGCTTCAAATTTTTGTAACGGTCTTCGGCCTCTTCCAATTCACCATAGCTTCCACTTTGCTTGGGTCGAAATACCATCTTTGGACACGATGTGACCAAAGAACATGATTTGGTCTAGCCAAAACTCACACTTGGAGAACTTGGCATATAATTTGTGTTGTCGCAAGGTCTCTAGTACTATCCGCAAATGTTCCTTATGTTCCTTGAGATTGACAAATATATCAATATATCATCAATGAATACAATGACAAATTTGTCCAAATATGGTCTAAAGATCCTATTCATAAGATCCATAAAAGCAGCAGTCGCATTTGTTAGTCCAAGAGATATAATTTGAAATTCATAATGGCCATACCTAAATCGAAAAGAGGTTTTCGGTATATCTTGTTCCGCCACTCTAAGTTGATGATATCCACTTCGGAGATCGATCTTAGAGAATATCGATGCCGATGACAATTGGTCGAACAAGTCATCAATTACTCGCAATGGATACTTATTCTTCACTATTACCTTGTTCAACATGAGGTAGTCTATGCACAACCGTATTGAACCGTCTATCTTCTTTACAAATAGGACCGGTGCATCCCAAGAAGATACACTCGGTCGAATAAATCCCTTGTCCAATAATTCTTGGAGTCGAGTCTTCAACTCATGCATTTTTGTCGGTGCCATCCTACATGGTGCCTTTGAAATTGGTGTTGTCCCGAATAGCAGTTCGATGGAGAAGTCAATCTCCCTTTGTGGCGGCTATCCCGTAAGGTCTTTCGAAAACATGTGAAATTTGTTTACCTCATCAACATGTTGCGGACCATGGAGATGGTCTTCTTTGTTCATCACCACACTAGCTAGAAAACCTTTACACCACTTCCTTAGAATATTATCGGCCTTGATAGCCGACACCAATATTCTTTGGTCTTTTGAAGGTGTGCCTCAGATGACTCATTGGGGCTTCTTTGATGCTCCTATCAAGATTTTCTTCTCCCCACACATGACGTAGGCTTCATATTTGGATAACCAATCCATATCTAAAGTTACGTCATACTCCTTCATTGGTAATAGTACCAAGTTGGCTGCAAGGTTGTTTTCTCTTACAAGTATAGGCACATCCGGTACCCAATTTCTAGTCGTCATAGCACCCATCGATGTTGCAACCTCTAAAGAGCAAAACATGAGCTTTCAAGCCAAAAAGGTTAGCAAAGTCCATGGACATAAAAGAGTGAGTTGCCCCGGAATCGAATAGAACTTTAGCATGATGTTCAGCAATGAGTTGCCGCTATCATCTTCCCTTTGCCCTTGTCTTGACTGTCATTGCGCCTTTTGGGGCACTATCTTGTAAAATGCCCTTGCTTCCCACAATTGAGACATGCACCCATCTTGCGAAAACACTCCCACCATGAAATCTGCCACAATGTGGGTATACATTTCGGCCATCCTTCACTTTTCCTTTTTGTGGGAGCTTGTAAGGTGCTTTTGCCCACTTTCCTTTTCCTTGCTCATACACCTTCTTAGGAGACTTTCCCTTTGCACTATTGTGTTCCTCATATTCATTTTGTAACTTGGTAGCCCTTGACATAGCTACTTACAAGATTTCGGGTCCTCCACTTAGTAATTGCCTTTTCAATCCATGATTGAGGCCATGGATGAAATAAACCACCCTTATCCTATATTCTTGATCAAGTCACAATACCTTTCAAGTTCAATGAACTTGGCGAAGTACTCATCCAAGCTCATATTGCCTTATTGCAAAGCAAGAAATTTGATCACTAGCTGATCACAATAGGTTTTTTATCATATTTTCTATTCAATTCACCTATATCGAGCCCTCATTTTGCCTAACTTTTGGCCAATTATGCTTGGAATGCAAAGGATTATGATAACTAGCTGATCATTCTCATTTTACACTTAATTCCATGTGCATAGAGGTTTTGAATTGCTAAAATCCATAAATATATCAATTCTATGCCAAGTTATCATTTTTTTGGACAAGTTATCATTCCAATGTGCAAAGTTATCATTTTTCCATTTGAGCTGATTTCTAGTGATTGTCTTGCCCGAAATCCCTTGCCATTATGAATTAATTATATTTGTATGATCATATTTCAACTTGTGCAAAGTTATCATTCCATTTCACAAGTTATCATTTTTGGTGTCAAGTTATCAATTTTAGGGCAAAACTATCATTTCGATATGCAAGGTTATCAATTATGTATAAAAGCATTAGGCAATCATTAAATTATTGTCTTAACTCCTTGCTGCTCTGATTTGATCATATTTGGATAACCACAACGTCTTTCTAGCAGGGAAAAGAGGGCTGCACAAGGAGGAAAAAGTAGGGAGGGCCACTTGCTTTTTAGCTCTCCAAAAAGTTCACACTATTGATACTTTCTGGACTAGGACACTTGGCATATTCAAGGCTAAGGGAAGATTCTGATCTACATCTAAGTGTGTAGGAAGGTCGTATAAAAGCTGGAAAAATCCTGGAGAGAAGGGGGCTGGCCATTGCAAGGTTTCTGAAGAGCTGAAGTGGAGCTGCAACATTGGGAACTCCCGTCGAAAGATTCTTGATTCAAGGATGTTTTGTATCAGCTTTCCCTTCTATTTTGTATCAAACTTTGTAACAATGAGGAGCTAAACTTTGTTCAAGGATGTTTAGTTATGGATGGATTGTGGACACTTCTGAATTCCTGCACTGATTCTTGATTTTTCTAATTCCTGAAATTCGTATTATGAACTTATTTGATCCTGTCCGGTTCTTGACATTGTAAGATCTTGCTTGCATCTACAACTGCGAGGTTGTTTTATGATCAGTTCTTTATTCAGAAATGAATCAAGAACCAATGACTAGTTTCTAGGTCCAAATCTTTGTTAGGAATCTGATTTTTATCTGTTTTGGTTTCTGGATTGCATTTCTGATTTCTGATTCATGAATTCTGATATCATTGTAAACCCCTCATTCCATTAACTACTGAGAAGTAGATTATGTGGGTTCTTCTTATTCAGAAATGTATTAAGAAGCAATGATAACTTCCCTGAATTAAATCTGTGAAAACATGTTGTGGTGAAATCAGTTTTGAATTCTGATTTCCTGAAATTTGTGAAATCTACCTTGCTATTGTAAACCACTGATTCTATCATCCATTGAGAAGTGAACTTAGGGCTACCTTGTTGTTTAGAAATGGACCAAGGAGCAATGGCAGGTGCTGAATTCCAATGAGTGACATGTGCTGAATTCCAATGTTTAATACGTGCTGATTTTATCCAATTGAGTAGTACTAATGTGGATTTCATTTTAATTTGCAGCTGAGAGGCTGATTTAAAATCCTCTTGTTGTTTAGAGATAAACTAAGAAGCATTAGTATTAGGATTGGACTCGTTACTTTTCTGATTAGTTGATTTATGAATGTGAGTTGAATTGTAGTGCCAAACTAAAATTGCCAAAATCTGAAAAGAATTGGCAAAATCAGTGAGGGGCTTGTGAAAATGCTAATGATAACTTGACATTCAGTGGGGACACTTATCCAATTCAACATGGCTAATATGTATATGATAATATATTGATTAGTTCTAGATTAAATGAGCTGTGAAGGCAGCAAATTTTTAGGTTGAATCAGATTTGAATTTTAATTGATAACTTGTTCCATTTCATCCATAATTAAATTAGATGAACCCCAACTCCTAGAAGAACCTTCCTCATTGATAGATAAACCCTTCTAGCCCTTAGTTTAGCATTTATAATTCAGTTCTGATAAACTTTCAAAAGCCCAAAAATAGTTATCATTTTACCATTTTTAAGAATCTATTTTCTGAAATCTTCAATTTCCTGAAATTGTAACTTTAGTTAGGGCTAGTCTAGATTGTTTTAGGGATTCTTTGGCTTCAAATCACTATGGATATTACATTTAGAATTTACTACAATTGACCTTTGCACTACAGTAGAGAATGAGTTAGGGAGTTAAAAAAAATTGAAAAATCTCAAATTTGACCCCAAAATAAGCAAGTTATCACTACACTCCTCAATTTTTCTATCAAGTTTTTGGCGCCGTTGTCGGGGATTTGAGGTCAATTAGATTAACTTAAATAGTTTAGATTAGTTTTAGACTAGTTATCAGTCCATTTATTAGCACACACGACAAGACTGCAAGCGTACAACGATTAGTATAGTAGTTAAGGTTTGTCCCAAGAGAGTACGAGTAGAATTTGATTCAAAAGAAGACCCCAAAAATGAGAAGACCAACTTCGAATGAAGGAAGTGTGGAGGTAAAGTACAGAAAACATACATAGAATTACAGTGATTAAATCTTTTAAAAAAAAATCCCTGATTCTATCATCCATTGAGATGAAAATGAGAAAAGGGCATATGCTAGCATAATAACGTCCACTAGGGCTTAGGGGACTGTATTAGGATATTTGGTTCTTTAACCAGACGTAAAAAATACGTAAAGTGGTAGTATATGTCCCCATACACGTGCATTCCGCTCTCATGATGAATGTAGTCCACTAGCAGAATCACTCCCATGCATGTCGGTTGGTGACCTTACGAGCATTCTAATGTGTCGATTACCTAGGCGGGTATATGCTGACATACCCTCACCTATGTACTTAAAGAAAATCCTGAGATGTAATGTAACATCCTTGTGCTTGCATATGTTATTATCTATTTTGGGGTTCGGCCCTCACATTTTTATCAAAATGCATCCTAACAAGGTAAAGGCTTGCTACTATATATATCCAACATATTTATCGTGACTTGTGCATGTGGGACAAATTCAAACTATGCTTGATGCATCCTTGCCCCCTTAGGGGACTCAACCTTATCATTGATTGAAACACACCCCACTACTCACAGAGGTTCACCAGGAGTGGCTCAGTAACATCCGCTTTGAAAATCGGCCTACACGGCTTTACCAAAATGCATCCTACCAAGACAAGACCATATTTTCATATATGGCTAGAATCTCTCCCGTGACTTATGCATGTGGGACTAATCCAAGTCATGCCTCATCCATCTTTACCGCCTTAGAGGACTCAATGTCCTCATTGATGATCGCAGCTCACTATGCACAGAGGCACGACAGAGATGTTGGGTATATATGAGAATATGACATTGGCTTGGTAGTTCCCTCGTAAAGGAAAACTCCTTGGCCCTAATGTTTATCTCCATCAAAATATTCTCATCTTCTTTATATTAGTTACTTTCTTGTTTCATGGTTTCATAGATTAAAAAGGAAAATCACAAAAAATATTTGTTGTCATGTTTCTGTAGTTTTGCTTTACTTCTTCCAAAACTTTGAAAACTTATTTTGTTTTTTAATTGAATTTCTCTCTTCAAAGTTTACTAGTCTAAAAACTAACAAAACATCTTTGTGGTTCAACCTCAAATATCCTATAATGGAAGTTCTACACTTGCACTCAAGATTGTGTTGGGAGTAACTGAAGGAATTGGTACAAATAAATATCAGTGTATTACAAAATACCTTGCAGGGGAAGAAAAGTTCACCGGAGAGTTTTCTACATTGGTTCGCACTCATTGTCGGGACTTCAATCACATACAGAAAGAAGCCACTTATTCACATTCCATTTTATATTAGACGTCGTCGGAATCATGTACTTCGTGCTACAGCTTGGTGGAAAGAGTATTTTGACACATCATTAGACATAATGTTGCACAAACACACTCAAATGAAGTCATACGACTCCATTTTATAGTGCATGATGAAGACATTTCAACTAACAACATTGGATGTAGTTCCATCAATCGCATGTGCGGTTCGTCCACAGCCCATTAAAGGGCGTAATTTCCAACAATCTTCCACTCGCACTTAATGGGCCAGTACCCATATATGATTCTAGTAAATGTTCGTTATGGTAAATGGATCGTGCAACCTATGAGTACATCCACAAATAAGGGAGAACTATGATCTTTTATGGATATATAGTCACTTGACCACTTGAGAGCCTATGTTATGACCTGTTAGAGATACATAGTTGCTCGATCAATTTTAGAGTCAAAAGTTATGACGACATAACTGCTCAATCAATGTGTGAGCTTATGCTATATCTTCTCAACGGTATATAACTATCCAATTGTCATGTGAGTAAATGCTATGATTTGTCAATATGTTGTTTCTCAAGCATTCAAGTTACTCGCTTTGTCCTAGAAGCACCTTGCTTACATACTCCAAATGACATATGATTTAGATTTATATGTATTTGTATGCTTACATATTTGTCCAATTGCATTACAAATATCATGCATGTCTTGATCCGGATTTAAACCGTGGTTTAATTTGAAGTTCGCGACTCATTACAGACGATCAAATAAAGTTGAGAGATATTGCAGAAATGTGATATAATTTACTTTTTTATATAACACAAGGCATATCATTTTTAATAAATATATGGAATAATATTTTTCTTTGTATACAACATAAGGAATGGAAATATCATTGAACAAGTTTACATAATTTAAGATGGTGATTTTAGAGCAGACCAATACTCCTTCGGTTTTACATTTCATAAAATGACTTCATCTTTTTACAAGATACAAAATATTACATATGCATTGCGCATAACCAATCCTCTCCACATCCCAATAAAAGGACACAAGAGGCACTTCTTCCCAATCTCTTACCACCAAGGGTGTTAGAATTCATTTAAGTCTATCATTCCATACGATCTCCAAAAATCTATAATATGTAAAATATTATATACAACTGAGTGATCTAAAATAATTCAGTAACTTGATAACGTATAGCCTATGTGTTACCAACTGACCAATTTCAAGAGATATGAAAAAGTATGTAATAATCATAATATCAAAATCACATTTGGTAATTAAATATACACATCCTAATCAAAAGCATCATGCTCAATTGCAAACAATATCATTAAACATATCAAACATATGTATGCAATGCAACACTCTCATATAAATGCACGCATCACCAACTAGTCAGTGATGCAAGTGGATTTTAGAGGTGACTCCCATCGTGATTAGTGATGTAGCACTTAACTCCATTCTACTTCATCCCTTTCAGAGAACATATCATATAGTAATATGTGAATTCTAAAGGTGGTACCTACAAATTCTAGAGGTTACTTTCATCATGATGTAGAACTTAGCTCCACATGACACTTAACTCCAATCTATCTCATCCATTTCTATGGAGCATAATGATGGATTTGAATTCTAAAGGTGGCTCCCATCGTGATCGACTATATAGCATTTAGCTCCAACCATCATATATGCAGATGCATACAGATGCAGATGGATGACTCATCATATAATAATTATATCTCAAATATCAAAATATGAATCATATCAAATACTCAATCAAATAAAATAGGATTGCATTCTATAAACTCGATCCATAATATTTCACATATGCTTTTCCAATAAAACCATTAATTGATCAATGATAAAAAACATAATTTTCATAAAAAAAATTTGTCGACATATGCATTCAACACATATAACAATCAATGCCACACTTAATTCAAAACAAGTGAGTATAGTAGGAGAAATTGATAGTGATATTGAGGGGTGGAGTGATAACTTGCTAATTTTTTATTTTTCAATTTTTGATTTAACTCCCTAATTCACTTTTTACTGCAAGTATACAGGTCAATTGCAGTCTACCCAAATGTCGTATCCACAGTGATTTGAAGCTTAAGACTCCCTAAACAATCTAGATTAGCCTTAACTAAAGTTAAAATTCCAAGAAATTGAAAGAAAGTTCAAACCGATTTCTTTAAATGGCCAAAATGATAACTATTTTTGGATTTTTGAAAAGTTATCAAAACTAAATTATAAATGCTAAACTAGAGGCTCGAGGGGTTTAACTATCAATGAGAAAGGTTCTCCTTGGAGTTGGGATTCATCTAGCTTAATTATGGATGGAATGGAACAAGTTATCATTGTATTGTCAATTTTAACTCAACTTGAAAATGGACTGTTATCACATCAATATAAACTAGAACTCATAATCATATTCTCATACGGTTGATTAGTTAAGTTGAATTAGAAAAGGTCCTCACTGAAATCAAGTCAACATTAAGTTGAAAATTTAGTTCCTTGCTGATTTTCAATAATTTAGTGGAATCTGAAATGATAACATTCAATTTCACTTTGAAAATGAGGGAAATGCTTCAATCAACTAAACAGGGATGAATCCAATCCAATATTAGTGCAAATTCTCCTTGGTTTATCTCTAAACTACAAGAGGATTTTAAATCAGCCTCTCAGCTGCAAATTCAAATAAAATCCATATTTTCACTAAAGGATTGGATAGAAATCAGCACTCAATTACATATGGAACTCAGCACTTGCAATTGCTTCTTGGTTCATCTCTGAACAGCAAGATAACCTTAATTCACCACTCAGTGATCAAATGAAATCAGAGGTTACAATAACAAAGAAGAGTTCTATAGAATTTTCAAGAAATCAGCAAAGGAATTTCAGAAATCAACATTAAGAGTTGCAACAATTCAAGGAATTAAACCTTGGAAGTACCATTGTCCCTTGATTCATTTTTGAACAAGGAGGAAACCATAGGATTAGCTACTTAGCTGCTAAGAAATCAGGGGTCTTACAATGATATCAGATTTTGAGAATAAGAAATTAGAAATGCAATTCAGAATTCAGATTTCAGGAAATCAGAATTGAAATCAGAAATCATCAATGACAAGTTGAAATGTTTGCAATAATTCATAGATTGAAACCTTAGAAACTTCATTGTCTCTTGATTCATTTCTAAACAAGAATAGAACCATAAGCAACCTCTCAGTTTTTAATTCAATTAGGGTTCCACAATAATAAAAATAGATTTCAATAATTCAGGAATTCAGAAATCAGGAAAATTAGATTTCAGAAATCAGGAAAATCATATTCTAATTGGAATTAAATCTAGAAACTTGGCATTGATTCTTGATTCATTTCTGAATAAGAATGGATCAAAGACAACCTCTCAGTTGTAAATACAAGTAGGATCTTGCAATGACAAGAACACATTCATATGAGTTCAGAAATCAGAATTGTAAAACTAGAAATCAGATTTCGGTGCAGGAAATCATATTTGTCCCTAATCCATCCACAACTAATCTAGACTACTACCCTATCCTAGGAGACATAGAGTTTAGCTCCTCATAATTACAAACATAGATTCAAAATAGAATGAAGAATAGAAGCTAATCATCCTTATTTTGAGGGCTCTTCTGCAGAAATCAGCAACCCTTTTGCAGACTTCAGCTCCACTTCCAGCTCCAATTCCTGCAGTGGCCGGCCTCTCCCTTGCTTTCCTAGGGTTCTCAGCTTATATCTGTCTTTCCTCCACCATTAGATCAGCATCAGAGTGTTCCCCTATGTCTTGATTGTGCCAAGTGTCCTTTGGACAGAAAATATCTCTGGTGACTGCTTTTTGGACAGCAAAAAGTAGGTGGTCCCCCCTTGCTTTTCCAACCTTTTTTAGCTCCATGACACTTGCTAGAAGAGATGGAACACCAAACATCAAAGTCCTCAAATAAGTAATAAACAAATAAGGGTGAGGATAGCTACTAGGATCAGCTCTAGTGTCAAATAAAATTTGATGTTGTGCAGGAATGAAAACCATAAATCAGAAATGATTGCATATAGAACCCGGAATGATAACTTTGCATATTTCATGGAAAATGTCCAAATATGGGTGGTTCAAAGCATTGAAGGCATCAAATGGATTAGGATGGCAAGTGAATGAGGTCAGAAATCAAATGTGGATAAGATTTCATAGGATTGATAACTTGGGTGCCAAAAACGATAACTTAATGCCTTAAAAATGATAACTTGTGATAACTTTAGTTGTGGTTATCCAAATGTGATCAAATCAGAGCAGCAAGGACATAGGACAATGATATGATGATTGCCTAAGGTTTTTATGCAGAAATGACGGCCTTGCATATTGAAATGACAGTTTTGCCCTTAAACGATAACTTGGCATTGAAAAATGAAAACTTGTTCAAATGGATTGATAATTTTGCACAAGTTGAAATATGATCATCCAAATATGATTCATTCATGATTACAATGAATTTAGGACAATAAAATCACTAGAAATCAGCTCAAATGAAATAATGATAATTTGGCACATTGGAATGATAACTTGCCCTAAAAATGATAACTTGGCATAGAATTGAAATATTTATGGATTTTAGCAATTCAGAACCTCTATGCACATGGAATTAGGTATAAAATGAGAAAGATCAACTAGTTATCACAATCCTTGCATTCCAAACATAATTGGCCAAAACTTGGGCAATTTAGGGGCTCGATATAGGTGAAATGCATCTAAAATGGGATAATAACCTATAGTGATTAGCTAGTGATCAAACTCCCCCAAGCTTAGCCTTTTGCTTGCCCTCAAGCAAAACATTAAGAAATTAAGGGCAAAACTTGAATTATCAGCCCACAAATGGATTAGAAATCAGCTAATTTAGGTCCAATGAGTTTCCCACTTTGCCAACACTTCAATCTTTTCAAAAACTTGAATTTCTAGCTAGGGAATTGATCACTTGCTGATCACTATATGATTTTAACCCATTTTAGATGCAATTCATACATATCGAGTCCCACTTTTGCCTATTTTTGGGCCAATTATACTTGGAATGCAAACATTGTGATAACTAGTTGATATTCCTCACTTCATACTTATTTCCATGTGCATAGAGGTTCTGAAATACCAAAATCCATTAATATTTAAATTCTATGCCAAGTTATCATTTTGAGGACAAGTTATCATTCCTAAGTGTCAAGTTATCATTATTTTGAATGAACTGATTTTCAATGGTTTTCTTGCCCTAAATCCATCATTATCATGTATAAATCATATTTGGATAGTCACATCTCAACTTGTGCAAAGTTTTAAGTCCATTTGAACAAGTTATCATTTTTCAAGTGCCAAGTTATCGTTAAAGGGCAATTCTATCATTTCGACATGCAAAACCATTAATTCTGCACAAGGACCTTAAGCAATCATCTTATTATTGTTTTAACTCATTGCTGGTCAAATTTCATCACATTTGGATAATCAAAACTCAAGTTATGACAAGTTATCATTTTTAAGTCATATAAGTTATCGTTTTGGGGCACTCAAGTTATCACTTTTAGGAATCTCATTCATATTTGATTTCTGACCTCACTCACTTGTCACTCTAATCAATTTAATCATGAAATGCTTTGAATCACCCATATTAGGATATTTTCCAAGATTTCCATAAAGTTATCATTCCGGGCCCTTGAATTCATTCATATCGATATAAGTTTTCATTCTTGCACAACACATAATCCCATCTGATAATTGAACTAGTTACCAGCATTATTCTAATCCTTATTTGTCAAAATACTACTCAAGAGCTTTGATGCTTGCTGTTTGGGTTTTTGTAGCAAGAAGAAAAGGTGGCCAAAAGGTGGAAAAAGTAGGGGGGACCACTACTTTTTCCTGCACAAAAGGGAAGCCGTCACTGCTGGAATTTCTGCAGATGGACAGGTGGCTTAATCAGGAGGATTAGAACATTTAGATGCTGATCAAAGGGTGGAAAGAAGTGATATATAAGCTGGATTTTTCTGGAGGAGAAGAGAGGCTGGTCATTCAAGGGTTTGAAGGCAAGCAAGGAGGTTGCTGCTGTTGGATTGCTGCTGCTGGCCGAGAAGCTTCAAGTAGCCATGAATTGTATCTGTTTCTTATTCCATTTATTGTCAAATCTTGTAATTATGAGGAGCTAAACTCCATTTCTTCTAGGATAGGGTAGTAGTTTAGATTAGTTTTGGATGGATATGGACTGATTTGTAATCCTGCACTGAAATCAATTCTGGTTTTCAGTTTTTAGAACTTTTCTGCACTGATTCATGTTATCATTAGATCCATTGTAAACCATGATTGAGATGTGTTATTTGATCTAATCACCCTTCACAATGCATTAAGAGATAAAGTCAGATTTCTGGATTCCATTTAGTTGCAAATCTGATTTTTGAATTTGGTTTCCTGAAAATCTGATTTCCTATTTTTTCTGAATCTGATTTCCTGAATTGCAGAATCTGTTTGTCACTCTCAACCTGATTAATTGAGTCTTTGGGATGTTGGTATTGTCCCTATCTTGTTCAGAAATGAATCAAGATTGTTTGGGCAATCATTTGACTCAAACCAGATTTTCCACTGATTCCTGAACAGAAATCAAAATTCTGATTTTTCTGGTTTTACATTTCTGAAATCTGAAGTGTTATAAATATGATCTTGTCAATTGAAGACCCTATTTGTATTTATAACTGAGAAGTTATCATTTGGTCTAACCCTTGTTCAGAAATGAATCAAGAATCAATGCCAAGTTCTAGATACAAACCCAATTAGAATTCTGATTTCTACTTTCTGAAATTTGATTTTTCTGAAATCTAAATTCTGAATGCCTTCCTGATTTCTGAATTCTTAGAATCTATTTTGTCATTGTGGAGCCACAATTGTTTTGACAACTGAGAGGTTATCTTATGATTCCATTCTAGTTCAGAAATGATCAAGATGCAATGACATTCCTAAGGTTTTAATTTGTAATTGTTGCTGATTTTCTGTTTCCTGATTTTTGAACAATCTGATTTCTGATTTTCCTGGGGCTGTTTGAATCTGATTGTCATTGGAGATTGAATTAATTGAACAACTGAGAGGTTAACATCTATCCCAATCTTGTTCAGAAATGAATTGAGAAGCTTTGACATTCCTATGATTCAAATCTGATTTGGTTTTTTTTTATTTGAATGAGTTGAATGAGTTGCTGATTTTTGGTTTCCTGAAATTCCTGAAATCTGATTTCTTGGGCTTTTGGATCTGATTGTCATCAAGGATTGGATAATTGAATAGTTGAGAGGCTAATATATGCCATGATCTTATTCAGAAATGAATCAAGATCTTTGACAATTCAGAATTCAAATCTGATTTTTCCAAAATCTGATTTCTTAGTTTGATTCAAATTCTATTTTCTGATTGTTTGGAATCTGATTTGCCAATTGTTAATTCCTATTTTATTCAAATCACTGAGAGGTGTACTCTAGGAATCCCTTGCAGTCCAGAGATGGGTCAAGGGGCATTTGGCAAACTTGAATTCCATCAATCCACATTGCTGATTTTCCTGAAATGCTGATTTTTGTTTTCTCATTTAATTAACTTCTGATTTCCATTGTCAACCCTCATTTTAACCCACTACTGAGAGGTAGTCTTAAGGGCTTCTTTGAGATCCAGAGATGGGCCAATGAGCAATGGGAATTATGAACTCATGTGGCCATATGTTTTGCATTTCCAATTGAGTGTGTTTGTGTGGATTTCAATTTATTTTGCAACCGAGAGGTTGATTTTGAATCTCCCTTGAATTCAGAGATGAATCATGGAACACAAGCACCATTATTGAGTATATTTTATCCTGGTTTGGTTGATTGGAATGATTCCATCTTTTTATGATTGCAAATGCAAGTTATCATTCCAAACTTCCTTGAATTGCAAAAAATCAGCATTGAACTTTCTTTTGAGCCCAATGATAACTTGATTTTCAGTGAGGACCCTCTTTTGATTCAACCTAGCTAACAATTATATAATCATATATTGCTTAGTTAGATGCCAATTGAGCTTTGGGAACAGCCATTTTCAAGTTGAATCAAAAGTTGGACATTTAATGATAACTTGTTCCATTTCATCCTTAATTAATTTAGATGAACCCCAAATCCTAGAAGAACCTTCCTCATAGATAGTTAAACCTTTTTAGACTTCATTCTAGCATTTATAATTCAGTTTTGATAAATTTCCAAAACCCAAAAATCAGTTATCATTTCACTTTCTATAAAAAAAATCTGTTTTCACTATTCATTAAAAATCTGTTTTTAGCCACTTAAGTAGAACTAATCTAGATTGTTTTAGGGTGTCTTAAACTTCAAATTCTTGTGGATACGACAACCTGAGTCTACTATAACTTACCTGTGCACTTGCAGCTAGTGAGTTGGGAGACCAAAAAATGAAAAAATTGACATTTTCTTAAATTTCAGCAAGTTATCACTAGAAAACCCAAATATCACTATCAGGAATCACAAAGGCTAAAGCGAATTTAAGCCATGAAAGAAGTACTAGCGATAACAACTTGAATTTCAGGGGTTGTCAACTTTACAAGAGGTTGAACTACAAATCTCTTCATGAACATATTTTCCATTGATTAAACAGGTTTAACACCTGACTTTTATTCATGAAATGCAAGTAAACAGGTCAAGGCCTGATTTTTATTCATGCTTTCTTTAGGAGAGATTCCTTTGAAAGTTTTGCTCTCCCTTTTTTTTTCTTTGCTTTTCTTTAAGAGAGATTCCAATGGAAGTTTGCTCTCTTAAATTTTTTTTTCTATGCATGCATGCAATGCAAAATGCAACTTTTTACTTTTCCTTTTAGTCATTTTTCTATCATGTTCATGAAGTGAGCTATAGTTCAAACTAATGTAAGGTCTAGATCCCTTAGTCCAAAAAGTCAAGTTTTCCTATTTAACATGGCAGCAAGAACCTTGACTCCCCTCTAGAAATAATATATTATCAATTAAATATATAGATGTCAGCTAGTGTTACCCAGAAAAGAAATTTTTTTTTAGCTAAATTTAATCCAAATGCATCTGAATGATTGAGTCAATTAAAGCAAGAAGACTAATGGCCAAGTTAGCCACTTGGTATTGGAGTGTACCAACTGTCATAATGAAGTATTCTACCCATTTCAGAGTTAAAATAAATTTAGGAATCGAGTTGAGCCCAAAAAATGATAACCGAGTGATAACTTGTTCAAACAATGATAACCTGGTGGTAATTGATGATATAAACATTAAAGTAGATTGAAAACATGGTGTAAAGATTAGAAAAGCACCAGGTTTCCTCTCCCAAGCTTAGCTTCAACACTGTCCACAGTGTTGGGAAAGATAGGCAAGGGAGAGGGTTGGGAGGGTATGAAATTGATGGAATTTTGCATTTGATCCCTTCCAATGGTTCCTGCATCTAAATCAGGGACTGAGGGTGGTCTATTCTTCATGAATTTTAGCTAATCCTGCAAGGAAACAAGAGATATCAGTGGGATATTCAATATTAGATTTTTATGGTGCACAATTCAACAATGCATTGAAAGTAGAATTCTGAATTATGGTAGGCATTTAGCCTAATTTCATCCAACTCATCAATTTGTAGAAGCCTCTTCTGTCCACATGCATGCATATCAAAATTGAGTGCCTTCAACTCAATTGGTAGGTGACATGTCTTTCCATCAACCAATTTGTAGGGAGAAGTGCCTATTGGAGTTTTATAGGCTGTCCTATGTGCCCAAAGTGCCTCATTTAGCCTCATACTCAAATCCTTCCTAGTTAATGAAACTGTTTTCTCCAATATGACTTTGATTTCCCTATTTGAGATTTCTGCTTGGCCATTTGTTTGCAGTTGAGACCTTGTGCTTGACTCCATACTTGTTTAGGAGGTTCTCAAGACACTTTTCAATGAAGTGGCTCCCTCCATCACTTATGACCACTCTTGGGATTCCAAATCTTGGGAAGATTATCTCCATGAAAAGCTTGATAACATTTCTGGAATCAGCAACTGTAGTAGGAATTGCCTCTATCCATTTGGATACATAGTCAACAGCAAGTAGTATAAATTTGTATCCAAAGGAACTAGAGAATGGTCTCATGTAATCAATGCCCCAAACATCAAACATTTCAACCTCCAAAATCCCATTCTGAGGCATTTCATTCCTCCTTGAAATTGAACCTGCCCTTTGACATTCATCACAACTCTTCACATACATATATGCATCTTTGAACAAAGAAGGCCAATATAAACCAGATTGTAGAACCTTGGCAGCAGTCTTTTGAGTGGCTCCATGTCCACCATATGTAAATGAGTGGCATTCATACATAATTGATTGGAATTCATCTTTTGGTACACATCTCCTGAAAATGCCATCAGGGGACTTCTTGAATAGAAGAGGGTCATCCCAATAGAAGTCCTTCAAGTCATGGAAAAACTTTTTCTTCTGCTGGTAGGAGAAGTCAGAAGGAACAATCCCACATGCCAAGTAGTTGACAATATCAGCATACCAAGGAGTAGGGGCAGCTGATATGGCCATTAGAAAATCATCAGGAAAGGAGTCATTGATAGGGAGTGAGTCATTAGAATCCTGAACTCCTTCCATCCTTGATAAGTGGTCAGCAACTAAGTTTTCTGTCCCTCTTTTATCCCTAATTTCAACATCAAATTCTTGTAGCAAAAGGATCCATCTTATAAGCCTTGGTTTTGATTCCTTCTTACTAATCAGGTGCCTCACTGCTTCATGGTCAGTAAATACAATCACCTTAGATCCAATTAGGTAAGATCTGAACTTATCAAATGCAAACACCACTGCCAACAATTCTTTTTCAGTGGTAGCATAGTTGATTTGAGTCTCATCTAATGTCTTGCTAGCATAGCAAATGACATAATATTTCTTCTCCTTGGTTTGCCCCAACACAACCCCTACTGCTTGATAAGAGGCATCACACATAATTTCAAATGGAAGAGACCAATCAGGTGGCTGAACTATAGGGGCTGAGATGAGGGCTTCTTTCAGCTGTTTGAAGGCCTTCATGCACTCTTCATCAAAATTAAACTCAGCAACTTTTGCTAGGAGCTTGGTAAGAGGCCTGGTTATCATTGAGAAGTTTTTGATGAACCTTCTGTAGAATCCTGCATGCCCCAAGAAGCTCCTTACTGCTTTCACATTTGTAGGGGCTGGCACCTTCTCAATTACTTCAATCTTGGCCTTATCCATCTCAATTCCTCTACTTGAAACAATATGTCCTAGAACAACCCCTTCTTGGACATAAAATGACATTTCTCCCAATTGAGGATCAAGTTGGACTCTCTACATCTTTGTAGCACCTTGGTCAAATTTTCTAGGCAACTCTCAAAGGAATTCCCATAAACTGAAAAATCATCCATGAAGACCTCCATAATTTCTTCAATAAAATCTGACAGATTGACATCATGCATCTCTGAAAAGTGGCAGGTGCATTACATAAGCCAAATGGCATCCTCCTATAAGCAAATGTCCCATATGGACATGTGAAAGTAGTCTTGTGTTGATCTTGAGGGTGAATTAGGATTTGAAGGAATCCTAAATATCCATCTAAATAACAGAAGTGGGAGTGCTTTGCCAATCTCTCCAACATCTGGTCAATGAAAGGAAGAGGGAAATGGTCCTTCCTTGTTGTCTTGTTCAACTTTCTAAAATCAATACACATCCTCCATCCTGTAACTGTCCTCGTGGATATCAATTCGTTAGAATCTGATTTGATTACTGTGATTCCTCCTTTCTTTGGCACTACTTGCACAGGACTGACCCATTCACTATCTGAAATTGAATAGATAATTCAAGCTTTTAATAATTTCAGCACCTCCTTCTTCACTACTTCCTTCGTTACTGGATTGAGTCTTCTTTGGCATTCAATAGAAGTCTTGTAGCTGTCCTCCATGGGGATCTTGTGCATACAAATTGAGGGATTAATACCCTTAATGTCTTCAATAGAGTAGCCAATCACTTTCCTGTACAGCTTCAATCTTTTCAGCAACTCTTCAACCTGGTCTTTTGGTAAGTTGACATTGATAATAACAGGGAATGTGGAATTCTCTCCCAAGAATTCATACTTCAAGTTGCTAGGGAGAGGCTTGAGCTCCAATTTAGATGAATTGTCTTGAGTTGAATTGAGTTGGGGTTCAGCAGTGATAACCTGTAATACTTCATGCTGAAATTCTGATTTTTGCACTGATTTTGAAGAATTCAGCACTGATTGATATGCCTTAGCTTCTGAATCTTCTAGTTCCTTCAAATGATCAAATATTAGGCACCTTTGCAATGGATCTTCAATGGGAATTATGGCAAAAACTTGCTGAACAACTTGATCTAGCTGCCCCTCTTCAAAGTCATTTTCTTGAAAATTTGGCCTACTGATAACTTGTGCCAAATTGAATTCTATCTTGTCCTCTCCAATTTGGAATGTTAATCTGCCCTCCTTGACATCAATGACAGCCCCAGCAGTAGCTAGAAAGGGCCTCCCTAGAAGAATAGGGGTATTCAAGTCATCATCCATGTCAAGTACTACAAAGTCTACTGGAATATAAAATTTGCCAACTTTGAGGGGTATGTCTTCTATGATTCCATGTGGGTATTTGATGGATCCGTCTGCTAGCTGTAGAGACATGTTTGTATGCTTTAAATCTCCAACGTCAAGCTTCCTACAAAGGTTCACAAGGTATGGAGAAACTTCCTGGATCCTTCAACTTGGGTGGAAATTTGTTTTGAATGATTGCAGAAGTTTCCTCAGTCAAAGCAATGGTCTCATGCTCCAAAATTCTTCTCTTCTTGGTAATGATCTCCTTCAAAAATTTAGCATATGAAGGCATCTCTTGAATTGCCTCTACAAATGGCACATTTATATACAGCTTCTTCAGGATTTCAATGAATCTTCCATACTGCTGGTCCTACCTTGTTTTGACTAATCTTTGGGGGAATGGTACCTTATCAAAGATTCTACCCTTGGCTTCATTTTGAGGACCCTTTGAATTCTGATTTTCCAACACAGCCCCTTCAATTGCCCCTTCTGCAGGCCCTGAACTTGTGTTGTCTTCAGCTGGATTTCCCCCAACATTCCTCATTGGTTCTTCAACAATTTTCCCACTCCCGAGCTGGACAGCTTGGACTTTCTCTTTGGGGTTCAATTCAGGTTGTCCAGGGAGAAACATACGTGGCCTAGTTGAGGTACTTGCTTGTTGAGCAATCTGATTTTCAAGAATCTTTTGATGAGCACTCAAAGCCTCATATCCAGAAGTTAATTTCTGCATAGCCTCCTCTTGCTTTTCTTGTTTCTTCAAGATTTGTTGCAACATTTCCTCCATCTTTGACATTTGAGGAGCTTGAACTTGAGGTATCTCATATGGTGGTCTTTGCATTTGAACTTGTGGAGGGTGGTATGGTGGGGATTGATTCCTTGGCAAAATCTTTGGTTGCCAATTTGAATTCTGCATAAGAGGCCCTTGAAAATGGTTGGCCTTGTAGGAAAGGTAGGGATGATTTCTATTTTCAGGAGTGTAGAACTCAGCAGGGGGTTTAACTCCATAATTTCCTACTGCATTAACTTGGTCTATAGCTTGCTCATGTTGCTGCATTATCAAATTGCAACCCTCAGTGACATGGCCCTAATTTCCACACACATCACATCTAGATTCAGCAATTGAAGATTTTCCCACATTAGTTGACAAATTCAGCTTCTCCAATGTCCTTTGCAAGCCTTGTTCAATCTGAACAGCAATATTATTAACCTGATTTTCATTGGATGGCCTCCTTGTCCTATCATGTGTGAGGAAATGGTGGTTCTTGGCCATGTTTTTAATCAATTGATAAGCTTCATCAATGTTTCTTGATGAAAATATCCCTCCTGCAGTTGTATCCAATGCAACCTTGTTGTATCCAATGCAAATATCCCTCCCTTGTGAAAATAGTTGACAAGTTGCCATTTTTCAAAGTCATGATGGGAACAAGCCCTCAGCAAGCCTTGGAGTCTTTGTCATGCATCACATATATTCTCTTGATCCAATTGGTAGAACCTCACAATCTGATCTCTATAGTTATCAGTTTTGCTAGGTGGGAAGAATTCAGCTAGTAACAATTGAATTATGGATTCCCAAGTAGTCATCTCTTCAGGTTTGAGGGTCTTGTACCATATCTTTGCCTTGTTCTTGAGTGAGAAAGGGAATAGTCTCATGTAGACAACATCCATAGGTGTATTGTTGAAGTGCACTATGCTGCAAATTTCCTTGAAATTATCCAAGTGTGAGGTTGGATCTTCATTCCCTAAACCAGAAAATTTGTATTACCTTATCATTGTCACCAACACTGGATTCACTTCAAAGTTTACAGCTAGGGCTAGGACTCCATTCCCTTGTTGATTTCTAACATTGCTAGGAGAATAGCAATCCTTGAGTGTCCTTGGTGCAGCCATATTGACTTGCTCCTCTTCCTCTTCTTCAAAAATCCTTCTTCTTGCCTCAATTCTTTGCAATCTTCTCCTTCTCAAAAATCTTCTTTTAGGTTCAGGATCTGATTGATAATGGTCTTCTTGATTGTCCAAATCCTGCATAAATGAATTCAGAAGTATCAAATTGAGAAAAGAAAGAAAACTAGACAAAATTGGAAAATTGGGAATGATAATTTGCAAAAATTGAAAATTGGCCTAATAAATGGACTGAAAACTAGTCTAAAACTAATCTAAACTATCTAAGTTAATATAATTGACCTCAAATCCCCGGCAACGGCGCCAAAAACTTGATAGTGATATTGTAGGGTGTAGTGATAACTTGCTGATTTTGTGGTCAAATTTCATATTTTTTAATTTTTGATTTAACTCCCTAATTCACTTTCTATTGCAAGTATACAAGTCAATTGTAGTCTATCCAAATATCGTATCCACAGTGATTTGAAGCCTAAGACTCCCTAAACAATCTAGATTAGCCTTAACTAATGTTAAATTTCCAAGAAATTAAAAGAAAGTTCAAACCGATTTCTTTAAATGGCCAAAATGATAACTGTTTTTGGATTTTTGAAAAGTTATCAAAACTAAATTATAAATGCTAAACTAGAGGCTCAAGGGGTTTAACTATCAATGAGGAAGGTTCTCCTAGGAGTTGTGGTTCATCTAGCTTAATTATGGATGGAATGGAACAAGTTATCATTGTATTGTCAATTTTAACTCAACTTGAAAATGGGCTGTTATCACATCAATATAAACTAGAACTCATAATCATATTCTCATATGGTTGATTAGTTAAGTTGAATTAGAAAAGTTCCTCACTGAAATCAAGTCAACATTAAGTTGAAAATTTAGTTCCTTGCTGATTTTCAATAATTTAGTGGAATCTGAAATGACAACATTCAATTTCACTTTGAAAATGAGGGAAATGCTTCAATCAACTAAACAGGGATGAATCCAATCCAATATTAGTGCAAATGCTCCTTGGTTTATCTCTAAACTACAAGAGGATTTTAAATAAGCCTCTCAGATGCAAATTCAAATGAAATCCACATTTTCACTAAAGGATTGGATAGAAATCAGCACTCAATTACATATGGAACTCAGCACTTGTAATTGCTTCTTGGTTCATCTCTGAACAGCAAGATAACTTTAATTCACCTTTCAGTGATCAATTGAAATCAGAGGTTACAATAACAAAGAAGAGTTCTATAGAATTTTCAAGAAATCAGCAAAGGAATTTCAGAAATCAACATTAAGAGTTGCAACAATTCAGGAAATTAAACCTTGGAAGTACCATTGTCCCTTGATTCATTTTTGAACAAGGAGGAAACCATAGGATTAGCTACTTAGCTGCTAAGAAATCAGGGGTCTTACAATGATATCAAATTTTGAGAATAAGAAATTAGAAATGCAATTCAGAATTCAGATTTCAGGAAATCAGAATTGAAATCAGAAATCAGCAATGACAAGTTGAAATGTTTGCAATAATTCATAGATTGAAACCTTAGAAACTTCATTGTCCCTTGATTCATTTCTAAACAAGAATAGAACCATAAGCAACCTCTCTGTTTTTAATTCAATTAGTGTTCCACAATGATGAAAACAGATTTCAACAATTCAGGAATTCAGAAATCAGGAAAATCAGATTTCAGAAATCAGGAAAATCATATTCTAATTGGAATTGAATTTAGAAACTTAGCATTGATTCTTGATTCATTTCTAAACAAGAATAGATCAAAGGACAACCTCTCAGTTGTAAATACAAGTAGGATCTTGCAATGACAAGAACAGATTCATATGAGTTCAGAAATCAGAATTGTAAAACCAAAAATCAGATTTCGGTGCAGGAAATCATATTTGTCCCTAATCCATCCACAACTAATCTAGACTACTACCCTATCCTAGGAGACATAGAGTTTAGCTCCTCATAATTACAAACATAGATTCAAAATAGAATGAAGAACAGAAGCTAATCATCTTGATTTTGAGGGTTGTTCTACCGAAATCAGCAACCCTTTTGCAGACTTCAGCTCCACTTCCAGCTCCAATTTCTACAGTGGCCGGCCTCTCCCTTGCTTCCCCAGGGTTCTCAGCTTATATCTGCCTTTCCTCCACCCTTAGATCAACAACAAAGTGAATGAGGTCAGAAATCAAATATGGATAAGATTTCATAGGATTGATAACTTGGGTGCCAAAAATGATAACTTAATGCCTTAAAAACGATAACTTGTGATAAATTTAGTTGTGGTTATCCAAATATGATCAAATCATAGCAGCAAGGAGATAGGACAATAATATGATGATTGCCTAAGGTTTTTATGCAGAAATGATGGCATTGCATATCGAAATGATAGTTTTGCCCTTAAACGATAACTTGGCATTGAAAAATGATAACTTGTTCAAATGGATTGATAATTTTGCACAAGTTGAAATATGATCATCCAAATATGATTCATTCATGATGACAATGAATTTAGGACAATAAAATCACTAGAAATCAGCTCAAATGAAATAATGATAACTTGACACATTGAAATGATAACTTGCCCTAAAAGTGATAACTTGGCATAGAATTGAAATATTTATATATTTTAGCAATTCAGAACCTCTATGCACATGGAATTAGGTATAAAATGAGAAAGATCAACTAGTTATCACAATCCTTGCATTCCAAACATAATTGGCCAAAAGTTGGGCAACTTAGGGGCTCGATATGGGTGAAATGCATCTAAAATGGGATAATAACCTATAGTGATCAACTAGTGATCAGAAACCAACTTACCTTGTGTGAGTAAAAATTAAAAAAATTGTTCCTTTTTTCTCTTACTCTACTCCTCTAATCCTATAACCATAATAATAACAATCATATTACTAGTATGTTCTGAATGCTAACATATCATACATGAAATGTAAATAATTACGAAGGTCACATGACACCTATACATTCACTCTAATAACACTAGTAAATAAGAGTTGGTCTTCTACCATGACATACCTAGTAAAAGAAAATCTATATCTTCTTGTATTTATAACCAAATGACATCATTTTAATTTTTCCTTGTTCCATATTACAGAATTATTAATCTGTAAAAATTTTAGATCTTATTCCCTTAAAGTTTGTTCTCAGAAAAATCAACATTCAACTCAACATTCAACTGAGTGGCCTTGCCTTTATAGTTTATATAAAATAGTCAACATCACTTGTTATGCTACTTTTAATTTTCTAAAAATAGACTTCATAGGGTGAAACTCATAAAATTTCTTGAATGTATATCTCTCTAGACTAAGCACAATAAATTTAACAAATACTAAATAATCTGTCCTAGGTTTCATTATGAAAGATTGAGTGAGGTTCGTTAAAACATTTGTAACTTTCACTAGACATGTCCTTTTCAAGTCTAATTGTAAATGAAACCTAACATTGGTGTGGTTCTCACCCTAAATTATCAAAAAATTATATAGCATATTTGATTTAACACACAATTTACAAAATTAGGTAAGAGTTTCGGCGGACAGGGTGATAGTACCTTAGAGATGAGAAGATAACTTTTTATACATAACAAAGGAGACATGAAGAAGTTTTTCTAATTTTTATCACAAGAGAAAGGAGGTTAGAAAAATTAGCTAAACATGAGGTGGCAAGTTGCAAAGCTGCATGTCATGAGTTAATATTTTTGTCCGATCAAAATTTGAGATTCAAAATCATCAATTTCATCCCTAATTAACATGGATTTATTATTATTAAATATAAATTAGTATAATATAATACATATAATTTATTAACCTATTTTATATATACTTATTATCATTTTACATATATATTTTTCATATGCCACTTGGTGATATTTGATTGGTCCATTAGACTTAATTCAAATGTTAACAAATAACATGCATAGTTAACCATATGAATATATAATTCAGAATAATATGATTATTATTCATATTTTGGTGCTTTAATTAAATTTAATAAATTATTATTGTATCAATACATGGCATTACAAATTACTACACATATATTGAATTGATTATACTCAATCCCATATGGATTAAATCATGGATATTACAATGCAGCATCAGTGAATCTTCCTCTTGCCCTCATATTTCTCAATTATAAGTCAATTGCTTTCCGTGTCGTGGCTCGACGGGTCGCATACACTTTTAGACTTTGAGTACCTCGCTAAAGTAGCAACACTAACCCATTAACTTGAAATATAATTAAGAGTTTATGGGCAATCTTTGAACTAGTTCAGTTGATACAATGCTCAAGAACAATGCCTTGAGTGACCGGAACAATATATGATAATCAAAGAAACGATATCAAATGAATTTTCAAAGCAGCGGAATATCAACCTCAAGATTACAATGAACCAAGCAATCAATATCATAAATAGATGAATTTAATAGCAAGATAGCCAACCTTGTAATTAATGGCGGAAGTTCTTGAAGAACGGGTTGCAGAAATTCCCTCACAGCAAAAGCAATTAAGCCAAAATATTCATAGATTCAAAGATGTCTAAAATAATAATGAGTAGCAGCATTTATAGGCCCTAGAAATAGAATTTGGGCTGAAAGAAAATAGCCTAACTTAGCCCACAAGTAACATAACTAATTTGGTAAAATAACAAGTAAATTCCAAACGTTCTTCATTATCTTCAATTTCCTTATGCCTGAGATCCACACCATTATCTTGATCATCTAACTTTGCTAGTACATTCTTTTGTCACCGGCTGCAAATATAGGCATTTCCTGGTTCATATCATTCCCCTCCTCTTCAAAAGGATTCGTCATCAAATCTGCATTTTCAATAAGAAGAATATATCCAGGTTCATATCATTTTCCTCCTCTTCAAAAGGAATCGTCCTCGAATCTACATTCACAATAAGGAGAATATAACCTATCACATATCTGAATTTATTAAATAATTTGAGACACGCATAATGGAGATATTGATACTTCCCTTTCATGTGTGAGATGAGACGATGTATTTCTATCTGAACTTAATAATGTCTCATTTATACCATCATATTAAGATCCTGCAAGTGTAGAGAAAGAACAACATAAGTAATATAAAGAGTAATGTGACTCCCATACTTACCTGGATGAAATATCTTATGCCCATGAGATGATGGTATTTTAAGAAACAAATTGCGAAACTTCGGGGACCTTCCTTTGCGTATAAGGATCCTGACAAATAAAGTGTGCAATACATTCCAAAGAACTAGCAATTTTATATGGAGGTTATCAAGTGGTTCCAAGATAAAAATGTCAGTTCCCATGAAATAAAATGAATCCTTAATATTTGATAGTGATATATTGTAAAAAGATTCATAACCAAGCAAATAACCCGGCTCATGAAATGAATAATGCAAGTCCCTGCAACTAATCAAAGCATCACCAAAATGATCATGCAAATCATTGTTATAAATCAAAATATCTCCAAAGAAATTTATCTCAAATCTTGAAATCATAATCAACCAATCAAAAGTATTCAGGACTAGAAAATATTCATTCCAAACTTTCAACATATAGCTCAAATAAAGCGCTTCAGCACTCAATGAAGAACAACGTGGAATAGAAAATTCAGATCTAATGTTTGCATGCCATTCAATTCTTCTCTCAATTAAAATTTCAAGTACATCCAGCAAATATAAACTTTGAAAAGTAAGAACTGTTCTTTTCAAACTAGTTGTCGGAAACTCAATACCTCTTTCAAATCCTTGCAAGAGAGAATTTATAACTTTATGTACTCCACTCAAATGATCATGTAAATGATTACTATAAATCAAAATACCTCCTAAGAAAATAATCACAGATCTTTGATGGAAAACATACAAAAGTCCAATTGATGCAAAATTCTTATTTGTGATGTAAAAATCATATGACAAGCTGCAATAATTATCTGAAGAAATGCTCTTAGTAAGACACAAGGATTGGTTCAAGGAAATGAATAAGATTATACCCTTCTCGAAAAATCTAAAAATCAAAATAAGCCAATCAAAGATGCTCAATATTAGCAAATATTCATTCCAGAAATTCAATGTAAAGCATAAATAAAATGAACCAGCACCCAACAAGTATGAAAATGAAAGAGACGAATGGCATTGAACATCTCTCTCAACTAAACCATGCAAACTAGTCACATCAAACAAATATAAAGTTTCAAAGCAAGGAGATGGACCTTTCAAACATCCGGTCATACACTCACTACAACCTCTTTTAGATCCTTGGATGATAGGAATTATAACTTCATGTATTCCACTCCTACATATCTGCAAGGAAAAATTAGAATCAAAAGACAAAAGATGGTTAGTGTTAGGAGAAAAATCACTGAACTATCTTTCTTTTGCCTCAACACTCAAGTTTTTTTGCTCATATCTCTCTGGAGGTGGCCTTTCTAAATACTCAAGATCTAATCTTCTCTCATTCTAACAACTCTCATAATACTCAGCATCTAAATGTTGCATCTCAATGTTTTCAGAAGGTGGTCTTTCTAAGCACTCAAAAGTTGTGTAGCTATCATTTTCATCACTCAAATTGTGACACTCATATTTTTCATCTTTGTCTTTCTCACAACTCTCAGAATTGTTTGGTGTTGCTGTACAATCAGCTTCCTCTTTCTTCAAGTGATATTGTGCAGCCAAGTTTTTCCTCTCATTGTTGTAGGCTGCTACATGCTCTTTAAAGTTGCACTTGCTCTTCGTATGTTTCTTGAGGTGGCAATGGTGCTAAAGTGTATTTTCTCCCATCTTTGCGACATTTATAATGGTTGATAACACCGTCATGTGTCACACATCGATCATATTGTCATGGTTGCCCCAAAAGGATATGACAAGCATGCATTGATACAACATCACATAATACTTCATCAGTAAATCTTCCAATTTTAAATGACACGAGCACATGTTTAGTCACTTTAACTTCTCCTCCATCGTTTATCCACTGAAGTTTGTATGATTTTGGGTGCTTTAAGGTTGGTAGTCCCAACTTCTCCACCATGTAATGGCTAGCAAGATTGAGACCGCTTTCACTATCAATAATCAGTCCACAAGTTCTGTCCAAAACACAACAATGCACATAGAAAATATTTTCTCGTTGATGTGTTCTTCCTCCAATCTGAACTTGTCTATGCCTTCTCCAATTTATAACAGAGGATTCAACATCTTTCTCTTTCATCTCTTCATGTTTATCATGATCAGGAGCGCGCTGTCTTTGGGAATCTATTTTTTGATTTGTTTGTATAACTTGTTGTAATTGTGTATTTTGAACATCTACCTGATCATGAAGTTTAGTAATCATATGTTCAAGATGTTGAAAATGTTGTGCCATGACTTCCATCATTCTTCTCTGATCAATTGCTTCTTTTCTAGGATTATGTTCTTGGTCCTTTCCTGTTGACATTGTGACAAATTTCTATAGCAAAGGTTAATGATAAAAGCAATCTCAATACCTCACGTGGTGACATTCGTATTTTACCTCAACTCTATTTGGCTTTTTCCTGAATTGTACTCACCACTCAGTCTTTTTTTCTCTCTTGAACCCTCCAACAAGTTCTAAGAGAACTAATACAAGTCAACACAAGGTAATGAGCAATTAAATCAATCTATTTATCAATAGGATTGCAAGATCATAAGAAATCTTGAAATTGAAGTTAGAATAGAGATTTGAAAAAAAAGGTTGCCAAATAAGGATAGATATGTAATGAAATCAAAGATCACTGATTAATTGGATTAAATCATTCAAAATCTCTTAAATTTCTTGTGCACCTTTCTCTCTAGAAATAAGTTTTCTCTTTTCTTCTCCTTTAGAATATTTCCTTTCAGTTTTTGTTCTCTCTCCAGAAATAAACTTTCCTTTTCTTTTCTTTCTTTTGAATCCTTTTTTTTAAGTTTTTTTTCAGATTTTTCCTCTATTCTTCTCTTTCCTCCTTTATTGCACTTTCCTTTTTCAGTCTTTTTTCTATTTTCAAATTTTTTTTTTAGTTTTATTTTTTGAAACTGCAGCAAACCTGAGAATAAATAAGGATGATGGCTAGGGTTTCAATAACAAATAAGCAGATTTTTTGTGATTTTCTTTTTTTTTCAAAACTACAGCGGATTTAAAGAATAGATGACAGCTAGGGTTTGAAGAACAATGAAAGCAAATAAGGAAGGCGGCCAGGATTTGAAGAACAAACCAACCAGATTTTTTTTTGTGTCATTTTTTTCAGAAACTGAAATAGGGGATAATTGAATAATGAAAGATAACTAGAAAACCAAATCGAAAACGCAGCTTTGATACCAACTGATACGATGCTAAAGAACAATGCCTTGAGTGATCAGAATAATATATGATAATCAAAGAAACGAGATCAAACGAATTTTCAAGCAGCGGAATATCAACCTCAAGATTACAATGAACCAAGCAATCGATATTATAAATAGTTGAATTTAATAACAAGATAGCGAACCTTGTAATTAATAGCGGAAGTTCTCGAAGAACGGGTTGCAGGAGTTCCCTCACAGCAAAAGCAATTAAGTCAAAATATTCATAGATTCAAAGATGTCTAAAATAACAATGAGTAGCAGTATTTATAGGCCCTAGAAATAGAATTTGGATTGAAAGAAAATAGCCTATCTTAGCCCACAAGTAACCTAACTAATTTAGTAAAATAACAAACTCAATTTCCTCTTATAAATCTCAGCAGAATTTCTATGTATAATTAATTTCGAAAATTCCAAATAAATATGAATAAACCATGATTTATTTGGCCCAAGTTATGTTGACTCTTCATGCAGCACAATTCGTAACACGTTGAGAAGTTGGATCTGATCTAATTCGATCTTGTAATGGATCAATTGTAAATTCCAAACATTCTTCATTATCTTCAATTTCATTATGCTTGAGATCCACACCATTATCTTGATCATCTAACTTTGCTAGTACATTCTTCTGTCACCGGCTGCAAATATAGGCATTTCCTGGTTCATATCATCAGTCCTTATAGACTCACACTCTGATGAACATTATAAATTAATCGTTAAGTCTTAAGGTTGACTTAGCATACTAGGTATATAACCAAGTCTACAATGGAGACTCCCACTGAAAGAGTGGATGTCATAAACTCATAATATTGCACAGACTAGATTCTAGACGTTTACCCATGACGTTTGACTTGAGTCCTCCCACTAGTCACCCAAAAATTTGGTGCCATGAGGTCTCACATCTAGCTTCCCTTATCAAGCTACATGTCTTTCCATTCTAAACACATCAGGGCAATCTTAGATCATCTATCTAGATCTAATCATTTCATCTTCACTCGCTACACACTAAGCATCGAGACGATTATCCATGTGATTGACAATCTCATGCTTGATTGACATACTCTACATGCATTATCAAAACCATTAACTAACTCCAGAATAAAATTAACATATTTTTATTCAAAGAATATTTAGAATACATCCTCACATAAGTCTTGCGAACATTAATGTGTCAGTCGAACATGGTCTAATAAGTATCTCATATTTATATGTATTCATCAACCTTATCTTCTTCACATTGTCAATACATACTAAATATCAATGTGTTTTTCCATACAATGGTCCTTCATTTTGTCAAGCAATAGTGATATACTTATTACAACAAAGGACATACTTGACCATTGTCAATATAGGAGTAAAAGAATTTACTTAACCAGAGGGCTTCATACCATTATTGAGTATAAGACAAACTCAATTTTCATAGTTCACGACTTCAGATAGTTTTGCTTCAGCGAAACTTTGTAACAAATGTCATTCTATAACATGAAGACATAATTGGAGATACTTTTTTTTGCTTGTTAATAACACCATCTTAATTGGCGTCTATTTATTAAGCAAGTCTATAAATCAAACCTCCATCAAAATGCAAAACAAGAGTCCACTACAAGAAATTTATCGATTGGTGACATAAGCATGTCGGCGCTAAGGCGACGCTAACGCGTGACTAAAAGATATTAGCGTCTAAAATGATGTCACATGGTGGAGATGCTGGCTTTTGGTAGCTATTAGCATTGCAACGACGCCGATGACAAATGTGACGCTACTTGCACCATAGTGTGACGCTATTGTGACATTAATATGATGTGAAATGTGTCCTTGTGAGGAGTTCAAAGGCGTCGCTAATCCGACGCTAAGTTGGCGCTGAAACGTGTGACACTAATTAGATGTTAAGGTGGTGCTAAACTTCTGCTAAATGTGACGCAAATGCTAATGTGATGCTAACATGATGCCATTTTTCGTCTCAAATGTGATGCTAATGTGACACCAATGTTGGAGACACTAAAGTGGCTCTAAAGTGACGTCACTTGCGATATATTTCTAATAGCATCTATTCTCCTTGCATCTCTAATGAGACGTTAAATACTAATAATTTTGCCCCATTCCAGCCGTTTTGTTCCCTTCCCAAACCATACAAATTATAGAATGCATTCTTCACATTGATAAAAATAATAATAAAGCAAAACACTAATAACCATCACAAAAGCACTAATAACCATCACAAAAGTACTAATAAGATAATAAAATGACATCATACATCATAAACAAAATCATATGAAAGATATATCATAACAAATGAACATGTGATGATACTTACCAGAACTCTACGAGTACTACATGTGAAAGTCTACAGTACTACCTTATTTTTCCTCCTGTAATAAAGTTTCATATTTTATAAAATAAGTATAAGATAAAAGTTTGATTATTCCATTTTGTATCGACATTACCATGCGTCTTCGATGCCGATGCTCGTCAAATCGAATGGAGTCACATGTGTGGATGTGCACCTTGGGCTTATGTTAACTTTTGCCTTTGCAGACTTTCTTTGCCAATCTTCATCCATTATGTATCAATATCAAATACTTAGCCTTTGTAAAATTATAAATTTAATAAGAACAATTCAAATATAAACTTACAACCAAACTGGGCGCCTAATATATCCTGCTTCAAATTGAGGCCAGTGGATGTAACGACTTTGCGAAACTTATATAGCCAATTTTTGAGGTGTTTCGCAGTCACCTCCTCAAATGCTCTTCGGATCGTCCCTAAATTTAAATTTGGATGAAACTGATTTGCTTCCTAAAGAATATTATACATGTTAGTAATTTTATGCAAAAAAATAAAATAATATAAAATAAAATATCTAATGCAAAAAGTACATACAGTAAACATCGATGTCATCCCTCACTTGAATTGGAACATCTTTCTACGATCTTGCCCCTTCCACAAGATAGAAGCAATATGAAAGTGGTCCTACAGTTTACGAAAATGAATTAATTTTGTGTTTATAAACAAAACTATAAAATGAGTATGAAAAAACTTATTTAACTTACGGTCGGGCAATGTTGTTCACGGTGACCCCATTATCCTAGAATCCCTCTTCTTCTACCGCAAAGGAATCATCATCCACTGCAGTTGTAGTAGGCTGAGAGGGTCCAACATGATCGACGAACCCTGCTAATAGAAGAAAACATTAGTGTAATACAAAATTAAACTAATGATAGTTCATATATCAATGGTAAAGTTCACACCCCGAGCAATATCTAGTGCTGCCTCATCCATGGTATTCCGCTCGTTAGAATATGTCGATCAAACTGCGTGTCCCATGGGTGATGTCACAACCGACAATCATTAAAGTAAGAAAGGATTAATATAATTACATGACAATTATAAATGAAATACTAATAAATATATCACCTAGCATAATATGTCAGTAGTTGTCACGTGGTCATATGTAATGGATGCTAGAATGTGCAGAAGCGTCCATCGATCTCGGTGGAGGCGTAGCAAGTGTCACCATAAAAAAAGTAGTTACGATGATCATTATACATTCCAAGCTTAATTAATAACAATATAGCTAATTTGTTCATTTATTTTTCAAGTCACGATGTTCATTTATTTGGAGGCATGCATAAGAAGTAATACAAATTTTTTTATTTTATTTATTTTTGAAGTCACGATGTTCATCTAGTTAGAAGCATAATTAAGAACAATATAATTTGTTTGTTCACGCTAATCTAGTTGGAAGCATAATCAAGAACAATATAGTTGGAAACATAATTAAGAAAAATATAATTGTAAACATAATTAAGAACAATATAATTCAAATAGCACTATTCAATTTGTTATGCTAATCTAGTTGGAAGCATAATCAAGAACCATATATTTGGAAACATAATTAAGAAAAATATAATTGCAAATATAATTAAGAACAATATAATTGCAAATATAATTAAGAACAATATAATTAAAATAGTACTGTTCAATTTGTTATGCTAATCAAGAACAATATATTTGGAAAAATAATTAAAAGAATAATATAATTGCAAATATAATTAAGAACAATATAATTCAAATAGTACTATTCAATTTGTTATGCTAATCTAGTTGGAAGCATAATTAAGAACAATATAGTTGAAAACACAATATAATTGCAAATATAATTAAGAACAATATAATTCAAATAGTAACATAAAAGGACTTACTACATGACGGTGACGTCTGGAGGTGGCATCGAAGCAGGACGGGGAGCGCAGTAGAGGATGTTTGAGGGCAATGGAGACGTCCGGCGATGGTGTGGGAGAAGGGTGGTGGAGGGCAGCGGAGGACGGAGGCGATGTCCGATGGTCGCGTTGGAGGAGGGCGCGCTCGGAAAGGGCAGAGGGCAACGTCCGGCAGGGGGAGGGTGGGGTCCGATAGGGCGGAGGAGGGTGGAGGAAGGCGGAGGTGGCATCGGAGCAAGGCGGAGGAGGCAGAGGTGGCGTTGAAGCAAGGCGGCAAGGGCGTCAATGGTGTCGGAGGAGGGCAGAGGAGCAGGGCGGCGGGGTCGGAGGAGGGCAGAGGAGCAGGGCGGCGGGGTCGGAGGAGGGCAGGGGAGGAGCAGGCCGACGGGGTCGGATGAGGAATGTGGAGGAGGGCGACGGGAACGGAGGAGGGTGACGGAGTCGGAGGAGGCCGAAGCGGAGCCGATGGGATCAGAGGAGGGCGACGAGGTCGAAGGAGGCTGGCGCGCCAGGAAGAGATCAAGGGGGTCGCAGGAGGGCAGTGGAGGAGGAGGAGAAGGGCGGCATCCCAGAGAAAGGCACCGGAGTAGGGCGATGGGGTCGGAGGAGGGCAGCGGAGGACGAGGCCGATGGTGCAGTCACATGGTCACAATATCATCGGTCGTGGCAGAGCCGTCGATCGTGAAGTAGTAAACAGTAAGAAACTAGGATGAACTTTGGGATTTAGGTAACTTTTTAGCATCGCAAAGCAGTGCGATGCTAATTACATGCTAAACCGGTGCCGACTAATAAATTAAAAGATCACCTTATTGGCGACGCTAAGTTGACACTGAAGTGACTCTACATTGGTGTCGCGGAAGGGTCGTCATTATGTCGATTCTACCGTGACGCTATGCTGGTTTTTTTTATAAACTTATATTCAAATAGGCTTATAGTATAAGTTCATATTATATTATAAGATTATTAAGTCTATATTCAAATAAGTTTTATTATATTATAAGTTTATATTATATATATGTATATGTATATACATATAATGTATGTATGTTAGGTCTATATATATAAACTATAAGTGTATATTCATATGTAGTTCGTACATACATATACATATATATATATATTTAAACCTATAAGTATATGTATATATGTATATATATATAATGTATGTATGTTTGTATGTATGTATGTATGTATCTATTTAAACTATAAGGGTATATTCATATGTAGCTTATACACACACACAAATATATATATATATATATATATATATATATATTATAAGTCTATATGTATATGTACATATGTATACATATATATATCTATATGAATGTATGTAGTTAGCGATGCAACATAAGAATCAAACAAAGGAAGTCCAACTAGCGACGCAACACGGTGCTGCTAGTTCGGCGCCATGTTTGGCCAAAATTTGTAGTGACTAATTTGCGTCGACTCGGCATCGCAATGCCAAGATGCCAAAGTAACGTCGGCTCATCGCGGTGCTAAATCAACGCAGTTGTGGTTCTAAATTAGCGATGACACCATTTGCATCGCTAATGTGGCACTATATTGCAAAATCATGTAACACAATATCGTAAATTCATGTCACTTAGTTCAACCCTCATAATTTCATGATTAAGAATATATAAAAGAAATCATTAATACATATATGTAACATATTGTAACGCCCCCAAATCGATCAATGCCACGTGGCGAGGATCTCTCTGAAGGTGCTACGAAAACACTATAACTTTGACTAAAGAATTGACTAAAACTCCATAAAAGCGATGACAAATCAGCAATAAGAATAAAGGGGGAAACATCGGATATCAAATAGAGGAAGTCTCAAAATACTACAAAGTCTCCATAATAGGAATCATATATGGATTACATTAAAGTTCATAATGCGGAAAATATAGAAAAGATCAATCTGCTTGGAGTACAGAGGAGAATGTGCTTTACAAAGTCCTTTACATTAGTGTAATACAAAGTCCTCTATCAGTTCATGTGCTTTATCATCGCTCAAACTGGTCGCGGCACACGATCTCAACACCATCATTGACCTGGCCTTGTGGAAATCAACACAGGGGAGGAGGTCCTCCCATAAGCTATATAGCCTAGTGGGGATCCATAAAGTACTCAATGCATAACAATAAATAGCAATAGTCAGAATCAGTAATCATTGATAACAAGATCAAGTAATGAGCATAAGATCATTCGATTTTAGATATCAATGGATAAAAAATGATAGAGATCATGAATCATATAATCATGAGGAGTCGCAGTAATCATGCTGGATTAATAATCATACTTCACTTATCATTATCATACTCATGTCATTTGTATCATACTCTTATGCTTGTACTTCTTTCTTAGCATTACATGACTTTGGGTGCCTTTAGGTGCCTTTGGGTGCCTTTAACTTGTGGGGGTTTTACGCCGAGCAACCAATACAGCCTTGTGCAGCCAATGGGTGATCAAGCCATGGTTAAGGGAGTGACCCTTCACAATAAGCACTTAGCATAAGATGGCCACCCTCCATTTATCTTTTTACTTTTCTTGCTTTAATCTCTTTATCAATTCATAACTCTTTCATTCGATAAGGTGATTGGATCAATGGACAATTCAGTAACAAAACAATTGATGTGGTCACACAACCATTCAATCAGTAGGGAAATGCATAACACAATCATAGAATGAATCTTAGTCAATCAGTAATTAAAAAATGAATTCTGGATAAGGATCGGTCGATCGTTTCTCTCTGGCCGGTGGACCGATTTTCGGGCACCGGTCGATAGATATCTCTAGATCGGTCAACTGATTGGCCTTGATGCAATATAATGATTCTCGTCTGTAAGTCCTGAGCACCAATGGACCAATATCTCTAGATCGGTCGACCGATAATACTTAGTGTAAAAAGAAGAAGAAGCTTCTGTCGGAAGGAATGATCGGTCGACCGATTTCTACCGATCGGTCGACCGATTCTCATATCACCGGTCGACTGATATCCTGGATCGGTCGATCGATCGTGGTGAAAACCGAATCGAACAGAATGCGATTTTTAGTGATTTTCAATCCAGAAATGAAATCAATGCATACAAACAATAATCTAAGCATGGAGGGCTAATATAGAACACATTTAGGGTCATCAGGAATCATAAAATAAGAATCAAACACAAGAACACAATCAATCATCCATTTTCCACATCCTTCCATCAATCAAGAACACATTCCAAGATAAGAACCCTAATTCTATACTATTGCTAATTAAGTTATGCAGGGGATTTCGGATTCACCCACCTCTTCCTTGGATTGCTCCTTGCATGAACCCCTCTTGATCAACAGTAATCACCCTCCCCTTTGTAGTTCTCCTCCTATGAAGCATTCAAATGGGGGAAAGAAGTGAGGGATTGACATAAGAATCAAGGGATGTAGAAATGAAGATGAACCTTGAAGACAACCTTGCTGGAGCACCTTTTCCCTTGCTGGATTAGAATGTGCTTGGGGAGGAAGAGAGAGAGGTGAGGGAGAGGTTATGAGTGGATAAGATGAGCTTTCGGGTATTAATGCCTTTTATAGGTTAGGTCTTTGGGTGTTGGGATTTTACAACTTGGTTTTTATTTACTTCTTCTTCTTCTTCTTCTTCTTATTATTATTATTATTAACCGGGTATTACACATATGGTATAAGGATCACATATGTAGGTAATACATATAATGTAGCTAACATATAGTGTACGAATATAGACATACCTAACACATATAATATAGGAATACATATATATGTAGGTAACATATATATATATATATCCACAAGGCGCGTACATAGCGTCTAACTTGCTAGCGTCGCTAATGTGACGCTAATATGCACTATTGGAACACTATCACTGTTATTGCATCTATACGGCGGCGTAAATCATGTCACTTAATTCAATCCTAATAATTCCATTATTAAGAATATAAAAATAATTTGTCTATAATAAATATATCTAACATATGGTATAGGAATACATATAATGTATCATATAGTATACGAATATATACGTCGCTAACACATAATATAGGTAACATATAATATAGGAATACATATGTGAATAACATATATATATTTAATTACGAATATTTAATATGTACGGCGTCGAAGTAGTGTTGGATAGGGTGACGCTAAGTAGCGTTGCGCCTCGTCGGCGCCAAAACAGCGTAAGTGCCAGTGCCCCTATCGACACCGTGGTTATCGTCAATTTAGCTTCGCACATGAAGCGACACTAATTTAGCGTTGGCATTTTTCAACGCTAATAAAACGTTACGATATGTCGTGCATTTTTCCTTTATCGTGCCTAATAATAGCGGCGAACTAGAATCTCTATAGCGCCACATATAGCATCGACTTTTTTGTAATGCTAATGAAACGCTAATGTGATGCTAATGGGATATAGTTAGCATCGTTTCACGAGGATGAGGGATGTGGAGGAGGCCAATAGGGACAGAGGAGGCCGAGGGGACGGAGGAGGGCAACGTTGGAGGAGGGCGACAGGGATGGAGGAGGGCGACGGGGTCGGAGGAGTGCATCGGAGAAGGGCGACGGGGTCGGATGAGGGAAGCGGAGGAGGGCGACGGGATCAGAGGAGGGCGACGAGGTCAGAAGACGCCGATGCGGCAGGAGGAGGCCGAGGGGGTTGTAGGAGGACAGAGGAGGAGGAGGCCGACGATGTCGTAAGAGGACGTCAGTCACATGGTCGCACTATCATCGGTCATCGGCAGAGTCGTCGATCGCGAAGCAGTAAATAGTAAGAAACGGGGATGAACTTAGGGATTTAGGTAACTTTTTAGCGTCGCAATGCAGTGCGGCGCTAATTACACGCTAAAGCAGCGTCGACTAATAAATTAAAAGATCACATTTTTGGCGATGCTAAGTTGACGCTAAAGTGACTCTACATTGGTGTCGCGGAAGGGTTGTCACTATGTCGATGCTACCGTGACACTATGCTGATTTTTTTAATAAACTTGTATTCAAATAGGTTTATAGTATAAGTTCATATATATTATAAGTTTATATTCAAATAAGTTTTACTATATTATAAGTTTATATTATATATATGTATATGTATATATATATATATATAATGTATGTATGTATATATGTATGTATGTCTCTATTTAAACTAAGGGTATATTCGTATGTAGCTTATATACACACACATAAAGATATATATATATATATATATACATATATACGGCACTAATATGACGCTATTGGAACACGATGTCACCGTTATTGCGTCTATACAGCGGCGTTAAATCATGTCACCTAATTCAATCCTAATAATTCCTTTATTAAGAATATAAAAATAATTTGTCTACAATACATATATGTAACATATGGTATAAGAATACATATGTAGGTAATACAAATAATGTATCTAACATATTGTATACGAATATATACATAGCTAACACATAATATAGGTAACATATAATATAGGAATACATATGTGAATAACATATATATTTAATTAGGAATATTTAATATGTACGGCGTCTAAGTAGCGTTGGATAGGGTGACGCTAATCAGTGTTGCGCCTCGTCGACGCCAAAATAGCGTAAGCTGCCAGTGCCCTATCGACATTGTGGTTAGCGTCGATTTAGCGTCGCACATGAAGTGACACTAATTTAGCGTTGGCATTTGTCAATGCTAATAGAATGTTACGATATGCCACGCATTTTTCCTTTGTCGTGCCTAATAATAGCAGCGAACTAGAATCTCTACAGCGCCACATGTAGCGTCGACTTTTTGTAATGCTAATGAAACGCTAATGTGATGCTAATGGGAAGTAGTTAGTGTCGTTTCACGAGGACTCACTGTCGTCGCTATAGTTAGGGGTGTTCAGTAGGTTAGGTCGACCCGAGAACCCGATGACCCAATCCAACTCAATCCATGGGTCGGGTCGGGTACTGGTTGGATTTTTCAACCCGAGTCGACCCGACCCGACCAAATTTTAAAAATTAAATACTTGATTTAAAAATTTAAAAAATTGAAATAAAAAATTGAGTACAAAATAAAATTAAATGGTTTAAAAATTTATTTTAAGCTTTAAAATAAATACTAAATAATATTTTTATATTATATATATATATATATATAAATAATAAGAAAAAATTTAAAAAGTTCAGGTCGGGTCGGGTCAAATTTGGCTCCTCAAAGCCCATTGACTCGACCTGACCAAATTTGGTCGGGTTTTGTTCATCAACTCGACCCGTGAACACTCATAACTATAGTGATGCTTTTGGCATCAATTTCGTGCCACCAACTCCTGCGACACTGAGATGCATCGCTATTCGTTAGTTTTTTTTGTAGTGGTCAACAATGCTCATAAGGTATCTCATTATTGTCTTAATTGACATTCAATATAAACGCCCTGTATAAATATGTAAACACTTCGTAATGATACAAAAAACAAATATAAGAATGCTCAACTAATTTTACATATTTGATCATTGACCATATTTAAAAAAGGACATTTCCTTTTATTACTTAAAAAGTATTAAGAAACAGTGCATATTTTTTACATATTATATTTTTTTCCTTTTACTTAAAAAAGGACATTTCCTTTTAATACTTATAAAATATTAAAAACGCCATGGGCCGGAGCAGACGCTGAAGCTACATTGCCGAACGGTACTGTAATATTTTAAAATAAATGTTAAATGTTTTTAATATTAGAATAAAAAAGAGAAAAAAAAATGTGATATTGGATCCGGTTGAAATTCTATATTGACTTTAACGTAAGTTGATTGGATTGAGTTTAGTTTAAGGTCAAGTGGGATCCAAATGTATCCGCCGACACTCCAAACTGGTTCAGCTTGGTTGCCATGTTGCGAGAGGACAAAGGAGGGAGGGCCATAACAATTTTCGCTCCATGTTGCAGAAGGAAACAAAATGGGGAAGGGCAATTAATGCTTTAACTTCCAATTGTGGGGGGGTAGGGACTGGAGGCATTTAAGCCACAAAAATATAAATGATGAAATATTTTATATATATATATATATATATATATATATATATATATATATACTGAATAATTCATACTATCATTAGAAACTACAATAAAAATAATGATGTTTAATTTACAAAATATGATTATTATTTTATCAAATTTATCTAGGTAAATTTGCATGTTAAATAACGTTTAATAATGATACAATTAGCCTATAAAAAATATGTTACAAACAATAACATAAAACTTCAATAAATCACATAGTTATACATCTAAAAGATCAAATATAAAATAATAAAACATTTTTCCTGGAAGATATGAAGTTAAATTAATGGCATATCTTTATTATAAATGAAATTAAATTTTTTTTATTATCTTTAATTGAACAAAATAAATTGTAAAACTTAATAAAAGATGAAACATGATATTAAGCACCATGTAAATATGCTAAAAAACTCGATCTGTCAAAAGAGATGATTATTAGAAAATAATAATGTTTAGTAATAATATATACCTCAATATTTTTTTAAAAAAATGACTAATGCAGATCATGCGCAATTACATTTTTTAAAAATAAGAATTCTTATCATAAACTGTGTGTTTTGGTACCCCATTATGGATGAGCTTTGGTCACATATGATAAAAAATAATTTAATTATATGCCAAAGCCTAATAAATAAAGGGTAAAAAAGAATATGAACTTTTTAAATATAAGAAATGAAAAAAGGATTACGGAATATATAAAGAAAAAATATGGCACAAATATTAAACATAATTATCAATCATTTGGAGTACGATTAATGTTATATATCACTAAGATTTTAAAAGAAAATGTTTGCTGGCACCAAGGTTCCAGCCTCCAATTAATGATATGAACAATAATAGACAACATTAAAAAATCACATAATTATATAATTATCTTATGAAAAAAATATTATGAACAATAACATCAATCTCAATAAATCACATAATTATATATCTAATAGAATCATATATAAAATAATAAAATATGTTACCTTACTAGATTATATGAAGTTAAATTAACGGCATATCAATTTTTATAGACAAATGAATTATTTTAATATTTTGCATAATATTTAAATTGAACAAAAATAGATTTAAAGGTACATAAAACTTAATAAAAGATGGAACATGATATTAAGAACTAGGTAAATATGCTAAAAACATGTTCTAACAAATGAGATAATTATGAGAAAATAATAATGTTATGAATGACATATACATCAATAATTTTCTAAAAATTTACCAATGTAGATTATGCAAAATTACATTTTTGAAATAAGAATTTTTATTATAAAACTATGTGTTTTTGTTCCCTAATATGGATGAGATATGGTCACATATGAAAAAAATAATGCAATTATATGCCAAAACCTAATAAATTAATGATAAAAAATAAAATGAATTTTGTAAATATAATAACTGAAAAGGTATTATAGAAGAAATAAAAAACTAAATATCAATCATTTGATATTGATTAATGTTAGATATCACTAAGATTTAAAAAATAATAATTCTTGCTTGCACCAAGATTCCAACATGTGATGGGTCCAGAACTCTTAGGCCCCGTTTGGCATTCGAATGACATCAGGATAAGTAGTTTATTCTAGTTGAATTGGCCAAACAGGTAAAGAATAGTGTTGTGGGGTCCACATATAATTATTCCAAAACTTGAAAAATGTTCCTAGGTTTTCTGTTCGTGGTGTCTGGAGGAACTTCTTGCTCTCGATGGATTACGATGCTTGGATTGAGGGATGGATTACAAATATTTTGTCCTGTGTTCCAAATTCTAGATCCAAATGGGCCCTTAAAGTGTTATCAAAAATAGAAAAAGTGTGGCCTTTTGATTCAATGCGAACAAACGGGAAAAAAAACTCAAATCTCAATGCTAGCATGGGTCGGTACATAATCTGCCTTTGTTGGGGTGGATACTGTGTCATTTAAACTACATGACAGTTAAAATAATGCACCTTTGACCATCATTGTGCAATAATTAAAATCCTTCATAATGAGATTCTTGCTCAAAGACAGAAGTTTATCGTGATATTTGTATTCACTGATAATATGATGCATGAAGTGGTATGACATGACCTAAATGTTGAAGAGCTATTCAAGATAATAAAATAAAACAATAGAAGTTAAGGTGCGAGTTGAAAAAAAAAAGAATTATGAAAGTTAATAAAATGAAATGTGAAGGAAGAAAAAAAAGTAAATTATTATGATAAAGTTTTTTGTCATATGAATTATTATATTCATAATGGCACTCATATATATTTTTAATTGTGTTAGTTATGTCTATTGATGAAAAAATATTAAGCTTTATTGCTATAAGTTTATGAATGAACTCATTGGCTTCTTATTTTATTTGAACAAACATACTAAGTAATTCTTAAAAGAATTTGTTCGTTGTACCAGATCCGATAGATGTCCAGGAATAGATGTGCTAATACTCATGACATGGCTATTTCCACATAAAAGATTTCATGATCTTTTTGGAACAAAGGAATTATGCCTTATTCAATTATATTTTGATGATACAAAGCTTGAATGATTAAAATTATATATTTAAATTGCCAAAAATAATAATAATTCAAAATCCATAGTTATACTATTGATCTTCAAGTTAATATTTGATATAATTTATTTGTATTCGGATTGACATGTGAAGATAAATTTTATAAATAATGTTGATAGATTTCCAAAGGATAAAAAATTATCTCATTCCAATAATTGTGCAAAAAGTTGTGGCCAAAATAGGGCAGATTGGTCAAGGGAGCGCTTGAGCTTTTGCAATCAGCCTATCAACTAGTCCATGTGAACCTACAACTAGTATGAATGACTGGTCGATCGACCTATCAACTAACAATAATAGTGCCTCAATCGACCCATTCACCAATCGCGACCAATCAGTTGAGAAATCAAAATGGTCAAAATTTTAACAATCAAAATTTCCAATGGTTGATAAGAGTGGTCAACCAATCAAATGGAGTGGTTAAGGAAGTTCAAACCACCACTTGTTGAATGCACAATAATGGCTACTTTTGGATTAATATAGCCATATTCATTCAAGGAGTCTAAAAGAGCCACCAAAGTAATGCATTAGATATATCACTCTTGAAGATTAACAAAACCTTTGTGATGCAGAATAGATAAGATAGACTTGTTAGATATTATTGTTGTTTTATATTTTAGATTTTAGGTTATTTTTAGTTATTATTCTTATTTTTATGTTTCTAAATTTTAGAATATTTTATATTTGATTGTAAAATAAGTACAAATAGGCATAAACTCTTTTTCAGTCATCCAAAAATTAGGATTCATTTCTTGTCTCAAATATTTACTTGTAGCATATCATATTTCAATTGATTAATGTGAGTATTTGGTTCATCCCACACGCACCCATCATGGGCATCCTGCTTTTCTATGTTCTATGGATTTGTATGTAACTAATTTTAATTAATATCCAATTATCCTATGAAACCTATATATGTGCTTTTCTTTCTCATTGGATTCCAAACCTCGATGGATTTCGAGTTTATCAAGCTATTAATGGTTCTTTGAACTGTCACCTCTTTAGAAATTTGTCCAAAAATTATAATCTTCTCCATTTTATGATCCCCCACTGCCCCCATTGTGTCGTGTGGTATCAGAGCCATCAAAACGATTTACCTCTTTGTACCGGTGCTCATCTTCTCTTCCATCAGATATTCCTTTTATTATTTTTCTTTTCTTTCCTAATCGTATTGCACCCTTGATCTTTGTTTTTATTACTTTTTTTTTATCTCACATTGACCATATATTTTTCCTTTTTCTCTCCCATGATTTGTTAGTTATTATCTTATTTTTGTTTTGTTTTCTTTTAATTGTATTTAACTAACAAGATGAGGATAGATCCACCTTCAAAAAACACTAAATTCTTCCACCTCTCTACACTCATTCGACAAAAAAGGAACCTCATTACTTAATATGGGTATGGCCTAGGGTAAAGCCCCTGGCCCATATGGATTCACTATTGAATTTTGTAAACATAACTGGAGCATAGTCGACCCTAAGATTACTCAATATATCTCCCCCTTTCAGACAAATTCACTACCACCTGAGTGGAATTACACATCTCTGATATTCATTCTTAAAAAGCACAATCCCACCACTGTTTCTGACTACAGACCCATTTCCCTCTGCAATGTACCTTATAGAGTTATTTATAAAATCATTGCCAACAGAATTAAACAATCACTAATCCACATCATAGATCCAGCTCAATATGCCTATGTGGCTAACAAATCTATCCAGGATAATATTATGATTGCTCAGGAGATAGGTCATAGCATGAGATCTGGTAGGAGGAAAAACTTAATGATAAAAATTTATATGGAAAAAGCTTTTGACAGAATTCCTTGGCAAGCTATCCTTATTGCCCTTAAACTTATGAATTTTCCTCCCGGGTTATTAACTAGCCTGTAACATAAATGGTACCGCCTCACAACCTTTCCTAGTCTCTTGTGGTATCACGGAGACCCCATCTCTCCCTATCTTTTCATGATTCTCTCAAGTCTTCTCTACCCTCGTCCGCCAAGTAGAGCAGCTGGGCTCCTTAACTCCCTTCTCCATTAACCACTTTTCTACCAGTCATCTGCTTTTTGCATATGATATCCTAATCTTCGTAGTTGCAATTCTGAAGAACTGTAAAACCCTCAGGAACATATTTCAAACTTATTACCAACTCACAAATAAAAACATCAACACATCCAAATCTGAAACATACTTCCCACCAAAGTTTAATCATAATAGGAAACACAAAATACTTCAAGTCCTTGGCATGAATTCTGGATCTTTTACCTTCAATTATCTAGGAGTTCCCATATCTTATAAATACATCACTGTAAAGAATCAACAGGCTTTGATGCAAAAAATTCTCAGAAAGGCTTAATGGTTGGAAAGCCATATCTCTATCCCAAGCTGGTAAGATCACCCTAATTCGTTCGGTCATCCATTCGATCCCTATTTATCTAACATATCAAACAATCTCATTGATTCTATTGATGAACAAACCAGATTTTTCCTTTGGTCTCAAGATGGCAGGAAAAAAGGTTTACACCTTATAAATTGGGATACAATTAGAATACCCAAACCCTCTGGTGGACTTGGCATAAAAAACCTCCATCATGGCTAAGAAGATACTAGTGCCCTGAATGGGACTTAGGACCTCTAGGTTCAATTATGCCTGAATAAGTACGGGCCCCTTCACCCTTTGTCTTGCTCCAACTCTGAGGCAAGTGTAGCCTAGTCATGGAAAATCATCCTTAGATCCTTAGCCAAAATTAAAACTAGTTTTAGGAAGCTTATATGTAATTGAACATCCACTAATTGGTACTTTAATCAATGGCTCTTTAATATCCCCTTGGCTTGGAAACTGGCTTACATTGCAACCAACTTTAATCCACAACACATGATGGTATCTGATTTAATGTCCTTTGGTGTATGAAATCTTCAAACTCTGCATCTTCTTTTTGCTCCGGAGCTAATTGTTAATATTTTATCCATTTATTTGTCTGCATGTCCCTGTGATGATATCTGGATCTGGGAGCCTATAACCTTCATGGCATTCCTCATGCTAGGTCAGTATACAAATATATTGAAGGGCCAATTCAGAGCCATGGCACTGTCAAAGTTTGAGATGGAGGAGATTGTGGAGCGTCAAAGCCCCCAAGAGTCCTTAATTTCCTCCGAAAATTCCTTCATGGCAAACTGCCTACTAAATCCATGCTAAGCTCCTTTGATAACTCTATCTCCCCGCTCTCTCTATGGCAGAGAAGATGAAACCATTACTCATTTATTTTTCAATTGCCACTTGGCTTCTTCTACAACACCATATGTCATATACCTTCCTTCACTTCCAGTCCTGGGCCTCTGGTTCCTGGCTGGATGAAGGTGATCATCTCACTTCCCAATCGAAAACTAATCTTCTTTCCCTCATTGCTCTTACTTTGTGGAACATCTAAAAACATAGGAATGATTCTATTAGTGCTATCTGGGAGAGGATCCTGACGTAATTCAATAGCAATGATGTTTCCCATAGTTTTGAGGGACCACCCTCCCAAACGAGCCTACTTGGGCCACGACGGGAGCCTCCATCTTCCCCACTACTCATTCTGAACATCGATGGTTCCTTTACGGTTCCAGGGGAAGAGAGAGGTGCAGACTACATACTGCTTAATTCTCACGGCCATATGGTTTTTGTAGGGGCCAAACACAGACATTTTTTCTCTACTTTGGAGGCTAAGGCATGGGCATTAAAGCCGGACTTACTTCGGTGTCCGGAATGGAACCACAAATGCATTCAACTTCGATCAGAGACTACTGTTCTCATCGCAATTTTGAAGAACCATAGATATTGTCCCTGGCGAATCAAGACCCTCATCAATGACATCTTATTCTTAGTCAAGAACTTCACCATTTTTGTTCCTACTGGCTGTGTTTCATATGGGAATATCTCGAGAACTAATCGATTTGATAGAAAAGTTTGGATGAAAAGTGTAATGATGAGCATTTAAAAAGTTGATTTGATAGATAAATTCTATTGGGTGTTTGGTAAAAAAAATAGGAACTAAGAATATAATTTATTATTTTATGAGGTATAAAATTATAGTAAATAAGAATATGTTATAAAAATTGTAATATATGTAAATCGTTATATTATTAATATTATTTTTATTTATTTTGATTAAATCTTATAAATCTTATTAATATTATAATTTACGTACATCTTACGGTCCAAATATAATGTAATTTTTAAAAAAATAATTGAATAGTTTAATTAATAAAATATTTATTAATTATAATCTACCATTTGTTTATCTATGTCACAGAATTTCAATTTGATTTTTTCATCCTCCACTAAGCTACAAATAAAATGAAGACATATTTCAATGTGCTTTGTTCGTTCATGCATAACTGTATTCTTGGTCATTGCTATTGCTGATTTGTTATCAAAAATAAATTTGTTGCTTCATTTTGTGATTGATGGAGATCCAACAAAATTCTTCTTAACCATAATGTTTGACATGTATCAAACGTAGCAGCAATATACTCTCCTTCAAAAAATGAGAAGGTAATAGTTGCTTGCTTCTTTGAACACCATGAAATTGCTCCTGATCCAAAACTAAAAACACTTCCTGAAGTGCTCTTTCTAGCATCCAAAGATCCTTCCCAATCATTATTAGTAAAGCCAAGCAACCTGAAATTAGAAACTTTAAAATATCAAACACCAAAGTCCACCGTGCCAGCAATATAACCAAAATGCACTTTGCTACTCCAAAATGATGTTTTGTTGGAGAATGCATAAATATGGGTATAAGACTAATAGAAAATAAAATATTTGGTCTTGTGTGGGTCAAATAAATTAAGCCACAAATCAAACTTATAAATGTTCTTTCATCAACATGACCTATACCGTCATCAAGTTTGAGCTTTTCATTCACATTCATAAAAGTGGCATCAGCTTTGCAATTGAGCATATTGAACTTGTCTAATAAATCATGAGCATATTTCTTTTAAGAAATAAATATGCCATCAGCACCTTGCTTCACTTCTATACCAAGAAAATAGTTCAAAAGCCCCAAATATGTCATTTCAAAATTTACCATCATGCATGTTTTAAAATCAGCCACAAGTAATTAAGAAGACCCCATATATAAAATATCATCAACATATAGACAAAATATAATAAATTCAGTCCCTTTTTCTTTCAAGTAGAGTGTTGGTTCAATCTCACTTATGGGAAAATCATTATTAATAAAAAAATTAATCAATCTCACTATATCATGCACGAAGAGCTTGTCTTACGCCATACAAAGTCTTTTTCAATTTGTAGACTTTGTTTTCCTTGCCATTGATAACAAAGCTTTTTGATTGACTGACATAAACATCTTCATTCAAATCACCATTCAAAAAAGCTGATTTTATATCAAGTTTATAAACATGCCATTGCAATTGAGCAGCTAAGGCTAGAAATAATCTCACTGTTTCAAGACGAGCAACAGGAGAAAAATTTTCTTCAAAATCTATCCCTTGCTCTTGTGCATAGCCTTTTGCTGCAAGACATACTTTGTACTTCTGAATGCTTCCATCTGCAAGATATTTAGTTTTAAACACCCATTTCAAACCAATCAAATTTTGTTGTTAGACAAATCAACTAACTCCCGTGTATGATTTCACATCATTTCTTCTTTTATTGCATTGTGTCATTCTTCCTTTTTCATTGCTTCTTCCACGCATGTTGGATATGAGACAAATAAAGTAAATTGACAAGAATCCTATATTTCTTGCAAAGAACGAAATTTTCTTGGCACAGAATTAGGTGAATTTTTTGAGGAATTGTTTCCACCATTTGGATCACATTCATTTCTTGCTAGAATTGTTACAACAATATTATTTTCACCTTCTATAAGGAACTCAATTTGCAAATCAACCACATTTGTTCTATTTGTCCCTCCCATGTCCAATTACATCTTTTATCAAAGATAACATTTCTACTAATAATTATTTTGTTAGTAGAAGGATTGTATAATTGATAAGCTTTGGGTTGAACAAAATAGCTGATGCATGAATTTTCATACATATTTTACATGCATCATTTATTTATTTTTCGTAGTTTTTTCCATTACATGCATCTATTTTGTTTTATTTTCTTAATTTATTTTTAGTCCAAAGCTACCCACTTATATTTGATTTTATTCTTAGGATCATCATTTTGAAAGTGCAAAGCGATCGGATCAGAAAAGGACGCAAAACGGAGCACAAAGAGCACATATGATTAAATTCAAGCAGTACCCGATCCGTGCTGGCATCATACCTGGACTGGGTTGACGTTAAAAATCGAATCCGAATCAATTTCTACTTGAAAATAAAATATGAACAGAACCCGACCCGAACTGTATCCGACTCGGCCCGGGTTCTTCTCACAAACAAATCCGGCCGATTTTCTCTTACGAAATCTCTACTTCTTCGATTGATTTGTAGTGGCGCGCAGTAGAACTTCGTCTCTCATTTTTGGTGCAGCTAGGACTTCAAACTCCGAGATTGCATGCTCCTTGGCTTCATGGTACATCCATATTTATAGGGGTGGCGGCCTTCTAGGGTTCCGAGTTGAAATCATGATTTAAATCCAAGTTAAAGTCGACCGAAAAATCACGCGATCTGTCAGTTTGGCTGATTTGTACTAACCCGGGCCGGGTCTGCTCCAACTCAGGCCGGATTTGTACCTTCAAAATGATGATCCTGAAAATAAGAAATGAAATGCGAGCATGAACAAGAATCAGTGATCTAAGTATCCATAATTTTACTTGACAAGATACACTTTCCAAATTACCCAATACTAAGGTGATGGAATAGGTAAATTATGGCAAGAGAATTTCATAAGTGCATAGGGTGTCCTTGAATTTCACTTAAGTGCAATTAAGAAGAACATGCAATAAGGAAAAATCATGGTGAATGGTATTTTTTGTGATTTTTGAAATTTTTAAATTTTTATGGATTTTTCATAAGATGAAAAAGATAACGCAAATATGCAATACTGACATAGACTAAAAGAAAGTAAATATGCAAATATGATGCATGAAATGCAATCTCCCTCAAGCTTGAACTAAACACTGTCCTCAGTGTTAGCCTGACAAGGTAAGGAATACACAATGAAAGACTCAAAAAGATAGAAAAGAAGAAAGAAAAAAGACACGACCAACTAGCCCATCTCTGGAGGCAGTGGAGGTGGCAGTTACTGTCCAAAGTAGTCCCGAACCAGCTGCTCAAGGTGATCCTAGCGGTCACTAAGCTGTTGAAACTGAGCTTGAGTCTCATAATGATGCTATTGCATCAGCTGGAACTGTCGCTCCTGACCTGCAAGAAGTGCAGCTAATGTATCCTGCAAGGCAGAGAAATCAAAATTGGCAGGGGTAGAAGCATAAGTCGGTTGAGATGTAGACTCGTGCTGAAGTGGTGAACTAGGGGCCATAAATGATGGCTGCGGGTGCTGTGAAGGCCCCTCGTCCTGCAGAGGTACTGGATCCTCATCATCTAGATCTGGATGTGCATGAGGGTCTACTATGTGGTGAGACTCCACTTGTCTCAAAGAAGGAAAGTATGTCTAGTTCGTTGATCACTAACTTATGATACTACATTTCTACTCATTTTTCATCTCAATTCATGCGCATATAAGCTCTAAAATGTTCATATTATGATAATTATGCCTAATTTTCAGGCATTTATCTTCTCAGCATAATATTATCCTACATTTGCACATTTGAGCTGAATAATATACTAATTTAGTTCTTATTTATCTAATTTTCATTTGAGTAATTGATGCTTGTTGTTCATGTTCTTGCAGCATCAAAATATTATTTAGCTCAAATGAGGGAAAAGTATTAGGGGATCACAAAACAAGCTGCCAACAGCAATGGGAAAGAAATGTTTTCTCAACACAAAAGCAAAAAGAGGACCAGGGACAGGCGGCAAAATCAGATGTAATGGAAGGTTCTAATGATGATCAAAGGGTGATGATAATCCCATATATAAAGGAGATATTGAAAAGGGGATCTCCTGTCCTAGCTATTTGGCTGGAGGCTAAGTTCTTGATTGCTGGAGTTTTGGAGCTGAGAGCTTTGTTCTTCTTTTATGTTTTGGGATGTTTATGATTTTGTTCCTCATCTGATTTCTATTATTTTCATCACTTACGAGGAGCTAAATCTTAGCTCTCTTAGGATAGGATAGTAGTTTAATTTATGTTTATGGATGGATGATTGAACAACACTTTTGGCATTGATGTTAGTGCATTTCTGAATGTTTTCAAATCAGTTTTATATTGATGTGAATCCTATTTTCTAGTGACAACTGAGAAGTTGTTGTTTGATTCTTTCTTGCTCAGAAATGAGACATATGAAAGTATGATACTTAGTTCTAACTTTAATGTACTGTGAGAGTAGTCGTTATAGGTTGAATATGGTTTGATTTGTATTTCTAAGTTGTTCTAATCTATTCCATAACAGAATATTAGATGAACCCCTTCCTAAGAGAACATTTCATATCTGTTAGTATCATCTTATATCTGTTACTTAAAAATACCAAAAAGAGTTACCTTAGTTTAGGATTAATCTAGATTAGTTAGTGAACCTTTAGTTTCAAACCACTATGGATACGACATTCGAGTCTACTACTCCGATCTGTGCACTTGTAGTTTAGTGAAGTGAAGGAGTTTAGACCATATATCATTTAGTTGCATTTTCAATTCTGTGCTATAAATCAATCCATTAATCACACTCCACACAATTCACATCATTCGCGCGATCAAAGATAGTGAAGCAATCAGCATCAGTGCACGGCAATGTCTCGACCCTATTGCGAAACTTGAAGACTAGACCACCTGAAATCCTCTCGACAAAGTTCATCTGAATGATTGTGGTCATCCCAATAAATGTGGGCTTGATGGGCTCAAGAGATGACAGGTCAAGGCCCAAATAGAGGACTATAGGAGTGATAAAGTCCTGGTGGCCTGTCTTTGAAAATTATCGGCTAAGATGACGCCAATGTTAATCTACCTTCCTTCCACCATAGCCCACAATATCTTCAGTTCTGTAGTATTAATAGCACCCTCGCTTTCTCCTCTACCACAAATGGTATAAGAGATGATCCTATGAACGTATCGAAATACCAGATTCTGAATAAGACTCGCCTTCCTCGGGATGGAAGGAAGGGCTCATCATTTGTTATAGCTTTCCAGAAGGCAGCTCCCTGAAACTTAGAGAAGTAGTAGAAGACTCCAGAAGGGAAATCCATAAATAGAGTTAAACTCTAGCAAAGAAAAGTTATATTCATTATTAAAAAGCTGGAAGCTAACTCGATGACGCCGAGCAGAGCACTCATAAGCATATGAACTGAGGAACTCATGGCACAATTTCTCATATGTTGGCCATCGTTGATCCAGAAAGGCCTGCATCCCCACCCTCTCAAAGAGTAACATAATATCTGCATCAATATTCAAATCTGCCATTATTTTGAAACATGCATACCGGGTGAGGTAATAGTGAAGAAAAATGTCTGCCGATAGCATTTCCGTTGGGTAGAATCACGGAACTCGAGACTAGTAGGTCATGGTGGTCGGTCTTCCTGGTGGGTAGCTTCATTATCATCGGTCGAAGAAGCATGGGAGCGAGAGGCTACGACTTTTCGAAGAGGCTGCATCGTGGAAAATGTGATTTGAAGCACACTATGCAAGGAAACCCAGCCCGGGTGGAAGGGAGCTCGGCCCGGGTTGCAGTGGCTGATGCAGCTGAATGAATAACCTGGTCTGGGTATACAGTCGGCGCGGCCTAGGTTGGAGGTGTTGTAGAGGTTGTTGGAAGAACGAAGAGCCCGGCTTGGGTAAACTATGGACGCGACCCGAGCTAAAGAAGGTCGCAACGCTGGATGGATTTGGAGGAGCACGGTCCAGGTGTCGGAGGTGTGGCACAGGTGCTGGAGGTGGCGAGAGACGCTAGCAAAAGATCACCAGCCTGTGTGCAAAAGATCGGCGTAGCGGAGTTGAGAGGTGAAGTGTCTAGACTAAGGATGATCGATAAGGGTGCGGCGGCAGTGATGTGCGATGTCGGCGGTGTCGCAGGGCGGCAGATTGAGGACACGGCCGAGGGCGAGATAGAGGAGAGCGCAGTGGCAGCATGGACTCTTGGCAGTCAGGGCCGGTTGGGATGCCGTCGATGTTCGTGCCGAAGGGTGTGAAGAACAGCCGGCGTCGAAAAAGAAGGGTGGAGATCCGGCGATGTGGACTTGCAATGTCCACTGCCCCAGGTTTTGTAGACAAATCCGACCCGAGTAGGTGATCTTCTGCTCCGAAAAACATGCAAAAATAAATGCCTCATCTTGATGGCGATAGTTGGCAGCTCAATGGCCGGATTCGCATCTTTATGGTGAACTGGGAGCACGTCGAAGTCGTCGCGTGCAGAACGCCTAAGTAGCTCGGCCCGGGTTGTGCAAACGTGGGCCGGGTTGCTGAAGTGATCGGTCTGGGTGACTGGCTGGTGCGGAAGCTTCTACCCGGCCCTAGTGTATAACAACCCGGCCCGGGTTATGTGTTCCTGACATGAGCTTCACAAAAAAAAAAACAAGCGCGGCCCGGGTTCCAGGGAGCTCGGGCCGGGTTTCGCAATAGAAAAAGGTGAATAATTCAGTAAATTGTAAAGTTGAGATAATCCGATTATGGGCTAAAGATGAAACTTTAAACTAAAGAATTAATGGATTAAAACTTACTAAATTATGACTAGGACTTGATCCAAAGAAACGAAATCTAATAAAGCAAAATAAAAGAGAAGTAAAAATTCATCCAAGACTCGATAACCTAGACTAACAAAAAGAGTATTATAAAAATAAAAATGTGCAATAAAGAACAATCTCACCGCGATTAGTTGATGTGCTCATGAACATCGAATATGATGAGCTCACTAGATGCGAGTGAATATGCACCCAACAAACTCCAACTTTCGGTAACCTTCGTCAGAGATTTTGGCCTTACCTTTTAAGTCAAATTGTGATTTTTCCATATTTTGAATTGCTTTTGGACTCCTTGGACGCCATTGTTGGGATTTTGATTCGTGGACTCCATCTTTGATAAGAATTTTGATGGTGGCATGGGCATACAATAATTGGAGGAAAATTTTCTTAGCAAGCCTTTTGAGATAGTCAAATTGAGAAGAAAAATCTGCAACATGTTTCTCTAATCCTTGGATCTTTGCCTCCATCTCCTCAAATTTTCTCTGAATCTCGAATGACCGTGGAGGCGGAGGAATATCATTATTGACTTTAACTTGAGACATCAACTGAATCAAGTGTGCCTCTAAAGATTGAATAAGTTGATCCTGAAAGTTAAATTTGTTCTCAATGGTTGAAATAAATTGACAAAGCATCCCCTCCAAATTGATCTTTGATTCAGTTGAGAACTTTTCTTCTCATAGAGATTAGAGGGCACCATCCATTTCTTGGCCATGTTGCTTCAGATTTGAAATTCGAATCTCCATACTTTGTTCAGTCAAGAACTTTTCTTCTTGCATGGAGATCTTCGTCAGCAATGTCCCCACCATGTGAGTAAGCAGGACTAGTGGGTCTTGCGATGTTACGATATCGTCTACGCATGCCTGGGGTGGCATGATTATCTTTTGTCCTAGAAAGTTTATACCAACTTGTATAATTTTAGGTGCAAAAGCGCCTTCGTGTTCAGGGCTAGATAAAGCTTTAAGTTATTCTTCACGTATAACTTTGGGTTGTTGTTTGAATTTATTCTTTTTCACCATTGAAGATTGATCAAATTGTCTTAAAATAATTTCCTGAAACACACACAAATAGAAACTCGTGAAAGTATATGAAGTGATGAATTCCAAATAAAAAATATGCAACAAAATCTTCAAAAGTGCAAGAAAAAGAAATAGAAACTCAAGTTAACGAACAAAAGTAGAAAAATAGAACTAGAAATAGTCTCCATCAACGGCACCAAAAACTTGATGCGTGCAAATTAAGCGCAAATATACTAGATCGGATCAAGTAATAAAGAGTGAATAGAGTGTCAAACCCACAAGGACTAATCTAGATTCTTATCTTTCTAACTTAAGTGTATTAATTGAGAGAATAACAAGAATTAATTTTTAGATAAAGGTGATTCAGAATTGATGACAATCTGAGTTAATGATGCCCTTAATAATGTGAGAGAAAGTAGAGTCCAGACTATGTGAGAGAAAGCACGTTGAAAACTCAATCTATTTCCCAATACTCTCAATTAAGATGCATTAATATAAAAGATTACTTAAAGTAAAGGACTCAAAAATTTGAGAACCTAACTATCTTAAATAAAAGTAAAATTAATGACTTCGAAAACTCGATCAACTCCAACCTACTTTATCTAAGATGCTTTAAGTTGCAAACATTTGTTTAATGATACAATTGTTAGCAATTAAAACTAATTTACTAACAAAAATATCAAAATAACAGGACTCGGCCTGGGTTAGATGGAACTCAGCCCCGGCTGACACAAAGGTTTTTCTTCGGCAGAAATAATGAAGGAACCCGGCCCGGATTGTATCCGACTCGGCCCGAGTTCTTCTCGTAAACAAATCTGACCGATTTTCTCTTACAGAATTTATGTGAAATTATATGAAATTAATGCAAGAAACTAATAAACTCATATTAAGCATGAAATCCACATCATAACTATGTTCTCAAAAATCTAAATAATGAAATATATTAAGAGAAAACTGAAGTTCAACGTAATCTTCCTCTAACAACTAATTAATCCATAATCGGAAGAATTAACATCAAATTTGAGACAGAAAATATAAAATAAAGATTAAAAATTATAAATCAAAATTTCAAGAAGTGGTGGACGTCTCTGGAACAAGCTTTGGCCGACACTATGCTCGCTCGAAACTACGAAATCTCTACTTCTTCGATTGATTTGCTGTGGCGCGCAATAGAACTTTGTCTCTCATTTCTAGTGCAGCTAGGGCTTAAAAACTCCAAGATTGCATGCTCCTTGGCTTCATGGTACATCCATATTTATAAGGGTGGCGGCCTTCTAGGGTTCCGAATTGAAATCACGATCTAAATCCAAGTTAAAGTCGATCGAAAAATCATGCGATATGCCAGTTTGGCTGATTTGTACTAACCCGGGACAGGTTTGTTCCAACTCGGGCCAAGTTCTGTTCAGATTTTATGTTCGAGTAGAAATGATTCGGATTTGATTTTTAACGTCAACCTGGTCCGGGTAGGATGTCAGCCTGGCCCGGGTACTACTTGAACTTAATCATATGTGATATTTGTGCTCCATTTTACGTCCTTTTTTGATCCGATCGCTTTGCACCTTCAAAATGATGATCATGAGAATAAAATCAAACATAAGTGAGTAGCTTTGGACTAAAAAGATATTTAGAAAATAAATAAGCAAATAGATGCACGTAATGATAAAAACTACAAAAAATAACCTAAATGATGCATGTAAAACATGTATGAAAATGCATGCATCAATAGCCAACAAAAATATATTTCTTGGACGTGTCATCAAGCTTTTGACAATTTTCAGAATTGTTCAAAGCATATGCAATGTACTCAAGAACTTTCAAATGACTTACTTTCGATTTGCTATCTTTTGATGCCTCACTGGGAGTCTGATCTTGCATTTCTTTTGTTAGAGAAATATTCAGCAAATATACTGCAGTTGCAACTGCTTCACCTCAAAAAGTATTGGGAACATTCTTCTCCTTTAGCAAACTTCTTGTCATTTTCACAATTGTTTGATTATCCCTTTCAGCAACTCCATTTTGCTGAGTTGTATATGGAGCTGTAAGTTGCCTTTGAATTCTTTGTTCTTCACAAAAGTTAGTTAAATTCATTTGATAAATATTCACCAACTCAATTTATACGTAAAATTTTTATGTAATAATCACTTTCATTTTTCATCATATCTTTGAATTTTTCAACACATCAAATGTCTTGGATTTCTGTTTTAAAAAATATACTCACCAATTCATGTGAGAATAATCGTTAATAAATAATGTAAAATATTGACTGCCACTGAAGGACTTTATTTGCATAGGTTAACATAGATCTGTATGTATAATTTCAAGAGGATACTTTTTGCATTGGTTTTCCAAAAATGCATCCTTCACATACATCATCAATAGAATCAATTTTTGAAACACCAACAATTATATTTATTCCAGCAATAATTTCAATCCATTAATGTTGAGATGACCGTAACTCAAATGCTAGAGGTTAGCCTCAGAAACTGGATGAACTGAAAATGCAAAAGAATTTGAAAAATCCAGAGGAAACAGGCGATTTTTTGCCATTAACAACTTTTGCAATAATCTGCTCAGATTTCTTAGGCGACGCTAATGAGTTGCTACATGATTTAGCCACAACGTATTGCCTCTTTAACGTCGTAAATTTGAGTCCCTATTTGTAGAACTTTAATGGGTCACTTAAGATTTTGTTGAGTTGGGCACGGATCGGGTCGACCGGTCCGCTCCGACCCGATAAACCGGGTAAAAAACTCGGTCAAGATTAGAATCGGCCAAGGACCGGATCTAACAATTTGGAAACTCGCCGGGTTCCAAGTCGGGATCAGGTTCACAAAGTAGAAACTCGACTTGGACCTGGCCCGGAAAAATCATTTATTAAACATTAAATGTAATTTATAAACTCAATCGCGGTGGCACCAGACCGTGACCCGTTAAGGTCTATTAGGACTTAATGAACAAGTTTAAAAATCTATTAGGTAATCCGATAATAATCCGTTAAATTTAAAGATTTGACTGGCTTGTCTAATGTTCGGTCAAAATTCGATTGATCAAAACTATTAAGAGCAAGAGCGGACCCAGACAAAAAAATAGAAGGGGGAGAGGTTCAAAATGGAGATCTCCCACTTCACGTGTAAGCTTAGCTACAACTAGACCAAGTGTTCTTTTATATTAAAATAACATACAATTTATATTTGAGAGGACCAAACATAACTTTTTATCATAAAATTTTTATTTTAATATATATATATATATATATATATATATATATATATATATATAAAATAAAACATTTAAAATTTGAGGGGCCAGGGCCCTCACCCTATATGTGGGTCCGCCACTCATTAGGTAATGGAACATGAACTGTCTGATTCGTCACCGATCATTTGCTAATGGAACATGAACTGTCTGTGTATATAATAAGCTCATTCAAGATGAAGACTTGCATCGTAATAGAAAGGAAACTGGAAGTGAGCGGCGATGGAGCTCTTCCAATGCTTTCTCTTGTTTTCGGCAATCATCGCAACTCTCCTCTACGCCCTCACGGCGGCAACAAAATCCATGAGACGGCAGCGTCGGCGGCCGCTTCCACCAGGTCCTGCGCCGCTTCCCATCGTTGGCAACATATTCTCGCTCGTGGGCAAGGCGCACCGCACTCTCGCCGATTTCAGCAAGGTCCATGGCCCTATCATGACTCTCAAGCTCGGCCAAACCACCTCCATCGTCGTCTCGTCCGCAGAGGGGGCCAGAGAGGCTCTTCAGACCAAAGATCAGCAGCTCTCCGGCCGTGCCGTCCCCGACGTTGCGAATGCTTTGGGCCACGCCGACATGTCGATAGCGTTCCAGGCCACTACGGGCCACATGTGGAAACAACTGAAGGGCATCACCACCATCAACCTGTTAAGCAATAAGCGCCTGGACTCCAGCCGACGCGTTCGAGAGGAGAAGGTACGGGAGCTGGTGGCTTACTTCAGGAGGCATGCCGGACGTCCCGTGGACTTCGGCCACGCCATTTACGCGGCGTTCCTGAACATATTGTCCAGCGTCGTGTTCTCCGTCGACATGGTCGATCTGAACTCCGAGACCACGCAGGAGTTCAAAGACATGGTGACGACCATCAACGAAGAGCTCGGGAAACCAAACGTCTCAGACTTCTTCTCGGTTCTCCGATTTCTCGATCTGCAAGGCAGACGACGTGCATTCAGAAAGATCGAAAGAGAATACCTGAGGCATCTAGACGAGTTGATCGACCGTCGTATGAGCTCCAAAGTTATCAGAGCAGGATCGGAAACCACTGACGACTACTTAGATCATCTCCTCCAACTCCATGCTGAAGCTACACTCGACCGAGAGATCATCACACCTCCTCTTGGAGTATGATCATATCATTATTAATGACAGTTTTGCTGCTCTCGTTCTTGACCATATTTGAACTCTTGCTTCTTGTTTATGGACGACCAGGAATTGTTCATCGCTGGAACGGATACGACGAGGATCACTTTGATCTGGGCGATGGCCGAACTGCAGCGCAATCCCCCAACGTTAGCCAAAGTACGCGCGGAGATCCAAGAAGTGATCGGTTCGTCATGGCGCGATGAAGTGGAGGAGACCGACATCGCCAAATTGCCATACCTACAAGCTGTCGTCAAGGAAACTCTGCGGCTGCATCCACCGGTACCTTTCCTCCGCACAGAGCGATGGAGGAAGTGGAGCTGAGGGGATACGCGGTGCCCAAGGCCGCGCAGTTGCTGGTGAACGTATGGGCCATCGGACGAGACGAGCGATCCTGGCCGGAGGCGGAGGTGTTCAAGCCGGAAAGGTTCTTGGAAAGGGAGATGGACTATAAGGGACGCGACTTCGAGCTGATACCTTTTGGCTCGGGGCGGCGGGCGTGCCCCGGCATGCCGATGGCCCTCCGGGCTGTGCACTTGACGCTGGCGACGCTGCTGCACGCGTTTGAGTGGAGGTTGCCCGACGGCATGCAGCCGGGAGACGTGGACATGACGGACAAAATTGGATTAACGCTTAATATGGCTGTTCCTCTCCGAGTTGTACCGTTCCCTGTCTGCAGGGAGGACTCGTAAATGAATACGCTCGTCACGTCATGTTCATGTATGAGAACCAAGTGATTCCCTCTTATCATCGTACTGGTATATTTTTTTTCTTGATTATGTATGAAGTATGAAGTTGGCTTTGCAACAATACATAAATCTCCTCTTGATTTAAATTACAAAGTATATATCAGTTACAACCATTATTATATATGTTAAGGTATAATATAGAGTCCTCGGGTTCATAGCAAGAGGAGATCAGACGGAATCAAACGCAATGGAATCGCTCCTAAATTATTGATGTCTTTTCTTTAATTACTGTTTTGTGAACTTATGTATCAACTTTCTCCGGTAGAATTCGTCGTCATATCAAAATCTTTCTTATGTCGATATTAGTGTACCTATAATTCGAGATCGACGTATACCATCGATCAATTCTTAATGGTTTGCTTTCAATCATACCGATAACACATGCTTCACATGTAAAGTGTTGACAAGTTGTAGGGGAACTAAAGTCAAAACAACTTTCTAATCAATATCATGAATAATTTTAGATATTTTTAGGTAATTTACTGTTACATATTTAATTAAATATATGAATTTTATGTAAGTTTTTTAATACCAATTATTTTTCACAAAGGTTAATAAAATAAATAGAAAAACTCGTTGTAACGCTCTGAAATTCGACCCCGCCACATGGTGAAACCTCCTTTTGGTCGTTACTTTATTCGGCCTTTCTTTGACTCTTTTGTTGACCCATATGGTCAAGACTTATAACGCCTAAGCGGAAACTTAAAATTAATTTTTACTATAATGGAACACAAGAGATGTGAAAGCTTAAAATAGATGAAATAACGAGTACATCATATGTGACATATAAAAGATCCATGTCACACTACATGTATATATGAGGTCTCAAATACAACTCGATCAATAGAAGAGAAGACTTCACATAAACTGTACAATAACTATGTGTACACGTCACTAAGCTGTAGTCGCTGCGCACATATCAACCAAATCTGCAATCCAATCATGTATATGTGGGAATCACACAGTGAAGCAAACTCAACTATTAGCATAAAGCTAAGTGTGAGTTCGTATAAATCATAGATTAGTGTCATCAGAATAAGCATGAGGTAAACATGTAAAGCAGGTATAATAGTGAATCATACTAAATGAGTCTATAAAAGAGATTATAATTCATGCCCTTTTTATTTCCTTTCTTTTCCATAGTTGTGTTTATGTTCATTATTCACATTCATTATACATGTTCATAAGGATAAAGTCCTTCCATTTATCTTTTGGCCATTCATATCCTTTCATCATATCCATTTCCATAGGAGAGGATGACCTCACATTAGATGGTAACATCCATCGGTGGAGATGATCTCCTGATAGGAAAAAACATCCGTAGAGGTAAGGATGACTTCGCGCTAGTCGACAACATCCCTCAGTGAAGATGACCTCGCATTAGGTGGCAACATCCGTAAAAGATGAGGATGACCTGTGATGCGAGAATTGGTAATAATTAAATGCTAGCAAGTGCACAAGTCGTTCAAGTAATAAAGTGTAAGAGTAGAGTGTCGAATTCACGAAGAATTAACTTACTTAACTAAACTAATTTCATCGAATAATAGGAGACAACATGATTTTGAGTAAAAAGGAGTTGTAGAAAATAAAATAATAGAAAGATAAAGAAAACTAAAACTAAATTAAACTAATCTAATCTACTAATGCATAGGGCTTAGGATGTTAAAAGAAATTGTAGACAAACTGAATTAATCAAATATGACAAGTTGGTTTCTAACAATAGATTAGAGTCTACTCAAATTATTGATTTCCATCTAGGATCAGCCAACCTATCTTAAATCAAATTAGATTAAAATTACTTTGTCATGAATCATAATTTAAATAAACCTGAGATTAAAATACATTAAAATGTAGTCTCTAAACTATTATCACCCATACCACGATAATGATTAATAAACCACACAACTAATATTCCGCCAAGGATAGTTGTGACATGCAATGCTTGGACTTAAAAGTCAAGAATTAATTCCATAGAAATCATGCAATCAAAAGTAACTACTCTTACAAGGATGATAACTAACTATAGAAGGCAATTAATCTATAAAAAAGCATTACTAATAGCATGCATATTTGGAAGAAAATTGAACTATAATCGATTATGAAATAAGGTTTAATAGTTTGCCTTTAACGACTAAAACTCTTACAATTGTCTCAAACAGAAAATAAAACTAAAGGATCCAAATTACTAAAGATAAAATAATGTATCCAGTAAGTATGATATCATCCCAAAATGAAATAAATAGAGAATACTTTCACGAACGCTGATGAACTGTTGTCTGGTCCTCTTCTACAATCAATTGTGCATAAATCTTCTTAGTGAGCCTTTTGAATTCTATCACGTTCTTGACTTCAAAACTCTAGTTACAAGACCTAGCATGATCTCTTCTGGCTATAGAAGGCTCTATTTATAGGGGTTCAAGTTTCTATGTGATTAGAGAAGAAACATAAACCTTTTCCTATTCAATAAGGAAAATTTGGAATATAATTGATTATGAAATTTGGCCTTGTCAAACTCCAAACTTTGGATCATAATATGTTTCCTAATCATCTTGGGATCATATAGTATGAGTAGGAATCCTTGTGCACTTGAAAATTTTTCAAAAATTCATCCAAAACTTGAATGCTTCGTCACGGCCTGATATGGTGATTTAATGGCCTAAACAGGGTCCGAATCAGATTAAAAATAGGTTCACGGCTTGTGATGTTATTTAATGGCCCCTTATAGTCTCTGATTTGGAATAAAATAGTGAATTTCATGGCCCATGAAAGGCTATTCATAGTCATATCTCGGGCAACTTTCTGCCCTTGAAAAAAATGCATTTTAACGCCTTGTTAAATAGTTTGGCTCTATTTCATAGCCCGTTAAACCTTCTTCATGGCTCATGATAGCCAATTTTCAGCCTTGACAGCCTCATTGTTTTCCACTTTCCAGCTCCGTTTTAATTTCGATTTAAGACGGTTTTCTATGTTGGCTTCATAATTCAATTTTCTTTCTTTTTCTGCAATAAAATGTAGAATTTGGGTGGATTTCTATTTATATAAAATTAAAGTAAATGAGGTCATAAATTGATGCATGCTCTATGTTGTATTAATTTTGCATGTATCAAACTCTCCCAAGCTTAGATTCAAGTAATGTTCAAGGCAAAGCTCCAACCAAGAAGGTCAATCATCACTTCCACCATGTTAGTCAACTATTACATGCATGACCTTTACATACACTAACAGGAAAATCTCTGCACCTAGATCCGTGTAGATGCATGATGATTGGATAGATGGCGGCTCAGCTCATGATGAGATATTGCACATTGGTCTAGAGTGTTAAGTCATTACGTTCTAGAGTCTATTGACTATGTTTTTAAAAAGTTGTTTTGATTGTGGCTTAAAGATGTTTTAATTGCTAATAGTAATGATCTTTAGAAATGTTTTCAATTCTATAATTATACTTTTGATGTTCCATGAAGTTTTCTGCATTTAATGAAAGATTCTTTTATCATCTTTAATGGATTTATGTGTCCGCTGAGTTAATAGAAAAATTATTTTTTTTATTATGATCATGTGATGACGAACGGGCTAACACAACCGAATGACTCAATTGTCCTTGACAATTTGGGGGTAAAATTTGGGGTGTTATAGTTTGGTATCAGAGCATGCTTAGGTCATATACTAAGTATGTTATAGAATTATTAAAAATCTAAGTCCATGTGCAATCGTCATGAGCAGCCATCCAAAGTTAAGAGTATATAAGTATTGTTCCAATGATTGTATTGTTAAATTGACTAAGTGTTGATGAATTATTGTTATATGAAGGATGGAACACAGTGGTCCTTTCCAATGCTTCGGGAGACCAGAGAGAGCTCATTGAGAGCATGACTAGTATGGCGCGGGCCATGGAAAGGAATGCGAACTCAGGCCACTCTAGTCGGTCAAGTTCAAGAATTAAGAAGTTCTTGAAGCTTCATCCCCTTACCTTCAATGGGGATGGAGATCCAGACAAGGTTGAAGCTTGGTTGGACGTGATTACCGAGAAGTTTAGGGCAATGGATTGCTGTGAGAGGCCAGGTCAATCTGGCCACACATCAACTGACTGACCATCTCGTCACTAATGGAAGTCTATCACCAGGACCTAGTTTAATGATGAGGAAGAGATCACTTGGAGGGAGTTTAAGAAGGCTTTCTAGGACCACTACTTTCCCCTTCATGTACAAGGGAAGAAGGTTGCTGAATTCATGAATCTGCAGCAAGGAAACATGTTTGTTGAAGAGTACCTCAACAAGTTCCTAGATCTTGAGAGGTACAATCCTCTGAAAGAAGATGAGAAGATCAGGGTGGACCACTTCCTAAAGAGGCTAAATCCTCGCCTGAGGATAAATATGAAGTGTGGAGACCCTGAAACTATGGCCAAGGCTATCTCCCTAGCAACCAACTTGGCTCGAGAGATTGATGAATAGAAGAAACATGAAGAAAGCAAGGAGTCCGGGAAGGACCAGATGAAAGACAATAACAAAAAGTACAAGGACTCCAAGCCATAATCAAGAGGTGACGGTGGATAAGGACGCAAGCCTTGTTCTTTCTGCCACAAGTTCCATCCTGGTGAGTGCAGGATGAAGTCAAGAGCACGTCTCATTTGTGAAGAAAAAAGATGGGTCACTAAGATTGTGCATAGATTACAGAATGTTGAACAAGGTGACCATCAAGAATAAGTACCCTCTGCTCAGAATTGATAACCCATTTCATCAGTTGTCCACGACGTCAGTCTTCTCAAAGATTGATCTGAGGATTGGGTATGTGATACGATACTCAAGAACAATGCCTTGAGTGACTGGAACAATATATGATAATCAAAGAAACGAGATCAAACGAATTTTCAAGGCAGCGGCCTCAAGATTACAATGAACCAAGCAATTGATATTATAAATAGATGGATTTAATAACAAGATTGTCAACCTTGTAATTAACGACAGAAGTTCCCGAAGACAGGTTGTAAGAGTTTCCTCACAGCAAAGCAATTAAGCCATAATATTCATAGATTCAAAGATGTCTCAAATAACAATGAGAACCAATATTTATAGACCCTAGAAATATACTTTGGGCTGAAAGAAAATAACATAACTTAGCCCACAAGTAACCTAACTAATTTAGTAAAATAATAAACTTAATTTCCTCTTACAAATCTCTGCAGAATTTCCATGTATAATTAATTCCGAAAATTCCAAACAAATATGGTAAACCATGATTTATTTGGCCCAAGTCATGTTGACTCTTCATGTGTCCTGATTCGTAACATGTTGAGAAGTTGGATCTGATCTAACTCGATCTTGTAATGCATCAATTGTAAATTCCAAACATTCTTGATTATCTTCAATTTTCTTATGCCTGAGATCCACACCATTGTCTTGATCATCTAACTTTGCTAGAGTATTCTTCTATCAACGGCTGCAATTATAGGCATTTCCAAGTTCATATCAGTATCATGAGCTCAGAGTAGCTGAACAAAACATTGCAAAGACGACATTCAGGTCAAGGTATGGCCATTATGAATTTTTTATTATGCCTTGTGGACTAACAAATGCTCTTGTAGCATTTATGCATTTGATGAATAAGATTTTCAAGCCCCATATTGACACATTTGTGATCATGTTCGTAGATGATATCATAATATATTCATAAAGTCTAGAGGAACACTAGAAACATCTAAGAATTATTCTGGAGACTTTGGGGCAACATCAGTTGTATGCAAAGTTCTCCATGTGTGATTTCTGGCATGAGTAAATGATGTTTTTGGGACAGTCTCAAAAGAAGGAATTTCAGTGGACCCAAGTAAAGTAGAAGTTGTCATCAATTGGGAAAGGCCAAAGACAGTGACAAACATCAGGAATTTTCTTGGATTAGTCGGCTACTGCAGAAGGTTCATCCAAGACTTCTCAAAAATTTCCATCTATGAAAAAGCTGACTAGAAAAGGAGAAAAGTTCAATTGGACATAGAAGCATGAAAATGGTTTCTTAAAGCTGAAGAAAAGATTGACCACTGGCACCAGTACGAACAATTCCCACAAGAGTTGGAGGCTACACAATGTACAGTGATGCCAATGGAATTGGATTGAGTTGTGTGTTGATGTAGCATGGAAGAGTGGTAGCGTATGCCTCTAGACAACTCAAGACACATGAGAAGAATTATCCTACTCATGACTTGGAGTTGGCAACAGTACTGTTTGCTTTAAAGATATGGAGGCACTACTTATATGAAGAGGAATTTGAAGTGTTTACTGACCACAAGAGCCTCAAATACATGTTCACTCAGAAAGAGCTCAACATGAGACAAAGGCGATGGCTAAAGTTTCTAAAGGATTATGAGTTTGACATTATTTACCATCCATGAAAGGCCAACTCAGTAGCAGATGCTCTAAGCAGAAGATGAGAAGGATCAATGCCTTGTTTAAGAGTTTATAAATGAACTCTTATTGAAGAATGTACTCAGAGGAAATTGATGATGCACTGTGTTATTCAACTTGATCTAGTGGCAAGGATATCATAGGCACAGAAGAAAGACTCAGAGTACAAGGATATGAAGACTCTATGTGAGAAAAGGCATCCAGACTACAAGATGGAAGAAGATGGAACCATCAGGTTTCAAGATATGTTATGGGTACCAGAAGACAAAAAGCTCAAGGAAGAAATTCTGACTGAGTGGCACAAGTCAAAGTTTACTATCATTCTTGGAACCACTAAAATATTCATGGACCTGCAAAGAACATTTTGGTGGAGAGACATGAGAAGAGAAGTAGCAGAGTTTGTCTCCAAGTGCTTAGTCTGCCAACAGGACAAAATTGAGCACTAGAAGCCACCAGGATTATTGAACCCACTGCTCATACCACAGTGGAAGCGGGAGGAGATTACAATGGACTTTATTGTGGGACTCCCAAAGACATAGAAGGGTCACGATGTCACCTAGATCATCATGGACAAATTGACCAAATTAGCTCACTTCTTACCTTACTACGTGAGTCAGTCATACAAATATGGTAAAGTTGTATGTTGATGAAATTATCTGATTATAAGGGATTCTTGTTTCTATTATATCAGATAGAGACTCCAAATTCACAGCAACTTTCTAGAGAGTGTTGCAACATGCATTTGACAAAAAGTTACATTACAACACTACTTTTCACTCTCAGAGTGATGTACAGAGTGAAAGGAGGACTTAGAACTTGGAGGACATGCTCAGAGCATGTGTGATAGATTGGTAAGGCAGTTGGGATGACCATCTCACTCTAGCTGAGTTTGCCTACAACAACAGATATCACTCCACCATAATGATGAATCCATTTGAATCATTGTATCAAAGACATTGTAGGTCTCCTACATGTTGGAGTGTTGTTTGTGAAGGAAGGCTACTAGGACCAGAACTAGTAGAGAAATATGTTGAGAAAGTAGATTTCATCAAAGAAAGAATGATGGCAGTGCAGATTCACCAAAAGAGTTATGTATATAAGAAAAGAAGATAGCAAATCTACCAAGTTGGAGATCATATATTGCTGAAGGTATCTCCTAACAAGGAAGTCATGAGGTTCAGTAGAAAGGAAAGTTGACTCCTAGATATATCGGCCCATTCGAGATTCTAGAAAAGGTGAGAGAATGAGCATACAAGTTGGTATTGCCTCCTTCATACGCTAGAATCCACAATGTTTTTTATGTGTCCATGCTTCACAAGTACACATATGACAGTTCACATGTGGTGATAATTGAAGAGCCAATCATCAAGAAAGACCTCACCTATGAGGAGTATCCTACCGAGATACTAGAGTATGGTGAACGTCGACTGAGGAACAACTTGGTAAAGATGATGAAGATTGCATGGAAGCACCATAATGAAATCGAAGCGACATGGGAATTAGAAGAAGAAATGAAAGACTATTTGGTAAGTGTTCTTTATTATGTAATACCCCAAATTTTAATTAAGGGCAATTTGAACTTTTTGTCCAAATCCCTTATGACCTCCCCTATATAAACCCGCTATTCCTATTGTTCACCTCTTTTCTCCAAATCTCTTGACGGCTAAGATTTGAGGAAGGAGAATAGGAACAAGAGGAGCAAGGAGAAAGAAGAAAAGGAAGAAAGAGGAGGAAAATATGAAATCAAGATATGTAAAGGGGATCCAAACCCCTCTCTCCTCTCTCAACATTCTTCCTATAATGGATTGAGAGTTCGAGGACTCATTGTTCTCATATTGGATTGTAATAAGGGTTGTTTTCATTGAAATCGATAGATTTATTTCATGGATAGGAAATTTGGATTAGATCTATTATATGGTTCATGTTCTTCATGTTCATGATTTAGGGATGAACCCTAGATCTTAGAAATTAATGGATTATAATTTTTTTAAATGTTCTTTTGATCTTAGAAATTAATGAAACTAAAGTGGGAGTAGCCGAAATGAGGATGTTGAGATGGATGTGTAGTCATACAAGATTAGATAAGATTAGGAATGACCATATACGTGAACGAGTCGGAGTGGCTCCTATTAGTGAGAAAATGGTAGAGAATCGTTTGAGATGATTTGGTCATGTTTAGAGAAGACTATTAGATGCGTCAGTAAGAAGAGTAGATCAAATAATCTGGAGTCCAATTAAAAGAGGGAGAGGGAGGCCAAGGCGGACACTTGGCGAACTAATAGAGCAAGATCTATTGGTGAATAATATACCAAAAGGTTTGGTTACTAATAGAGTGGAATAGCGTCGTATGATCCATGTAGCCGACCCCCACCTAGTGGGATAAGGCTTTGTTGTTGTTCTTTTAATCTTAGAATGCCTAGAAAACACATATATATTGATTCATAATGTTGTGCAATGTTTTTCCTAAATTTTTTTTGAAAAATCGGACTGGCGGTGCAGTTTTCGTGCTGTCACAACCGTGACGCACATGTCATGCGCGTGACAAAATGATGGAAAATGGCGAAAAAAGGACCTGTCACGCCTATGACAACTTATGTCACAACTGTGACAGAACAGGCACGACCATGACTACTGGAGGCACAACCGTGACAGAGTGAAGGGATTGTATGGGCTTCTATCACGGCCATGACAGCCTTTATCATAGTCGTGACCGTGACAGAAACCTATTATAGTGTTATAAAAAGTTATTTTGAAGGTATTAATACTATGTATTGATGTTTGTTGATTGTATAATAACCTAGATACACATATATGCATGTTCCCCATGTAACTATATTAAAACCTGAATATGTAAATGTTTGTTGGTTGCAATGCATAATGAACTCAGTTGTTGATGATGTTACATGTCGATCTTCTATGAATGATCATTACACACATCGGTAGCGGTGTATGCATTCTGATGTCAACTTCGGGTGTTACGGGGGAGCATTATCTCCACGGCCTAGCTAGCCTATTAACAGGGCAACAACATAAATCCCAACTATAGGAAGATATAACGTTAATAGGAAAGGGCCAATGATCGATGAAATGGAAAGATGTCCTACGATAGTGGAAATTCAAAGGGTTATAAGGCAACCCTAAGGAAAGTTATGGAGACAACAGTCATGATAAGTGTACTTCACTTATATGCCTATGAACTAAATGTATGATTCCATGAATGTCCATACCATATGTATGATGGTTTGATTACATGCTTCCATGATTTATATTATTGCATGATGATAGATTGTTATTGATGACTGACATGTAGTTCATATGTTAAGACATGGCATGCATATTGGTTACTTCATTTATATAAAGATGATGATGCATATTATGTTGTATCATGTATAGAATCATAGCGTTACATGCATGGTCTTTACATACTCTAACAGGAAAATCTTTACACCTTGTATTCGTGCAGGTGCATGATGATTGGATGGATGGCGGCTCAGCTCATGACGAGATATTGCACATTGGTCTAGGGTGTTGAGTCATTACGTTCTAGAGTCTTTTGATTATATTTTTAAAGAGATGTTTTGATTGTGGCTTAAAGATGTTTTAATTGCAAATAATAATGATGTTTAGAAATATACTCAATTCTATAATTATAATTTTAATGTTCCATGAAGTTTTCCACATGTAATGAAATATTCTTTTATCATCTTTAATATATTTATGCTTCCACTGACCCAATTGTCTTTGACAATTTGAAAATAAAATTGGAGGTGTTACAATAATAATAATAAAATGCCAAATGTCACTCTTTCATACAAAATACACTCCTTTTAATATGGTATAATGTGGGATGTAAGTCGAGAGGCATTCAAGCCACAAGTTTAAATTTGCTTTTTGTCTATGAGTTTTAAATTTAATTATTACGAAGGGATCTTAGAACCAGCATCAATGAGTTTTAATGATATATGATGATTTTTTTTATCTTTTACTATATATTATCATTTTATTTACTAGCTGATGTACCATAAGTACAGTCTTTGTAATTGGTTGAATTAAATTCTTATTTTCGCTTTAGCAGGGATCGATGGATCACACAAGTCTCCAATAGGGGTGTTCACGGGTCGGGTTTAATCCGACCCAACCCCGGACCCGACCCGACCCGCCCGATTTTGATCGAGTCGGATCGGGTCAGCCCTCTTTGGAGGGATGAATTCGGTTGGATCGGGTCGGGTGGTCGGGTTGGGTCCGACCTGACCATGGATCCAACCCGACCCAATTGGTTTGGGTCGAGTCGGGTCATCGGGTTCGCGGGTCGACCCGACCCGCTGAACATCCCTAGTCTCCAAGGAGAAAGTAAATAGGAACGTTTATCTAAAGGAGCATAGAAGCACGAACCTAGGAAAAGTTTAAGGAAGGGATAAAATAATATTATAAAAATAAAATATTAATTAAGTAATAATAAAAATGTTGATTTAAAATTTAAAAATAATAAATTTGCTCAATTTTAGTTTAATTCAAGAGGGTCAAGTATTACAATTTTAAATATTATATACATATGAAAAAATACAAATGTAAATATTGTCTAAACTTATTATTTTTCTTTAATTTACGGGGCCTAAGCTTATTTTTACCTTTAGCTTATATATATACTGTATTTATATTAGGAGGTAACCCAAAAAATTTTCAAAGGTCTTTTGCTCGACAAGAGGAGTTGAACTTTTAATCATGGCCGGAAATCAAAAGTAGATCAATCCTCCAAATCCAATGTCGTCAATAAAACTTCTTAATTCTCTATCATAAATCTTAATCCAAAAATTAAACTCGACATTAAGAAGGGTTTAATGCACATATTAATCAAACATTAATTATGGAAGTCGAATTTGGTCTTAGCAATTCTTGTTTTAAAAATAAACAGTTGTTTGCAGTCGATCTTATTTAAATGATGGAATATTTTGATGACATTAATTAATTTATATATTTATTAGAACTTTTACTTTGAGAACCAAGTGAAGTCAAGAGACAGAACGATGCGAAATTATATCAGTTATGGTATCACATCGTGTAGGAGGCGGGCGGCATCACAGCTTCCACTACGAGAAAAGGGATTTTTAACGACCAACTATTAATGTCGAGATAAAAAAATGGTCATTAAAAATAGTCAATAGTGGCAAGAAAAAAAATATGGACATTATTTAACATATTATTAGCGAAAGAGAAAATTGCTCTTCTCAATAAAGTAAATTTCGATCGTTAAAAGTGATTATTAATGACCATTAAATTTCATCATCATTAATTATTTATAAATTAAGATCAAATAGGCATGCAACATTTCCCTACATTAATTTCTCAAGCAACATCAATTTTAAAAAATAAATTAGTTTATGCATTTAGTTAACTTAATTACATGTGATAAAATCCAATAGAAAGAAAAAAATCATTATAAAATCTAATTGAATTTCTCCCAAATTTTTATAAAATTGAATAGAAAAACCCAAATTATTAGTATTTTATAAATTTAAATGCCATAAAATGAGGGGAAACAATAAAAAAATGTATATAAAATAGTTTTACATTCATAAATTAAATAAATAGAAAAATGAATTATTAAAAAAAATTACGATAGAAAGTTACACTATAATATAAAAAATTAAAGACAAAATTTAGTTATTAAATAAGTAGAACAAAAGAAACATATGTACAAGTGAATAGTCCAACATTGAAGACACTAAGAAAATGAAAGCAACACATCCTCTATAAAATGAGCCTCAGAAGTAGTCAATGGTCTAACATAAATTTTGATTTAAAAATAAAATTTTAACTTAACCTGTTCACTCAGACCGATTTTGGCTGGTTCTATCCGGTTTTGACTGGTTTGAAATGGTTCAAAATGATCCAATCTTCACTCTAATTTTAGGGGTGATTCAGGACCGTTTTAGTGACCGGTCCAGTCCGATCGTCACAACATTGGTTTTAATGATCGAATTATTACTGGTCGTTGACCAATAACGATGGGATTACTAGCCGTTGAAGATTATCAACGACAAAGATATTTCTAACCATTAATGTATTCGATGACCAACTAAATGGTCCATATATAATTTTAACGATCGGATTATTGATGACTTCTAACAACGGGATTACTATCCGTTGAAGATTATCAACGACAAAGATATTTTTAGCCATTAATGTATTCGATGACCAACTAAATGGCCCTTATATAGTTTTAATGACCGGATTATTTCTGGTCGTTCATGACTTTTAACAACCGACACCTTTAAGTCATCATTATTGACTTTTACTGGTAGCATCTATAACCGACGGGGGACGGCGGGAAATGTTGGTCGCTAATGATCAATAATTATTAGAATTTAAATATTAACGACGAGATTTTCCTTCTCTAATCATGTGTTTTGTTGTCTTCCAAATGATTCTAATTTTCATAGAAAGATAACACGAATATTTAACTTGAGAATAAATTTCAAACCCTAATTTAGTACTTCCAATTTACTATACAATTCGCAATTTGGTCTTGTTGTTACCTGAGATAGCATGATACCAGTTCGATATTTGGATCATAACTATTTGTCTACAACTCCAAATCATATAAAACAAATTTCTTTTTGGAAACCAGTCTTATAGAGATTTCCATCCATATATTATTTATAATTTGTGGATGAGAAAAATCTATCCAAAAAATTATTACAAAATGGTCACAAATTTTCGAGACAGCATGACACCAGTCTCATGTTTGGATCATAACTATTTGTATACAACTCCAAATCTTATGAAACTAATTTTTGTGGAAACTAAACTTCGAGATATTTCTATCCATATATAATTATAACTTTGGGATAAGTAAAACCTATTAGAATAATTGTTGCAAGTATAGTCACGAATTTAGATAGATTATGCAACTTAAATCGTCCAATCCTAACATTTAGATCTAATCATGAATCATAAGAAAACGATCTTAGATATGATCAAATTCCTCAAACAAATCCCTAATAGGAGCAAGGTGGCCTATTACTCTCAATTCAATCAATAAAACTTTGCGAGGAGAGAGAGGGGTTGGATCCCCTTTATTCTTAGATTTTTCTCCTTTTTACTTCCTTTTCTTCTTCCTCTTCTCTGATCTCCTCTTCCTTCTTCCTCAAGCCCTAGCCGCCAAGATGTGGGAAAAATGAGAGAGAGAAGAGAGGTCTTATATAGGGGGAAATCATGAAGGTTTGGGCAAAAATCCCAAATTACCCTTTTAGGAAAAATCAGGATATTACAAGAACCATGTATAACAACTAGGCGAAAAGACATAACTAAAGATTCGAAGGATTCTTGTTACAAAGCATATCAATGGTCGATCATATTGGCCTTCGAACGCAAATATGACGATCATGTGCAACGAGTTATTATGGAACGTAGCACTAGCAAAGTTGAGGCGCTGTGCTCTTGATATAAGAAGGGTCATATGTAGCATCACGTCAAACAGTGTGTGTTAGTTGCTCCATGCTCAAAAACAAATATAATAGAATTAGGAAACTTGTTTGCGTTAAGTAGAAATAGTAAACTACATGTGAACTAGCAGAAATAGTAAACTACATATGGACTTAGGGAAGGATTAGATTCACCTCTTTATTACACTGTATATTAAAAAGTACTCCACAAAATCATATTATGAATAACTAAGTACTCCACAAAATTATAAGTTGATGGGCAGCGGCAAGTATGCATTGGATGCAAGCCAAAGACAATTTCGTCTGCGTTAGTCCATTCGTTATCACATAATCATAATAAAAATATAATTTTCTATTATTATAGCAAAAACTTAAATCATTAAAATAAAATGAAATTTCGAATATAGTGAAATACTTCATCAAAACATTATAGAATGTACACATAGCTAATATCCAATCTTTAGAAACATATATAAAATTAATAGTCTAACAGATTCATGATATCATGACACTATTTAAGCATAGACAATGTGCAATCTTCTCATCACAAACTGAGCCGCCAACATCTATTTAGTTACATGCAAGGATCCAGGTGCAGGTTCCCAGTTAGAGTATGTAAATGATATGCAATGAATGATCTTATATACAAGATACTACATGATTTGCATATTCATATTTATATAAAAGAAAAATAGACATATGTATACCATGTGCTTAGCTGATGAGTCTACATGTCAATCAATAATCGCATTCTACCATCATGCATATAACATAAAAGCATGGCATGTAACCATCTATCATCATACAAATAGTATGAAGAAATCATAACAATCATACAATTCCATAGGCACATAAGTGACTTGCACTTACCATAACCATTGCCTCATTACTTATCTCATGGTTATTTCGTAACCCTTTCGGACTTCTACTTCTGATAGTTGGGATTTATGTCACTACTCTCGTAATAGGCTAGGTAAGCCTTGGAGACAATACTCTCCTCTCTCCCAAAGGCGACTTAGAAATGCACACACTGTTGCTGATGTGAGAAATTCCTAAAGAAAATACATACACACAAGTGTAAGAATGATTATTTCCTGAAAATTCGATAAGGGCCATTGAGGGGTGACATGTAACATCATTCACAATTGGGTTCATTATGCTTTTTAAATAACAAATATTTATGTTGCTCAATTTTCATATTTTAACCTAGTTACGTGGGAACATATAATTCGTGTATCTAGGTTTCATATACAGTTAACAATCATCAATACATACTATTCATACTTTGAAACTACCTGGTATCTATGAAGTTAAATTAATGGAATATCTATTTTGCAGTAAATGAGTTATTTTAATATTTTTACTATATTTAATTGAAAAAAAAATTAAAGGTGAATAAAACTTAATAAAAGATGGAATTATTTAAGCACCAGATAAATATTCTTAAAAAATTGGTCTTCAAATGAGATTATTATTATGAAATAGTAATGTTTAGTAATAATATATACCTCAATAAAATTTAAAAACAATTATCAATGTAGATCATGCACAATTACATTTTGAAAATAAGAATTTTTAGCAGAAATTGTGTTTGGTACCCTAGTATGGATGAGCTATAGTCACATGAAAAAAATAATGCAATTATATGCCAAATGAAAAATAATTGAGTATAAAAATAATATGAATTGTAAATATAACAAATGAAAAAGGATTATGGAATAAATAAATAACAATTATGGCACAAATATTAAATATAATTATCAATATTTTGGAGTATTGATTAAAGTTAGATATCACTAAAATTTTAAAAGAATAATGCTTGCTTGTGCCAAGGTTCGAACCTCCAATGTTATGGACTATAACATACAACATCAATAAATCACATAATAATAATAATAATAATAATAAATATAAACTTATTATTATTATTATCATTATTATTATTATTATTATTATTATTATTATTACTATTATTATTATCATCATCATCATCATCATCATCGTCGTCTTATGAAAAATGTGTTATCAAGAATAACATAAAACATCAATAAGTAAAATAATTATATATCTAAAATAATCATACATAAAATAATAAAATATTTTACCTGGCCGGATGATAAGAAGTTCAACTAATACCATATGAAATTTTATAGACAAATGAATTATTTTAATATTTTTATATAATATTTAAATTGAACAAAAATATTTTAAAAGCATTATTCAATTATATTTCGATGATAGAAACCTTGAATGATTAAAATTATATATTCAAAATGCCAAAAATTAGAAACCTTGAAGTGCTAAAATTTTATTCAAAATGCATAGTTATATGAATTGAACTTCAAGTTAATATTTGATATAATTTAGTTGTATTCGGATTGACATGTGTAGATCAAATTTATAAATAATGTTATTAGCTTTCCAAGAATAAAAAATATATCATTCTAATAATTTCATGAAGAGTTATGATGAAAATAGTGCAGATTGGTCATAGAGCGGCTAAGGGAGCGCCTACGATTTTGCAGTCAACCTATCAACTAGTCCATGTGAACCTACAACTAGTCCGAATGACTGGTCGATCGATCTATCAATTAACAATCATAGTGGCTCAATCGATCCATTCATCCGTCAACCGATCAGTTGACAAATCACAATGGTCAAAATTTCAACGATCAAATTTTCCAATGGTTGGTAAGATTGGTCAACCACTCAAAGGGAGTGGTCAAGAAAGTTCAACCGACTAGAAATGTAGAATGCACAATAATAACTAGTTTTAGGTTAAAATAGCTGACTTCAAGGAGTCTATAAAAGAACCTCCAAATTCTTTAATACGTTTTGATAGTTATATCACTCTTGAAGATTAAGAATGTGATGTAGAATAGATAAGATAGACTTGTTAGTTATTATTGTTGTTTTATCTTTTAGATTTTTAGGTTATTGTGAGTTATTATTTTTATTTTATCTTTCCAGATTTTATATTATTTCATATTTGATTGTAAAATGCCTATAAATAGGATAAACTCTTTTTTAGGCATCCAAAAATTAGAATTCATTTCTTGTCTCAAATATTCACTTGTAGCATACTGATGCTATGAATTTTTAACAAATAAATTTGCTAGCTAGTGCACTAGTCGTATCAAGTAATAAATTGTAGAGTAGAATTGTTGATCCTACAAGGAACTAGTTAAATCTAATCTATCTCAATTATGTACTAGGAGAAGAAAAGGGTTTTGTGGTGAGAAAGCGGAGTAAAGGTGCAGAAAATAAATAATAAACAAATAAAATAAATTGGTGTTGAGTCTTGAGAATTATTGATGATTAATGTAAAGATAAACGTGTACGATCCTATGTACGATCCTATGACAGATTAGGAGTACCTAAAGTATTGATCTCTCAAAACGAGTAAACCAAACTACCTTAACTTCTAATACAACTAATAACCACGAACAACAAGTCAATTATTAATTTTACAAAGAATTAAGATGCATGAGTATGTATCTCCTACACTACTATTCACCCCTAAATTTGGACAGAATAATATACCACACAAAATTTGGCACAAACGTCGAGTTACCGAACACGCGTTATGTATGCTTCAACTTAGAAGTAAAAGTTCAATTATCCGGCGCAGGCGAGCAGCAGAGACCTTAATGTGGTGAGAAAAGGACCCCTCTGCTCCCCTCTCTTTCACGTTGTACATCCCTCGCCTCTCACCATTCTCTTCTCCTTTTCGGCGAGTGGGCAGCGACCAACGAGCACTAGAGTCGATGACCAGCTCCGATGACCCAGGGAGCAGAGTAGGACCCGGACGAATCTTGTACGACTTTCCGACAGAAGCGCATCACAGGTGTGTGGATTCGGGATCTTTATCATGAATCGTGATTCTCGACGAACTCGCATGCCGGATTTAAAAGCCCCATGAACCGATCCTAAAACGTCAATGTATTATGCTCCATATCATGTAAATCTGATGATCGTACTGCCATGATTAAAGAAATGCATGCAACTACCATGATGATATGTATGACTGAACAATTGTGAAAGACGAATGTATGCTACTGAAATGATCATATGAAGAACCGAAATGATTATGAACGGACATGAACTTATGGACTGATTTTCGATGCCTTTCATTTCTAGTTTCCTTACTTAGTACATTTCCTGTGTAGTCTAGTTTCTGGATGCCTAAAATGCATGTTTGAATGTAGTAGCTTTGTTAATTTAAATTATATGTGGCCGGCGATCGCCGGAAAATAATGAAACGTTAAACTTAATTTATGACTCAGTCGAACCCGACCCGGGTTCCTCAAAACTCGGCCCGGGCTCGGTCTGGCCGCAATGGGTTACACCGAGCACGGCTCGGTTCCGCCATGGACGCCGAGCTCGAGCTCGGGGCGAACCAACTGCCCGGACCGGGTCACCCATGACTCGGCCCGGGTCTGCCGCGGAGAAGACGATCGGGAGAGTCGCCTCTCCCGACACAATCGTCTTCCAAACTCGGCTCGGGTGTAATCCAAACTCGGCCTAGGTTTTCTCTCGATTTTTGCCTCGACAAACCGAGCCCGACTTCGACCAACTCGGCTCAGGTTTCCTTTACTCGGCTCGGGTTCGGAACCTGATTTCTATATTTACGATTTTTTGGCTTTTGAACTAATGAGACATCCTTGAATCTATTTCCACATTAATCCTATGAATATTGTCCCCTAATTTTATATGAAACCATGCCTTTCACCTGATTATGATTATCGATATCTCTTCACGAAATAGACTAAGTATGATTATGCTAATTACGCTAAGAATGATAATGATTTTCCTCGAACTTTCCGATTTATGCTTATGACTATGATTCTAAAGTAAACGATGATTTACATGAACATGATGATAAATGACTATGAGTATGACATGATGAATAAGAATGATGAAAAGCGGCGATCGCACTCCTACAGTCGACCGAAATGTTTTCGACAGATGACCCGTGATCGTTGGGCATCCGTCGTGTGGAATTGAAGTCGTGATCTTGATATTTTAAACTTGATTTTCTCAATAGACTTCCGTCCACAGGATTTCTAAACCAACAAAGATCCATCGAAAGATAAAGACCTGTCGTTGCCTTGATCGATCCGAGAATCGAAAGACAGACGCAGGTACGATGAGGGATGATGTTCTAGCCTCGTAATAGGCCCCCTCATGGGTTACCATTTGCTCTATCTAGGCGGGAGTTTCTCCCACGGATGGTCCCTTTCGCCAGTGGCAAGGTCATCCTAACCCGACGGGGTTCGCCGTGGCACTGATCCCCCACGTGCATATGATGTCTAGATAGCTGTATCATCAATTTTATGCAATGGTATTCCCCTAAAGATGAAGAGCTCTTCAAAATATGAAAGTAAAGATGAATGAAAAGATGTAAAGATGTAAAGTTATGAATGCATGAAAGATGAACGAAATGAAAGGTATGAAAGTAAGCAAGTATGAATGTATGAAAATCAAGCATGGCAAAGGAATGTGAAAATGTGCTCTCTTTTATGATTAAGATCTTCTTGCATGATATTGTTATTATGATCTCTATCCATGCCATGACTGATGAGTTCTATCCATGATAACTTGATTTCACTCTTTCGTCGATTATCTATTCTTCTCATGCTATGTTTGGATAGAACTGATTTATGATTTATATGAACCCGCACTTAGCTTTATGCTAACGGTTGAGCTTGCTCCCCTGTGTGATCCCCACAGGTGCATGATGATTAGACGTGAGGTGGTGCTGCGTGTACGGAGGTCTCGGCGGGGTGGCGTGTTACTGCATATGGTCCTCATGAAAAGGAGTCGTAGTTATTTTTATTATCGTTGTATGTGTTGGGTCGTGTATGGTGATAGGTCTTACCGTGTCCTTATGGACCGGAGTCGTTTCTTTATTTAGACTAGTCTCACATTCATGAGCTACTACCTTTTTGGGCGGATGAGTACACCTTTTTGCTTTCCGCATTGTGCTTAGTAATGAGATTGTTTACGCATAATAAGGTACATTTTTGAGATGTATTTTGATCACTTTTTGGGTGTATGTGGTTCATGTACTGTCGCCTCTTATGAAGGCTAGTTAAACCTTTGATATATGTTAAGCTTTCGCATTTGCTTTTATTTTGTCATCTTCCTCTTATCGTATAGTCTTTCGCTATTCATATATGTCTGTTGATTCTTTCGCTATGTAATCCGTTATTGTATTCATGAAGCCTTCCACTGTAATATTATATTCATTTATTCTTTCGCTTCACATTCCTTTCATGTTGACCGTCCAGTCAACGAATCGGTCATGTAAAGAGATCAAAGAGTCAAAGTAGAGGTGAAGAATCGCATATATGGCATCCCTCGAGGCACTACATATTTCATGGTATCAGAGCCTAACGTTAGGACTCTCTTGACGTCCTAGTTATAGAAGTTAAGGTCTAAGTATGGTCCATATGCAAACCCCCGAGCCGCCGTCACGCAACGCCACCTCCTGTAAGTATGATATGTTTAAATTTCACAGTATGATTGTTTATTGAAATGAATGATTTTAATATGATAGATGGCTCCTACGACACGCTCCACGACCCGACGTGGCAGAGGCCATGGGCGCAGACGGGGTGCTGACCGTGCGACAGCCACCCCGGACACTGTGACTGAGGGACCTGACTCTGTCCCTGGGAGTCAGGTCGGAGATGATTTACAGCAGGCGCTACCTCTTGTACAGCCACAGCAGCCTCCGCCACCATCCCAGCAGCCCATGTATTCAGCACCGATGTACACGGTACCGTACCCTCCCCCAGCACCAGTGATGGCTCTTCATTGGGAGGATACGATCTAGGAGTTCCTGAAACTGCACCCGCCATACTTCCAGGGGGCAGTAAATTACGAGGAGGCTATTCAATGGCTTACTCGGATGGAAAATCTCTTTGTCACCGACAGATGCGGTGAAGATAGCAAGGTCCGTTATGCAGTTCACATGCTCAATAGTCGGGCTAGCGACCGGTGGGAAACGACGCATGCTACTAGATTCCCAGGTCAGGCGACTATTTCTTGGGAGAGCTTTAAGGAGCTGTTTGAAACACAGTACGCTCCAGCTTACCGAAGAAAGGAGAAGACTAAAGATTTTAAAGAATTGCACCAAGGTAACTTGACTGTGGCGGAATACCATGCTCGTTTCATCCAACCAGAACGTTACAGTAAAAATAAGATGGATGAAGCTGACCGCGCCGAGCAGTTCATAGACGGACTTCATCACACCATCCGCGAGCGAGTGACTTACGACGCAGAGATTGACTTATATGGAGCTGTTCGAATGGCATACAGGATTGAGCGCGAGATCCAAATGCAGCGTGAAGAACTAAAGAAGGAGCCGACACGAGTTGCAGAGTCAGCTAAGCCGAGATGGGACGATCGTCGCCCACCTCGTAAGGACACACGCCAGGATCGTCGCCACCAGCCCTACCAACGGCCACGCCCTGAGGCCCCTCGCAATCCGGCACATCGTCCGCCTCAGGTAAATTAGCACTAAGTGATAATAGTGATATGATGGATATGTTGCTAACCGACAGTGAGAATGAATGTAGCCTCAGCATCAGCCGCAAAGGCAAGCACTGGCACAGCCACCTCCCCTACAGCTGTCAGCACCCCCATAGCAGGCCAGGCATGAGTGTGCTTTTTGTGGCAAGACTCATCCAGGGGAGTGCCGCCGAAAGATAGGTGCCTGCATTGGATGCTGAAAAGTCGGACACTATGTCCGAGATTGCCCGGCAAAGAACCAACGAGGCACAGGAGGAGTACCAGGTGATAGTGATATTTGGGTTTTCTAGTGATAACTTGCTGAAATTAAAGAAAATGTCAATTTTTCATTTTTTTGGTCTCCCAACTCACTAGCTGCAAGTGCACAGGTAAGATGTAGTAGACTCAGGTTGTCGTATCCACAAGAATTTGAAGTCTAAAACACCCTAAAACAATCTAGATTAGTTCTACTTAAGTGGCTAAAAACAGATTTTTAATGAATAGTGAAAACAAATTTTTTTTATAGAAAGTGAAATGATAACTGGTTTTTGGGTTTTGGAAATTTATCAAAACCGAATTATAAATGCTAGAATGAAGTCTAAAAAGGTTTAACTATCTATGAGGAAGGTTCTTATAGGATTTGGGGTTCATCTAAATTAATTAAGGATGGAATGGAACAAGTTATCATTAAATGTCCAACTTTTGATTCAACTTGAAAATGGCTATTCCCACAGCTCAATTGGCCTCTAACTAAGTAATATATGATTATATAATTATTAGCTAGGTTGAATCAAAAGAGGGTCCTCACTGAAAATCAAGTTATCATTGGGCTCAAAAGAAAGATTCAATGCTGATTTTTTGTAATTCAAGGAAGTTTGGAATGATAACTTGCATTTGCAATCATAAAAAGATGGAATCATTCCAATCAACCAAACCAGGATAAAATATACTCAATAATGGTGCTTGTATTCCATGATTCATCTCTGAATTCAAGGGAGATTCAAAATCAACCTCTCGGTTGCAAGGTAACTTGAAATCCACACAAACACACTCAATTGGAAATGCAAAACATATGGCCACATGAGTTCACAATTTTCATTGCTCCTTGGCCCATCTCTGGATCTCAAAGAAGCCCTTAAGACTACCTCTCAGCAGTGGATTAAAATGAGGGTTGACAATGGAAATCAGAAGTTAATTAAATGAGGAAACAAAAATCAGCATTTAAGGAAAATCAGCAATGTGGATTGATGGAATTCAAGTTTGCCAAATGCCCCTTGACCCATCTTTGGACTGCAAGGGATTCCTAGAGTACACCTCTCAGTGATTTGAATAAAATAGGGATTAACAATTGGCAAATCAGATTTCAAACAATCAGAAAATAGAATTAGAATCAAACTAAGAAATCAGATTTTGGAAAAATCAGATTTGAATTCTGAATTGTCAAAGATCAATAAAACCGATATAAATCAATAAAGAAAATAAATTGATATGAACCAGCAAAATCACTTTCAGAAAAATCAATAAAACCGATCATAAGAAAATAAAAGTGATATGAACCAGAAAATGCTTACAGTTGCATCAAAGACAACTTCTCAATGTGTTATAAATTGGACTGCATGAAGAGTCAGCATAACTTGGACCAAATAAATCATGAGTATTGTAACAGAAATTGAGTTTGTTACTTTACTAAATTAGTTAGGTTACTTGTGGGCTAAGTTAGGGTATTTTCTTTTTGTCCAAAGTCTATCTCTAGGGTCTATAAATACTAGTCCTCATTGTTATTTGAGACATCTTTGAATCTATGAATGTTTTGGCTTAATTGTATTTGCTATGAGGGAACTCCTGCAACCCGTTCTTCGGGAACTTCCGCCGTTAATTACAAGGTTGGCTATCTTGTGATTAAATCCATCTATTTATAATATTGATTTCTTTGTTCATTGTAATCTTGAGGTTGATATTCCGCTGCCTTAAAAATTCGTTTGATCTCGTTTCTTTTATTATCATATATTATTCCGGTCACTCAAGGCATTGTTCTTAAGCATCGTATCAGTTGGTATCAGAGCCGCTTTTTCGATTCGGTTTTCTAGTTATCTTTCATTATCCAATTGCACCCCTATTTTTAGTTTCTGAAAAAAAAACAATACAAAAAAAATCTAGTTCTTCAATTCCTAGCCATCTTCCTTATTTGCTTTCATTTGTTCTTCAAACCTAGACGTCATCTATTCTTCAAAATTTGCTGCAGTTTTGAAAAAAAAAATCACAAAAAAATTCTATTTATTTGTTGTTGAAACCCTGGCCGTCATCCTTATTTGTTCTCAAATTTGCTGCAGTTTCAAAAAAAATTAAAAAGAATTCCGAAAATAGAAAAAAAATAGATTGAAAAGGAAAATGCAAGAAAGGAGGAAAGAGAAGAACAGGAAAAAAAAGAAAATTTCTGAAAAAAATTCGAATAAAAAACCTGAAAAATAAGTGAAAGAAAGGATTCAAAAGAAAGAGGAGAGAAAAGAAAAGGAAAGTTTATTTCTGGAGAGAAAGGAGAAAAAAAAAACTGAAAGGAAAGATTCAAAAGGAAAGCTTATTTCTGGAGAGAAAGGTGCACAAGAAATTTCTGAGATTTTGAATGATTTAATCTAATTAATCAGTGATCTTTGATTTCATTACATATCTATCCTCATTTGGCAACCTTTTTTTTTATCTCTATTCTAATTTCAGCTTCAAGATTTCTTTTGATCTTGCAATCATATTGATAAATAGATTTATTTAATTGCTCATTGCCTTGTGTTGACTTACATTAGTTCTCTTAGAACTTGTTGGAGGGTTCAAGAGAGAAAAAAAAGATTGAGTGGTGAGTACAACAACAACAACAACAAAGCCTTATCCCACTAGGTGGGGTCGGCTACATGGATCATACGACGCTTCGTTGATCCATGTTCATAAGATTCGACATGATTTTATGTTGGCTGTCGGGGCCTAACACAACCCTCCTCCTTTATCCGGGCTTGGGACCGGCTATAAAATATAGGCGGAGTTTGAGTGGTGAGTACAATTCAGGAAAAAAAAACCAAATAGAGTTGAGGTAAAATATGAGTGTCACCACGTGAGGTATTGAAATTGCTTTTATCATTAACCTTTGTTGCAGAAATTTGTCACAATGTCAACAGGAAAGGACCAAGAACATAATCCTAGAAAAGAAGCATTTGATTAGAGAAGAATGATAGAAGTCATGGCACAATATTTTCAACATCTTGAACATATGATTACTGAACTTCATGATCAGGTAGATGTGCAAATTACACATTTACAACAAGTTATACAACCAAATCAAAGAATAGATTGCCAAAGACAGCGCGCTCCTGATAATGATAAACATGAATATATGGAAGAGGAAGATGTTGAAGCCTCGGTTATAAGTTGGAAAAGGCATAGACATGTTCAGATTGGAGGAAGAACACATGAACGAGAAAATGTTTTCTATGCACGTTGCTGTGTTTTGGACATAACTTGTGGATTGATTATTGATAGTGAAAGCGGTGTCAATCTTGCTAGCCATTACATGGTGGAGAAGTTAGGACTATCAACTTTAAAGCACTCAAAACCATACAAACTTCGGTGGATAAACGATGGAGGATAAGTCAAAGTGACCAAACAGGTGCTTGTGTCATTTAAAATTGGAAGATTTACTGATGAAGTATTATGTGATGTTGTATCAATGCATGTTTGTCATATCCTTTTGGGGCAACCATGGCAATATGATCGATGCATGACACATGATGGTGCTACCAACTAATACAAATGTCGCAAAGATGGGAGAAAATACACTTTAGCACCATTGCCACCTCAAGAAGCATACGAAGAGCAGGTGCAACTTAAAGAGCGTGTAGCAACGTACAACATTGAGAGGAAAAATTTGGTTGCACAACATCACTTGAAGAAAGATGAAGCTGATTGTACAACAAATCCAAACAATTTTGAGAGTTGTGAGAAAGACAAAGATGAAAAATATGAGTGTCACAACTTGAGTGATGAAAATGATAGCTACACAACTTTTGAGTGTTTAGAAAGGCCACATTCTGAAAGTATTTAGATACAACATTTAGATGCTGAGTGTTATAAGAGCTGTGAGAATGAGAGAAGATTAGATCTTGAGTGTTTAGAAAAGTCACTTCCAGAGAGATATGAGAAAAAAAGACTTGTGTCAAGGCAAAAGAAAGAGAATTCAGTAATGTTTCTTCTAACACTAACCATTTTTTGTCTTTTGATTCTGATTTGTCCATGCAGATATGTAGGAGTGGAATATATGAATATACAAATTTTATCATGCAATTTGAAAGAGAATGTATTGGATTTATGATGATCTAGTTTGAAAAGTCCATCTCTTACCTTTGAAATTTATATTTGTTTGATGCGACTAACTTGCAGGATTTAATTAAGGGAAGTATTGAATGACATGCAAACATTAGATCTGAATTTTCTATTCCACTTCGTTCTTCATTGAGTGCTGAAACACTTTATTTGAGCCGTTGAAATTTTGGAATGAATATTTTCTAGTCCTGAACACTTTTGATTGGTTGATTTTGATTTCAAGATTTTCTGAGCCTACCTTATTCATTTCTTTAAATCCATCTTTGTGCTTTCCTAAGATCATTTCTTGGAATGATGGTTGCAAACTTTCATATAATTTTCACATTATGATTCGAAAATTCATTGCATTTGCATTAGTTGGACTTTTATTAATTTCTCATCGAAGATTTGAGATTAACTTCTTGGGGGATATTTTGATTTATAACAATCATTTGCGTGATCATTTTGGTGATATTTTGATTAGTTGCATGGACTTGCATTATTCATTTCATGAGCCGAGATATTTGCTTGGTTATGAATCTTACAATATTTCACTTTCAGATGTTAAGGATTCATTTTATTTCATGGAAACTAACATTTTTATCTTGGTACCACTTGACAACATCCATATAGAATTGCTAGTTCTTTGGAATGTATTGCACACTTTATTTGACAGGATCCTTATGCACAAAGGAAGGTCCCCGAAGTTTCGCAAATTGTTTCTTAAAATACTATCATCTCATGGACATAAGATATTTCATCCAGGTGAGTACAAGAGTTATGTTACTTTTCATATTACTTAACTTGTTCTTGCTTTACACTTGCAGGATCTTAACATGATGGTATAATTGAGGAATCAAACTTGCAATCCTAATTGAGATACATCAGAAAGGGAAGTGTGAATATCTCCATTATGCGTGTCCTAAATTATTTAATAAATTCAGATATGTGATAGATTATATTCTCCTTATTGTGAATGTAGATTCGAGGACGAATCCTTTTGAAGAGGAGGGAAATGATATGAACCTGGATATACTCTCCTTATTATGAATGCAAAATCGAGGACGAATCCTTTTGAAGACGAGAGGAATGATATGAACTTGAAAATGCTTACAGTTGCATCAAAGACAACTTCTCAATGTGTTATAAATTGGACCGCATGAAGAGTCAGCATAACTTGGGCCAAATAAATCATGGTTTAACCATATTTATTTGGAATTTTCGGAATTAATTAAATATGGAATATGTTGATGAGTATTGTAACAGAAATTGAGTTTGTTATTTTACTAAATTAGTTAGGTTACTTGTGGGCTAAGTTAGGGTATTTTCTTTCAGCCCAAAGTCTATTTCTAGGGTCTATAAATACTAGTCATCATTGTTATTTGAGATATCTTTGAATCTATGAATATTTTGGCTTAATTGCTTTTGATGTGAGGGAACTCTTGCAACCCGTTCTTTGGTAACTTTCGTCGTTAATTACAAGGTTGGCTATCTTGTGATTAAATCCATCTATTTATAACATCGATTGCTTGGTTCATTGTAATCTTGAGGTTGATATTCGTTGCTTTGAAAATTCGACACAATATGTTGACGAGGTTCGTTCTCAACTCTTTGGCCTACGTCCCCGCTCTGACTTCTCGATCTCTAGACCGTCGAAGATTCACTATCTTTCTCTTTTCTTGTAGGAAGAGAACAACCCTTTTTACCTCACACACATTCTTCTCCGCTGAAGAGGCAAGACACAACACTTTTACAATGAGCTCTCAATCTCACTAGATCTAAATACAACAACAACAACAACAACAAAGCCTTATCCCACTAGGTGGGGTCGGCTACGTGGATCATACGACGCCTCGTTGATCCATGTTCATGAGATTCGACAGGGTTTTACGCTGGTTGTCGGGGCCTAACACAACCCTCCTCCTTTATCCGGGCTTGGGACCGGCTATAAAACATAGGCGGAGTTTCACTAGATCTAAATGATCCCTCTAATTCTTTTATTTTATACTAATTTTCTCACACTCAAAACTTAGAAAAGAAAATGGAAGAATTTGCAATTTTGGGCTCAAGAACTTGAAAGGAGCCCTAGGATGTTCTTGCTTGCTTGGATGAATTTTCTTCAAGATTTGGCACTCTTTTTATAGGTTCCTATAAGTGAAAATTCGTTCAAAAAGTCTTCCACAATTTTCTTCTCAAAATAATAGTCGTTACTGTTTATTTGACTATGTGTTCGATCGACCGCTGTGATGGGCTGATCGACCGGTCAATATGATCGTTGTTGCATTTTTTTGCTATTTGACGATGTCCGATCGACCGGTCCTTCGACTGGTACATCGATCGGTAATGCCCCGACATTGATCGGTACATCTCGTCATCGACCGGTGCATCAACCAGTATAGTCTCAACGTTGACCGATATCGTCTCATTTTTTCTTCTACTAAATATCAATCAACCGGTTGCTTGGCCGGTCGATTGCTCGTGTGCTTGAAAATTTTTTGCGACTTTAATTTGGCGATTTGTTCTGCGAATGAGGTCTTATCAATCCTACACCTGCATTATCATAACTTGAACATAGATTAGTAACTTTTATGTCCAGTTTAATTTGGTATCATCAAAACATAGGATTCAACAATCTCCCCCTTTTTTATGATGACAAATTAATTGGACGATAAAGAGAAAGAGAAATAAAGAAAATGAAATGTAAGTTTAGATAGTACGTAGTGAGCAAACTCCCCCTACATTCATGCATATTTTATATTTTCTCCACCTAAATAGGTGGCCTTTATATTATCATAATAATTTGGGACAATATGAACATATGACGCGAAATAGATATGAAATCAAATAAGGCACTTCATCATTAAAAAAAATCATCACATTAAATTCATAGTTAATAATACACCGTGTTCGTGCACTAACATCATAACATCGTCCTAAACTTCTCCCCCTTTTGACATCATCAAAGAGAGAGACAATTCAACTACTCCTCATCGGGACTATCATTCTCACGAGCTACGGGAGGAATAAATCCCTACAATGCATAGTAGGTTTGGAGCGAGCCAACCAGGTATCGGGAGTCACGCTCCATCCGTCGAACACGACGATCCATTTGGGTCACATGATGGTCTATGCATCCACCTGCTATGAAAATGGTCGTGAAATCATAGGTGCTATAGGAAGCCGAGACTGCCGAGGGCGGAGGAACACTAGTGCCAGCCTTCGGTGCATCCTGAGTGTCCATCAGCCTCCGGTGTAAAATTGATCACAACCAAATAAAGAACAAAAGAAAGGAGACACAATATGCTAACGAGGTTCGGCTTCAACTCTTTGACCTACGTCCCTGCTCCGACATCTCGACCTTGAGACCTCCGGAGATCCACTATCTTTCTCTTTTCTTATAGGGAGAGAACAACCCTCTTTACACCACACGCCTTCTTCTCCACTCAAGAGGCAAGGCACACTTCTTTTACAATGAGCTCCCAATCTCACTAGATCAGAAAGAAATGATCCCTCTAATTCTTTTCTTTTACACAATTTTTCTCACACTCAAAACTTAGAAAAGAAAAGGGGAGAATTAACAATTTTGGGCTCAAGAACATGAAAGGAGCTCTAGGATGTTCTTGCTTGCTTGGATGATTTTTCTTCAGGCTTTTACACTCTTTTTATAGGCTCCTATAGGTCAAAATTCGTTCAAAAAGTCTTCCATAATTTTCTCCTCAAAATAATAGCCATTACTATTCATTTGACTATGCGTCCGGTCAACTGGTCAATATGACTGTTGTTGCAATTTTTGTGATTTGACGCTGTCTGATCGATCGGTACATCGACCGGTAATGCCCTAATGTCGATCGGTACATCTCATTGTCGATCGGTGCATCAACCGGTATAGTCTCGACGTCGACTGGTATTGTCTCATTTTTTCTTTCTCTGAATACCAATCGTCCAGTTGCCTTCGACCGGTCATGTGCTGAAAATTTTTTTTGCGACTTTAATTTGGCGATTTGTTCTACGAATGAGGTCATATCAATTCTACACCTACATTATCATCACTTTAGCATAGATTAGTAACTTTTATGTCCATTTTAATTTGTTATCGTCAAAAGATTCAATAGGTGTGAAGGCTAACTCTATAGATAAGAGTATAAGAGGGAGAATAAAAGTTTAGGAACAAAAATTTATTCTGTAATGCCCCAAAATCAGCCCCATGACACATGTCGCGAGCTGATCCCGGAGAACGTTACAAGGTGGACAATACAATAGTTGAGTTCAAGTCAACAAAACACATGACAATAATATGCAGCGGAAATGGAAATAATTAAAAGATATTGTACATGAAAACATAGTGAAAGCGATAAAACATAATATGAACCATATGGCACTAGGCCCAATAACCTCAAGACACCATGACGGATAGCCCAAATACATAAGGGACTCAAAGGCCACCACATAACGACTCATAAATGTTTCTCACATGAGGGCAATACAACATGATCCATAATAAAGGCTCATCAGCCGACTCATACATAGACCATAACGATAAAAAATACTATGGCCTAACAAAGGCCGACACTATGTGCAATCCGCCATCATGAGCTTGCCACCGACCACCTACTCGTCCATACCTGCACGAACTCGGATGTAGGGGAGGCCCACCTCCCATTAGTTGTATGTAAGGGCCATTAAAATAAATAATTCAATAATTCATAAAGCATTATGATTAAAATGATAATCAATGCACAATAATGATCTCAAAATATATTAAGAAAGCCAAATCTCAATTTCACATTTCAATTCCATATATGCATTGCATTATGTCATTAATGCCCAACTATCCATATCCATAGTGGCTACGAATGTTCCATTGCATTTTACACTTTGAAACGCCCAATTATAACATTATCCAAGCAATCTTGCCACTTAACTTATATCCAAGATTAGGTTATCAATTAATTATTAATGAACCTTTACCAATACGATGGGATACTTGGTTGTCCTTGTGCCTATAGGCTGGCCAAGCCTTGACACCCCAAAATCGTGTCATTTCCATTTCCATACATATATCCATTCAGCAAGGGCCAAGTATTATCCCCACATGCCATTTCAATGATTCATTTTAACCCTATGACTTAGCATGTAATTCGACTTCTAGGTGAGTCAAGCAATAGAAAGGAAATCATCTCAATATCACCATGGAATAGCATGGACAATTCATAATTAAAAGAAATGTCATGTTCAATTTCCAAAATCACCTTTTTCGATGACAGATCGACCTACCAATCGATCGGTCGCAAGATCGAATAGAAGAGTGGCCCTTGGGCGCTATTTTATCTCTTGGGTCAGTCGATCGCTTTTGCATTGGTCGACCGATTTGGTACAATTGGTCGATCATTCGATCGAGCTAATGCTTCGACCGAATTAAACAGTAGCGTTCACGACCAACCCATGAACTGATCGATCGGTTGGTCGATTGATTCTTCATCCGATTAAACTAGTAGCGAACATGCGTATGAAAACATATGGACCGGTCGACCGGTCGGTTGATCGATTTTATTAAAAATCATAGAAACGATGCTTTGAATAGATCGTTGTCAAATCAAATGAAAGACCTATTGATCACTAGCTGATCATATTATGATTTCACACCATTTACACTTAATATGACATGTATCGAGTCCCTAAAATTGTCTACATTTGGGTAATTATGCCTAGAATTATGCATTTGTGTTTACTAGCTGACCATGCTATGATTTTACTCATTTTATATTCAATTTCATGTGCATAGAAGTTCTGAATTACTCATATTTGGATAATTAAGATTCAATGTGCAAAGTTATCATTTCTGCATAGCACCAATCTGCACTCAGTAATTGAGTTGATTTTTAATTGCTGTCCTACCCTTACTTGTTTTATTTTTATTTGTAAACCTTAATGCTTGCTGTTCTTGCTCCTCTAGCAGGAACTACAAGGCTGCAACCAGCTGAAAAAGTAAGGGGGGACCATTGCATTGCTGCCAAAAAGCAGATGGAATCTGCAGGAAATTCAGAACTAGGGGACAGATGGCATAATCAGGAACAATAAAAGCTTCTGATTTGCATCCAAAGGTGATTAAAAATCATATAAAAGCTGAAGTAATCCAGAGGAGAAGGGGAGAGCCTCCATTAGCAAGGGTTGCTGGACTAGGAGTTGAGGGGAGGAGCTGAAGTGGAGCTGCTGCAGTCTGAATTCCAGTCGATAGTTTTCATACCAATTGATATCAGAATGCTTTGTATCAGTTTCCTTATCTGTTTTGTATCAAATCTTGTATCTATGATGAGCTAAATCCTAGCTCTCCTAGGATAGGGTAGTAATCTAATACATGTTATGGATGGATGATGAACAAGATATTTTTCCTTCTCTGATGTTGATTCTGATAATCTAGATTTCTGATTTCTATTGAAATCTGTTTTATCATTGTGAAACCCTGATTTCTTTAGCAATCGAGAGGTTGATTTTAGGTTTCTTTCTTGTTTAGAAATGAATCAAGATGCAATGATAACTTCTTTGATTTCAATCTGTGATTATGTGCTTATTGTATCCAATTAACTAGTGTTGATGTGGACTTCATTTTCATTTGTAGCCGAGAGGTTGATTTTAAATTTCCTTGATATTTAGAGATAAACCAAGAAGCATTGGCATTAGCATTGGATTATTTACATCTCTGTTTAGTTAATTGAGTCAATTATTCCATTATTATGAATGTGGATTAGTTGTCGTGCCAATATTAGACTTACTGATTTGACAAATCTGAGAGGATTTTGGCAATGTCAGTAAGGGGCTAATTCTTGTGCTTAATGATAACTCAACATCAGCAGGAATTGTCTTCTAATTCAACCCAGCTAACATTCATATGAGAATATGATAATTAGCCCTGAATCAATCCCACTGTGAGAACAGTCTTTTATTGGTTGAATCAGATTTGACCTGGCATTGCTGAATTTGTTCCAATCCATCTATAGCTGAATTATATGAACCCCATTCCTAGGAGAATCTTTCATTGATTGTTAATCCCTTTTAGTTTTCAGCTCAGTAATTAGATTTCATTTCATACTAATCCCCAAAATACCAAAAACAGTCACCTTCTAGCAATTCTTTAATTATGTTTCCATTTTCCCCTCATTTCACTATTTTAGCTACTTAGTCTAGGATTAATTGATCACTAGCTGATCATAATAGGTTTTTACCGCATTTTCTATTCAATTCACCCACATCGAGCCCCTATTTTGCCTAACTTTTGGTTAATTATGCTTGAAATGCAAAGGATTGTGATAACTAGCTGTTCATTCTCATTTTATACCTAATTCCATGTGCATAGAGGTTCTAAATTGCTAAAATCCATAAATATTTCAATTCTATGCCAAGTTATCATTTTTAGGGCAAGTTATCATTCTAATGTGCAAAGTTATCATTATTTTAATTGAGTTAATTTCCAGTGATTATTTTTCTCTAAATCTCTTGCCATCATGAATTATTCATATTTGGATGACCATATTTCAATTTGTGCAAAGTTATCATTCCATTTCACAAGTTATCATTTTTTAGTGTCAAGTTATCATTTTTGGGCAAAACTATCATTTCGATGTGCAAAGCTATCAATTCTGCACAAAGGTATTAGGCAATTACTGTCTTAACTCATTGCTGCTCAGATTTGATTACATTTGGACAACCACAACAAAAGTTATAACAAATTATCATTTTATGATAACAAGTTATCATTCCGGGTCACCTAGTTATCAATGTTGTGAAATCCTATCTACATTTGATTTTTGACCTTATTCACTTGCCATATTAATCCCTCGGATGCTTTCAATACCCTGAACCACTTTTATTTGGACAATTTTCATGATATAGTGCAAAGTTATCATTCCGGGTCTCAAAACTATTATTTTTTACTATGGATTTTAATTCTGCATAACACCAAACCCCATTTGATAATTGAGCTGACATTACTTGCTGTTTTAATCCTTATTTGTTTATATCTTATTAGAAGACTTTGATGCTTGCTGTTTTAGCCCTTCTAGCAAGTGAAATAGGGCTGCACAAAGGAGAAAAAAGAGGGGGACCACTTGCTTTTTGTCTGTCCAAAAAACTGTCACCTGAGATATTTTCTAGTCCAAAGTACACTTGGCACAATAAAGGCATGAGGGAACATTCTGATGTTGATCTAAGGGTGGAAGGAAGTCATATATAAGCTGAAAACCCTAAGAAAGAAGGAGAGACCGGCCATTGCTAAGGAGGAGCTGATTGGAGCTAGAAAGGGAGCTGATTTGAGTTGGAGTGAAGCTGATTGCTACCAACAGCCCTCAATCAAGGATGATTAGCTTCTATTCTTCATTCTATTGTGTATCTATATTTGTAATTATGAGGAGATAAGCTCTATGTCTCCTAGGATAGGGTAGCAATCTAGATTAATTGTGGATGGATTAAGGAAAGTCTGAATTCCTGTAGTGATTTAAATTCTGTTTCCTGAAATCTTTTTTACATGAATCTAATTCTTGACATTGTAAGGTCCTATTTGTATTTACATCTGAGAAGTTATCTTTTGATCTATTCTTTGTTCAGAAATGATCCAAGAATCAATGCCAAGTTTCTAGGTTCTAATCCAATTAAGAATCTGATTTCCTGAATTCTGAAATCTTTTTTCCCCCAAATCTGATTTCTGATTTCTGAATTCTGTTAAACCTATTTCTATCATTGTTGAGCACTGATTTAATTGATAACTGAGAGGTTACTTATGATTTCATTCTTGTTTAGAAATGAATCAAGAGGCAATGGTGTTTCCAAGTTTTTAATCCCTGAATTATTGCAACTTTTCTATGCTGATTTCTGATTTCAAATATGATTTCAAGAATATGTGGGAATCTTCTTTGTTATTGTAAATCTCTGATTTCAATCAATCACTGAGAGGTGAATTTAAGATTATCATGACGTTCAGAGATGAACCAAAATGCAATGACATTTGTTGAATTCCCATGTGTAATTAGGTGTTGAGTTCTTCCAATTCATTAGTGAAAATGTGGATTTCATTTTAATTTGCAGCTAAGAGGCTGATTTAAAATCTTCTTGTAGTTTAAAGATAAACCAAGAAGCATTTGCACTAATATTGAATTGATTTCATCCTTGTTTAGTTGATTGAAGCATTTCCCTCATTTTCAAAGTATAATTGAATGTTATCATTTCAAATTTCACTAAATTACTGAAATTCAGCAAGGAACTAAATTTTGAGCTTAATATTGACTTGATTTCAGTGAGGACCTTTTCTAATTCAACTTAACTAATCAATAATATGAGAATATGATAATTAGTTCTAGTTTATATTGCTGTGATAACAACCCATTTTCAAGTTGAGTTAAAATTGACAATATATTGATAACTTGTTCCATTCCATCCATAATTAAATTAGGTGAACCCCAACTCCTAGGAGAACCTTCCTCGTTGATAGATAAACCCTTTTAGCCCTTAGTTTAGCATTTATAATTCAGTTTTGATAAATTTCCAAAAGTCCAAAAACAGTTATCATTTTGCATATCCTTAAAAATCTGTTTTTACTTCCCTTCAATTTCCTATTTTTGCCACATTAAGTAGGACTAGTCTAAATTATTTTTAGGAAGTCTTTGGCTTCAAATCACTGAGGATACGACATTTGGATAGACTACAATTGACCTGTACACTTGCAGTAGAGAGTGAATAGGGAGTTAAATCAAAAATTGAAAAATCTGAAATTTGACCCCAAAATCAGCAAGTTATCACTACATTCCTCAACTTCACTATCATTAATCTAGATTAGATAGTGAATCTTTAGCTTTCAAATCACTGTGGATATGACACTTGAGTCTACTACATCGGACCTGTGCACTTGCAGTAGAGTTAGTTGAGGAGTTTGATCACTTTTCACAAAATTTCACTCTATCTCAATTCTGACATATAATTCAGCAAGTTATCACTATACCACACATTTCACATCAAGTTTTTGGCGCCGTTGCCAGAGATTTGAGGCTAGTTACATTAACTTTAGGTAATTTAGATTAGTTTTAGACAAGTTATCATTCTGAATTTTTGCCTAGTTTTCAATTTTTGCAAGTTATCATTCTGAATTTTTCATTTCTGTCTAGTTTTTTTTCTTTTCTAAATTTGATACTTCTGATTTCAATTTATGTAGTATTTAGATAGTCAAGAAGATTTATACTTATCTTATCTTGAACCTGAGAGAAGATTCAATAGAAGAAGAAGATTGCAAAGAGAACAAAGAAGGAGAAGAATTTTTGAAAAAGAGGTCAACAATCAAACCATGGCTACTCCAAGGACATTAAAGGATTGTTATTCACCTAGTAATGCCAAAGGACAACCAGTGGATGGAGCCACTGCACCTGCTATCACCTTTGAGTTGAATCCAGCACTAGTTACAATGATTAGGCAGCACCAATTTGTTGGATTAGGAATTGAAGACCCAGCTCTACATATTGATAACTTCAAGGAAATGTACAGCACAGTCCACTTTCACAACACTCCTCTTAATACTTTGTACGTGAGATTTTTTCCCTTTTCACTCAAGGACAGGGCTAAGATTTGGTACAAGTCCCTTACACTTGAAGAAATTGCAACTTGGGAGTCCATTGTGCAACTGTTCTTATCTGAATTTTTTTCTCCTAGTAAAAATGATAACTACAGGATCAGATTGCCATATTCTACCAATTGGATCAAGAAAACATATGTGATGCTTGGCAAAGACTCCAAATTCTATTGAGGGCATATTCACACCATGGATTTGAGAAATGGCAATTGGTCAATTATTTTCAAAAAGGACTAAACTATCCATCCAAAGTGGCATTGGACACTGCTGCTGCAGGAGGGATTTTTGCCTCCAAAAATATTGATGAAGCATACTGATTACTAGCTGATCACAATAGGTTTTTATCCCATTTTAGATGCATTTCACCCATATCGAGCCCTCAAATTGCCTAACTTTTGGCCAATTATGTTTGGAATGCAAGGATTATAATATCTAGTTGATCTTTCTCATTTTATGCTTAATTTCATGTGCATATAGGTTTTGAATTGCTAAAATCCATAAATACTTTAATTCTATGCCAAGTTATTGTTTTTAGGGCAAGTTATCACTCCAAGTGCACAAGTTATCATTATTTTAATTGAGCTGATTTCCAGTGATTATTCTGCTCTAAATCCCTTGCCATCATGAATTATTCATATTTGGATGATCATATTTCAATTTGTGCAAGGTTATCATTCCATTTCATAAGTTATCATTTTTTAGTGTCAAGGTATCATTTAAGGGCAAAACTGTCATTTTGATATGCAAAACTATCAATTCTGCACAAAGGCATTAAGCAATCATTAAATTACTATCTTAACTTATTGTTGTTTAAATTTGATCACATTTGAATAACCACAACCAAAGTTATGACAAGTTATCATTTTTATGGCATCAAGTTATCATTTTTGGCATCCAAGTTATCATTCCTATGAAATCTTATCAACATTTGATTTCTGACCTCATTCATCTGCTACCATAATCCCTTTGATGCCTTCAATGCTTTGAACCACCCTTAATTGGACAATTTTCATGATATGATGCAAGTTATCATTCCGGGTCTTATAAGTTATCATTTCTGATTTTTTGTTTTCATTCCTGCACAACACCAAATCTCATTTGTTGTTTTAGCTTATACTTATCATTGTCTCGATCCTTATTTGTTAAAATCTCATTCAAGGATTTTGATGTTTGCTGTTCTATCTCTTCTAGCAGGGAAAACAAAGTTGCAAAAAGCTAGAAAAAGGTGGGGGGGACCACTCCAAAAAGCTGCTGATTTCTGTTGGAATTTCATGGCTGGACAGATGGCACAATCACACTACTATGGAAGCTTCTAATTTGCATCAAAGTGTGGAGAAGACTCATATAAAAGCTGGAAAACCCAGAGGAAAAGGGGGGGCTGGCCATTGCAGGGTTGGAGCAGGAAGGAAGCAAGGGTTTGAAGCTAGAGAAGAAGGCTACTGATCTTCCTGTCGACAGAGTTCATTCAGGATGTTTTGTATCTGTTATCCCTTCTATTTTGTTTCAAACTTTGTAATTATGAGGAGCTAATTTCCATTTCTCCTAGGATAGGGTAGTAGTCTAGATTAATTGTGGATGGATATAGACAAGTCTGATTTCCTGAACTGATTTCAATTTTGATTTCTGATTTTCTGTGTTTATATGAATCTGATTCTATCATTGTAAGATCCTAATTGTATCTACAACTGAGAAGTTTTCATTTGATCTATTCTTTGTTAAAAAATGAATCAAGAATCAATGCCAAATTTCTAGATTCAATCCTAACTCGAAATCTGATTTCCTGAATTCTGAATTCTGATTTTCTTGATTTCTGATTTCTGAATTGTTCAATTTTGTTTTCATCATTGTGGAGCCCTAATTAAATTGATAAGTGAGAGGTTTCTTATGGTTTCTTTCTTGTTCAGAAATGAATCAAGAGGCAATGATGTTTCTAAGGTTTCAACTCCTGAATTATTGCAAACATTTCACTTGCTGATTTCTGATTTCTAAAATCTGATTTCCTGAATCTTTGGATTTTGTTTTGCTTTTGTAAATCCTTGATCTCATTAAATCACTGAGAAGTGAATCCTAGGGATACTTTGTTGTTCAGAGATGAACCAAAGAGCAATGGCAAGTCTGAATTCCAATGAGTGACATGTGCTGAATTCCAATGTTTGCTAGGTGCTGATTTCTGAATTTTCTAGTTGCTGATTTCTTGAAATATGTGGAATATGTCTTGTTATTGTTAAGCCCATGATTTTATTTAATCACTGAGAGGTGTACTTAAGGTTTTCTTGCTGGTCAGAGATGGACCAAGAAGCAATTGCATGTGCTGAGTTCCCATATATAATTATGTGCTGATTTTATCCAACTCTTTAGTGAAAATGTGGATTTCATTTGAATTTGTAGCTGAGAAACTGATTTAAAATCCTATTATAGTTTAGAGATAAACCAAGGAGCATTTGCACTAATGTTGGATAGATTTCATCCCTGTTTAGTTGATTGAAGTATTCCCCTCATTTTCAAAGTGAAATTGATTATTATCATTTCAGATTTCACTAAATTGTCAAAAATTAGCAAGAGACTTGATCCTGAGCTTAATGTTAACTTGATTTCAGTCAGGACCTCATCTAATCCAACTTGGCTAATCAATCATATGAAAATATGATAATTAGTCCTGGTTTATTATGCTGTGATAACATCCCATATCCAAGTTGAATTAGAAGTGATACATATTGATAACTTGTTCCATTCCATCCATAATTAAATTAGATGAACCCCAACTCCTAGGAGAACCTTTCTCATTGATAGATAAACCATTTTAGCCTCTAGTTTAGCATATATAATTCAGTTTTTATAAGTTTCCAAAAGTCCAAAATCAATTATCCTTTTTGCCACTTTTAAAAATCTGTTTTCATTTTCCTTTAATTTCTTGAATTTGTAACTTTAGGTAGGACTAGTCTAAATTGTTTTTAGGGAGTCTTTGGCTTCAAATCACTGAGGATACGACATTTGGGTAGACTAAAATTGACATGTATACTGCAGTAGAGAGTGAATAGGGAGTTGAACCAAAAATTAAAAAATCTCAAGTTTGACCCAAAAATTGAAAAATCTCAAGTTTGACCCAAAAATCAGCAAGTTATCACTACACTCCTCAATATCACTATCACATACCAGCTGATTGAGAACATTGCCAAGAGCCATCATTTCCTTACCCATGATAGAACAAGAAGGCCATCAGCTGAAAACCAAGTAACCAACCTTTCTGTCCAGATTGAAGAAATTCTGCAAAAGGCCTTGGAAAAGCTGAATTTATCATCTAATGTTAACAAGGCATCCAATTCTGAGAACAGGTGTGATGTTTGTGGGAATCAAGGGCATATGACTGAGAGCTGGAATTTAGTTATGCAACAATATGAACAATCAATTGACCAAGTGAATGCTTTGGCAAATTATGGAGTGAAACCCCCTACTGAATACTACACACCTGAGAATAGAAATCACCCCTACTTCTCATACAAGGCCAATCACTATCAGGCACCTCCAATGCAGAATTCAAATTGGCAGCCCAAGATCTTACCAAAGAATTAACCCCTTCCTTATAGTCAGCCTCCAAATGTCCAAATGCAAAAACCTCCATATGAGCATCCAGTTCGAGCCTTTCAGATGTCAAAAATGGAGGAGTTGCTGCAAACAATCCTAAATAAACAAGAGAAGCAGGAAGAAACAATGCTTAAATTGACTTCTGGATTTGAAACTTTAAGTGCTCATCAAAAGGTACTTGAAAGCTAAATAGCCCAATAAGGCAGCACCTCAGCTAGGCCACCAGTGTTCTTCCCAGAACAACCAGAAGTCAATCCCAAGGAACAAGTCCAAGCTGTCCAGGTCAGAAGTGGAAGAATCATTGAAGAACCAATGAAGCATGTTGAGGACAATTCAGCTAGAGCAAATTCAAACTCAAAGCCTGCAGAAGAGCCAGTTGAAGAAATTATGGTGGAAAACAGAAATCAGAATCCTCATAATGAAATCAAGGCCAGAATCTTTGACCTTGTATCATTCCCACAAAGATTGATCAAGGCTAGACAGGTCAATAGTATGGGAGGTTTTTCAAAATTTTGAAGAAATTATATATTAATGTGCCATTTTTGGAGGCAATTCAGAAAATGCCCTCATATGCAAAATTTCTCAAGGAGATTCTGACCAAGAAAAGAAGGATTATGGAGCATGAAACCATAGCCATGACTGAAGAAGTCTCATCCATAATTCAGAACAAACTCCCTCCCAAATTGAAGGTTCCAGGAAGTTTTTCAATTCCTTGTAAAATTGAGAATAGGAAAATTCAGAGGGCAATGTGTGATTTGGGTGCATCTGTCAGTGTAATCCCTTTATCATTGTGTAGAAAGCTAGAAGTTGGAGATCTGAAGCTCGCCAACATGTCATTGCAGCTAGCTGATAGATCTATCAAATATCCACATGGAATTCTTGAAGACGTACCCCTAAAAGTTGGAAAATTCTACATTCCTGTAGATTTTGTTGTACTTGACATGAATGAGGACCTGAACACCCCAATTCTATTAGGCAGACCCTTCCTAGCCACTGCAGGAGCTGTAATAGATGTCAAGGAAGGTAGATTGACATTTCAGATTGGAGAGGACAAGATAGAGTTCAATCTAGCTCAAGTTATCAGTAGCCCTTATTTTCAGCAGGAAGATTTTGAAGATGGGCAACTCAATCAGATAGTGGAGTAAGTTTCTGCAATAATTCCAATTGAAGACCCTCTACAAAGATGTCTTATGTTTGATCACTTGAAGGAACTAGAAGATCCAAAAGCTAAGGCATGTCAATCTGTAATGAATTCACTCAAACCAGTAGGCAAATCAGAAATCTAGAATGTAGTGCAGGAGGTTTTCACTACTGAACTCCAGACCAGTTCAACCAAGGAAAACTCTTCAAAATTGGAGCTCAAACCTCTTCCTAGCAATCTGAAGTATGAATTTCTGGGAGAGAATTCCACATACCCAGTTATAATCAATGCCAATTTACCCCAAGAGCAAGTTCAAGAGCTGCTGAAGAGACTCAAGCTGTACAGAGAAGTAATTGGCTACTCAATTGAAGATATTAATGGGAATCAATCCTTCAATCTGCATGCACAGAATTCCCATGGAGGATAATTACAAACCCACAATTGAATGCCAAAGGAGATTGAATCCTGTTATGAAGGAGGTTGTGAAGAAGGAAGTGCTCAAACTCTTGAATGCTGGAATCATATATTCAATTTCAGATAGTGAGTGGATTAGTCTAGTTCAAGTTGTGCCAAAGGAGGGTGGAATCACAGTGGTGAAATCAAATTCAGATGAACTAATCTCCATAAGAACAGTCACTAGTTGGAGAATGTGCAATGATTTCAGGAACTTAATTACAACATCTAAGACTATCTATTACTTAATTACAACATATTGTCATCATATTTTTTTTTCACAAACCATCTCACATATAACCCCACAGGATCAATTCTTATACAATCTTACAAAAAGTTTCTCACAAACTTAATTACAACATCTAAGACTATCTATTACATATGCATGCTTCAAAAAAATAAAAGTGAAGGGGGATTAAAGTGCTCCAACGGCTCGACCTCTTCTTTATATGCAACAAAAACAAGCTCCAAGTCGACTCAACTCGAGAACTTACGAGTATCTGAAAAATTTGAAATGGATATTATGAGCAACAATCATTTGATCAGTGAGTGGAATAAAAGTATAATATAGGGGAACAATACGAGTGTATATAACATTAAATAACCACATTCTCCATATGATAAAACATTTAAAGCATAGCACATATAACATAACTTGTCAAATCATATGAAATCTCATATAAGTAAAAGTAACTCAAAATATCATCATTTTCATAATTAAACTTCACACACGTGTCATTGCACATACTCATCATAGGTCAATACCTATCCCTCTATGATCATGTGTAATACAGTTAAGCAGAGCTTCATAATCAAGAGTCACGGATACACAGAGAAAATCATAGGTCAATACGTATCCATCTATGATCATGTGTCATACAGTTAAGCAGAGCTTCATAATCAAGAGTCACGAATACGCAGAGCAAATCATGGGTCAATACGTATCTCAATCATGATTGTGTGCTACACAATCATGATTCTCAGATACGCAGAGCGATCATGGATCAATACGTGCACGCAGAGCAACCCCCAAAGGGCAAAGACACCCGATATACGCCCCAAAGGCTTCATGTATATCGAATGCGGTCCCAAAGACCTTTTTCAAATAGCATGACTAATGAACACGTGGAGTTTAATAATATTAAAATACACATGTCATAATCACATATCATTATCAAATAAAACTTATTTTCACTTCACAAGCATTGTTCCCTGAAAACATTTTTTGTATAAGATGTTACTCCATCTAATATGAAATCCTTGAAACATATCATAATTACTTTTCATATCTCAAGATATATTTCAATAATAACAATATTAAGCTTTGCTTGAGGTAATACCATAAATAAAAGAACTAACATATAACATTTTGCTATGTTGTAAATTTACCCACTCACTTTGTACTTTATCACTTCAAGGAGGTTTATTAGATTTCCTCCCTTTCACTTGCAACTTGGTGTTTTCCTATAAGCAATAATGCATCTTTACTTCTCAATCACTAATAAGGTAATATGTAATGCATGCTTATGATGCATGAATGATTATGCACCCTAAAATACATATAACCTCCTCTAATATCAATTTCTAACTTCAGACATTTATATTCATAAGCTATTCCACACTTAGAACTTTTTAATTCTCAAAAGCTTAACTATGAGCTATTTCAGGATTTCAGACTGAGTGTCTGTCAATCAATAATTCATAACTTCTTAACCACATGAGAAAATCTTATGATTCTGGATTAATTAGAAACTAGACATCCTAAGGTTTCCAACCCCCAAATATCATTATCTAAATCCAAGTGAGTAAGTCAGAACATCCCAAGAAATCTGACCTAGGGTTTGTGCCCTGGCAGACTCTGTGTCACTCAAATATTGATTTATATGTTTCTTCATAATTGTCCGTTTAACTAGGGAATAATTTTTCTGAAAACTAGACTTCGTTAGAGTTTTTTCATAAAACTTAGAGAATTTAACTCGCTATATAGACTTAAAACAAAAATAGTTAATTCAGGTCGCAATCTGTCAATGTCCTAGAATCTGACAGAAGCATCACTATGAAATGAAAAATTCATTTATCCCAAAATACAAGTTCAACTAGGATGATTCCACCTCTCACCGAACCCTTGGAATGTCTATTTAAGAATATCCAAATTTCAAACCCTCATTCACTCTATTCTAGCCGTGCCCTAATTTACAAATGGAACTTGTATCAGACTCGGGACAGGCTGAGTGACTTGCGAAGGTAAGTTTATAACTTCCTATATAAAACTTCTTTCTAGTGATTCCAGAGGCCATAGAAAGCTAAGTTCGAATGGATGAATCATAAAAAATTTCATAATTTATGGTTCGTCTATCACTAAGGAATGATTCTCTCAATCAGAAGAAAACTTTCCGGATCAAAACTCACCTGGAACAGCCGACGTTCCCAATTTTCCCCAGGTCGGATCGCTCAAGTTCTTCCTCTGATAATTTTTCTACGGTGAAATTATAATGTTAAGTGGATTATATATTTTTTTCATAATTTTCTGAGGTCCTATGGCGATTTGGAAAAATATCTATTTGAGCAGCTCTCACCTGTCTGCTTTCTTGGAACTTAAGTGATGACCAATGACATTTTTTTGTCATAACTAAGTGTTTTAACCCTAATTAAGCTTACTTAATCCTATTTGAACATATATATCATATTATTTAGAAATTTTATGATTTATTCCTAATAACTCTATATAATTACTTTGTAAAGTTTATCGATAACTAAGTAATCATTATGCACTAATCGAAATATTAATTACTATATACAAATATCACTAAATGGGCATCCAAACTAACTTAGTATGTTACTTAAATGCATGATTATGCACAAATGATATTTCTAGGATACGTCCGTGATAATTCTCCCCTCCTTAAAAAAAATTTCGTCCCCGAAATTTGGTTACCTGTTTCAGGGAATAAGAATGGATACTTTTCTCTTATTTGACCCTCTCGCTCCCAAGTTGCCTCTTCTCTTGAATGGTTTCTCCAATTCACCAAAACTAATGGAATCTTTTGATTCCGTAGTTCTTTTTCCTTTCTTCCGATAATTTGCACTGGATTCTCTTCATATGATAAATCCTCTCCTAATTGAATAGATTGGGGCTCCAATATATGTGAAGGATCTGATCGATATCGTCGAAGCATAGAGACGTGAAAGACATCATGAATACGTGATAACTCTGGCGGTAGAGCTAACCTATATGCAACTGGTCTAATACGTTCCAAAATTTCATATGGTCCTACATATCTCGGACTTAACTTTCCTTTCTTTCCAAATCGTATGATACCTTTCCAAGGTGAAATTTTTAAGAAAACCTTACTGCCCACTTCATACTCCATTTCTCGATGATGTTGATCTGCATAACTCTTTTGTCGATCCTGTGTTGCCTTTAACTTTTGTTTGATGATCTTCAGGTTGTCAACAGTCTCTTGCAACTTTTGTGGTCCCAAAAGGACTCTTGCACCTTCTTCATCCCAACATATCGGTGTTCTACATTTTCTACCATATAATGCTTCAAAAGGAGCCATCTCGATACTTGAATGAAAACTATTATTATAGGCAAACTCTATTAATGGCAAGTGTTCATCCCAAGATCCCTTAAATTCTAGGATACAAGCTTTGAGAATTTCTTCAAGTGTCTGAATTGTTCTCTCTGATTGACCATCTGTTTGAGGATGAAATGAAGTACTAAACTTTAGTTTTGTACCCAAGGCATTTTGTAAACTATGCCAGAATCGAGAGGTAAACCGAGAATCTCTATCAGAAATAATAGATGTTGGAATACCATGTAGTCTCACAATTTCATCAATGTACAACTTGGCTAATGTATTAAGAGAATCATCCTTTCGAACTAATATAAAATGTGCTGACTTGGTAAGATGATCAACTATAACCCAAATAGTGTCATGATTTCATTTCGTTCTTGGCAAATCCGTTACAAAATCCATAGTGATTTTATCCCACTTGTATTCTGGTATCAGAATTGATTGAAAAGTTCCAGCTGGAGATTTGTGTTCTGCTTTTACTTGCTGACATATTAAACATCGCGAGATATATTCTGCTATGTCCTTCTTGATACCGTACCACCAAAAGTTTCTCCTCAAATCTCTATACATCTTAGTACTTCCTGGATGTATAGTATAAGGCGAACAATGAGCTTTCTCCATTATTTCTTGCCTAAGATTTCCAACATTAGGAACACATAACCTGCTGCCAAACATTAAAGTCCCATCATCCTTTAATGAGAATTGTGTTTGCTCTCCGTTCTTTACTTGATTGATGATTTTCACTAACTCTTTGTCTTGATCTTGTACTTCACGTATCTTCTCGGCTAGAATGGGTTTAATTCTAAAGTGTGCCAAGAGTGCTCCTTTCTCACTTGTCTTCAGCTCAACTCCTAAGAATTTCAGTTCAAGTAGTAGTGGTAACTAATAAACTTTTATATGGGCTAGAAGACTCGATGATTTTTGTCTAAGTGCATCTGCAACCACATTAGCTTTACCCGGATGATAATCAATTATGCAATCATAGTCCTTTATTAACTTCATCCACCTTCTTTGGCGTAAATTTAATTCTTTTTGTATAAGGAGATATTTCAAACTCTTGTGATCCATAAAAATGTGACATGTCTCTCCATAGAGGTAATGTCCCCATCTCTTAAGAGCAAAAATAACTGCCGCCTACTCTAAATCATGTGTTGGGTAGTTTAACTCATGTGGTTTGAGTTGTCGAGAAGCGTAGGCAATAACTTTTCCATGTTGCATTAGAACACAACCCAACCCTTGTCTAGAAGCATCACTATACACCACATAACCTTCATTATCTATTGGGAGTGTCAACACCGGAGCAGATGTTAAACATCTCTTTAACTTTTCAAAGCTATCTTGGCATTGCTCTGTCCATTCGAATTTTACATTCTTTCGAAGAAGTCTAGTTAATGGAATTGCAATCATAGAGAAACCTTCAATAAAACGTCAATAATATCCTGCTAAACCCAGAAAACTTCTCACTTCTGTTACACTTTTTGGAGGCTCCCACTTCAATATTGCATCAACCTTTGTTGGGTCTACACAAATGTCCTCTGCTGAGATTACATGTCCCAGAAATACTACTGAGTTGAGCCAAAATTTACATTTGCTAAACTTTGCAAATAATTGTTTCTCTCGAAGTATTTGCAAAATAATTCTTAAATGTTCTTCATGCTCTTCTTCGCTTCGAGAATAGACTAGTATATCATCAATAAAAACAATCACAAACTTATCCAAATAAGGTTTGAAAACACGGTTCATGAGATCCATAAAAGCTGCGGGCGCATTTGTTAATCCAAATGGCATCACCAAAAATTCATAGGAGTTCTGAATGCAGTTTTGGCAATATCAGCATCTTTAATTCTCAACTGATGATATTCTGATCTCAAGTCTATTTTTGAAAATACCTTTGCTCCTTGTAGTTGATAAAAAAGATCATCGATCTCGGCAAAGGATTTTTATTCTTTATAGTAACTCTATTTAATTGTATATAATCGATGCACAACCTTAATGTGCTATCTTTCTTTTTCACGAATAATACTGGTGCACCCCAAGGAGAAACACTCGGTCGAATGAAACCCTTGTCTAATAATTCTTGTAATTGTAGCTTTAACTCTTTCAGTTCTGCTGGTGCCATTCGATAAGGAGCAATAGATATGCGTGTTGTTCCTGGAATAAGGTCAATACTGAACTCAATCTCTCTTTGCGGTGGTAATCCAGGAAGATCTTATGGGAAAACATCTACAAATTCATGTACGATTGGAATATCTTCCAATTGTGGTCCTTCTACCTTAGTGTCAATCACGGAAGCAAGGTAAGCTTCACATCCCTTCTTGATTAATTTATGTGCCACCATTGCAGAAATAATACAAGAATGAAGAATTTCACGTTTACCACAAAAGATAACTCTCTCTTTATTAGGTGACTCAAAGTAAACTTCTTTCTTAAAACAATTTATAGTGGCATGATGATGAGCTAACCAATCCATTCCGAGTATCACATCAAAGTCTTGGATATATAGAGGAATAAGATCTGCTATCATGTCTTGCTCAGCAACTTTGACTCTACAATCCTTATATGATTGTGCGACAATAATAGAATCTCCCACAGGTGTATGTACTAACATGGAACATTCTAAAGGACTAAGTTTTCTATCGGCATGCATGGAAAAGTCTTTTGATATGAATGAATGAGTAGATCCAGTATCAATAAGAACACGTGCACTTTTATCAAAGATAGTCAACGTACTTATCACTGCGTCAGGAGTAGCCAAAGCATCAGGTTCAGTCATTGCAAAAACACGTGCTTGAGTTTGTGGTCTCCCTGGTGGATTCGTCGGTTTCGATGTACTTGGAACATTTTGATTACTCACTTTCATGCTTGCACCAGGAGTAGCTTTGATTTGAGACTTCACAGGAGGATAGGCTACTATTTCAGAAATACTTTTACCCTTTTCCATAAATCGACAATCTTGTATCTTGTGTCCCCTTTTACCACATTTAAAGCAAATTCATGTGAATACTGAGCATTTTCCAAAATGATATCTTCCACAAGTTGTGCAATATGCATTTGTGCGATAATGTTCTTGTCTTGGTCCCACTCTACTTTGATTTTCTGAAAATGTTCTTCTGACTGCACTTGCTTGTGTACTCATATTTTTTTGGTTGGTATGATATCTTTGTGTACCTTGTGATCCATTTCCATGTTTCCTATTATTGTAAAAGTTACCATGAGACTGAAATGTACTATCACCATATCTTGCCATTTTATTACTTGGCCCAGTCTGAGTAAAGTTTGAGTTTGGTTGATTTCATTTCACCCACCTCTGTTCGTGATTGATCGTAGCTTTGATTCGTCGAAAATTCTATCGGTTGTGTCCTCTTTGTTCTCCCATCGACGCCCCTTCTTCTATCGATTGTTCGCGGCCTGCAGGTCCTCTAGTAAAAGGGGCGTGAAGAGGCGTAGGAGATCAAGTTTGAAGGGAAAGATGTTGCCTACCCTTGCACCGTGAGCAGGGTCCCTTCTTGGAGGTTCTGAACGAGAACCAGGACGAAGAACTAGAGGAAGAACAGGGAGAAAAGGGATTTTTGGTTTCTATCAGGAGTAACTTATATGGGCTGTTATAAACTTGATTATCCCTTACTAGATTTGGTCTTTATCTTCTAATAGGATAAATCGCCCTGTTTATCTCTAGTCGGCCTTTCTTTCTATTGGGATTGGGATTTGGATTTGTATTTGTTTCCTATCTCCTGTTGGTTGTTACGGTTTAAATTCTTTCTTTTATTTTTTTTGTTGTTGTCTCAGTTGTTACATTCTTACCCCCTTAAAAGAAAATTCATACTCGAATTTTGTATAGCGTAGAGGGCTTACCAAATAGATGAGAGAATTCTTGGCGCATTTCTGACTCGAGCTTCCATGATACCTCTTCGTCGTAGTGAAATGCGAAGCTACTTGAACTATGAGTACATGATTATTCTTTCGACGTTGTACCTTGCATACCATAATATTAGTCGGACACTTGACAAAGGTGAGGTCTGCGACTAGGTTATGCCCCTTAGTTCGAATGATGTTAGCATTATCATTCTTGTGCTTCTTAAGCCAGAACTCATGAAATATGTAATGCACTCCTCCATAAGAATTAGGTAATATCAGCTTATATGCAACCTTGCCGACTAAAATTAATATTTAAATGGTCCATCGTAGTGAGGACTAATTGCTCTTATTTACCTATCTGCATTACCTATTTCATATGGGAAATTTCAAGTAGCATTTGATCACCAGAATTAACAATATGCTTTCATACACATTCATTTGCATAGCTCTTCTACTTTTAACCTTTTCTTAATTCATTCAACCTTCTTAACATATCCTCTTCATTCATGGTTTTCTCTTTGTCTATTTCACCCAATTGAGTGGGTGAAAAACAAGGTATCCAATATAATTGAACGACGTCCTAAAATATTTGAATGGTGACCGTTATCATAAGTAAATTCGATCAAATAAAAATGATCGTCCCATCCACCATGCTATTCCAATGTACATGCTCCCAACATGTATTCCAAAGTCCGGATAGTTCTCTTATCTACTAAAATTTCATTGTATATTATTATAAGTGTTCGGATCAATAACCTCCTTAAAAGGAGTGTTAGTAAACACGCTTATCATTATTTTCAATCACATTGCTATATCACAACCTAATGAGCAAGCACTTATATTTACTCTTCTAAAATTACATTAAAATTTTTCAACATTCTTTGAACTTTATCTTTTCTTTTATCTTTATGTTTGACCTATTCCCAACCTATAATTGTAGTTAGATACAATTAATTAATCACACTCAAACGTCATCTAAGGCCTTTATATTTATCATTAGTTAAGCTCTTTAATATTTCATTTCTTCTTATAGAATCTTTATATTTCCTAATCATTTAACATTAGAATTTAAAGTACAACTTTAACACAATCCCATAATTTTTGTAAGCCTTACAAATCATTACATCTATGAATTGGATCACAAGATAGTTATTGATCCAGTAATATACATCAAATATTCAAGAGAGTTTAGTATCTTATGTCAGTAAATCATTTGGATTTAACATCATCCAATGTCGATGTTCTTGTGGTATAGTGCGATGATCGTCGCCTAGAGGTACGATTACTTGGCATTCGAATTGAATCAGATATCTTGAAGGATTGAACAAAATCCAAAAATAGATAATTGCCAAATGAGACAATTATATTCGGAGTCAATCAAGAGTTTACCAATCATTTGAGGGTGAATCATTCGTGACAATTTATGTCATTGGAATAGGGTGGTTTCTTAATCAATGTCATTCATTGTCCTTTCTATGTCTCTACTCCTTATACCAATGCCTTATTCGATATGCTTATTATGGGAGTTGCCTTCAACCTTAACTTCTTGGTTACATTGATATGTGTTTTGCTATGCCATATCATATAATTTCATAGGAGGCCAAAGGTTATATGTTACCACAACAAATTCTTTCCTTGAGTATTTTGAAGCACTCTAAATCAATGTTAAGGTCAAACAATATTTATAATGAGGGGCCGATCACATAGTACAATCTAATTCTTAATGAACAAAACAATTTATGCACACTATCTAACATAAGTCCTTAGTAAAACATCATGAATGCGAACAAACATATGAAATGAATTCAAATAGTAACATAGGAAAACAAAGAAATCAACAAAATAGAAGACAAACAATCATCTTTCTTCTTTGCATATCATTTCATTGTCCTTTGCATTAACGATATCTTGTAGCACATGGGAGAGGGTTGGGGTAACTTTAAGGTCGAAAAGGGAAATCAATCTATATATATAACCTATGATCAAATCATGAGTGGTCCCCCTTGATCAAGATAAAATCTTGAACAATTTTTATCATATTGACGTAGAGGTATCTTAGAGAACATTCTATGTATCATCTTATATCTTGCATCTTAGAGGACATTCTGTGTGTCATCTGATGGCTTGTTTAACCCATTATCTAAACATATATATTCTTTATTTTCCCTCTTGAACCATCAACCATGATTATATGATTAATTACCCTATACGATTTGGACATTGTTACGAAACTAATAAATATATCCATAGTCAAGATAAATCAAATAAAAAAATCTTTAATTTACTTCATAATCATCCTTCTCAAGTGCATAACTTACTTCTCCAGTAATTTTGTAGGGGACTTATAAAATTCCTCATACTTTACCTTAACCCCTGAACTTTCTAAAATTTACTCACTTGATGTGTTGATCTTTTAGTACCTACTGATAGGGGTTTTATAATCCTTAAGCATATCTTAGTTAAGAGACTTTAAATCCTTTCAAAATTTCTCTCATTCAGTTAACCATTTCATGCATTGCCCGTTCTTATATAATTCCTTTTTTTCAACCATATTAGTCTATCTTGGAAATATATTTACACTACGATGATAGATAACTCATTTCATTAATAATAAATATATATATATACTTCATATTATGGTAATTTCAAGTATACTATATACTAAACTAAGTTAATTAAATATAATTATTTATTTATTTATATATATTTATAGGTATACTATGTTATATGCATATATGCGTATGAGTTTGCTAGATCTTAACGTTTGGTTAGACAGTCACTTTCTTATTGCTGAATTCTTCTAACATTTATTCAAACCAATATGACTTCTGAACCTTTTAAACTTCTATATTTGTCCATCCATACTAATACTTAAACTAGTGGTCTAGCTAATATTACATAACTTGAATATGACTAATAATTCTAATTCTTATTTTCAACCTGATGTAATCCCCTAGAAAATTCGTATAACTAATTTGGACTTCCTCAAGACCTTTATCAACATAATATAGGGGCTATATGAAGTCTAAGGCACAACGAGCATTACGAGCCAACACTTATAACAACCTCTATCTTGATAAATCATTGGAATCACCTGAGTCATAATAATAAATCATAACTTAGACATGCTTAATTTAATATCATCTCACACCTATTCGTTGTGTGTTTTAATTACTCTTATAATCCCTTCGTTTCTTTCTTAAATCTTTATCCCTTTGCAAATGGTAAGCCTACTCATTTTCCTCTTCATATTGTTGCAGTCAGCAGAAGAAGTCCATGAGTAGGACGATCGTGTAAGAGATAGAAAATATGAATTATAACAAAACAAATCATTTCTTATATTTTTATTCTTTAGATGTCTATATGATTGATTCTTCACGTAGATAATAATCATTCACATGTTTGTTACTTATTCTCTTCCTAATTCATCATGACCTTTATAACCTTTTTGTATACGTAATATACCATTTAGGTAGATTCCAACCATACAAAATAACCTCCTTAGAAATTAAGCACTCACATGGAATAGGTATCAATACATCAATAAAGAATAACATAAAGCAAGAAAGGTCTTACTTGTACTTTACGGTGGAGAGTGTCGAGACTGCTCGGCGAAAGCACATGAACCTTTACCATACTATCTTATACAATAGGACGTCAAGAGAGTCCTGACTTTAGGCTCTGATATCACAAATGTAACGCCCCCAAATCGACCCCCGCCACATGGCGAAGACCAACCTGGATACGCTACGACATGCTATGACTTTGACCATAATGTTGATCATATCTCAGTCAAGAATCAAGACACGTCAGCGGAAGAAAGAATAATAATAAGGAAATAAAGAAAAAGGATAGCTTTAGTTGCGGAAGTCTAAAAGTGGCTATATCATGTTTAGGAAATCAAATAAAGTTTTACATCATGAATCTATAATGCGGAAGGAAAGGAAAATCTGATAAAGAAACTAATAAGCCTTATGATTCATGTTCTTTCTTGTCGCCAAAGCTTAGTCACTACACACCCACTCCACCCCGTCACTGACCTGGCCCTGTGAAAATCAGACACAGGGGAGGAGGTCCTTCCGTAAACTTTACAGCCTAGTGGGGAACCACATAATATACAATGCATGACATTTATAGAATAATCAGTGATAAATAATCATGCTTAACTTGAATGTGAAAAGGATAACATGGCAGCATCACACATCATAATAATAATAAGAATCATAGGATAGATGATGCACAGTAAAACTTGAAATCATGGCATACTTGGGGATCATGACGATAACTTGACTTGACTTAATCATGCTTCTTGATCTTGGTTTATTATTAGAAATCAGGGTGACTTTAGGTGCCTTTAGTTCTTGAGGTATGCCGAGCAAACGATACGGCCTTGTGCGGGTCAATGGGTGATCAAATCATGACCAAGGGAGCTACCCTTATCTTGATGCACTTGACTTGGACTGGCAACCCATTGTTAATCTTCCATCTGAATTTATTAATCACTTTTAATAACTCATAGCTCTTTGTTCTTTGTTCAACGGATCCGATAAGATCAATAAAAAATAAATCAATAAAAGAAATAGATCTTGAAAATCAGGGATGGATCTCTATAAGGTCGATAAAATAGGATCAATTGTACATAGACAATATTCGGATTAAAAAAGGGAGATAATTAATAAATCTAATAAAAGGGGTTCCTGAAAATCGGTTGACCGATTCTGTGGAACGGTCGACCGATTGGCTTTGATTCAGTCGACCGGTGAGCAAATCGGATCGATCGATCCGTTCAATTGAACGGATCGACCGGTGGGCAGGGATCGATCGACCGGTCGGGTCACAATACGGGGCATCGATCGATCGGTTGATACTTGAAGAAATCGGCTATGGGTCATTATATCGGTCGACCGGTTATTGGTGATACATACGGACCGGTCGATGTCCAGAAAAGTTATAGAACTCGAATTTTCTTGAAAATCTCTAACATCAACTCATCCTAATTTAGTTCCTACATACTAACAATCAATCAAACCACAAGCATAGTAACATGAACTAAAATATTATGCACATCAATCAAACAATCAAAGAAATCAAGAATTAAACATCCAAAATGATAACTTTTAGGGCCTTCTTCTTCTTTTTATTCTTTTCATAATCGATTAGAGCATGGATTAAAACAATTCAGAGGTCATGCAAGTTGATTTGAGTTCACCCACCACTGTTCGTGATTGATCCTAGCTTTGATTCGTCAAAAATTCTATCGGTTGTGTCCTCTTTGTTCTCCCGTCGATGCCCCTTCTTCTGTCAGTTGTTCACAGCCTGCAGGACATCCAGTAAAAGGGGCATGAAGAGGCGTAGGAGATCAGGTTTGGAAGGAAAAGATGTTTCCTACCCTTGCATCGTGAGTAGGGTCCCTTCTTGGAGGTTTTGAACGAGAACCAGGGGAAGAACAAGGAGAAAAGGGATTTTCAGTTTCTATCAGGAGTAACTTATATGGGCTGTTATAAACTTGATTATCCCTTACTTGATTTGGTCTTTATCTTCTAATAGGATAAATCACCCTGTTTATCTCTAGTCGGCCTTTCTTTCTATTGGGATTTGGATTTATATTTGTTTCCTATCTCATGTTGGTTGTTACGGTTTAAATTCTTTCTTTTGTTTTTTTTGTTGTTGTCTCGATTGTTACATTGCATGCACGCGCTGTAGAGATTCTGACCCTTTAGAGTGCACACTACTATAGTAGACAGCATTATAATATATATAATGCTGTCTACTACAGTAGTCTCTACAATGCGTGCATGCAATATGAAAGACTTTTAATTAATTGCACCTTATTTAATGCTGTCTACTACAGTAGTCTCTACAGTGCGTGCATGCAATATGAAAGACTTTTAATTAATTGCAACTTATTATATATATATATATATATATATATATAATATTAATGTGTTATTGCACCTTGCGCCTGTCATCATTTTTTGCATGACTGTCTCGTGCGGCGTAATGGGTCCATCATTTAGACAAGCTTTTTATTACGCTTTACAGAAGTTTTCTTATGTCACTTTTTAAAATAATAATTTTGGATGCTTAGTCCTGAGCGGACGCTTTGACGGAGGTGTTTCTGAATAAATAGATGCCTAGGCATAACGTTCAATTCTTGGGACACATTAGGATGCTTTGTAGATTGTCACACTATGCTTAAGGTTCGATGTTAGATTTTGAAAAGCTTTGAAATTGTTATTGAGCAAATAGAATGATTACAAAGGGCTTCGAAGGAACACTAGCGGGTCTCCCTTACTATATCATCATTTCGGAAGATAGGTTTGCAACATGTGATGTGGAAGATAAACTAGGGGTGCACTTTTTTGAAGTGCATATTATAAAATTGTCATCCCATGACAAAGTACACTAAAACAAGAAAAATACAAGTAAATAAGATAACTCGACGGTCTCGGAAAAGCTCTCGGAACATTCTCCTCCACTCAAATCAACGACGTCCCTGAAGCTACAGCTTCAAATTCTTCAATCTTTTGCTTGAACTGCCACAAGACTTCGGCGGTCTCCTAACTTGTATCAGCGTCCGAACTTTCACTCCCTCGAACAAGGTGCTCCTTCTTCCTATTCTTCACACGGACAGCAAGCACTTCTTTGACTTGGTCAGTAAACTAACGGCGGATGGCTGATTGAGCGCAGTATGAAACCTCACGCTCAGGATCTTTAGGGTCTTCGATGTAAGACTTGAGCAAGCTGATATGGAAAACAGGGTGTTGTTGCATCTGTGGCGAGAGCTCAAGTTTGTAGGCCACCTTACCTACCTTCTTCGGGATCTTGAATGGTCTCTCGTAATGCCTAATGAGACCTTTGTGTAGATTCTTCTCACTTAGTCAAAGTTGTTAGACCATGTTCACAAGAATCAAATCTCTGACATCAAAATTGACATGTGTCGGACCATTTCTTCATGCGCTTCGATGCTTTATGTAAACATACCCGAGCCTTATCTTTCTGCTCATGCCATTCTCTCATCAAGCGGTGAACGACGGGAACTTTGCCACCATAAGAAGTGGTGACAGTCTTATGGTCGATGCGAACCTTCACTTCAGGAGAAATTTCTATGGTCGAAATTGACTTCACATTCACCATCTTAAACATGAAGGAAGTCTTCCGTAGTGACATCTTCATCTTCTTAGCGCCCACTTCTGACACGAACAACTTCGATACTCCCGTGTCGATGAGGGCATTGAACACTTGCCCGTTCAACTTGATGTCCACGTAAAGTTTAGTGGCCAATGAAGAACCCTTTGAGATGTTGACGGAGCTGAGAACATGCATCGAACTGAGACACACCTCATCCTTCACCTTCTCATTGGGGCAATATATGGCATTAACCGTCGCCTTCTATGGGCAATCGTTTGTCCGATATAGACCCTTACAAATATAGCAAGGCTTTGGCTGCTTTCCATCCCTTTTGAACTTGCCACTATCCGAGCTCCTATCTTTATGACCCTTGCCCTTGTCTTGGTAGTTTGGCATGCCTCCTTGCGACTTAGGTTTCTCTCCCCCACAATTGCTCTTGTTCGAGAGTTTTAATGGGGTGGCACTTGCTTTAACATACTCCATGAGCGATTCAGCAATGACAACTGGTAAATGGAGGTTAGAGTAGTCTCGTCGCTCCAATTCCATCCTAACCTAAAGCTTCAAAGCCTTGACGAAGACCGTCAGCAACATGACTTCATCCACCTAGGTGTTTTGTAAGCGGAGCTCTGTGAACTTTTTCATGTACTTTTCAATGTGTCATTCTGGCAAATGTTAAATAACACAATCTTGACCTCCAATCCCGACTTGGCGGGGCAAAAATAGTTGGTAAGTTGTCTTTTGAAGTTGTCCCACCTCTCAACGGGATCGACATTGTCACGCTCCACATTGTTGCAGTGGCATCGTCACCATAAGCTCACCATATCTTGTAAGTAGAAGGATGTGATCTTCACCATCCTCAATTCTGAAGTTGTTGGTCTCAAGACCATATTTCATGTATTTTGATGATAGCAAACAAGGAAGATGATGTACTAATTATGCTTAAAGTGATAGTGTGAACAGGGTTAACATTTTTCGAAGAAAAATAGCCGAAGTTTTTATCTGCAGTAAAAATGGACGACCGATGCTATAACGGTCGACCGTTATGACAGATAATGGACAACCGAAAATCAATGATGGAGTGTTCTCGAATCACAGAATGGAACAGCCACGAAAAATGGACGACCGATTTGTAAACGGTCGACCGTTATGACAGGTAATGGACGACTGAAAATCAATGATGGAGCGTCCGCTAATCACAGAATGGAACAACCACGAAAAAATGGACGACCAATTTATAACCGGTCGACCGTTATGAAGAGAATGGATGACCGAAATAAAAGACTGGATCATCCGCTAATCACAGAATGGAATGAACTTCAGAAGCAATTGATTCACTATCGGGCGACCGTTATGAAAATATGAATGGTTATAATTCTTCTACGGCCTACTATCAACGGTAAACTGCACAGAAAAGATAAATTAACGGATATAATTTTTTAATAAACGGACGACCGATTTGGTAGTGGGCGACCGCTGAAGAATCAACTGAGAGAATAACGGCTAGTTACTGTGCAAAACGGACGACCAATACCAAAATGGTCGACCGATTCAGGGCTGACAGCAAAAGCTTTTTGATTACTTTACAACGGCCAAATTTTCAAGAGAAGCCTATAAAAGGGATCCAAAAGATTGAAGGAAGATTATCCAGGCAAGGCAAATCACTCTTGAGCTCCATTCAAATTCAAAGCATTTTTCTTGAGCCAAAATTGCAAATCATTCATTCCCTTTTCTAGTTTCTTAGTGAGAATACTATTTGTAAGAAGAAGAGTCTTGGAGAGAATTCTTGTTTAGATAGTTTTTTAGAGCTCCTTGCAAGAAGAGGTGTGCCTTACCTCTTGAGCAAAGAAGAAGGCATTGTGGTGTAGAAAGGGTTATTCTCTCCCTATAAGAAAAGAGAAGGATAGTGAATCTCCGACGGTCTCAAGGTTGAGGAGTCAGAGCGGGGATGTAGGCCAAGGAGTTGGGCCGAACCTCATCAATATATCACGTCTTTCTCTTCTCTTACCTATCTTGTGCTTTTATTACCTATCCTTTACTTGCTTGTGATCATATTCGCTTTGAATTTACTTCAATGTCATTTTTCGGTTCTAGATTTTTATACACCAATTCACCCCCCCCCCCCCTCTTGGTGCTTTCGATCCTACAATTGGCATCAGAGCCTTGTTGCTCTTGTTTTAAAGATTTAAACATCTTTTGAGCTATGACATCAAATGGTTTTACCTTGGGTGAAGGTCAATCCACAAATCGCCCTCCACTTTTTAATGCTTCAAATTTTGTCTATTGGAAAATTAGAATGCAAGTTTACGTATGCTCTATTGATATTGATATTTGGGATATAATTGAAAATAGTTTTGACTTTCATGAAAAGTCACCTTTGGAATACACCGAAGGTGAAAGGCTACTTGTGAAATTAGATTGGAAAGCAAAAAATCATCTTTTTTGTGCTTTAGATGCAACGGAATTTAATCGTGTTTCAAATTGTCAAAGTGCTTATGAGATTTGGAGGAAACTTATCATTACACATGAAGGTACCGATAAGGTTAAGGAGTCTAGACTTAATATTTTGAATCATCAATATGACTCTTTTAAGATGCATGAAAATGAGTCTAGAAATGAAATGATTGTGCGTTTTAATGATACTGTGAATGGCTTAGCTTCTTTGGGCGAGCCATGGACTAACTCTCAAAAAGTGAAGAAGTTTCTCAGTTCCCTCTCCTCCAAGTGGCATACAAAGTGAACCGTGATCGAAGAGAAGGACTTAAACAAGCTAGATTTTGATGATATCATAGGATCACTATTGACTTATGAGATTGGAGTCAAGGAAGATGAAGAAATAAGTATTTCCAAAAAGAAGACCTTGGCATTGAAGGCAAAGATGGATGAAAGTGAAACAAGTGAAGAAGATGAAGATGAGAAGAAGCTAGCCTTGTACGCTAAGAAGCTTGACAAATATCTTAAATTTGCCAAACAAAAGAAGAAAGGTGGTTTTTCAAAAAGAAAATCATCAAGTAAAAATCAAGTGACGTGTTTTGAATGCAAGAAGGTTGGACATTATAAGAATGAGTGTCCAAATCTAGCCAAGAAGGAAAAGGAAGAAGAAAACTTGAAGAAGAAAAAGAAAGCTCTTCAAGCCACGTGGGATGGAAGTGAAAATGAAGAAAATGACTTAAACATCTCCTCAAGTGATGATGAAGAAGCTTACATTTGTCTAATAGCAAATAGCCATGAGGTATTATCTAACTCATCCGAATCTATTGATAGCGAATCTTTCGATATGCATGATGAGTTTAGAATTCTTATAGATAAATATAGAACTCTTAAAAAGAAGCATGGTGATTTGAAAATAGAATTTGAAAATCTAAAAATTAAACATGATACTAGAGTTTGTGAAAATTTTGATTTATTAGGTGATGAGAATTCTAGTTTGAAATTTATGATTGAAGCTTTAAAAATGGAAAATAATACCTTGAAACTATCTTATGATAAACAAACATGTAGTGTCGAAATTTTGAAAAATGAGAATATTAGTTTAAAAGGTCAGCTTGAAAAATTTACAAATGGTGGAAAAATGCTAGATGCAATGCTATCAACACAAAGAAAACTTTTAACAAAAATGGACTTGGTTTTAGTTCATTTCATACTAAGAAGGATAAAAGGATTCTATTTGTTAAAGCATCACAAAATCCTCATATGAAATCGCATATTACTTGTTTTCATTGTGGCTATCAAGGACATTACTCTTATGAATGCAAAGTAAGAATGGGATTAAGGAGTGGTATGAAGAAAATATGGGTCCCTAAAAGGACCATCACTAACCAAGCTGGACCCAAGCAAGTTTGGGTACCAAAAAGATGAGAATCTTAATGTCTTGCTTGTAGGGTGCTCCAAAGGAAATTGAAAACAAATAGTATTTGGATAGTGGATACTCAAGACACATGACGGGTGATCCATCAAGCTTTGTTACATTGGAAAAGAAAAATGGAGGAAGAGTCACCTTTGGAGATAATAGCAAAGGCAGAGTAATTGGCATAGGTAATGTTGGTAAGAATGACAAGATATATTTAGAAGATGTGTGGTTAGTTGAAAATTTAAAACATAATTTAATTAGTATAAGTCAATTGTGTGATAAGAACTATTTAGTTAATTTTGAAAAGGACAAATGTTTAATTTTAGATGAAAGCAAAAAGGTTCTACATGTGGGTTTTAGGTATAATAATGTATACAAAATTGACTTTGAAAATTGGAAAAGTGAAAAATGTCTTAGTGTTATGCATGATGATACAAATCTTTGGCATAGAAGATTAGGACATGTAAACTTTAAGTTGTTGAACAAACTTTCAGATCATGAGTTAGTTAGAGGTTTACCTAAAATTAAATTTGAAAAAAATAATATTTGTGATTCATGTCTTAAAGGTAAACAAATCAAAAGCTCTTTCAAATTAAAGAATGTTATTAGTACACATAGGTCCTTAGAACTTTTACATCTTGACTTATTTGGACCTATTGATATTATAAGTTTAGGTGGAAAGAAATATGTATTTGTAATTGTTGATGACTTCTCTCGTTTTACTTGGACTATTTTTCTTAAAAGTAAAGATGAAACTATAAATATGTTTTCTAAATTTGCAAAAAGAGTACAAAATGAACTTGAGTTGAGAATTGCAAAAATTAGAAGTGATCATGGAGGTGAATTTGAAAACTACAAATTTGGGTTGTTTTATAAGGAAAATGGAATTACACATAATTTCTCCACACCTAGAACACCTCAACAAAATGGAGTAGTGGAAAGAAAAAATAGAACTATTCAAGAAATGGCTAAGACAATTTTAAATGAAAGTAATTTATCCAAGTATTTTTGGACGGAAGCCGTAAACAAATCATGTTATGTTTTAAATAGAGTCACACTTAGACCCCTTGAAAAGAAAACTTGCTTTGAAATCTTACATGAAAAAAGGCCAAATATTTCATATTTCAAGGTGTTTGGTTGTAAATGTTATATCTTGAATATTAAAGACAAATTAGGGAAATTTGATGCAAAATGTGATGATGGTGTATTTCTTGGATACTCTAGCACTAGTAAAGCATATAGAGTATATAATAAAAGAACATTAGTTGTTGAAGAATCTATCAATGTTAAATTCAATGAAACTAATGATTTTTTTATGAGCAAGCAAGTGAATGATGATGAGGAAGAAATAGTTGAAGTGGAACGATATCTTGAAGACATACAAATTCAAAATGAAGAATTGAAATAAAATAGAATGGATAACTCAAATGTGGAACAAATGGAAGAACCACAAGTGGAGGACAATCAAATCATTCCAAGGAATTGGAAACATACATCATCACATCCACTGGATCAAGTTATAGGTAATATAAATGAAGGTATAAGGACTAGAAACTCTTTGAAAAATTTATGTGCCTTTTAAACTTTTCTTTCTCAATTTGAACCTAGCAATATTGATGAAGCTTTGAGTGATTCAAATTGGATAAATTCTATGCATGAAGAATTAAATAATTTTGAAAGAAATCAAGTTTGGAAGCTAGTAGAAAGGCCAAAAGACTATCCAATAATTTGTACAAAATGGGTGTTTAGAAATAAGCTAGATGAAAATGGCATCGTAATAAGAAATAAGGCAAGACTTGTGGCAAAAGGCTATTCACAAGTAGAAGGAATTGATTTTGAAGAAACTTTTGCTCCCGTTGCTAAACTTGAGGCTATTAGAATGCTCTTAGCTTTTGCTTGTTTTAAAGAATTTAATTTTTTTCAAATGGATGTAAAATTAGCATTTTTAAATGAATTTATAAATGAGGAAGTCTATGTTGAGCAACATCAAGGGTTTGAAAATCCAAATTTTCCTAATTATGTATTTAAACTTTCTAAAGTCCTTTATGGACTAAAACAAGCACCTAGAGCATGGTATGAAAGATTGAGCATCTTTTTGATTGAAAATGGTTTTCAAAAAGGAAAAGTTGATACTACATTATTTTTAAAACATTTAGAAGATGATATTTTAATAGTTCACATTTATGTTGATGATATTGTTTATGGTGCTACTAATGAAAGCTTGTGCAAAGGGTTTGAATCTCTTATGCAAAAAGAATTTGAAATGAGTCTTGTAGGAGAGCTCACATTCTTTTTAGGATTACAAGTCAAGCAAAACAAAGATGGGATATTTCTTAATCAAGAGAAATATACAAGGGAGTTGTTAAAGAGATTTGGAATGGATGAATGCAAACCAAGTTCAACTCCCATGAGCACTACAACAAAGTTAGATAAAGACGAGAAAGGAAAATCTATTGATCAAAAGAAGTATAGAGGTATGATTGGTAGTTTACTTTATTTGACGGCATCTAGGCCGGATATAATATTTAGTGTATGCTTGTGTGCAAGATTTCAATCCGCACCTAAGGAATCTCACTTAGTTGCTGTTAAAAGAATATTACGTTATTTGAAGCATACTTATGATCTAGTGTGATGTGTTGCTTTCTTGGTAGCTCTCTCATCTCTTGGGCTAGCAAAAAACAAAACACCATCGCACTCTCTACTGCTGAAGCCGGGTATATTGCAGCCGGTAGTTGTTGTGCACAAATATTATGGGTAAAACAATAACTTCTTGATTATGGTATAAGTTGTTCAAGTGTACCCATGAAGTGCGATAGCACAAGTGCAATAGAAATGACTAAAAATCCAATCCAACACTCTAGAACTAAACATATTAATTTGAGTTACCATTTCATTAGAGAACATGTGACACTCAAAGACATCGCTATTGAACATGTGTCTACCGAAATTCAACTTGCGAATATATTCATGAAACCCTTAAGTGAGGAGAGATTTTGTATGCTTAGACGTGAACTTGGAATGTTAGGAACCTAATTGCCTATCAATTCAGCTCATAAGTGACTTGGTTATGCAAGTATCATTTGTGAATCGAATTGAACATCAAAATTGTGTTGCACAACACATATATTCAAATCGATCGTCCGTTTTAGTAACGGTCGACCGTTACTGCACTGATCGGATGACCGTTAAGTCAGTAAACAACCGATTCTGCTTCAATTCCAGAACGGTCGCCCGAAACTCTTTCAGTCGGCCGATAAAAATAAAACGTATTAAGTATAAATATTTACTAGATAATGGTCGCCCGATATAATATCGGTCGACCGTTTTCAATGCAATATAAAAACCAAATCGAAAGATTTTTCCCTAAAATTTGCGGATCGGTCGACCTTGAAAATTCCGCCGCCCGATTCGTCGTTGGCGATCTCCTTCGCTCCGTCTCATCGGCGATCTCTTTCGCCGGCGAACCCTCTCGCCGTCGCCGCCACAACACTGTCGTCATCGCACGCCGCCGCCGTCGATCAACGTTGCCGCAATCGCTGTCGCCGCCGCAACAGCCGCCGCCGCAACAGCCGCCGCCGCCGCTGTTGTCGACTGAAACCGCCGCCGATTTCGCCGATCGCAACCGCCGCCGCTTCCGCTCAACATCGGCGAAACTGATTAAGGATGATTCATAGATCCCTCTGTATTAAATGTGCTCCATTTGATATCGGTCAATTCTGTGTCAATTCTGTTGTCTAAATCTTTGGTGTCAATTCTGTAATCGTGTTCAATGTCGTAAGAAACAAATAATATATTGTTGTATTCTGGACAAAAATGGTCGATCGTTTCTCATATCGGACGACCGTTTCCCCATTTACAAATGATATATCGCATGTTCTGAACAAAAATGGTCGACCGTTTCTTATAAAGGTCGACCGTTTCTATCCTTCTGCATCATTTCTTCTCATTTATCATCTCTTACTCCCAAAATTTGATCTTGTCCAAATGCCACCACGAAAGAAGATGTGTGTTGGTCCTCGCAAGAGGAAAGAACTAGCATCATCTTCTCGTCTATCATCGGACTCTCCACCAACACCTCCTCGCGATTTTGACTCTTCTCTCTTTGTTAATGCTTCCGTTGCATCTTCTTTTGAGACCTTTTCTACTAGGGAGGTCGCACATGGCATGTGAGTTGATTGGTCATCCCTTAATATCCGTGTGCTTCACGATCCCTTTGACGGGATCAGTTGGATTCTCCTCCTTGACGTCAAGAAACTAGTCTATCCTAGGTTGGTCCGACTCAGACTCCGATGATGCGGCCGGCACCGAGGCTCCTACGCCGGCTTCTACGCAGGCTCCCGGACCTTCTTCACGTGCGCCGATGAGAGCTTGGGACTCAGTACCGACACGTAGTGAGTGGGATGAGATGGTGGCGCGCATCGACCGCATAGAGCTTGATCAGCGCCGCCAACAGGAGTGTATGTTTGCATTTTTCCGATCTCAGGGATTCAACACTTCTCCCTATGAGCAGGTTGTGCCCCCGCCCGATGACGCTCCGGATGTTTAGTTTCTCATTATGTTAGTGACAGATGTCTACTTTATCTTTATGTTAGTTTTTTTGTTGTTTCCTCCTTTTTGATGTTGTCAAAAGGGGGAGAAGGAATGTATGTGACAATGTATGACTTTATCATTATGTATGACATTATTGTCATGTTTATGAAGTGTGTTCACTGCTCATGTTTATAACATTATTGTCATGTTTATGAGATGTGTTCACTGCTCGTGTTTATAATGTGGATTGTATTGAGAATTGTGAGTCATGATCTATATTCACTATATATGATATAACATTCATGATATTTACAAAAGGAAGTTATGCTTTGATTAAGGGGGAGTAAATGATATATGCAAGCATGAACTTAGGGGGAGGAATTTATAATTTTGATATTTTGATTACCTCCTCGTCACTTTGTTTGCCATCATTAAAAAGGGGAGATTGTTGGTCTCAAGACCATATTTCATGTATTTTGATAATAGCAAACAAGGAAGATGATGTACTAATTATGCTTAAAGTGATAGTGTGAATAGGGTTAACATTTTTTGAAGAAAAACAGCCGAAGTTTTTATCTGCAGTAAAAATGGGCGACCGATTCTATAACGGTCGACCGTTATGACAGATAATGGACGACCGAAAATCAATGATGGAGCGTCCGCTAATCACAGAATGGAACAGCCGCAAAAAATGGATGACCGATTTGTAACCGGTCGACCGTTATGACAGATAATGGACGACCGAAAATCAATGATTGAGCGTCCGCTAATCACAGAATGGAACAACCGCAGAAAAATGGACGACTGATTTATAACCGGTCGACCGTTATGAAGAGAATGGACGACCGAAATAGAAAACTGGATCATCCGCTAATCACTGAATGGAATGAACTTCAGAATCGGGCGACCGATTCACTATCGGGCGACCGTTATGAAAATATGAATGGCTATAATTCTTCTACGGCCTACTATCAACGGTAAACTGCACAGAAAAGATAAATTAACGGATATAATTTTTTAATAAACGGACGATCGATTTGGTAATGGGCGACCACTGAAGAATCAACAGAGAGAATAACGGCTAGTTACTGTGCAAAACGGACGACCAATACCAAAATGGTGGACCGATTCAGGGCTGACAGCAAAAGCTTTTTGATTACTTTACAACGGTCAAATTTTCAAGAGAAGCCTATAAAAGGGATCCAAAAGATTGAAGGAAGATTATCCAGGCAAGGCAAATCACTCTTGAGCTCCCTTCAAATCCAAAGCATTTTTCTTGAGCCAAAGTTGCAAATCATCATTTCCCTCTTCTAGATTCTTAGTGAGAATACTATTTGTAAGAAGAAGAGTCTTGGAGGAAATTCTTGTTTAGATAGTTCTTTAGAGCTCCTTGTAAGAAGAGGTGTGCCTTACCTCTTGAGCAAAGAAGAAGGCATTGTGGTGTAGAAAGGGTTATTCTCTCCCTATAAGAAAAGAGAAGGATAGTGAATCTTCGACGGTCTCAAGGTTGAGGAATCGGAGCGGGGACTTAGGCCAAGGAGTTGGGCCGAACCTCGTCAACATATCGCGTCTTTCTCTTCTCTTACCTATCTTGCTTCTATTGTGCTTTTATTACATATCCTTTACTTGCTTGTGATCGTATTCACTTTGAATTTACTTCAACGTCGTTTTTTGGTTCTAGATTTTTATAAACCAATTCACCCCCTCCCCTCTTGGTGCTTTCGATCCTACAGAAGTCACATCCAAGGTCTCCATGTACCGTCGGACGTTCCACAAAAGACCTCTTTTGCTAACCTCTCACCCTTGTATGGCCTCTGTTTTGATACATCGATTCTTGCTTCATACGGGCGGACGTCGCCTATTTTCATAGCGTCGTTTGAGCTCTTCTCAGAGGGTCTTGAGCTCTTGGTCCATCTCAGACCTCATATTTGAGAGTCCACTGTCCAAGGACTTCTGCGTGTCTATGATTGTCACCGCCCATGTGTCCATGATTGTCTCCTCCATGGACTCAAGCCGCACATATAACAGCGTGACTTCGACCCGCACCTTTGTGATGTCCGCTATTTTCTCCAACTTCCGCTCGTGCGTTCCGAATTGGTCTTGCATCTCACCAATGTCCAGTTGAAACTGGCTGAGGCATTGCTCGAAGGCGCTCACGTCCCTTGATCGGGCCCGTCCTCGCTCTTGACGGCCCTTTTCCTATGCAACAGGATATTGAATCATCTCCGAGTTCAATGTCATTTCCTTTTTATCGTCGAACACCAAATTGAGCGGTCTCACGAAAGTGCTTTGATACCACTTGTCACAGGATCATTTTTCGCTCGACTAATCCGTGCAGCGTCTAGACAGACCCACCGTCTAGACAAGCTCTTTTGTTATGCTTTGTGAAAACTTTCTTATGCCACTTTCTTAATGCTACAATTTTGGGACGCTTGGTCCCAAACAGACACTTCGGCAGAGGCGTTTGTGAACAAACGGACATCTAAGTGGTACACTTAACTCTTGGGTCATTTTGAGACGCTTTGTGGAATGCCACACCATGCTTGAGGCTTGATGCTAGATTTTGGAAAGTTTTGAAATTTTTGTTTAGTAAATAGAATGATTACAAAAGGCTTTGAGGGAACACTAGCGGGTCTCCCCTAATTTACCATCGTTTTTAGGAGGTAAGTTTGCAACATGTGATTAGGAAGAAGATAAGCTAGGGGGATGCACTTTTCTAGAGTGCATATTACAAAATTGCCATCACATGAGAAAATAATACTAAGTTACAAAAGTGGGCTAAAATAAAGAAAACTACAAGTAAATAAGATAACTCGACGGTCCTAGAAAAGCCCTTGGAACATGTCCACGCTTCTAGGAGCATTTGATTTGAGATGCAGAGCTATGATGTGTGTACACTGGTTTAGAGGATGGGTTTGAGCGGTTAAGCGCACAGAGGTTGGAGGGGAGGGGTTCAATGAGTAGGGGTTGGCGATTTAGTGCATTGGAGGGGATTATTGTTCCAACCCACAGACGGTGACTGCCTCTTCCAACGTCGGCGTGCGCGCCTTCTGGTGTCGGACATCTAGTGTGCACGTCTCCTCCTCCCGGAAGCGACAACGGTTTAGGGCGGGCAAAGGAGGGTGTTGGCGCGATGGATCTGCGTGACGGAGGGCGGCGGCACGACGCAAGTGAATCCCTTCATGAATTTGGATCTGCCGCCATCCACCCAAGATCTCCGCCCTTCGATCGAAAGATCGTCATCCTTCATCGATCCCTTCACTCATAATTCACAGGCGCTGATCCCTTCACACGTGAATCATAGACGACAGTGAAAAAGGGAGACGTCGACCCCCTTTGTGAGCTACAAGCTCGTGGAAGGGGTCGAGCCCCCTTTTCCGTTGTCGTGCCAGCGTCCCCTGCCACGCCGTTGTCTCCTCCATCCTCCATCACCAATGTCCTCTGGTTGATTCACGGTGAATGCCGCCGATTGACAATGTTTGTCCCCTACCTCTCGAAACCTAGATGCTCGAGGTGGCCCCTCTTTGCGCGACATCGACAGGCGACGGAGCTCCGACGAGAGGACATCAACGAGGGCGGTGCGGATGGCAGCGGCCCCTCTCTGATCGATGGCTACGGGTGACGGAGATCCAGCGAGAGGAGATCGGCAAGGGTTGGCGACGAGCTGCGCGTATCCTCCCCCCTCTCTACGTGATAGCGACGGGCGACGACGATCCCTCTCTGCGTGATTGCGGCAAGTGATAGTGCTCTGCCAAGGGGACATCTAGGAGGGATGGTTGGCGACGGGAGATCGGCGAGGGAGGATCGGCAGGGGAGTGTTGGCGATGACCTGCGCATCTCCTCCCCTCTCAGCACGATAGCACCGGGCAATGGAGACTCCCCTCCAGCAATGTTCGGGCTGCGACAATCGTCCTTGGCCCTTTCTTCGTGACGCTGCCGCCCCGATTGAATGAGAGATCTTCGTCGGTATTCCTCCATTGTCATCGTGCCTTTGATTTGCTTCAATCCCCAGCAGAGTTGATGACGACGACGAGGCGTGCAAGGACGTGTTGGACGCCGTTAAAGATCATGGAGGCCCGTCAGTGGCAACGAAGTTCGGCACCCTGTTCATTTGCAATGATCCCTGAGCTGCGCCGACGAAACGCCATGGCCGACGACTGCTCACCGCACTGCCCTGAACCCCATGCCCAAAACACCTAAACCGTACGCTCGAACCGCCCTAAACTACGCGCTCTTCATCTCGTCCGTCTATCTCAAATCAGAAGTGTGGTCGCACGGTGCTACCACAAAGGCGTGGTAAACACACTAATATTCCTTGTGTATATATGGGAAAAGTGGAAATTAATTGCATTTCCGTCGGAAGTTCCAGCTAGATCTGAATATGTTTGAAGCAAGAGAACGTAATAATCCGTTGCAAGTTGTGTCATGTATCCATATACATGTATATATAACGTAGAATTAAGAAACTTTCAAGTTCCAGCTGGATTATCCAAACCAATTAATATTTATACTTCAGCGCAATTAATATAAGGAATAAATAAAGCCTATAAATGAAAGAAAAAAATGGATTAAACCTGTCATCATGATTAAGTTGGAGTCTCTAATTAATGCTATCCTATATGTACGTGAGCTACGTTTGCTAAATTATTTAATTATTTCCAAAGGTTTATAAATTCGCAAATTCGGAAAGATGTCGTGATTAATAACCAGGAAAGATTTGAAAGAAGAGCTGACGCTTTTAAATTAATGGTTGAAGTTTGTACGAACAATTAATTGAATAAGCTACATATATATATGTGTGTCATTTGTGTGTAAACATTTATATATATGATGTCTCCATATGGAGTCAGAAGTTTTTTAAGTTTTACATCAACCACCTTATTGTCAAATCATACACATCCTGAAATAATGAAATAATCTTAATTTGGGCTTTATCCCCAAGGTTCAATCTTTTATTTTTTTTTTCTTTTCCCATATATAGAGTGACCAAAGACTTTATAAAGTCTGCAATCACGCACATAATGAATCCATATATGCATATATGATCCGACTCTATATTCAAACAGCAATCATATGGTTGCATATATAATAAATCGTTACATTTCATATATATATATATATATGGGAGCTGAGTGAATGCACATTAAATGGTCAATGAAAAATGGGACATGACATATGAATAGTGATTCTTAAAAATCAACGATTCATGACTTTATTTTTTATATTTTTGACGAATTACATATATATATACATATATATACATATATATATATATATATACATATATAGTTTAAGATAAGATTGCCTCCATGTATATTTTATGAAGTTTTGAAAATATTTGTTTATTTTTTATTAAACATATATTGACCTGCTATATTTAATTGACAATTTATCATTTTTTTGTTTAGACTCATAAATGTCTAGAATTATTGGTATATAACTAATTTGATGTTAGAACAAGATGATGATTCTGACATTATTCTATTAGAACGACTTATACCTTAGGTAACAACTTTTGACATTTGAAAGTTCGTTGTTCCTGTCTAATTTCAAAGGGATTGAGGATTGTGTTGACTCAAAATGAATATTTACATATGTCAACTATCATTATATACAACTTAATGATGATTTTAAATTTATTTTAAATTGACTCGAAAAAATATTTATCAAATATCACTATTGATTTATTAATAAGAGTGAGTCCACGTATTCATACGTGTGAACTCATTTTGGGTCCACGTATTTTTTTTTTCCAATTCCAAATAGTTAAGCTTATATTTGACTTCCATTACTTATACTTTGTTTTCATTGGTAATTAATTGTAAATAGTTAATTGCTAAATTCATGGTAGGAAATTTACAAGTATAGAGAGAAATAAAATTATTCTTAGTATTTTCTTTTACAATTTTATTATATGACCTTTTATCCAAAAAAATGTTTTTCAAATACTAACAAAATATTAATGGAGGTACGAGAAAGCGCTAGCTACAAAGTTGCATTGAAAAAAAAATGTATTTTTATACTCGAAAAAAACACCTAAGAGAAACGATAGATTACCTTTAATATTCTAAAAACAAAACTGCCTAAACTTGCTCATCACCACATACAATTTTTTTTAAAAAAAAAAAAGCAGCTGTAAACCTGAAAAGGTTGTTCAAGATTTAATGCATGTATGCATTCTTTATCTTTACGGTGTTACACACTTATTTTAGTTTGAGAATATCAACAAATAAATTTCTCTTATCAAATTGGATGGATGCACACGAAAAGTCCCCCCCTCGAACAAAGTTTACATATTATGATATAAAAAAATTAGTAAACTGACAGACACGAGGATGTTTAGCTACCATGAACTCTTTCACGCGTCATTTGTATAGCTGATCTTTGTTTCTTCTCTCTCACTCATCCTTCTAATATCTCTCACATATCCATCATTATAGCAAATTATTACGTTTTTTTCTTGATTTCTAGAAGATTCAGGATTAATTATGCCTGTAAGTACCTATTACGTAATTGGATAGCTTGACAAAGTTTGAACTTGGGATTCTCAATCTAATCTATATATTACACGAGTGAAAATACCTTTAACATTGAAGTGGCAATATATTGTCATAGAATGACGAGTAACATAGCATATTTCTTCAAGTTATTAGATGCCTGTCAATACATTTGAATCAGTCCCTGTCCAGATGTCAGTTGATTGCTGTTATACACATAGTGGCTTGGTTTAAGCTCACCATCTTTCGCTTATCTTTTCGTTTTTAGTACTCGCGACCAATTAAATTTGAACCACGTATGGCGTTTTGGATTGCTTTTGGTACTACACTCATGAAATATAAAATGGATTGGACTATATATTTTTTTTTAACTATCTTTTGATCTGTTAGGTGAATTTAATTTTTCAACCTGTATGCATCTCCAACATTAATGAGAGCACGCAAATGACGGATCGATGTTTGATCACACAACAAAATATTATTTCGGAAGAAAAATCAAATTGAAATAGATGCACCTTTGAAATATAAATATTTCCCTTAATTTTGATCACCAACTCCGAGAAAATTAATATTGATTGTCACTATATATACGTGTTTATATACATGACCTTAGATAGTGGAGGCAGTTCCCATGAATGACTTCATGCACTCCATCACATGCATCAGCTGGTTCTTACTCGTTTGGATATTTCTTCTTTGATATTGTCGCAATTACTTAACATTATTAATTAATCACTTTCCTTTATTAATTTCTCTTCCTGTAGCCATGACCGCCTCTATTGAATCGTTCTTACCAACGAAGCCAAAGTTGATATTATTATTATATATATAGGTTTCTCCTAGGCAGGGAGCATGCATGGCTGCCACACAGCTAGTAGAGTTGTCACCATTGAGCAAGATGGAGCTGCAGGTTCTCTCATGGCCTCTTTGTCTCTCGGTGGCTTTCTCAGTTCTCATGTTCATCTATTTGCTCCCCACAGCAACAAAGCAGACGAGAAGGCCGCCCCTACCGCCGGGCCCTGTACCGCTCCCCATCATTGGCAACCTGCTGTTGCTCGGGGACGAGCCGCACCGGGCGCTCGCACGTCTCGCCAAGGTCCATGGCCCTGTCATGGCCCTCAATCTCGGCTTCACCACCACCATCGTCGTCTCATCCCCCGACGCGGCCAAGGAGGTCCTCCAAGAGAAGGACTCGCAGCTCTGCGACCGCTCCGCCCTGGACGTGACGCGGATCTTTGACCACGCTGACACGTCCGTCGTGTTCCTGTCCACCACCCCGCTGTGGAAGCAGCTCAGGAGCATCTGCGCTACTAATATGTTCACCAACAGGCGCCTCGAAGCCAGTCGACGGATCCGGCAGGATAAGATTCGAGATCTGGTCGCTTACTTCCGCAAGCACGCTGGACGTCCCGTGGACTTCGGCGACGCCATTTTCGGGACGGTCCTGAACATAATGACCAGCATGATGTTCTCGGTGGACATGGCTGACCTGGACGGCAAATCGACGCAAGAGTTCAAAGAACTGGTGTCCACCATCAACGAGGAGATCGGACAACCGAACGTGTCCGACTTCTTCCCGGTGCTCCGGTCCCTCGACGTGCAAGGCAGGAGGCGCTTGATGAAGCCCTACATCACCAAATTCTTCGCAATGTTGGACGGCTTGATTGATGCGCGTCTGGAGTCCAAAAAGGCCGCCGCTACGTGCAAGAGCAGCGGCGACTTGCTAGATATTGTCCTCGAACTCCATGCAGAAGACAAGATAGACAGGAAGGCTATGAGATCTCTCTTTTCGGTATGTTTTCCTTAATCACTTAACCTCGTTGTGTCATTTCTACGTATCCGAAAGATCCGTTCATTTCCTAATTAGCATTTATTCATATTTGCGTGCGGCGTGTTCAATCAACTAATAGGACTTGTTTGTTGCTGGATCGGACACGACTTCCATCAACTTGGTGTGGGCGATGGCCGAGCTGCTGCGTAATCCCGCCGCGATGGACAAAGCACGCGCCGAAGTGGAAGAAGTCATCGGCTCGCGAAGCGAGGGGGAAGTGGAAGAATCCGACGTCGCCCGGTTGCCCTACCTGCATGCCGTGGTGAAGGAGGTCCTGAGGCTGCACCCGCCGGCTCCTCTGTTGATCCCGCACAAGGTGGCCGAGGACGGCGTGGAGCTGGGCGGCTACGCGGCGCCCAGGGGCTCGCAGCTGCTGGTGAACGCGTGGGCCATCGGGCGAGACGAGCGGCACTGGCCGGAGGCGGAGCTGTTCAAGCCCGAGAGGTTCCTGGGCAAAGACATGGATTTCAAGGGCCGGGACTTCGAGCTGATACCCTTCGGCTCGGGACGGCGGTCGTGCCCCGGGATGCCGATGGCGCTGCGGATATCGCACCTGACGCTGGCGACGCTGTTGCATGCGTTCGACTGGAGGTTGCCTGACGGCATGGGGCCCGGAGACTTGGACATGAAGGAAAAGTTCGGGATAACCCTCGCCATGGCCGTCCCTCTCCGAGTAGTGCCATTGCCCGTCAGCAGAGCCAAAGTCCAGTAGTAATTAGGTAAAAACATAAGCAATGTTCTAGCTCTTGTTCTACCTAACACAATTTATATGTACTATACAAAACCTATCCATACGATGTACGCACGACGATAAAAAAAAAAGCACAATTAGATTTGTCCTTTGTTTGTATTACGCTCGTGAACCTTGTTTTGTAATATATCTAATTAGAAAAGAAAGGAATATGGAGGTTTAAGTTCTAGCTCTTGTTCTAGAGAGAGTTATCTTTTTCTTGCTTTCTTCTTCCTTCACACGCAGCAGACGAACAGGACACGTCACAGCATGCATAAGAGGAAGTGCGTGGTGCAAGAAGAAATTTACTTGTGATTCTTATTAGTAAAATAAAATCTCACATATCAATTTAATTTTTAATTTCTTTCTTTTCTGATAGTTTAGTTATTACCTTATTTTTCCGATCAATACCGATATAATAACTCTGTCTTCCGTAGAATAAAATTTGAGCTATTGAAGTCCATTCAAAGAGGGCATCACATAAAAAATAAGTAAATAATCTTATTCAATGAATTACTATAGATAGTAATATTTTATATATGAATAAAATATGAGATATAATCTTATGTAAACAATATTTTCATATATATATATATATATATATATATTATAATATGTTTTCTATTATCGTTGATGGAAAATGAATTTTGAATTCGAACCTGATACGCATTTTTGGGTCATGACAAAAACCCCCACTTTCTTTTGTAAATTTTCGACTTTTTTTTTGTTGGATTTCTAAAAGGAAAGGCGAAGAAAAGCTTCGAACAACAAGGAGACAAGATCGTCAAGAATGAAGATGAAAAACTAGAGGAGAATTCATTCAATCAGAGATTTTAAAAAAAAATGATACAGAGCATTGGCTTTGATGTCAATGTGTCAGTTTGTTAGCTGCCACTCATACATATAAGTCCTACATGTATATGAAACTATCAACTTGTATTTACAACATATCCCCCCTCAAGTTGATTCGGCATATGTATATCTAGACTTTTTACAAGTTTCTCATGCTGAAATGAATTCAATTCTTTTCTCAAGACATCTGCAAGTTGTTCTGAAGAAAGAATATAATGACTCTGCAACATTTTGGCTATAATTTTCTCTCTCACAATCACAAAGTGGGAGTCTATTTTTACTTTGTGAGTCTATTTTTATGTGTTTATTCCTGTCGTGAAAAACCGGATTGTTTGCAATATGCAATGCTTTTTTGTTATCACAATATATCTGCGTCGATTACAAGGAAGAAACACCAAGATCCTTAAGTACCACCTCTATCCAAATAATCTCTGAACTAGTCACTAACATGCTTCTGTATTCTGCCTTTGCTGAAGACTTTTTTTGTTTTTTTTCCTTTCCAAGATGTCAGATTATGTCCTAGTTTAATGCAATAACCCGTCAGACCGTCACTGATTTTCTGGTGATCAAGCATGACGCCTAGTCTAAATCACAAAAGACTTCAATGTTGAATTCTGAATTTACATAATAATAAAGATCAAGACCCGGCTTGTTCTTAATGTAACGATTCAGGACTTCTTTCAATTCAATTATCAATGTAATATCATTACCGGTGATGAGAATATCATCCACATATATTAGTATTATGATTACTCGATCAACGCTTCTTTTGGTAAATAAAGAGTAATCAATCATTCATACTTTGAACATAGCCATTTTTAATTAGGAAAAAATTAAAGTGTTCCCTATCTCACCTTTTTTCCTATCTTTTTCATCATCAGATCTTCATTCAACTGCGATAAACTATTTGAGAGATTCAATCATGAACCGTTTGATGAAAATTTGATGGTGTAAAAGATAGGGAGTAAGATAAGGTAGGGAACACCAAAATTGAACCCAAATTAAGGTTGATGTCAACTTATAATTCCACCGTCGACTTGCTTTATCACGTTCTTTAAATCCTTCTAGATATTCAAAAACACTTCTTCAGAAATGCATTATCTCCATTTGAAAGAGTGGCCATGAATTCATTGCTGCTAAAGCTAATACAATTGGAGTTGTCATTTTGGCGACTGATGAAAAAGTTTCAATGTAGTATGTCCCCTACTTTTGACTAAAACCCTTAGCCACCAATCTGTCCGTATATTTATCTAATGAACCATCTGCAAAATATTTGATTTTATATAATCATTTACATCCTATTGCCTTCTTTACATTTGGTAATTTCACCAGGTTGCATGTCTTATTCTCTTCTAAAGCTTTAATCTCATCTTTCATGTCTAGTTATCATCTACCTTTTCCTCCTCATAGGTTAAAGGATCCTTAATTCATAAATGGATGAGAGAAAACATTGATATGTAGGTGACAGATGTTCATATGAAATATAATTAGGAATAGGATATTTGAGATGACTTACTAACTCTCTCTTTTGAGAAGGAGCTGGTAAAGTGGAAGAGAAGGCATAACCTTTATGCCATATGAAGGTGTGGTTTTTCTTGATGATTTTCTCCCTTTTTCCTTTGCTGAATGAATCGGTTTTCAAAAGATAAGGGCTCGACAATATGGTTATCATCTGATTGAGGTTCATCTAAAATGTTGGAATTGACTGGAATGAAAGTATTAAGGGAAGAATTTGAATTAACCATGTTATTCGGGATCTCAAGGTGATCATTATTACAGTTTGCTATTAACAATGGTAATGTTGTTATCAGGAATGTCAACAAAGGATTCACTAACCGGAAAGAAAGGATTATCATGAATATGTTTATTTGAAAGAAAAGAAAATTAATTTTCATTGAATTTGACATCGCGACGGTAAAATTTTCTAATTAGCTAAGTTATAAAGCTTGAAACTTCTAGCCTTTATGTGGAGGAATATCCTAAAAATACATATCGTATAGCTCTTGTTGCAAACTTGTCCTTCGCATTTATTTCTGTTGCAAAGGCTTGAGACCCAAACACTCTCAAATTTTCATATGTGATGCCTTGTTAAACCACTTTTCATATGGGCTCAAAATGTTGAGAAGTGGACCAAAAATTCTATTGATCAAGTAGGCTGCAATTTGAATACATCCCCCCCACCCCCCACCCCACCCAAAAAAAAGAAAAAAGAAAAAAATCAAGGGAATATTATCATAAATTTTCAAGACTCGATATCTATGTTTTCTTTCCACAATAACTTTAAAGTTTGGTACAATATTAAGAACATTATTCAATATTCTTTGTGACTCAAGTATATAGGATCCTGTATGAGTAACTTTGGCATAGCTTCCATATGGTAAAAGTAGTTTCACTGAATGAGAAGAATCTTTGATTTTGATGTTATCAAGTAGACTAGCTGAAGAGCACATATGATTAGTGGCACATGTATCCAATGCACTTGATTCTTTATTGAGAATTTGTAAAATCTGCTCATATTGCTCGAAGTGAAGGCTTGTGATGGTATTGCAGATGACTGAATTTCAGAAATAGCATTGTTGGCATATGAACTTTGTTAGTTTGTTTTACTGATTTTCTTTTAAATTTGAATTTTCAGAAATAGCATTGTCTAGACACCCTACAAGCTTATAACATGATTTCATCTCATGACCTTTGATATGACAATGATCACATACTACGTTCAAATTCTTTTTTGGTTTCGATGCATAACTTGCTAAAGACTCAAAAGGCACTACATGAGTAATTCCTGTGCTAATTCCTTTTTGGCTTTCCTCTTGAAGTAGCATCGAATATGATGGTTTGAGCATGAGTCATTCAAACCCATAAAAAATAGATGCATATCATGATTAAATTGTATATATTTGATAAATTTATTATGAGAACAGGAGGGCGTCTCAATTAGAGATGACATCTCATCCCAATAATATAATCATCTTAGTGAATATTAAGAAATCGTCATATTTTCCTGATGCAAAGTATAAATATATTTCAATATTTGAAAGATTCTTGTTCTATGTGTTTTATCAAATCTTTCCTTTAAATCAACCCATACCAATGCTACATCATAGGAGTAGACTACACCACTTAGTAAATCATTAGACACTGCATTCATAATCCAAGATAAAATGATGGCATTGACCTCCATTCGACAATCCTTTAAGTGAATCATCCATAGATTCATGATTGCAAGAACCATCTACCAAAACATATTAGTTTTTCCCAAGCAAGGAAATCTTCATGGCTCTGCTCCATAATGCATAGTTGTCAAGTTGATTATTTTGAATGAATTCATAGGAGTTCCAGAGGACTTGAAGCATTAAGATAAAGATGATGCATGAGGTCTACATTTGTTATACTTCTGATTTCATCATTAGCCGAAACACCGTGTATTTCTTGTGACATAATGCTTCGAGAAGATTTAAAAAATGAACTTCAAGAAGAACAATCTAGAAACCCAAGATTTCAAAGATTCAAACAGATTAAAAAAAAACTTGGGCAACAAGAATTAGAAGTGATATGTAACCTGGAATCGATGAACCCTTAAACTGGATCTGATATATGCAGATAATCTTCTTGCTCCTACTCTGATACAAGATCGTGCTTTTATAATGACAGTTATAATGGTCACTAGTGTGTCTGCTTGTAATTCTTCGTGTACATGAAACTATCAACCTGTATTTACAACAAAAGGAGAGTTCCGAGGTCTAAGAAATCAAACATTATCATCAATTGGCAGATAAATTTTAGTAATTATTCTCTAATTTTTTTCAATTCGATTTTCAAACTTTAATTTTAACGAGATTATCCTTCAATTATTAATTTATTTTAACTAATTTTGTTTTGCTATGATAGCCCATTTTTTATTGTCATTTCTCTCTCCTCCTTGATTCGACCACCCTCGTCCTTGCCTACCGCCTGATCTCCTTGGTGATCGATCTGGCCACCTATAGCTGGATCTCCCTCTCTCCCGTGCATACTCTCTCTCAACTATTGCCAGCAGTCAATTTTTTTATATTTTCAAAATGTTTTTTCCAATTGGTGAACCTATCAGAAACTTTGACGTGAGTACTCTCGTCTGAACATCCAACGGGTAAGATCCGTCGAGAGTTCTGATGAGGGCTACCCGTTGGACTTTTTTTATGACAGACTGCTAGTCTCAAGTTTTGACAGACATCCTTCCATCAGACAGTCCGATGGGTATCACCCATCGAAACTCTCGATGGGTGCTCTTCCGTTGGAAAGTCCGACAGGTGCAGCCCATTGGAAGCTCTAAAGGCTATACTCTTTTGGAACTTCGGACGGGAGACACCCTATGGAATTTTCGAAGGGTGTCTTTGTGTCGACACTTTATGTCGAAGATATCAAGGGATTTTTGTGCTTGTTGGAAAAGTTTTATCGATGAACATTTTTTTGATGACCATCATCCTATCGAAAAATTCGTCGAAAACTCAAATTTTCGATGGATTTTATGGAATTTTATACAGATTTAGCCATAAAAAATTTGTAAAAATCTTGTATAGCTACTCTCCTCTTTGATGTACCTAGTTATATCCATTTTTTATTTTCATTCCCCATTTCCCTTTTTTCCTTTACTGATCGTCATTTTCTCTTTTTCCCCATCGTCGTCATCTGCCATCTTCTTCATGGGATATAGGTCTTCTACTACTGCACAATTTTCGAGTTTACTTAATGTTGACATTGACTCTCAATCAATCGTTACAAGGAGCGATTGTAGCACACACTGAAAGAGAAGTCAAATTTATTGTTTACTCCTCTTGTTCACTCCAACCCTTGGTGGATTTGATTCACCCTTTCAACTTCTGGATTCTTGAAATTAGATTAATCTATTAAACTACTTATTAACAGTTTAACTTATTAGTTATTTTATATCAGTTAAGCCAAATGGACCCTTAGGGAACACAAATTCTCTTTTTTTTGTTCCTTTTATAACACCATGTGTCTCTTCTTTTCCTTCTTTTCCTTTCATCTCCTCATAATTTTCATCCACCATTGCTTGTGTTGCTTTCTCCTTTGTTTGAGGGTCAGAGAGCTTTGGAGGGGACGTAGCAAGTGTTGAACAAATGGAGAACCAAGGACGAAGCAGGAGTAACAACTAAAGCCCAAGGGATTTTGAAAAAACAATAGAAAAGTGACAACAAAGATGTGGTTTCAGGTTCTAAGTCGTAGTGGTTGTTGTCAAAGAATTTGGCATGTTTTTAATGATTATATTAGACCTAAGATCATGCTAAAGAGTGGTAGATTAATCTCTTTGATATTCTCATGATTTGCATGCATCATGATGCCTTAAATCAATATTGAAATGAATGATGCCTATGCAGAAATACTATTTAATGTTGCTATGATTATGACCTATAGATGACTGTAGGTTCTATTGTATTTTTATGCATGCTTAAGGTCTAAAGTCTGGTTTGATGATGTTTAAATGATTTCAATGAAATGATCTTATTGCATGATTAGTACGTATATGAGGCTAAGATGGATATGAACTTTACATGTGATTAAAGGACCTCTAAAATTTTGATTTAGTTTGCTGGAAATTATATATGATTAATGAATCTTTTTTAGGAGCTTATGGACTAGGTGTTGAATGAATGTAAAAGAATGAACTTTAGATTTCATACATGGTGCTTAGTATTGAAATGGATATAATGAGATTAAAAATGACCTCTGGATCATGATCAATGTTAGGATAAAGATTATATGCGCTTAGGAATGTTTATGATGTTAAAATTGATTAAACCCTAAAGACCCCACAATGATCTGCAGTGCTATTAAGGAAAAATATCCAATCACTACAAGAAAACTGCCTTTTACCGATGGTCCTAACCGTCGGTAAAATGGCCAGAACCGTCGGAAATCACGATTTCCAACAGTTCTTTCGACGGACAATGATCGTGTGAAAAAGGGGCGTCGCAAATATTTTGCGACGGTTTCTTCTGAACCGTCGGTATTACAGACAGTCTAGCTGGCGGGCGCGACAGTCGAACGTTAAATATCGACGGTGTGAACCGTCAATATTATCGACAGTCAGGACCGCCGATATATATCGACGGTTTGAACCGACAATATTATCGACGGTTTGAACACAATTCTTTGAAAAATTAACTCAACTCCGTTATCGGCTTCCAAATCTTATCCGAGAGTGAAGAAAAAGCAGTAGGAAGCAAAGTTTCCATGAATATGTGACAGTCGTGATTTTTCATGCCAAACAAACGCAAGTTATTCATGTCCACACATCGGGTCAGATTTGATGCATAACCATCCGACATTCTCAGCTCTTGGATCCAGCGACACACTTGGGTCTTCTGCTCCTTAGTGAGAACATAACTTGCTTTTGATTTAGATAATCTTCCGTTAGGTAAAGTCGTTAAGTGCAACTCTGGCCGTCGACAGTACTCCTTCAAATCTAGTCTCGCCTTGAGGTTGTCCTTTGTTTTACCCTTAATGTCCATTACAGTGTTGAATACATTTTCAAACACATTTCTCTCAATGTGCATGACGTCCAAGTTATGACGTATCAAACAATCAGACCAATAAGGTAAATCCCAGAATATACTTCGTTTGGTCCAATTATGACAAACACCATACTCATTGTATGTAACATTTGGGTCGTCGACAATTCTGCATAAAGCATTGACAATGCGACTTAATTGAGCTCCCGAGCGTCTGACCGGAGGCATATCTTCCACAACCCTATTTCGTCGAAATGCATTTCGCTTATTTCTGTACGGATGATCAGCTGTAAGAAACCGTCTATGACAATCAAACCAAGTATTTTTACTCTCATTTCTCAAAGTGAATGCATCTGAGTGTTCCATGCAAGATGGACAAGCTAATTTCCCTGCAGTCATCCAACCAGACAACATCCCGTAGGCTGGAAAGTCATTAACAGTCCACAATAAGGCAGCTCTCAATGTGAAATTTTGTTTGGTCGACACATCATAAACGACGACACCATCCCACAGTTCTTTTAGCTCGTCTATTAGAGGTTGTAAATACACGTCTATCCTCTGTTTAGGACTCTGAGGACCAGGAATAATGCATGTCAAAAACATATAAGGTGCGAACATACAAATCCCAGGTGGTAAATTATAAGGTGTTATTGTTATCGGCCAACATGAATAAGAAACTGAAGTTTGACCATATGGTGTAAAACCATCTGCGCATAATCCGAGCCTTATGTTCCTTTGGTCCCTAGCAAAATCAGGATGCTTACGATCAAAATGTTTTCACGTTTCACCATCCGATGGGTGAAGCATGACACCTTCAGAAGTATTATGCTGTGCATGCCACTTCATCTGCGACGCTGACCCTATAAACGAGTATAGTCTTTTAAGCCTTGGAATAAGAGGCAAATAATGCATTCTTTTCACAGCGACTTGAGACTTGTTAGTCACTCTATATCGTTCGGCCCCACAAAACTTGCATTCATTTAGATTGATGTCCTCGTCGTAATATAACATACAACCATCACGACAACAATCTATTTTAGTTGAGCCAAGACCAAGTTTACTGACCAATCTTTTTGTCCTATAAAAATTTTCAGGAATACGGGCCCCAGTTGGTGTGACCTCTTTTAAAATATCTAGAAATGCATCAAAACATGCTTGTAAAATATTGTGGTCGGCTTTCAAATTCAACAATTTAATAGCAAGTGATAGTTCCGAATGACTTTCACACCCAGGCCATAAGGGTTGGCTCGATGCGTTTAGTAAGTCATAAAAATCTCTTGCTTCTGGATTTGGTGCCTCTTCATTCTGCTCAAATCTAATATTGCCATACTCAGTTGCAGCTGCGTCATAAACAGACTGTTCATATTGCGAAGCAAATGTTGGTTCAGGATCCACAAAATGAAGACCTTCATTTGGGACGCTTGTCGAAGGCACTCCTTCGCCTAAATCATCCCATTCCCAATAATTAGGTTTGAAACCCTTTCTATATAAGTGAACTTTGACAGTCTCTATCGTCTGTAACTTTGTGCTAGCACATTTCAAACAAGGACACCTAATTGTTCCCTCCCGCTGAAATTGTAAAGATTGACAAGCCACAGTAACATAATAGTCAACGCCATCTATAAATTTTTGTGTCAAGCCTCTACGACCAGGATTATTTCTTTTATACATCCATCGACGATCGTTCAAGTATGACATAATGACTGCATTATTTGCAAATCATAAAAAATTTTAGTCATACAAAATTGTATAAGGAAAGAAAAATGAATATGAAACAACTGAGGAAGAACAGATTGTTTAGCTAATGTTTACTAATCATACTGCTAGGTATAGAGATAGCATATAATAAGTATATATAACATAATTGTCATTTTTCTTCCTCATCGGCGTGCAAGCTCGCACAAGGGAGCGTTGACACTAGGGACGAGCTCACACTAGGGCATTGCTTTGAACGTTTGAATTTTCCCAAATTAAGAAAAGAATTGAGTAAAAGTTGGATAGGCTCAAACTTTTCTTTTTTGGTTAAGTGAGATCAGTGTTGGCCCTTTTTGCTCATGATCGTTTTCCATCAAACAAAAGGAGAAAAAAAATATTCCAACTGAATGTTTCATCATCCTTTCTAAATACGTATCTTTTTTTTATTGCGTAAACGTTAGTTTGATAAGGTGGTGCCCCATCTTGTCACTCAGCAAAAGGTTCTGTTCATTGAATTCTGGATGGAAGATGAGTACTTGGAATTGTGAAAATAAGTGATTGATTAGCAATTAAGTGACTCAGAAGTCAGAATTGAAACGGATGAAGAGGAAGTGGGAGGAGGGGATTAAAGGTTTCTCAACTGTAATTCTAAACATGGAAGCTTTCGTGGCGACATGTTAGCCTTACAGCGCAAGGGCAGCCGGATCTGGCCGCCGCGCGCGGAGGGCGGCCGGATCTGGCCGCCGCACAGAGGGAGGCCGGATCTGGCCGCCGCGGGCGGAGGGCGGCCGGATCTGGCCGCCGTCGTGCAGAGGGCGGCCGGATCTGGCCGCCGCACGGAGGGCGGCCGGCTCTGGCTGCCGCGCGTGGAGGGCGGCCGGATCTGGCCGCCGCGCCTGGAGGGCGGCCGGATCTGGCCGCCGCGCCTGGAGGGCGGCCGGATCTGGCCGCCACGCGCGACTAGCGGCCGGATCTGGCCGCCGCGTGCGAATGGCGGCCAGATCTGGCCGCCGCGCGCGAATGGCGACCGGATCTGGCCGCCGCACGGAGATTGTCGAAGGAGAGAAAAATTATATATCAAAGGAGGGCGGGGATCGGACCTACCTGCGCCGGAGATGGTCGACGGTGGAAGCTTCGGGCGGGAGGTGGTCGACGGCCGGACGAACGGCGGACGAAACGCGCGGCGGCGGACGGACGTTCAAAGTAAGAGTGCGGTCGGGTTTTTATATAACCACTTTTCGACGATCGAAACCGCCACAACAAAGGTAAATATAATAATATATTAATTCATGTTTCGACGGCTCGAATCCGCTAGAAAAACCGTCGATAGTTTCGACGGTATTCAAACCGTCGAAATATCGACGGTTTTAGCCGTCGATAGTTTTGACGGTTCTTTAAACCGTCGAAATATCGACGGTTTTTGCCGTCGATTCCCATTATGATAAATTTTCAAAAAACATCGACAGATCCATAGTTTGTGTAAACTATGAATTTTCATTTTCGACGGTTGAGACCGTCGAAAAATATTAAGGTAGAATATTTTATTTAAATACTATCGACGGTTATGACCGCCGAAATATCGACGGTTGCTTTGAACGTCGCAAATTTCGACGGTCAAAACCGTCGATAAGTTCAATAATTATACACAACCAGTGTTAAAAATTTTCGACGGTTCAGACCGCCGGAAGTTTCGACGATTAGATAAACCGCCGAAATTATCGACGGTCATAACCGTCAAAGTATAAATATTTTCGACGGAATCTTCCGACGAATTTATCACCGTCGAAAGTTTAGACGGCTAAAATCGTCGAAAATTATTCGACGAAAATATCGACGGTTTGGAAGATCCACCGAAAAAACTGTCGATATTTTAGACGGATTTCGGGCCGTCGAAAATGGACCGTCGAAAATACGACTTTTTCTTGTAGTGAATCCTCTTTGGCAATGAATAGAGGATATCATAGCGAATGATCGATCTATTTAGGAAACATCCGATATAATATGTCTAGACTAAAACATCAACTGAGATTGACCAGAACCTGAATTAATCGATCGATCGGTGACTATGAATTGAGAACTTGGATAGGCCGGATGTCCGGTCGAGGTTTGGGGGAGAGTTCGCATTTTTTCTAATAAGGGAATATCAAATGTCTGCTTGACCTATCAAGCGTTTGAATTGCACTCGAATTCGAATGCCGAATGACACACCATGATCAGACATCTGCTCAACCTTTCAAACAATTGATGACTTTAAAGATAGTATGACCGCTGACTTGACGGTCATTCGAAAGTTGGATAGAGAACAAAATGTGATTTATATTATGATTTGACCAGAACTTAATTTGTCAGTATTGATTTTTCTGACAACCCATATGATTTTCTCATGATAATTTGGAGCCAACCTTGTTCCCAAAAGCATTGATTCCCATTGTGATCATAAGATAGGTTGATAAATGATGAAATGGAGAGTTATCATTGTCCACCTAAATGGAAAGCTTACAATCTTGTGCGAGGCACTTCCCTTTTGACGATTTTACAACCTTGTGTGAGACACTCCCTATTTTTTTAAGAAGTTTACAATCTTGTGTGAGATGCTCTCTCTTTTGAGAATTTGATAGTCTTGTGTAAGCAAATCCTTCCTCTTATCGTGTAGCACTAGTCGTGGCACTGATTCCCAATGACATATTGATAGTTTAGGTAGCTACACATTATAGTATTTGCGTGACATATCCTAAAATTGTAAACCTCTTCCAATTATATGAAAAAAAATGAAATGAATGATTAAAGGAAAATGAAAAGAATGACTATGTTCTTGATATGATGAAAATGGAACAATGATGAAATGAATCTCTTTCCAAGCGAAAGATGAATGCACATATGATTTATATGTATGATTGAAGATGTGACTTTTCCATCTTGGTCCAAGATTAATTATCATATGATTTGTCATCATGCATGAATGAATATCTTTTCATTATTCCTTACATGATAATCCTTATATACCTTAAAGGTAAATTATTATATTTTCTCATACTCATGCTTTATGGATCATCTATATGACTTATATGATATTATCACACTTAGTGTTAAGCTTACAGGAGGGTTTCCTCTCTTATGTTGATCTTCGCATATATTTGATCTTCTACATGACTCGATTGATGTGTGTGCAGTCACTATTACTCGGGTGACATGTGCATATTTCTTAATTTAGTTATTAAAATTTTAATTTATAACGAAACTACCCTAAAATTCTTTATCCATTTTTTATTTTCCTTCTGCTTTCCCCTCTTCCCTTTTTTTATCGACATTTTCTCTTTCTCGCCTTTGCTTGCAGATCCTCGTCCACCTTTTTTCTTTAGGATTGTGTTTGGATGCAAGAATTTGAGTTCATATTAGTTCTCTAAAACTAATTGACTAGATAGAAAAGTTTTAGTCTGATGTTTGGATGAAAAATATAATTATGAGAATTTAAAAAGTTGATTTGATAGATAAGTTTTAGTGACTGTTTGGATAAAAAATAAGAAATAAGAACATAATTTATTATTTTATGAGGTATCAAATTATAGTAAATAAAAAAATTATGTATTTATTTATTTTAAAAATAATTACTAGCATATAAAAAATATGTAATTCTTAATTTAAAATTCATTAAAAAAAGTTATGTCATACTATATTAATACTAATTTTGATTAAAATTTTTATATGTTATTAATATTATATTTACGTAAATAATATCTTAAGATCCAAATATAATGTAAAAAATTAGATTAATACTCTAACGTAAACAATATGTTAATAAAATTTTGATATAAACTATATCATATTTTTTTTCTAAAATCAATTGAAATTTTTAATTAGTAAAATTTATTTGATTACAATAAAATTTAAATTAAATTTATCATGGAATTTATTTAAATTTATTTTGTAATACTAAGTAAATTATATATATATATATATATATATATATCAATTAATAAAAGTACTTGTTTATTAGATCTAATAAATTTATTTTATAAGTTTTATAATAATATATTAATAAATAAATAACTATATATGTATATATATATAATGTATGTTAATGAATAAATATAGAGGCCTAATATTAATAGTAATATTAATTAACAATATTTTACTATACTGTAATAATAATTATAGGATTCAATGTTGGTGTTGCCTACCTAATTTCCCTATTTTTTACATCATCAGATCTCCATCCAACAGTGCATGATTCAATCTCTCGAAGAGTTTATCGTAGTTGGATAAAGATCTAATAGTGAAGAAAATAGGAAACAAGATGAGGTAGGGAATACTTTCATTTTATCCATATTATGAGTTCAATGTTGGTATTGCCTACTTCATCTTATTCCCTATCTTTTACACCATCAGATCTCCATCTAACGGTTCATGATTCAATCTCTCAAATGTATTATTACAGTTGGATGAAGATCTAATGGTGAAGAAAATAGTAAAAAAGTGACGGACTTGCCTCTCACAAGAACTAATCATGTTCTTGCCAATGAGAAGAATTGTTTTCTAACTTTCGATCTGGTGACTGTTTGAAAGTTTTGAACAAACATTTTTTCATTGGATGTTCTATAGAACTTAAACTTGAACAAGTTTTGTAACGACGTTTAAGGACCAAGATTATCTCATTAAATAGTCTCATATGAAAAAAAATATAGAGGTGGTCATGTGCTTATATGTAGCTACCTCCTCCAACTATCGAAATGCGTTTTAAATTCGTGCGGGCCGAGAGCCCAAAATGAATAATATCTTGATTGGACTGGAGGTGTTCTAGAATGGTATCAGAACTGACCTCGCGTGCTCACTTGAACTAGTGAAAAACACATGCCATGGGCCAACATAGACCCCGCTCAACGAGAATGTTGAGCCCTTTATGAGGGGAAGATCGTAACGACCTAAAATTTAAGGACCAATATGATCTCATTGAATTATTCCACATGGGTAAAATACGAAGGTGGTCATGAGCTTATATGTAGTTACCCCTTCATCGATCGAGATGCGTTTTAAATTCGTGCACGCTGAGAGCCCAAAGTGAATAATATTTTGATTGGATCGAGAATGTTACAAGTTCTATATCCAAATCCTAAGAGATAGAAGGCCTTCTATTAGGTGACCAAAGTCAACGAGATTGGGAACTTTGATGGTGAATATAGGATTGTAGCCTCTCTCTCTCACATGTTGTTAGTACAATTAGTATAATTATATTTAAAAAGTATGAGCATATTTATTTTTATAGTTAAATATAAACCATGCTAATGAAACTTTAAGTTATTAAACTAGAGTTCCCTAATGTAATAGAATAATATTAGATTATATAAAAATTATTATAGGGTTATTTGCATAAACATTTCCTAAACTATCGTATGTTACATTTTCTATTACTTTTATTTTTTTCATTTATGAAAAGACTTAATTACCCCTCCCTCCATAAAATATCAAATAATAAATATAAAAAAATAAAAAGGAAAAAAATTGAGGGGAGGGTAATTTAGTCTTTTCATTTTTTTTGTATTTGTTATTTCATGTTTTTTCTGGAGGGAGGAGTAATTTAATCTTTTCATAAATGGAAACAAGTAAAAGTAACGAAAAACGTAACACAAATAGACAGAAGGACTAAAGTGAAAAAATTATGATAGTTTAGGGATCCAAAAAATAAATTCGTAGTTTAGGGTTAGATGCGAAAAATCGCGATAATTTTGGGGTGATTTAAGGAAATAACCCATTATTATATCTATGCTAAAAAAGTTAATGAACTATGAATTAATTATATAAATAAATAAAATATAACTAAAAAAAGGCTTCGTGGGTTTCACCATTTGTTTTAGTGGAGTTCTAATTTTAGTGAATTGATTATAATTTATTAAAAATTTATCCTAAATTATATTTGGATTTCTGATTTTTTTTATTTGTTTGATTCATTTTTTTTTCGAATCTAGTAATTTTTTTAAAAATTGGTTGATTTTTTCCTTGCACACATAATCACCAATTCAATTTTGTAATCAATAATTCAATTACAAGTTACCATTTTAATTTTGTTCGAATAATTTGTGGACATTGATAAATATAAATCGAAAAAAGAATAGATGACACATCTTACACTAATTGGTATTTTGTTATAAGACTTTCTTGGCATGAGTTGGGCTATTAATAGACTTGGTCTAGTTAAGATTTCATATGAGTTATTACTGAAAAAATCATAATTATAAATGCTAATTATTCTTAAATATATTTTATAGCTTTACCATAGCTTTACCTTTTTCTATTCCAAACAAATTATATATTATTTTAGAGTTATTTCCATAAACCTCCCTGCTTCTAGCTCCAAACTATGGACTTATTTTTTTGTATCTCTAAACTATCACTATTTGTTCACTTTAGTCCTTCCGTCTAGTTCTGCTACGTTTTCCATTACTTTTATTTTTTTTCTCATTTATGAAAAAATTAAATTACCCCTCCCTCCAAAAAAAACATGAAATAACAAATATAAAAAATCACTTGAAGGATTAAAGTGGTAAGCAAAAAAATTATCATTTATGAAAAGACTAAATTACTCTCCCCCGATTATTTTTCATTTTTTATTTTTTATATATATTATTTGATGTGTTATGGAGGGAGGGATAATTTCATCTTTTCATAAATGAAAAAAATCAAAAGTAACGAAAAATATAACAGAAATAGATGAAAGGATTAAAGTGGAAAAATCGTGATAGCTTAGAGATATAAAAAATAAGTTTATTTTCTCAAACAACCCTTAAACTATCATGATTTTTTAGATTTAATCTCAAACTATGAATTTTATTTTTTTGTCCCTAAACTATCACGATTTTTCCAATTTGATCCTTTCGTCCAATTCCGTCGACTTCTCTGTTATCTTTATTTTTTTGCATTTGTGAAAAGTTCATTATACCTCTACCTTATATATTTTTGCTTAAAATAATATATAATAATAGATAAAAAAAGTTGTTAAAAAAGACAATGAGGACCCCCCCCCCCCCCTCCCACTCGCTCCGTGTCTCCGGAGCAAAAGGGGGGTGGGGGCTCGCCCCCCACAAGGGTGGCCGACGTCAAGGGGCGTCGGCCCCCCTTCTCTCCCTTGCCGCATGGGAGGGAGAAAAGGGCCTCCCCCCCTCCCCCCACTCCTTTCTTCCTCATCGTAGTTTGAGATTATATGCAAAAAATTACGATAGTTTATGAGAGATTTATGAAAATAATCCTATATTTTATTGTAAGTTTGTGGTAGATATTTCTAACTATATTAGTTAGGGTTCTAACTAAATACAAGATTTAATTTACAAAGTATTGCATGAATGCAGATTTGACATTTTGGTACATAAAGATTTATGCCTTAGAAATCATAGTCCATGTAAACCAATATATACCTTTTTTTATTGAATGTGGAACTAATAACATATCTTTTAGAAAAATGAAATTTTAGTTTTCAACCCGATATTATAGAAAGTCGGCTTAATTTTCTTGCTAAAAAATTAATTGCAAGTTCGAAAGAAAATGAAATAAATCGGAAAATTGATAAATGACAGAACTTTTCACATTTTCATAATTAGGTAAATACAAATTATGAGTCTTTTTCTCAATATGATATTATTTAACCTCTAATTTCCTTTTGCACGCTAAAAAGGGATAGTGTAAAAATAAATGAAATTAATTACCAAATTTATTTCTAAACCTTTTATACTTTTTTTTAAAAAATAGTTAGTATACTTTACATTTATCTTTTCCATTTTTGTTTAATATGAAGCCTGTTTCTTCCGGGCTCACTTATCCATTTGATTTGTTAAGAAAAAAAATTTGAAATTTACAAAATATAACGCATTAATTATGCTCGGCTAGTTCCAACACAAGGTCACAACTAGCTCAATTAATTCGGCTCACCTTTCTCCAGCTCATGGTTGAAATTAATAATAAAAGTCCCATTTTGAAATTAATGTTGACTTCAAAATATTCTTAATGAAGGATTGGATTTGCTGTGACAATTAATGTATATGTATGTCTGAGGTGTTTGAAAATGCATGCATACGTCAATATATATCTAAAGTTATTTTCTCTTACAAATTAAAACATATAATTTTGATCATAATCTTTTGTTTTAATTAGAATTTCATACATTTTTTTATGTACATATAGACAAAATGTATGTGGTGAACCCATTATTTATTACAACATCATGTGCAATCTAGTTATAATTATCAGATCATAAATATATGATTATGATTAATCATGATTAAAATTATTTATATTAGAAATTACACCACCTGTATGTAAAATTGTTCATGTATTCATTGAAATACACAATCATGCATTTAAGATATGTTTATTAAGATTAAGTTTTACAATGTTATTAATAAGTAGTTGATTCATTGTGTTGATAATGCTTTGAATCCTAATCCAGTTGTACCATGTATGACCATTATGTAATCAAAACAAAGGAGATGACGAAGTAGTATGAGTCTGCGGGATCTAGTGGGGGATTCCGGAGGATCTCCCATGGGGATGGAGCCCTCAAGATTTAAATTAGAGTTTTTATTTCTTATTTTATATTGGAGTCCTTATATAAATTACTTATTGTCATTCGAAAATATAGTCCAATTTAAGATGAATTTTCGTAATGTGTTACTCACAGAAACATTGAGGATCGACAATTGTTGTGACGCGTTCAATTTTTCGAACATGATGCTCACTTATATATATCCAGAGTTAGATTTCTAGGTGGGGCAAAAGAAAGAGTAAAAAAGTATAAAATTATGATGCAAAGTAGGCAACCACTGCACTAAGTGGAAAGATGTGCTAATTTTCATACTAAAGTTACTTAACAGAAATCTTAATTTATTTTTTAATCATATATTAGTATATAATTTTAATAAAATTTTGATAGGGCCAGGCCCCTCATCTAGGACCGCCCATGCGTATATGCACCTTAATATTCATAATATCACAGGAATTAGGCAAGGATAGCACAAGAATAGCAAATAATAATAAGATGAAGAAGAAAGTATAATTATGCTTTTAATTCTAATTATTATAGTAGTAAAGAGATATAGATTTCTGAAAACAAAATTAATATCCTAAACTAATATTTAATGATAAAATAATAATTATTTAAATATTTCAATTGCTTTATTGTGGTTTATGTTTGATCATATCCAATATTGGGTTTAATATGAAAGTAAATTATAAAATTAATACATTGTCAAAATAAGTTAAAACCCAAATAAAAGTGATTAATATATATTGGGCATAGTAATTAATATGTTATGATATAGAATATAATGTGAAGAGACCAAAGGGTGCATTAGAATTTTTATGATGGGTAGAAATTTAAAGCACATGAAAGGATGCTTGATATAAATAGATGGTCATGATCCCTAAAACACATCCCTGGAGGAATCATTGAAAGGTTGTGTTGGAATTTATAACAGATATAAATTCTAGAGGTTGCGAAATACCTCTTGCAGCGGAAGCGGATCGTCGGGACTTTCCCACGAATTCTTGACGAACGCACTTGCATCTCGGGATCGGAAACTGAACCTCTGGAGAACGGAACTCTTTACCATAGCACAAGTACTCTGGACGAACCTCTGCGAAAATGTGTTTGAGACCTATGTTATGGGTCCCCTTTTATAGGGTGGGGAGACTTGGATGATAAGTTAGACAGAACGCATCACGCGCGTCCATCACGCGTATGATGATGTATCTGCGTAGGCATGTGCCTCGCCCTAATGGGTCGTGCGTATGTGCGGCCCATGTGCCCAAAAGGGCACTATTCCAACAATCTTCCACTTGCCCGCATTGGGCATTGTACTTTCGTTTATCCAGAATTTGTAAATGTGTCGTACGATCCACGAGTACAAGCACGCTTCTTTATAGGAGCTAGAAAGATACATGTTTAGATTCAATCGCTCAACTATCTTAAGAGCATATTTCATATCCGTTAGGGATTCATGATAGCTCACATATGAGCCAACAAATGCTCAAATAATATAACTAGTTATGCCCTAGATCTGTCTTGCAGCATAGCTAAGACAACGCATGTCTTGCTCCGCGGTAACTATCTTTCACATACACTATTTTCAAAAAAATAGTTGGCCAATTGTATGCGAAAGTTTTATGCAGCTCATAACAGTTCTTTCTCTCGCCCTCATGTCTTTTAGTAGTGAACTAGCTGCTTTTCTGGACATGGCTCGTCAGGCTACTTTACTTTTCACCTTTGAATACCATGCTAAAGTAGCAAGCACTAATTCCTTTCCTTAAGACATAGTCAAGAGTCTAATGGCACGTGCAGATGAAACATCTGTCAGAGACTCACACCATGATGACCATTGAACTAATCAATTCATCATGTCTCTCTAGGTCGACTTTGTATACTTGGTACTAAACACAAGTACTGCGGTGGAGACTCCCACTGAAAGAGCATATGTCTAGCTCTGTTTAATTACACACCGCATAGACTTAAGTCTAGTCGCTAACTTTTAGCGCCTAACCCGAGTTTTCAAATTGCTCGCTAATCAATAGCGCCAAATTTGAATCTCACATCTAGCCCCTCTTTCTCTCTAAATCAGGCGACATTGAGTTACTAAAACCCATGTTAAATCACACTATGACTCACATAGTTCATTCCGCTCGCTATCTTCATGAGCGCCGAAAATATTTGTTTGTGTGAGTGAACAAATCTAGACCTGATCGACGTACTTTTCATATGCAAACTTCACAACAATGAATTTATCAAGAAAAATAATCTTTTATTCATTGAAAAATTTGAGTACATCATTACATTTATAATCTACGCAGCCCTAAGGCATTTACATGTCTTAAGAATTCCTCTCTTGACAATGGCTTGGTGAACGGATCAACAACCATTTTGTGCGTTGATATGTATTCAACTGAAATCTCTTTTTTAACTTTTTGATTTCGTACAGATTTGTACTTTGTGTCGATATGCTTTCCTTTGCAATGGTATTTCTCGTCCTTTACATAAGTTATGGCTGCTTGATTGTCATAGTGGAGAATCATTTTCTTCATTGCATTCTCAGAAATCCTCAGGTTTTGAAGGAATCTCTTAAGCCATAAGGCCTCTTGTACTGCCACTGAACAAGCTATGAACTCAGCCTCCATAGTTGACAGTGCCACACAAGTTTCTTAGTACTTCAAGTAACATCACCATTGCTGAGCAAGAAAGTGTATCCGGAGGTGAATTTATGTTCATCAACGTCACCAGCTCAATCGGCATCGGTGAATCCAACAAGTTGTAGACTTCCTCCATGATAGCACAGTGCAAGATCTGCAGTACCCTTGAGGTATCTCATGATTCTCTTCACCGCCTTCCAGTGTTGGCGTCTTGGATTAGCCTGATATCGACTAATTAGACCCACGACAAAACATATGTCCGGCCGAGTACACATCATAGCGTACATCAGGCTGCCGACCACACTCGCATAAGGAACACTGGACATTTCCTTTTGTTCCTCTGGAGTTTTTGGGCACATGTCCAAGCTTAAAACCTCGCCTTTCATAATAGGAGTGTCAATGGGTTTACAGTCATCCATGCGGAATCGTTCCAAAACTTTTTTTTATATATGATTCTTGCGACAAGGCAAAGAGTCGTTTGGAACGGTCGCGTTGGATTTTCACACCCAATATGTATGCTGCTTCACCCATGTCCTTCATCTCAAACATGGAGGACAACCATTGCTTAATGGTAATGACATAGTCTCTATTATTTCTAGTTATTAGAATGTCGTCGACATATAACGTCAGGATAGCAAAATTATCCTCGGACTTATGAACATACACAGAGTGATCTTTATCAATCATATTAAAACCGTACGAAACTATTGACTGATGAAATTTCAGATACCACTGTCTAGATGATTGTTTGAGTCCATAAATGGACCGGCGCAGCTTGCAAACTTTGCGCTCTTCTCCTTTTACAATGAAGCCTTGAGGTTGCTCCATGTAAATTTCCTCATCTAGTTCTCATTGAGAAATGCAGTTTTTACATCCATTTGATGTAATTCTAAGTCCATATGTGCGACTATAGCTAATATTAGGCGAATTGAAGCAAACCTTACAACTGGTGCAAAAGTTTCTTCATAGTCAACACCCGCAGATTGGGTGAAATCTTTCGCCACTGGGCGGGATTTATATCTCTCAATTGATCCATCCACGCCACGTTTAATTTTGAGAACCCATTTGTTCTCAATTGCCTTACGGCCTGGCAGGAGATCAACCAAGTCCCAGACTTGATTTTTCTGCATGGACCCTAACTCTTCCTCCATTGCCTAATCCATTCTTCCTTAGCAGAGGACGAGAGAGCCTCTTTGATAGATTTTGGCTCAAGTTCATCTTCTATACTTACTATGTTGACCTCATGTGGTCCATGTTCATGCAGCCCTTCGATTTCAAAATGTCGGTGCGGAACATGTTTTCTAGTACTCCGTCGAAGAGAACCTTCAGGTTGATCATCAGTTGACGGTTGTGAATCTCTCCCACTCGGATCAAGCTGTGGGATAGAGGAGACTAACTCCTCAACTAGTTGATCCGCTTGAGCCGTCAACTCAGGATCTTCCTCTACATCTATGAGAAATCCCTTGTCTATCTCACCTTGCTTAGGAAATTCATTCTCTATGAATGTCACATCTCTACTTTCGATTTTCGTTACCGTACCATCTTCTCTTTCTCCTATGAATATATAGCCCTTAGATGTTTCACAATATTTTATAAAGATACATTTCTGCCCTCTAGGACCCAACTTCTCATACTTATGAGAGTTGTTTAGAACATAGGCTGCGCAACTCCAATGGCGCAAATAACTAAGGTTAGGCTTTCGACCTGTCCAAAGTTCATAAGGTGTTGTAGAAAAGGATTTCGATGGTACACGATTTAAAATGTAGGCTGCAATCAATAACGCATCTCCTCAATACGAAATTGGGAGATTAGCTTGCACCATCATGGATCAGACCATATCAAATAAGATACGATTTCGTCTTTCTCCAACACCATTTTGTTGTGGAGTTCTCGGTACTGTTAGTTGTCTAACTATACATTTTTCATCACATAACTTTTTGAATAAGTCAGAGAGATATTCACGTCCACGGTCGGTTCGCAAGGCTTTAATCTTGCGATCCACTTGATTCTCTGCCATGTTCATGAATCGTACAAAACAATCCAATGCTTCAGATTTATGAGAAATCAAATATACAATACCGTAACGTGAATAATAATCAATAAATGTGATGAAATAAGAGAAATCGTGTCTTGCGTGAACATTCATCGAACCACATATGTCCGAATGGATTAATTGTAATGGGTACTCGGCGCGTTTTCCCATCCCAAATGGTGTTCTTGTTTTCTTACTAGCTAAACATTCCTCACATGTTGGAAGATCAACTTTTGCGAGAAACCCTAAGAGGTCTTCTCTAGCAAGTCTATTCATTCGATCTTGACCAACATTTCCTAGTCTGGCATGCCAAATGTTGGCACTATCATTCACATCAACAGATGATATAAAAGAATAACTATTAGCAACAGATGCTATATTTAAAACATAGAAACCATTATTGAGAAAACCATTGCATAGAAGAACATTGTCATAAGATATTGTCATTTGTTTCCTCTGGAAACTTATTACATAACCAAGTTTATCTAATGATGACACAGAAAGTAAATTTCGTCTAAAAGTTGTAGCATATATAACGTCGTGAAGGTAAAGTATTTGGCCATTGCGAAGTTCTAACTTGCACGATCCAATGCCTTTAACTTCAACTCTTTCATTGTTTCCAACGTAAATTCATTTGCTCCCCGCACTTATTCGACGAAATTCCACGAAGACCCCGCGATCTCTCACTACATGGTTGGTGGCTCCTAAATCTGCAATCCACGAAGGATGAGTTTCAGCAATTAAGGCACAACTTGAGACATCAGAAAAAGAATTGTGGTCAGGACAAACCTTCTTTGGCTCAGTGCAATCACGAGCAAAGTGACCACGTTTGCTACAATTGTAGCACTTTACTTTATTCATGTCTACTTTGCCGTCACGTTTTTCACGTTTGTGCTGGTGGCCTTGGACTTTCTTCTGTCCAGCATTTCCGCTCTTATTATTTGGTTGTGACTTATGCGACCTTTTTCTCTTGGATTGGGAAACAGCTCTTTGTCCACCATTGTCAGCAACTAATGCTTCAGAGGTTCGAGCAGCTTGGTCAAAAGTTTTGACACCTTCGTTGTGCATCAAATTACAACGCATATGTTCCCAACTTTTTGAAAGAGAGCGGATCAGAGCTTGCACCTGTTGCTCGTCATCGAGCACTTGTCCCGCACTTTTGAGTTCACGGATCATGTTAGACATCTCCTGAATATGTTCCTTCATCGTATGATTTGATCGCTTCCGATAAGAGTCAAACTTGACCGTGAGCATCCGGCGCTTGGTGGTCGTAGTGACCCCATACTTATTGCGGAGCGCCGCCTACATTTCGAATGTTGTCTTATAGACTTCAAATTCGCACAGCAGGGAGTTATTCATCGTGCTCAACAACGTAATGCGAGCAATACGATTCTTTTTTGTCCAGGCCTGATAGGCCTCCATGTCCCTCTGACGTTGGGCATTATGTCCGGGTGCAGGTTCAGTGACAACATGGTTAATGGTCTCCAAGATCTCTTGTTCTTCTAGAAGATATTGGACCTTACGGTGCCAAATATCATAATTGTCGCCATTGAGCTTCTCACTCTTGTTCAGGTCAGCAATTATTGTTTTGGAACTCATGGTCTAATTTGGTCACAAAAAATTAGGAGAAATCAGTGTTATGTATGTTTTAATTTTGTCCGCAAACAACATAAAAAAATGAAATAACAATATTAATGAAGTAGTGACATCAAGAGGTTGTTGGACTCTCACTCATCTCCCACTATCTCCAAGAAATATTATTATTCATTATTTTAACAATGCGACAAAATTTTATCTAAATGATTGAATTTTGAATCAACACATAATTCAAAATTTTCTACTCTATCCATTTTGAATCAACTTATAATTCAAAATCACCGAAATTCATTTCGTGTGATGCACCAAATTATTTCTAATATGACCAGGACAATCAGGACTAGTGCAACGGGAGCTCTTCTCCAAGAACCGTGCACTATCCTTCGCCTCGACATCACATTGGAAAAAAATTATGCTCCCACTGTCACACATCAACCCTATTTCTGGAGACTGTGTTGACCATGCACCAAGTCAGTTTCTCGGAACCTTTCTAGTCATGCATTTCGGGTCACGCACCACTAAACAGAAAGACGTTGGTTATTGTGACAATATTTGAATCTCAAGGTGCCTTAGTCCTACAAAAGAACTACCTATGTTTCATGTATTCTTTAATTACCTATAGTTTGTATAATTAGACCAACAAATTATTTTATCATAGGCTTTGCATGAAACGTATTTCAGCACATGGCCAAAATTAATATCGCCATCTTAATTAATTCTCACAAAAGGAATTAATTTTAATTTAATCTATTTCAAATTAATTTGAAATTCAAGGCAAATTATCATGCTTAACAAGATTGGACATACCAATTTGATTTTAACACAGTCAAAATTTTAATCTCAGAAATAAATATTTCATAAACGAAGATATTTATTTCATGCATGATAAAACATTTATTGACATGCAAATCTAATACTTTAATTTAAAGCTTTAAATCAACAAATGATTTTCTTTTGATAACATTAAATTGCATGCAATATTACAAAAAAATTTCTAAGGAAATAACAAATTTTTCCTGATTTTTTGAGATTTTATAATAGATATTTTCTATTTTCGGATTATTTTAAAAAACTGGCGAAAATCAGAAAAGAAAAAAAAACTATTTATTGAGCCTCTCAGCCAGCCCAATTGTCACTTCTCATATGTGCAACTCTTTTGCACCCAAATTGAACCTTCCAGTGGGCCGTGTGCCTACTGGAATAATTTTCTTTTTTTCCTGCAACATATGCAAAAAAAATCCAAAAATTTCACCAAAAAATATTAAAATAAATTCGAAAAATATATTATGGTCTAGGTTCATCCATAATATATTTGTGATGACAAACTCTATTTTGTCCCTTGGTTGTGGTCATACAACTGAGGTGCGCAGATCTCAAATAATAACAAATATTATTTTTTCGGCGCAATCACGAGTTCGAGAAAAACCTAAAAAAGCTCTGATATCAATGTTGGAATTTATAACAGATATAAATTCTAGAGGTTGCGGATACCTCTTGCAGTGGAAGCGGATCGTCGGGGCTTTCCCACGAACTCTTGATGAACGCACTTGCACCTCGGGATCGGGAACCGAATCTCTGGGGAACGGAACTCTTTGCCACAGCACAAGTACTTTGGACGAACCTCTACGAAAGTGTGTTTGTGACCTATGCTATGGGTCCCCTTTTATAGGGTGGGGAGACTTGGGCGACAAGTTAGGCAAAACGCATCACGCGCGTCCATCACGCGTATAATGATGTGTCTGCGCAGGTATGCGTCTCGCCCTAATGGGCCGTGCGTATGTGTGGCCCATGTGCCCAAAAGGGCACTATTCCAACAGGTTGCATTCTTCTTGGCTTTTCCCATCTAAGAAGAGAACAAATAGATTCATGGTGTTGTTTTGGAAGGTCATTCCGTTAAGTTGTTCTTCATGATGGAAAAATACGAGAATAGGAAGAGAAGATCGCAGAGAAATTGCAGAAAAATAGAGGAGACACGCGAATTTACCCAGGTTCACCCTTGAGATTAGGGCTACGTCCTGCAAAGAGGTTTCGCTATATCGTTTAGGTTTACAGCCGCCACACAAGATTACATATGAAAATAAGCTATAAATAAGTCTCTCCTAAATGGGTTCAAAAACCCCACTAAAACAGAGGAAAACCTAATTCGAACCACACGGGCCGGCTAAACAAAAGTCCAAAACCCGTCTAGGTTTCGGGGGGCGGTGCCCCCCGAACCCCCCTTTTGTTCGCACGCCAGTAGCACAAACAATTGGGTAATACTCTGATTCTCCTAAGCTCACGTGGGCGAATCCGATGTGAGAAATAAGAGGCCCTAAAATATTTACCAACTCCAACACTTCACCGATTATTAACGATGGACAATTATAAGTTATTGTATTTATGCATTCAAGTTTCTTAATGGTTTGACATGATCCAAAAAGAATTTTATAATTTTGATTTCTTCAATTAGTATCAGAGCCAACATGTCAAATCATTAGGAAAATATTATTTCAGATTAAAATTTCGGCCAACATGCCTTGTGATTTTTTTTTTCTGAATTACTTTTTAAGCTTCTGTCGCATGTTAAGAACTTTCTATTTTCATGGAAAATTAGACATAATGTCGAATGATTAAGAAAGTTCATTTAGTATATCTTCTATTCTTTTCGGGGTTCGGTATTTTTGCATGATCCAGTTTGAAGTTCGCAAAGTACTTCCGCATTTTTTATTTTTTGAAATGTTTATGGCCTATCAAAAATTACATGCTTCACTATGATTAAATACGTAGTTGATGTGTGTTGGATTTCTAATGAATATTATGCATGAATCCTTGTTTATGTGCACCTGTCTCAATTTTTTTTATGCATGCACGCTCACTATAAGTGTTTGCATGGTTAAGTTAAGAGGCTTTATGATTAAAACTCAATATTTTTTTCACGGACGTGCACATTTATCCTTCTAGTTTTGCTATATATATGCACTTGTCCATCTGATTCACTTACGTGAAACCTTTTGCACCTGCATATTGTGCATGAGTGCATTTTTTAATTATTATTTGCTTCAAGGTGTATACATCAGTGCATTACATATTACTTATTACAATTTGTATAACTTCAAAGTGCGTGCAGTATGACATGCAACATGGGGCTGCTCTAATTTTTTGTTATGCATAAAATTTATTTTCATGCGTCCCGAATGTTTGTTTCGGTTGTTCAAGTATTTTATTAAAAGGAGTTAAGTTCATTACGTTTATTCCTTTATTCCAGTATTCATTATCATTATTTTTTTTTAATGATAAAAATGGAAAATAAATATGGGTGTGTTATATATTTGTAAATAAATTATTATTGCACAATATGTTACCAAAGTAGCCTATTTTGTGTAGTTTAATTTATTTTAAAATATAAATAGTGATGTAACGCCCCCAAATCGACCATCGCCACATGGCGAAGACCAATCTGGAGACGCTACGGCATGCTATAACTTGACCATAATATTGACCATATCTCAGTCAAGAACCGAGACACGTCAGCGGAAGAAAAGAAATAAAGATAAATTATAACTTTAATTGCGGAAGTCTAAAAGAAATAAAATAAGTTCTACATCATAAATCTAAAATGCGGAAGGTAAATGAAAACTAAATAACACTCTAAAAGCCCTATGGTTCATGTGTTGTCCTATCGCCAGAGCTTCATCACCACACGCCTACTCCACCACGTTACTGACTTGGTCCTGTGGAAATCAGACACAGGGGAGGAGGTCCTCCCGTAAGCTTTACAGCCTAGTGGGGAACCACATGATATACAATGCATGACATGAATATAATAATCAGCGATAATTAATCAGGCTTAACTTGAGCATGAAAGATAACATATCAGTATCATGGATCATAATAAGGATAAGATCAGCGATATCATGAATCATGAGGATCAATAGTACATAGTAAACTTGGAATCATGACATACTTGACTTGACTTGAACTTGAACTTGAACTTGAACTTGAACTTGAACATGCTTGTCGATCTTGGTTATTAATTAACAATCAGGGTGACTTTGAGGTGCCTTTAATTCTTGGGGTATGCCCAGCAAACGATACGGCCTTGTGCGGGTCAATGGGTGATCAAACCATGACCAAGGGAGCGACCCTTATCTTGATGCACTTGGCTTGGACTGGCAACCCATCATTAATCTTTCATCTGAACTTATTAATCACTTTTATTATCTTTTCATTCTTTGTATCATGTGATGAAGGAGATATGATCGGTATGAGGTAAATCAAGACAAAGAGTTCATGTTGGAATTATAAAGAAATCAATAATATTCATATAAAAATAAAGAGAGATTAATAGGTGAATTTTGCTGGGTTTTATGCCCAAAGAATCTCCTCCACCTTACGGCCGTAAAACCCTAATCCTTTGGATTTTACGCCCGAGGAATCCTTTCATTTTACGGCCGTAAAAATCCACCCTTAATTACGTTACGACCGTAAAACCCTATTTTCTATTCTATTTCGGCCGTAAAAATTAACCCTCATTACGTTACGACCGTAAAATCCTATTCTCCATTCTATTTCGGCCGTAACCCTATTCTCCATTATATTTCGGCCGTAAAAATTCACCCCTGTTGCATTACGGCCGTAAGCTTCATTTTTTTTTCTTTTTTTTTTAATTCTCTTACGGCCAATCCTTACGGCCATAAAACTATAACCCTATTGCATTACGGCCGTAAAAGTTCATCCCTTTTTCCTTTTTTTTTCTCTTACGGCCAATCCTTACGGCCGTAAAAATTTACCTCTATTGCATTACGGCCGTAAGAATTTATCCCTTTTTCTCTCTCTCCCAACTTCTCGGCCGTAAAACATCGTCTCCATTTTTTTTTTACTCCTTTACGGCCAATTCCTCACTTCTTTCTCTCTCCATCTTTTTCTCGACCGTAAGACAATTACGGCCAACAAATTTACGGCCGTAATACTTCTATTTTAAAATTGGGTCGTGTTATAAAACCGAAAACGGAATCCCCTCTAAATCTTACATCCTAACAATCAATAATACAGAAATATAACAAACAGAAATAATTATGCATGCTACAATCAACCAATCAAAGAATTCAAGAAATCAAACAATTAAAAATAATAACTTGAATCATATTCATATTCTTTTCATAATGATTCGGGCATGAATTGAGATAATTCAGAGGCCATGCAAGGTGATTTCGATTCACCCACCTGGACGCGATGGATCCTACCCTTGATTCGTTAAAAATCCATTCGAATCCGCCCTTGTTCCCTCTCGGTTCTCTTGCTGTTCCTCCTCTCGAATTCTGTCCTTGCGCAGAAATCTCCCTACTTCGGATCGCGTAGGAGGGGAACGAAGGAAAACCGGGAAGGATTCGTGAGATTGCTGGAACCAGAAATTTAATGGTCAATTGATTTTTATCTCCCTCAATTCTCTCGTGAATACCTCTCATATACATATATATATATATATCTGATAAGGTTTTTATTTTAATCTAATCTTCTTCTCAAAATTAAATTTGAAGAGATTAGATTTAATTTTTCTTTCCTTTCAAACTTTGAGTGGGATTTGATTTTTAATTTCCCATGTGCTTTGCTCGGCCACCCATCACGATTTCTTTTCTTTTCTTTTTTTTTTATCTTTTTGTTGGTTGTTACATTCTTACCCCCTTAAAAGAAAATTCGTCCTCGAATTTTGCACTAAGTAGAGGGCTTACTGAAAAGATGAGAGAACTTGGCGCATTTCCGACTCGAGTTCCCATGTCGCATCATCGCCATGAGGGTAACGCCAAGCCACTCTGACCATGGTTACGTCCTTGTTCCTCAGACGTTGCACCTTGTGCTTCACTATGTGCGTTAGATACTCAGTGAAGATAAGTCTACGAATTCTTAACGTCATGCATCATCATCTCATAGAATTTCTGATGCTCTATATTTTTTTTTTCCACATTAACATGCTGGGTACTTGGGACTTATTTTCGTATCTCCATGTTTCATGTCATTACTATTTGTTCATCCATATACATCTATGTACTTCCCAAATGGATCGCAACCCAGACTTATAATATTCATCTCATACTTCCTATAAAGACTTATTCCTAAATGGACCACAACCTAAGCTTATTCGTCTAGTATTGTTCTCTTTAGTACTTCATCATTTGGTTTCTACATGTTGAGTTCCCCCAACATTTCATACGCAGCCTCATGAAGCCTAGTGAGCATCACTTGTGTCTGAGTGTATGTACAATCGAGTTCATTTTTACCAAAATGATGCCTCATGGAGAACTCAGAATCTTTCAAACTTCATGTCATATTCATTGTCACATATTAACGTACTACTAAAAGAAAGCATACCTAAGGCTCTTTTGATCGATGAATACTTCAATCTTTTCTACATAAATGTAGGCATAGTTTGAACACAATGTTCGTGAGGGCCTAGAAGTTTGAGGGGTATTCTTAGTCCAATGGCATCGCTCAATTTATAGTGATCATTCATTGTCAGGAAAAATTATCTTCCTTACATCTTCTTCAACAACTCAAAACTGTTGGTACTCACTCCATAGATCGATCTTGAAAACCCCTAGTCTTAAATAGGTCATCTTTGCATGGTAACAAACACTTATGTCTTGATGGTTGTTTTATTTAACAACTTGTTAATAAATCTCTAGATTCATAGAGTCATCATTCTTCTTTACAAAAGATGTGAAACATCTAAAAATGAGACATTCAGTCTCATAAGCCCCTTGTCTTGAAGTTATTAAATTTGTCTTTTTCAGTTCGTGTGTCATGGGGCCTTGAAAATCAAAGTCATGCGTGAAAGGAGGTCGATATGACACTCAACTTCTAACTATATCTTTTAGATTTTTCAATTCTGGCAACTATCTTCTTCCTTTTTTTTTAATACTTATACATCTTAAAAGGAAGAATCAAGTAGGAATCCCAACGTAATCCTCCTAAGAAGTTTCTAGCCGATGTGAAGAATAGATCTTATCTTCAATCGTCATTAATATCACTAGCATGGACTTCATGGTATGAAGTTATTTCCATAGGGTTATCGTCCTTATCGGGTGACCTATGTCGTGTAAGGATCAATAGATCACTAAGAACATTGTCCATCATCGTAGATAATGGCATCATCATATGATTCGATAAAATAGGTGATGGAATCATCATCTTTATAAGGTCAATTTAGATCAATCACTTTCACTATGACCTATGTTTGATGTAACCCTACTCTAAACATCATCATAATCATTTAGCTTTTGAGTGGAAGACATAATTTATTTGACTACATTGATTTGGTTCTTGCAATGTCATTTCATATAATTCCATAGGAGGCTAGTGATTATATATTATCACAATAAGTTCTTTCCTTGAGTATTTTGAAGCACTTTGAATTAATGTTAAGGTCGAACGATATTTACGATGAGGGGTTGATCATATAGTACAATCTAGTTTTTAATGAACAAAACCATTTATGCACATTCTCTAACATAAGTCCTTAGTAAAACATCATGAATGCAAGTGAACACATGAAATGAATTCAAACAATAAGATAAGAAAACAAAACAATCAATCAAACAGAATACAAGCAAGCATTCTTCTTCTTTGCGTATCATTTCATGATCCTTTTGCATTAACGATATCTTGTAGCACATGGGAGAGGGTCGGGATAACTTTAAAGTTGAAAAGGGGGACTAATCCCTTTATAATACTTATGATTAAATCATAAGTGGTCCACTTGATCAAGACAAAATCTTAAGCATTTTTCATCATACTGACGTAGAGGCATCTTAGAGAACATTCTATATATCATCTTATATCTTGCATCTTAGAGGACATTCTATGTATCATCCAATGACTTAACCCATTATCTAAACATATATATGATTTATTTTCCCTCTTGAACCATCAACCATGATTATATGATTGAATACCCTATACGTTTTGACATTATTATGAAAATTATAATTATATCAATAATCAAGATAAATCAATTAAAACTTGCATAATCATCCCTCTCGGGTGCATAACTTGCTTTTTCAGACATCTTGTAAGGGACTTACAAAATTCCTCATACTTTACCTTAACCCCACATACTTTCTAAAGTTTCCTCACTTGACGTTTTGATTTTTTTTTTTTAATACTTAATGGCTGGAGGCTCATATCCTCCTCAAACATATCTCAATTAAGAGGCCTTAAATTCTTTTAAAATTTCTCACATTCATTTGTAACCCTTTCATGTCTTACTTGTTCTTATATAATTCTTGTATTAATCATATTAGTCTATTTTGAAAATATATATACATTGCGATGATAGAGAATTCATTCTTTAATAATGGCTATTTAAAAATATACTTCATATTAATAAAATTTCAAATATACTATATACTAAACTAAGTTAATTAAATCTGTTTACTTATTTATTTATCCTTATATATTTATAAGTATATTATGTTATATGTACATATGTGTGTGAGTATGCTAGGTCTAAAAGTTCGGTTAACTTAAATAATCACTTACTTATTGAAAATTTCTCCTAATATTTATTCAAGCTAATGTGACTTCTAAACCCTTTAAGCTTCTATATTTGTCCATCCATACCTTATACATGATTCTTGGACAGCTTACTAATTCTTTAAACTCTTGTGTACGGATATTACATAACTTGAACATAATTAATAATTTGATTCTTATTTTTCCACATAAAGTAGTCCAACTAAGAATTTCGTATAACTAGTTTAGATTTGCTTAGGGCCATTATCCACATAATAAAGGGATCATATGAAGTCTAAGGCGCAAGAAGCATTATGGGTCCATACTTATCAACAGAAACATATAAGATAATTTATTGAACCCTTATATTGGTAGACCAATGGAACCACCTAAGTCATCACCATAAATCATAACTTATGCATGTTTGGTTTCACCTCTACTATTTGAAATCATCTCACACCTACGTGTGGTGTGAGTCGAATCCTTTAATTACTCTTATAATTCCTTCGTTTCTTTCTTAAATCTACATCTCTTTGCAACTGATATGCCTATTCATTTTCCTCTTCATACTGCTGCAGTCAGCAGAAGAAGTCCGTGAATAGAGCAATCATGAAAGAGATGAAAAACATGGATTATAAGAAACATAATCGTTTCTTATATTTTATTCTTTAAATATCTGTAAGACTTTTTTTTCCACGTAGGTATATTTATCCACATGCATGTTGTTTATTCTTTTCCAATTTGTTCGTAACCTTTATGATCCTTTTTGTTTAATCACTAATCACATTTAAGTTGATTCCTACCATACAGAGTGACCTTCCTAGGAATCAACCACTCATGTGAAATACATATTAATACATCAATAAAGAATAACTTAATGCAAGAAAATCTTACTTGTACTTTACGGTGAAGGGTGTGGCGACTGCTCGGCGATAGCACATGAACCAATATCATACTTATTCTATACACTAGGACGTCAAGAGAGTCCTGACTTTAGGCTCTGATACCATAAATGTAACGCCCCCAAATCGACCATCGCCACATGGCGAAGACCAATCTGGAGACGCTACGGCATGCTATAACTTGACCATAATATTGACCATATCTCAGTCAAGAACCGAGACACGTCAGCGGAAGAAAAGAAATAAAGATAAATTATAACTTTAATTGCGGAAGTCTAAAAGAAATAAAATAAGTTCTACATCATAAATCTAAAATGCGGAAGGTAAATGAAAACTAAATAACACTCTAAAAGCCCTATGGTTCATGTGTTGTCCTATCGCCAGAGCTTCATCACCACACGCCTACTCCACCACGTTACTGACTTGGTCCTGTGGAAATCAGACACAGGGGAGGAGGTCCTCCCGTAAGCTTTACAGCCTAGTGGGGAACCACATGATATACAATGCATGACATGAATATAATAATCAGCGATAATTAATCAGGCTTAACTTGAGCATGAAAGATAACATATCAGTATCATGGATCATAATAAGGATAAGATCAGCGATATCATGAATCATGAGGATCAATAGTACATAGTAAACTTGGAATCATGACATACTTGACTTGACTTGAACTTGAACTTGAACTTGAACTTGAACTTGAACATGCTTGTCGATCTTGGTTATTAATTAACAATCAGGGTGACTTTGAGGTGCCTTTAATTCTTGGGGTATGCCCAGCAAACGATACGGCCTTGTGCGGGTCAATGGGTGATCAAACCATGACCAAGGGAGCGACCCTTATCTTGATGCACTTGGCTTGGACTGGCAACCCATCATTAATCTTTCATCTGAACTTATTAATCACTTTTATTATCTTTTCATTCTTTGTATCATGTGATGAAGGAGATATGATCGGTATGAGGTAAATCAAGACAAAGAGTTCATGTTGGAATTATAAAGAAATCAATAATATTCATATAAAAATAAAGAGAGATTAATAGGTGAATTTTGCTGGGTTTTATGCCCAAAGAATCTCCTCCACCTTACGGCCGTAAAACCCTAATCCTTTGGATTTTACGCCCGAGGAATCCTTTCATTTTACGGCCGTAAAAATCCACCCTTAATTACGTTACGGCCGTAAAACCCTATTTTCTATTCTATTTCGGCCGTAAAAATTAACCCTCATTACGTTACGGCCGTAAAATCCTATTCTCCATTCTATTTCGGCCGTAACCCTATTCTCCATTATATTTCGGCCGTAAAAATTCACCCCTGTTGTATTACGGCCGTAAGCTTCATTTTTTTTTCTTTTTTTTTTAATTCTCTTACGGCCAATCCTTACGGCCATAAAACTATAACCCTATTGCATTACGGCCGTAAAAGTTCATCCCTTTTTCCTTTTTTTTTCTCTTACGGCCAATCCTTACGGCCGTAAAAATTTACCTCTATTGCATTACGGCCGTAAGAATTTATCCCTTTTTCTCTCTCTCCCAACTTCTCGGCCGTAAAACATCGTCTCCATTTTTTTTTTACTCCTTTACGGCCAATTCCTCACTTCTTTCTCTCTCCATCTTTTTCTCGACCGTAAGACAATTACGGCCAACAAATTTACGGCCGTAATACTTCTATTTTAAAATTGGGTCGTGTTATAAAACCGAAAACGGAATCCCCTCTAAATCTTACATCCTAACAATCAATAATACAGAAATATAACAAACAGAAATAATTATGCATGCTACAATCAACCAATCAAAGAATTCAAGAAATCAAACAATTAAAAATAATAACTTGAATCATATTCATATTCTTTTCATAACGATTCGGGCATGAATTGAGATAATTCAGAGGCCATGCAAGGTGATTTCGATTCACCCACCTGGACGCGATGGATCCTACCCTTGATTCGTTAAAAATCCATTCGAATCCGCCCTTGTTCCCTCTCGGTTCTCTTGCTGTTCCTCCTCTCGAATTCTGTCCTTGCGCAGAAATCTCCCTACTTCGGATCGCGTAGGAGGGGAACGAAGGAAAACCGGGAAGGATTCGTGAGATTGCTGGAACCAGAAATTTAATGGTCAATTGATTTTTATCTCCCTCAATTCTCTCGTGAATACCTCTCATATACATATATATATATATATATATCTGATAAGGTTTTTATTTTAATCTAATCTTCTTCTCAAAATTAAATTTGAAGAGATTAGATTTAATTTTTCTTTCCTTTCAAACTTTGAGTGGGATTTGATTTTTAATTTCCCATGTGCTTTGCTCGGCCACCCATCACGATTTCTTTTCTTTTCTTTTTTTTTATCTTTTTGTTGGTTGTTACAAGTGATCTATGTGTTACTGGTTAAATATTAAGCGGCCCAAAGGAAATTTAATATTTGAAAATGTAACATATAGAATTGTGATAATTATTTGGGATTACATGTAAGTAATAAATTTGCTCAAAAGAAAATTTATTATTTGATATGTTATTTTATTATCATTTTTTTTATTATTGTCATGATTAAGATATCACTTACAAGTTAATATTTCTGTCCAAAGACTAAATATTAATATTGTGTCGATATCTTGATGGGGTTTGCCCATATTTATATTTTGTTATTGTTTAATGTGGTACTTATGTTTATTTTGTTCCATGTTCAGTTTCTTCATCTGTTACTAATATCAATGCGAGCATCAACTCCATTCCAATGTTAAATGGCACAAATTTTAAAGCATGGTGAGAGAGTATTAATATTACTCTTGGAGTCATGGATTTGGACTATGCTTTGAGGATCACAAAACCCACTGAAATTACTGATGTGAGTACCTCTGATGAAAGGAGGGAGATGGAAAAATGGAAGCGATCCAATCGCAAAAGTCTAATGATAATTAAGCGTGCCATTCCAGAAGCATTCAGGGGCACTATGTCAGAAGATGTGAATACAGCTAAAGATTTTCTTGAGGCCCTTGAGAAAAGATTTGCTAAGAATGAAAGACATAAACTAGTACACTCTTAGCAAATTTAATCTCAATGAAGTATCAGGGCAAAGGAAATATTAGGGAGTACATCATGGAGATGTCTCATATTGCTTCAAAATTAAAAGCACTCAAGTTGGATTTATCTGAAGACTTGCTTGTGCATCTAGTTCTTTTATCCCTTCCTGTACAATTTGGTCGGTTTAAGTTGAGCTATAATTGCCAAAAGGACTCTTGGTCCTTAAATGAGCTCATCTCTCACTGTGTTCAGGAGGAGGAAAGATTGAAGCAAGAAAAGACAGAAAGTGCTCACTTTGCTACCACATCTAAAGAAAAGAAAAAGGGACTCAAAAGGAAAAGTTCAGAAAGATGCTGTGGGCGCAATACCACAAAAGAAGCAACATAAAGAACAAAATAAAAATGGATGCTTCTTCTATGGTGCAACAGGTCATCAAAAGAAGAAATGTACCAATTATCATGCTTGGCGTGTAAAGAAAGGTACATTTCTTAATTTGGTTTGTTCTGAGGTTAATTTAGCTTCAGTACCTAGACACACATGGTGGTCAGATTCCGGTGCAACAACTCATATAAGTGTGTCTATGCAGGGTTGCCTGAATTACCAAAAGCCAAATGATGGTGAAAAATACATCTATGTCGGTGATGGCAAGAAAGTTGAAGTTGAAGCAATTGGAAAGTTTAGATTATTGTTAAAGTCTGGGACATATTTGGATTTACATGAAACTTTTGTTGTACCGTCTTTTAGACGAAATTTAATTTCTATTTCTGTATTGGACAAATTTGGGTATTCTTGTTCATTTGGAAATGGAAAATTCAGTTTGTTTCATGATTCAAAATTAATTGGTTCTGGTTCTTTATCTTATTGTGATAATATTTACTTACTTGATTCTATTGCTTCATATCATGAAACTCTGCATACTACTCGAGGCATTAAGAGAAAGTTAACTAATGAGGATTCAGCTATGCTATGGCACAAGAGATTGGGTCACATCTCCAAAAGGAGAATAGAAAAACTTGTGTCAAATGAAATCCCATTCAACATTTGTGTTGATTGTATCAAAAGGAAACAAACCAATAAAAAGGGAATATGAGCCAACAAGACTACAGATCTTTTGGAACTTATATATACAAATATTTGTGGACCATTTCCTTCAGCTGCATGGAATGGTCAACGATATTTTATAAGTTTCATATATGACTATTCTAGATATGGCTATCTATATCTCATTCATGAAAAGTCACAGTCACTGTACGTGTTCAAAAATTTTAAAGCTGAAGTTGAGAATCAACTTGGCAAAAGGATTAAAGTTGTCAGATCAGATCATGGTGGTGAATACTATGGTCGATATGATAGTTCAGGAGAATAACGTCCAGGACCTTTTGCTAAATTCCTAGAGGAACACGGAATCGTCCCACAATATACCATGCCAAGTTTGCCTAACATGAATGGTATAGCTGAAAGACGAAATAGAACACTTAAAGATATGGTGAGGAGTATGATTTGTCATTCTACCTTCTCAGAATCATTCTGGGGAGAAGCACTTAAGACTGCAGCATACATTTTGAACAGAGTTCCAACAAAAGCAACATTAAAGACTCCATATGAGATTTGGACTAGTAAAAAGTCTAGTTTAAATCATTTTCATATATGGGGATGTCCAGTTGAGGCTAGGCCTTATAGGCCAAATGAGAAAAAAATTGGACTCTAAAATAATCATTTGCTATTTTGTTGGATATTCCGAAAGGTCCAAGGGGTATAAGTTTTATGATTCCACAAGCAGATTAATTTTTGAGACGGGTAATGCTCAGTTCTTTGAGAATGTTGAGTTTGAGGGAGGAGATAATATTAGGAACATTATCTTGGAGGAGGAATCAATTGAGATTCCTATTGACATTACTCAAGAATTTAATTTTGATAATGAGAATGTCACTAATCAAGATAATGTTGCAAAATCTCCTATATTGAATGTTATTTCAGAGGAACAAATTCTACAACCTTAAGAACAATTGCCATTAAGAAGATCCACTAGAGAGGGGAGAAATGCAGTGCCACTTGATTACATTGTGTATCTCCAAGAACATGAGTTTGATATTAGTATAATGGAGGATGATCCATTCAACCTTCGTCAAGCTTTGGAAAGTTCTAATTCTCAAAAGTGGATTGATGCCATGAATGAGGAAATGAAATCCATGTATGACAATAAAGTTTGGGATCTCGTCCCATTGCCCGAAGGTGTGAAACCCATTGGTTCTAAATGGTTATTTAAAACTAAAAGGGATTAAAAGGACAATGTAAAAAAATATAAGACGAGACTTGTCGCACAAGACTTTACACAAAAGGAGGGCATCGATTATCAAGAGACCTTCTCTCCGATTTCATCGAAGGACTCTTTAAGAACTATAATGGCATTAGTGGCTCACTTTGATCTTGAGTTAGATAAGATGGATGTAAAGACAACGTTTCTTAATGGTGACATTGATGAAACGATTTATATGGTGCAACCAGAATATATTGTATCTAGTAATACAAAGTCTATGGTGTGCAAATTAAAGAAATCCATCTATGGACTTAAGCAGGCGTCTCGACAATGGTATCAAAAATTTCATGAAGTTATCATCTCATTTGGTTTTGAGATGAACTTAGAAGATAATTGTGTATATCATAAATTCTGTGGGAGTAAACATATTTTTTTGATTTTATATGTGGATGACATATTACTTGCCACAAATGATACATGATTATTGCATGAAACCAAGAGTTTTTTAATAAGGCATTTTGAGATGAAAGATCTTGGTGATGCATCTTTTGTGTTGGGAATCCAAATATATCGAGATCGTGCTCGATGTATTATATGATTATCCCAAAAATCCTATATCGAGAAAATTCTAAAGAGATATGGTATGCAAAATTGCAAACCAGGAAGTACCCCTATATCTAAAGGAGACAAGTTTAGTCTCGAAGAGTGTCTTAAGAATGATTTTGAAAAGTTGGAAATGCAGAAGATTCCTTATGCATCAGTAGTAGGAAGTCTTATGTATGCTCAAATTTGTACGCGTCCGGATATTGCGTACATTACTAGGTTATTAGGCAGATATCTAAGTAATCCAGGAATGGATCACTGGAAAGCAGTCAAAAGGGTCTTGCGGTATTTACAGAGGACAAAAGACCATATGTTGACATATCGAAGAACAGATAAGTTTGAGATCGTTGGATATTCAGACTTCGATTTTGCTGGATGTTAAGATAGCATGAAGTCCATGTCGAGCTACATCTACTTGCTTGCTGGGGGTGCTATATCATGGAAGAGTGTCAAACAAGACAATATTGCATCTTCCACCATGGAAGCAGAATTTATTGCATGTTATGAGGCATCTAATCATGGAATTTGGCTGCAAAATTTTGTCACGGGACTGCGCATAATAGATGGTATTGAAAGACCATTAAAATTATTTTATGACAATAAGTCAGCAGTTGCATATTCCAATAATAATAATAGCTCGACAAAATCCCGACACATTAATATCAAGCTTCTTGTTGTTAAAGAAAGAGTGAGGAAAAAATTATTGTCAGTTGAGCATATTGGGACAAACTCCATGATTGCGGATCCGCTTACAAAAGGATTGCCACCCAAAGTGTTTCTCGAACACACCATTAGTATGGGTGTCATTTTGATTCAGGATGTTTAGTTTTAGTGAGAGTTTGTAATTATAAATGCTCATGTTATGAACATTTTGTTTTGTTGCTTTCAGCATGTATACAGTTTAGTTTTCTTTTTATGTTCACTCTTTTGTTTAAGTTTGATCTCAAGTTATGTGGACCAGTTGAAAGTAGACATGTATGATCACATTGCATGTAACTTTCATGCTTAACATCCATATCATGATCTTGTCATTGATCATATTGATATATGTGACAATTGTCGAGTTAAGTTGCGGTGATTGCGACAAATGCTACTTTGATCCTATATTGATATATCGATGAATGAGATTGTTTCTTTGGATTATGTTTTTGATAATAAAACTGAGCTCACTTTGGTAATTATGGTGTATAATTATATGATTTCATATATAACCCAAGTGAGAGATTGTTGGATCATATCCAATATTGAGTTTAATATGAAAGTAAATTATACAATTAATATATTGTCAAAATAAGTTAAGACCCAAATAAAAGTGATCAATATATATTGGGCATAGTAATTAATATGTTATGATATGGAATATAATGTGAAGAGACCAAAGGGTGCATTAGAATTTTTATGATGGGTATAAATTCAAATCACATGAAAGGATGCTTGATATAAATAGATAGTCATGATCCTCAAAAAACACCCCTGGAGGAATCATTGAAAGGTTGCATTCTTCTTGGCTTTCCCCATCTAAGAAGAGAAGAAAGAGATTCATGGTGTTATTTTGGAAGGCCATTCCATCAAGTTGTTCTTCACATATTATTAACGATGGACAATTGTAAGTTATTGTATTTATGCATTTAAGTTTTTTAATGGTTTGACATGATCCAAAAAGAATTTTATAATTTTGGTTTCTTCAGTTTAAATTATTATCAGATAATGTTACTATACAACAATCAAGTCGAACCAGTTAGAAATTAACTAGTTGAATCGGAAGAATCGTAATCTAGATCGTCCATTCATCCGATTGGAGATAGATTAAAATTTGTTTCAAGTTTAAGACCCAACGAAAGCACAATCAAATCTGATTGAGACTAATCTAAATCTTTAATTAATGGGAACGTTCAAGATGCATACAAAAAGTAAATGAAATATATATTGGATGCGAATCGAATCATAAATTGTGTAATAATATTCCAAGAAGGTTCATGCACAGTTCCTCGAATCGAATCGTGAATGGGATCACTGCCATTAATGCGAAAAGGAGGTCAATGTTCTCTCATCATGATAAAAAGAACAATAATGAGAAATGTATCCAAGCAAAGGATAATCACCGCCGTCCATTTGACGATCTTGATCATATGATGTGAGAACCAGATGTTCTATGAAAATGTATAAATAACAAGCATCCTTCTCTCTTCAAAAAAGAAAACAAAATAAAAAGAAATTTCATGCTGTTCACGCAAGTAGTGGCATTTTCTAAGTATTAGCAAGGTATGTTCCCATCATCTTTCGTTGTTTTTTTTTTTTGTAAGATTAATTTGACATGTTGTTTGTTCTTTTTCCTCTTCTCAGCTCCATATACTATTTCGAATAAAATAAAGATGCTCTCTACCTCATCGTGTTCCTTATCTTTTTCATCATTGTCCAATTGAAATAAATTAATTGAGAGATTCAATCATAAACTATTAGATGAAGATGTGTAAAAGATAAGAAATAAAATGGGACAGAGAATCCAACATTAAACTCTATTATTTCATAAATTAATGTGATGTAGAGTTATACGCGACCATAAAGCAGTTTGCGAAATAAATACCCCAAACTTTTGATTTTTTTTCTCCATGAATATATTATACTTAGAGATGGATAATATATGCTTGTCACATAGTCCAACTTTTAACATGATTTTGATTGATTCTACAAAACATGAAACGTTCCACCGCTGAGCATTTGACGAAAAATTTTCCCAATGAAAAAAGAAAAAATCTTGATTCCTGCGAGATCATCTTCTTTTTTATTTTGTCTTTCTGTCATTTAGTTAGTCAAAATGATTTCCCACATTGAAGTGGGATGTAGACAAGTATATATTATGAAGAGCGAAACGTATCTTCAATTTTGTTATGAAATATTTTCTAAAAATAAAAAGTTTGATTGCATGCGAAATCGGATTTGAGACCTAATTCAGTATTATTCATTTTTGCATTTTTTTTGTTGTGATTTGGATAATCATTGTTCGAGAAAAAAAAAAACTACGAGTCTAGGGATTAAACTCAATTTAAAACTAACGATTAATGAGATAATCATTTCTGAAAATAATGCTATCACAAGAATTGGACTCGACCGAATTTTATTAAAATAATAGTAGTTATAATAATTTTCAAAATATAATATTACGTATATGATGTAATATACAAATACTATAGAAATAATTGATTAATAATCAAAATATTAAAAAATTATCCTAAATATACCATTATTGCACTAATTTAATTTTTAAAAGTTTTAATAATCATATATAATAATTTCAATCAATAAATATTAATAGCTTATTATTTTTATTTTTATTTATGATTTAATTAGGACAGATGTTATATTGATATATTTTATCTCAAATTATTCTTATTTGTTTTATTTTTATTTTTCTTTAACACTTTCCTTTATTGTTTCCATTTTTCTTCTCTTTTTAATATTATTTAACTTTTAACATTTACCTTCTTATTTCTATTTCTATTTTTTACCTCTAATTTTTCCCTCTTTATTAATTTGCCTTTTAATACTTTGTCTTTCCTTTTTATAGCTTTCTTATTTTACTAATTCTCTTTGTTTTTTTTTTCCAAATTTGAATTTGAGCCCGATTGAATTGATTCATGGAATTTTTCGATCCAATTGATTTTTTTTCCGATTCGACATTAAAAATGATTTTAAGTCCGGCTTAATTTTCAAAACATTGGATCACACATATACCCATTTTACTTGAGGCATGCGTTACAACACTTCCTTTTTGCTCTAAAAAGAGAAATGCCACAATATATGGCAGTAAGATATATGTTTCACTTTATCTTGTTCTCATTTGACCTTTGAGTTTTAACTTTTAATCATGATAAGTCCAAAAATTCTAAATGCAAAGGCAATATTAATAACTAATTACGTAATTTCGATCCAAACAGCTCTTCTGATTAATTTTTTTAATGAGTACCCATTTTAATTCTTGGTAATTAGCATCATCATATGTACGCCAGCAGTAATGGAGCTGTCAATTTGATCATTGATGATAAGTACCCAAGTTCTTGTTGTTTCTGTGCTGCCTAACCATGATTTTTAATCTTTTTAAACTGCCTAAATTATTTTATTTTGCAGGTAATTTCTACTACTGCGTACGTTAATACAATTAATTGAGCAGTTTGAAGATGGAACTCGCTCTTCCACCTTGGCTTCTCATTTCGTCCCTCTTCGTCTCCATTCTCCTCGCCTACTTGTTCGACAATGTCGTCGCAGCGCGCTCCAGGAGAAGGCCGCCTGGCCCCGCGCGGCTGCCCATCTTCGGCAACCTCTTCGCCCTCGACCCCAACTTGCACACCGCCCTCGCCCGCCTGGCCAAGATCCATGGCCCCGTCATGGCCCTCAAGCTCGGCGCCATGGACGCCGTCGTCGTCTCCTCCCCCGACGCGGCTAGGGAGGTCCTCCAGCAGCACGACGGCGTCCTCTCCGACCGCTTCACCTTCGACGTTAACCACGTCTTGGGCCACGCCGACGCGTCCGTGGTGTTCCTGCCCCCCAACCATGTCTGGAAGCAGCTGCGGTCCATCTTGGCCTCCAACATGTTCAGCACCAAGTGCATCGAGTCCAATCGCTCCATCCGCCAGCAGAAGATGCGGGAGCTCGTGGCGTACTACCGCGCCGAGGCCGGGCGCCCCGTGAACTTTCGCCAGGCCGCGTACGCGACGATCCTGAACATCCTGTCCAACATCGTGTTCTCGGTCGACATGGCCGACCTGAACTCCAAGTCGGGATTCGGGGAGTTGGTGTCCACTTTCACCGAGGAAGTAGGGAAGCCGAATGTGTCGGACTTCTTCCCGATGCTCAAGTCATTCGATCTGCAACGCCGGCGACGTGACATGTTCCCCATTGTGGTCAAGTTCTATGGCATACTGAATGGGTTCGTGGAGGACCGTCTGAGCTCAGAAGCGGCCCCTGCGTCGACGAAGAGTTCCGCCGGAGACTTCTTGGACTATCTTATCCAACTCCTCAACGAAGCTAAATTGGACAGAAAAGTTATAACGCCTCTCCTAGCGGTAAGCATGCACCATTATTAATTATTAACTCGATCAACAATTTGTAATCGTACTCAGTTCGATTAAATTTGCATTCATCCCTTCTCAAATGATCCATTGCTAGGACTTGTTCATTGCTGGAACGGATACGACTGCCATCGGCTTGACGTGGGCAATGGCCGAGCTGCTGCGTAATCCGGCCGCGATGGCCAGAGCGCGCGCTGAAGTGGAAGAAGTGGTCGGTTCACGGAGTGAAGTCGAGGAGTCCGACATCCCCCAGCTGCCGTACGTGAACGCTGTGATAAAGGAAGCGCTGCGGCTGCACGCTCCGGCTCCTCTGCTGGTCCCGCACAGGGTGCCGGAGGAGGGCGTCGTGCTGGGAGGCTATCTGTTGCCCAAGGGCGCGCAGGTGCTGGTGAACGCGTGGGCCATCGGACGGGACGAGAAAGTCTGGTCGGAGCCGGAGCTGTTCAGGCCGGAGAGGTTCCTGGAGAAGGACATAGAGTTCAAGGGCCGAGGCTTCGAGCTGCTATCTTTCGGCTCAGGACGGCGTGCCTGCCCCGGGATGCCGATGGCTCAGCGGGCGATGCATCTGACAATGGCGACGCTGCTCCATGCGTTCGAGTGGCGCCTGCCCGACGGGATGAAGCCCGGAGACCTGGACATGACGGAGAAGTTCGGGTTGTCACTCTCCATGGCCGTTCCGCTGAAGGTCGTGGCGTCGCCTCTCGAGAGAACAAAGTGACGTCCAGCTTTGGATTAAGCAAAAAATTTCTGGAATCTCAGAAGTTATGGAAAATAAAGTGCATTCACATGTATATGCACACATTTCCGATCCCATGCTGTTTCTTTCTTCTTCTTCGGAATTGCGAATTTTAATCATCATCCAACATCCAGTAAAATTGTTCCCAAGTGATCGATCTTTTATGGTTTAATTTATGGTCGCAAGTTTCTTCTTCTACAGTTCGAATATCTTGGGGCCAATTCTTCCGAATTTTTCAATGAGCAGTAATTAAATTTTAGGACAATTTTGAATGCTCATGGATAAAATTAAATATAATGACAGACATTAAAAATTGATTTGATAGATTAGTTACAGGTTACTTAGATTGAATATAAGAATAAATGGAGGGAAAATATATTTTTCAAAGAAGATAAAAGTTAACTCTCACTGGCAATGTTAAAATTAATGTTTCACGTGACGTCTAATGGTACAAATGCTAATTTTTTTATAATCATGAAAAATAAATAAAGTTTAGCATTCCGTATGAAAATAGTGTAAACCTACTTCGAAATTTTTACATTTATTCAAATACATTATTTCTTTCATAACTTATCTTATTTTTTTAAAATTTTCATTTTATTGCCATTTAATTATATTTTTATATTCATGCTTAATTAATTATAAATTATTTATTTATCAACAATGAATAAATAATATTTTCATATGATGTATGCACTATATAAAACTTGTTGTCAATGCAAATTACTATATATTTTAATAAAAAAAAGTAGTTGCCATGTTTTATTCTATTTAATTGAGTTATAAATAACTTATTTATTGTATCACGATAAAAATTGTATAGTGTTTCATATGCCCAATTACGTCATTTTATACTTATCATTTAATTTTATCGTTAAGTGTACCAAACACTTACTTGTTAATATCTCAAATGAACCTCTAATCACTAATCATCATCTACTATCGGTTATCCTGCTAATTAAACTATTACTACTATCCACTTCTCAAGCTTCTAATAATGTCAAACATAGCCTAAATCTAATAAAAGAATCATGATGGTTATTTTCTTTAACATATATTTTGAATGTAATGATTTTTCTATAAATAATAAATAATACCAAATTATAAATATTATTTATAGTGAGTATTATATATTTAATAAATAAAATATTGGAAATGCTTATTGATAAAATAAATTAGTATTAATTAATGATTTAATTAATATATTTGATAAGGTTAATATTTTAATCAACTCATTTGAATAAATTAATATTTATAATGAGGATTTAAATAACCTCTTATAATTTTGTAGTTGAATTAGTTAATAGTTAAACTTTGATTCTAGACTGAATTTCCAAACATCATGAAGAAAATAGTGTTGGAGATTAGAACTAATGTTAGTTCTCACCTTAATTTTTGTATGAAAAGTAAGATCCATACAATGTAAAGAGATAGATGGGGTTTGATAAATGAACTCATAATTCTCCTTACTTTTTTTTATTAATAGTTGAATTGATATATTATTTTTATAGGTGTTTGAATGAAATTAAATGTCATTATGAGAATATTTATATATATATATTTATTAGAACTGAAATTTTGATATGATAGATTGATTTGAGTTGACGTTTGAATAAAATATGAGAAACATATAACTTTTTAAATAAATAAATATTATGTTGAATAAAAAATCATGTTACCACTTTTTTTATCTCAAATTACACTTTAAAATATAATAAAATATTCTTTAAAAGTAACAATATAATAAATAATATTAAATTTTATTATAAATAATAAAAGAGGGTAACACAATTAAAGTATGGGTCTTAAGAATGCGTAGTCTGACTAGTTAAGGTCTAAGTCTAGTTAGAGTGTCTAGATAATAATAAATTAATATAAAATTAATTTAATAGATTAATACTAAATAAAATATATAATTACACGACAAATAAATATGACAATTTTTATTATAAATAATTATTTAAACTATTTTTATAATTATAATGACTGGTTAAATTTATAAATTTATGTATAATTATTAATTAATTAGTAGATTAATTAATTAATAAATATTGTGGTGACATTAGCTCTTTTATTAAGTCAACCTAATAAGTTAATATTTCTAATAATTAATTAGAAGCTAATTAAAAGTTCTAAAATTATATAATTGGGCTAACCCAAATATAACAAATAAATTTATAATAAATTAGTAGGATTAAAAAGACAATGCTATAGAGAGGGAGAGAGATAGGGAAAAGAAAAAGGTCTTGATAAAAAACGTTGGACGGAAAATACTGATGTGACAAGAAAAATCAAGGACCAAACTTCTTATAGAATCATTTTTGGTTTCAACATAAAGTTAGGTAAATTTCACTAAATCCTCTCTAACTATTAAATTCTTTAACTCTATCTTTTAACTTTACTTTATAATTAGACTCTCCTCCAACTATTAGATTCTTTCATCAATTATCCTTTTCATCGTTTAGCTTTACTAGTTGCATAATCTCCGTGGCATTCACATGTCATATTTTTGTGTTCTCCACGCGTACACATGTCCGATGTGGGAAGCCATTAAAAATAAAATAATATTAAAAACTAATATAATAATTTATTTTAAATAAAAAAGAGAAGGGGGCCACCCCTCCCTGCAACCTCTGATGGCCTCACGGACGCTAAACTTTATCCATTGCTCGCTTCTCTTGTCAATAATAGAGCCCTTCTTAAAAAGAAAATGAATCTAGATCGTAGATAATAAAATTAACAGTTCAAAAGTTCTCCGCATGTCTATAGGAACTAAGATGTTAAATTAAATTCAGAAATAAATAAGATTACTGTTATTAATTAAATTTTAAAGCGTATTTGTATAGAACTTTTTCTTATTTTTTGTAACTTAAATAAAACATGATCACATCATGGAATATATTTCTCACATTCTCATGACAACTGATGCAAGAGCATTATAAAAAAAGGAAGTTATGTAGTCACCAAATGTAGTGTGCAAAATTGAGACGTTTGGAATCTATGGATCCTACTAGAAGAATGCATAATAATTGGATTGTGAAATTGAGGTAGTCATTCCAACCCTAAAACAAAGACCAATTGTTAAGGTTCAAAAAATAATATTTATACTGCAGCCTTGTAATAACCACACAAAAAAAAGAGAAAGAATTGGTGAACTGCTACGTGGAAAAGAAAAAAAAGTTCTTTTGGATAACCCTCGAGTAAAATCAAATCCCATTAACTTGAAATCCCTAAAACATGGAAATTTATTATGTTTATTTTATAATTATTTCATAATATCAATAATATTGCATCGCAGTTTAATGCTCCACAGTGGCCCCTCTTTACTTTTCATCCTCATGCAGTGATGCGTGTATGCCTACTATCCTGACAACCCTTCTCCTCCTCACGGGACGCATAGCAAGAGGGGATGATGGTATCAGGGATAACGAGTGTCAGTGCAAGGTTGTGCTAGGAAGAAATAAGACGAAAGTGTCAAGCCTTAATCATTTGGACGGAAAGACTTCCCTATAACAAAATAGCTAATTTGCGACGGACATTTTTTTAAGGACATAAACCTTTCATATTTTTTTATGGCAATTGCGACGAATAAGAAAATCCTTCTGAATTATTAAAGGCCAAAAAGTCCTTCATTACTACGGACGAAAAATCTTCGTCAATAAATTATTAAATTATTATTTTATTTACCAAAGGATAGTACCTTCGAAATTGCTGAAGAATTTAGAATCCATCGGTAATTCCGAAGGACATTACCCGTCGGTAATTAAAATAATATTATTTATTATCAATGTTTTTATATATAATAATATTATATGTATTGATATTAATTATATGTATTAATATATGTGAATTATAAACATTAGTAATATAATATTATATTATAAATATTTTATAAAAATGGAAGAAATATATGTATTATATTATAGACATTAATAATATATTATTATTTTATCGAGGATAGTGCCTTCAAAATTATTGAAGGATTTATCATCCGTGATAATTTCGAAGTACATTACCCGTCGGTAATTACCAAAGGATAATGCCTTCAAAATTACCGAAGGATTAACATTCGTCGTTAATTTCGAATGAGATACCTGTCGATAATTAAAATAGTATCATTTATTATCAACATTTATATATATAATATTATTATTAAACATTAATAATAGTAATATGATATAATATTATAAATATTTTAAGTAAATGAACGAGAGATATGTATTATATTATAGACATTAATAATATATTATTATTTATCGAAGGATAGTACCTTCAAAATTACTGAAGGATTTAGCATCCGTCAATAATTTCGAAGAAGGTTGCCCGTCGGTAATTACCGAAAGATAATGCCTTCGAAATTAGCGAAGGATTAACATTCATCGATAATTACGAAGGAGATACCCATCGGTAATTAAAATAATATCATTTATTCTCCATATTTGTATATATAATATTATTATTAAACATTAATAAAAGTACATGTATTGATATTAATTATATGTATTGACTTCGGCGGCGGCGACTCCCCCTCTTCCTCTTTCTCTTTGTCGACTCTGGCCGCGCTCCCTGTCCCCTCTCTTGACTCAAGCGGACGGATCTAGCTCGCAGGCGACAGGATCCGACTCACAAACGGTCGGATCGGGATCACAGGTGGCCAGATCCAGCTCGCATGCGAGGTATCCGGCTAGAAGGCGGCGGGATCCGACTCGCAGGCAGCCGGATCCGTTTGCAAGCGGGGGGATCCAGCTCGCAGGCGACGGGATCCAGCTCGTAGGCGACGGATAAGGCTCGCAGGCGGCCGATCGGGCTCGCATGCGACAAATCGGACTCGCAGGAGGCCGAATTTGGCGTGCGGGTGGCTGATCCGATGCGCGGGCGATTGATCTAGCACGCGGACGGCGGAGGCTGTCCGTGGCCGCCTCCCCATCCCCCTATCTCTATATATATCACGATTCCGGCCGCCTGCTACGGATTGACTGCCTGCGCCGATCCGGCAGCAGGTGGTTTATTTTTTTTAGGGGTGTTCACGGGTCGGGTTGGACCTGACCCGTGAACAAATCCGACCCAACCCGACCAAAATTGATCGAGTCGGGTCAAGTCCCCTTGGGGCAAAAAATCCGACCCAACCCGGGTCGGGTTGGGTTGGGTCAGGTGGTCGGTCACCCGACCACCCTTTTTTCTTTTTGTTTTTAAATTTTTGTCTTACTTGTTTATATTTATTTTAATATAAAAAATTAATTAATAACTACTATAAAATATAAAGTATGTTTTATGAAGATTTGAACATTATTTTCACAATTAAAATATTTTACTTTAATATTTTTCATTTTAAATTAAGTATAGGACTAAAATTAAGTCAAAAAAGTAAAAAAAAATTAAAATAAAAAGGTCGGGTCGGGTCGACTCGGGTTGGGAAATCCCAACCCTTACCCGACCTGAACCCTCATCGAGTTGGGTTCGGGTCGGGTCCGACCTGACCACCACCCGACCCGACCCAAACTAGGTTGGGTCGGGTCGGGTTGTCGGGTTCACCGGATCAATCCGACCCGGTGAACACCCCCAATGTTTTTAATATTTTTAAAAGTTTTTCGATGAATGTGTCCCATTGCAATCCACTAGTGCCTTCGACGGGTGTCGCCCACTGAAGGCTTCGATGGGTCAAAACTGTCAAAGATTTCGACGAGAGAGTTCCCATCGAAACTATCGATGGGAGAACTCGTCGAAACCCGTCGGAACTTGCAAAGGGACCAACATTCCTGGTGGCGCGATTAGGAATTTTCTGACGGCAAGATCTATCGGAAATTTCGAAGGATGACCTTCCCTTTGAAACAATAGATTCTACTCGTAAAAAATTTTGAAGGCAAATTATCTATCGCAGACATCTGTTGAAACTTTCGAAGGGACATTTCAGGACCGTCGATAATTTGTTTTGACGACAAAATTTCTAACAAACTAATATTTGTCAAAAAATCCATCGAAAAGGCATATTTGCGAAGGATTTCGAAGGTTTTATGACGAATATATCTCTTGCAAAATCACAAAATTCTTGTAGTGCTGGTGCCTATAACATAATCAACTAATGTTTTTGGTACTTATATTAGATTATACGTGCCTAGGTTTCAAGAGATTTTTCCGTGCAGTGATAAACTAACTCTCGAATCTCTACACATTGATCATAACAATTAGGTATGTTCTAGATACATCTTCATATGCTACAATGTTGATTGAGATGCTCGGTTCATAACTAGATTAGATTAGTTCATATGTGTTTAATTATTTTTTGTTTGCATGCCTGGCATGATCCTATTTTTTTCTCCCTGTTTGTTTATACATACTACAACTTATAATGAATCATGATATGAGAGATTTTTATAGGGATAATGGAATATCCCAAATTTTTATCAAGGACAATTTGGTCTTTTGGCCAAACCCTTGTAAATTTGCCTATATACAGGCACATATTCCCTTTGTTTACCTCTTTTTCTCCACCTAAATATCTTGATGACTAGGGCTTGAAGAGGGAGAACATGAGGAGTAAGGAGGAACAAGAGGAAGAAAAGGAAGAAGAAGAGGAAGGAAGAGGAAAAGGATCTAAGAGAAAGGTATGTAAAGAGGATCCAAACCTCTCTCTCCTCTCTAAATAATTTTATTGTATTAGATTGAGAGTTTGAGGACACCATGTTCTCAAATTGGAATGTGATTGAGGGTGCATCGATTTCATGTTTGAATCTATCTGATTTTGCATAGATTTATGTGAAAATGTGCTTAGAATTATATAGATCTAACTTTTAAGGTTTCATTTTTATGTACATATTGTTCATGTTTCGGGGATGAACCCTAATATTAGGAAATTGGATGTTTTACCATGTTTCTTGATGTTTCTATGTTCCTAAAAGTTTGAAAAATATGCATGTATCGTTCTTTATGATATGTATTGGTTTCCCCAAATTTTTGGATTAAAATTGTGTAGAAATCGGGCTGGGCGTCAATTTCAGGATGTGGCATAGCCATGACAAATGTCAAAATGATGCGAGTCTGAAAGTCGGCCAAAGAAATGACGCGCTCATGCCCGTGACAAGTATTATCACAGACGTGACAAGTTAGGCACAACCGTGAGCGAGGTGTTCGTAGAGGGGTCCAAACTGGACTCGCACACGACCGTGCACATGGGAGCACGACCGTGATACCCTAGGAACGACCGTGGCCAATAGAAATGGGAGGGCGCCTAAGTCACGGCCATGGGCATGATACTCTTGTCACAGTCGTGACCGACTTAAACGTTTCATATATGATAGTTAAAAGTTATTTTGAAGTATTAATATTATACATTGATGCTTGTTGATTGTATAAGAACCTAGATATATGTATATGCATGTTTCTCATGTAACTAGGTTAAAATCTAAAGATTGAGCGACATAAATGTTTGTTGATTGTAAAGTATAATGAATCCAGTTATGAATAATGTTACATGTCTCTCCTCAATGGCCCTTATTGGATTGTCAAGAATGATTGTTACTCACATCAGAAATGGTGTGTGCATTCATAAGTCACCTTCGTGTGAGAGTTTCAAGAATAATCATTACACACATCAACAACGGTGTATGCATTTCTAAGTCGCCTTCACACGAGTGAGGAGCATTGTCTCTAAGGCTTAGCTAGCCTATTGTGAGGATAACGTTAAAAAGTGCCAATGATCGAATGAATGGAATGATGCTCACGAAAGTGAAGTCCGAATGTGTTATGAAGAAACCCTAAGAAGAGTAATGAGGCAATGGTTATGGTAAGTGCAAGTCACTTATATGTCTATGAAATGAATTGATGATTTGTTATGAATGTTTTCGTACAAATTATATAATGATAAATTGATATGTATTGCCATGCATTTTGATAATGCATGATGATGGATATCATGATTGATTGACATATAGTTCATATATTAAGTACATGACATGCATGTTCCTATTTTTCTATTATATGAAAATGAATATGCAATCGTTTAGTTTGTTTAGGATCATGACATCACATTGTATGGCATTTACATACTCTAATTGGGTAAACCCCTGCACCCTAAATCCGTCTAGGTAACTAAAGTATGAATGATGGTGCTCAGCTCATGATAAGAAATATTTCACAATTGTTCTAGGCTTAATAAATTAATGTGTTACCGAGTCTATTTTATTTTACTATAGTTTCAAATATGTTTTAATGACTATTAGTGATGTTTTCAATTCTACAACCCTACTTGTGATGTTATGATGAAGTCTTTTGTTTTATTTGAAAGATTATTTTCTTGCATTTTTTAGTTATGTTTTCGCTGCTATAATATAAAATCATATTTTATTATGATTATGTGATGATGAATGGGCTAACATAGTCGAATGACCTAATTGTCCTTGATTTTTGGGAATGAAAATTTGGGATGTTACATATCGCTACATGGATCGATGTGTTATATGGATGATACAACACAAATATGACGTAGTCTGTGTGGTTTAATATTGTTTCCACAAAAGTTTATTTGTAGTATAAATTCTTTGGTATCAATTAGCTATATAAGTTCCTTTTAGTTCAAACTATAGAACCTTCAACAAATGAAAATGAGACAACATGTCTAGTAGTAGATGATACATTTAGTTGCCTGAAATTTGATCCTATTAACACTTGTATCAATTTATACTAGTTTTAAATTCTGAAATTTTATTCAAACATTATACTACTTTGGAACCTAGAATTTCAGGAATCCGGCCTATGTACAACTAGATCCAACCCAAGAGGGTCCGACAAACTAAAAAATCATCTCATGCCTTCAAACTTGGCTCGAATGTATCTCAATTACTTGGGGCGGACCTAGAGTCCAAAATGAGTGGGGGAGAGAGAGAAGTGGAGTTTCTACTAACCTATCATACTAAAAATATTTAAGGGAGGCCTAATTTAACTTTTAATCCTAAACTGATATTCTAATACGTAACATTAATACAATTTAAGAAGTGGAGGGGACGAGGAGGTGATTGTTAGAAAGTTCCACCAAGTTCATGAGGCCTGAGGCATGGATGTATTTCTTGGCTATGAACTTCAGTTTTTTTTACCTCAAATAGTGATTGTTCATATAGCAATATTATGCGCACGAAATACCTTATAATCAAGTGGACATTTGTTCCTATTAAAATAAAGAAACAAAAAGTTGAAAAGCAACTTCAATCAATCAAATTCATAAATATTGAATAAAGTAGCCATTGATTGATTTATTATCAACGACATCGAGTATTGCATATATATTAAAATATTATGTGTAATTGTACATGACTCAATCTATAATCATATGAGAATGCTTCCACAAACACATACATATTAATGTTTTCACTTATATGAATTAATGTGCCATGGTATTGCAGCACGTATAGTAGGTCGATCTACTTATTGTTATGAATTTTACTTATATAATAATTTTATCGACTTATTGTATGTTATGACTTATGACACTGTATACTCCTCGCTCCTTATAAATAATCATAATTTGATTGTGTTTAATAATGCTTGCTCTAATATGAATGTTAAATTAACTATTATTATTTTATCCGCAATGGACTGCAAACCTCATCTTCCTGCATCTAATTATCACAAGCACAAGTCAATGATATCTAGGCTGAATAGTGTGCGGCGACAATGCTCGAAAAACTAGAATGCACATGAATTCATTTGATTTGTACTTTTCTAGATTTATAAATAGGAATTGTACTATTCCATCTAAAAGATTATGAAACTTCGTATTGAACGAGTTAGGTATTGTATCAAGACCTTTAGACATCAGGAATTTTAGTATGTTTTTTGTATTTTATCTTTTTAACTTTATATATTTAATTAGTCATGTTGATCGGTGTGTCTTGATTATTAACTACCAATAATGAACAATTGATTAGTCAAAGAGATAACATAGGTTAGCATCTTCAAAGGTGGTCTTTGCCTCATGGCGCAGCTTGCTTTTGGGGCATTATAGAAATAGTCCTAATAACTGACTAATTTTGTTTAGAATTCTTGTACCCATCGATTATACAGATTGCAATGTGATAAGAAGCTAAGATTCAATTCATGCTATCAAATTATGAAATGAATGATTTGAATACATTAGAATCTAAATGGAGCTGCTGAATTAATGATCTAAAAGCATGTTTGTAATTGGCCAATTAATGTGGAAATATGTAATCAATTGAATATAAAAATAAATATGGAAAAACATCAACATGCATCATGGTGTACAGGTAGAAGCATGCCAACCAATCTTCATTAATCGTCTCATGACTTTTTATTATTTGATGGAAGTACGTAAAAAAATATGTTTGACGACATTGTATAAAAATCCAATAGTTGCCAGCTTTCTCTCTCTCTTTCTTGAAGCAAACAAAAAACTTCCTTTGCACAAGATAGAAATTATATATTTTTTTCATCGATTTTCAAATTAAATTCTCATCAACAAATTTGTATATATATCACTTTGTACTATTATGTTAAAAAATGCAATTAATCTATTTTTTTATAATTTATTGTACTCACTTCAGTTTGTGGTATATTTTTTTATTGATTCCATGAAACCCTTTCATCTTCAAGCCTGAGTGGAGGTAAATCCTTTCAGAAAGTTTCGGTATATGAGGGTCGTTGAAGAAGTGAGGGTACTTGACACAAGAGAATAGACGAACTCCAGAATGGACAAATAACAAAAAAAGATCGAATAGAATCCCAAGGAGAAAAAAGGAGGATGAAACCCGGCCTAGAAGATAAAAGAAAATAGAAAAGAATTGATTTTTAGGGTTGACCATTTCTTGATAGAATTTCACCTTCTTCCTCTCAAACAGAGAAGTGTAGGGAATGAGTTCTAGTATTCTGTGATTTTTAGACTATTTTTATTTTTAGTGAGCAGGGATTGATTTTTTGTCTTTTTTTTTTTGCAAGTTGATATTTGCAAATGTTAGACTAGAACCACTTGCTCACCTACAAGAAAGATTGGATACTTGCAACCAAAATTGTGTAATTTGGTTAATTGATTTTACAACTTGTGAAGAAAAACAAATGTTCAGGATTCAAATGGAGGCACATCTTATAGGGACACCTGCTAGTTACCTCCACTTTTTATCCGCCTCCGCTTATCCATTATTTTTTCCTAAATTTGAAATGAGTCATTTTTATTTGGGGTTGATCTATGATTTCCAATCATTTATTCAATTTTCAAGGACTTTTCTGAAGATTATGCATTACATAGCTCGTACTATAGATAATCCCTTGAATCTGAATCCAATTGTAATCCTATATAAGACCCTATGTAATCAATAGCAGTGGGAGTGGCGAAGTCGTCCGTCCCCTACGGAGTTCTCACCCGAAGAACAAACCAAAGGAGGAAGACTAAAGAAAAGGAGGTCAATCTCGTTACTTTGGCAGCACAGAAGGAGAAGGCACACTCGACACTACAAGAAAATTGCGATTTTTCGACGGATAATTTCCGACGGTTCTAAATCCGTCGCAATTTGCGACGGATTTTTCGACGGTTCCGTTTCGGACGGATTTTTCGACGGTTATGACCGTCGAAAATAATTTATATTATTATTTAATTTTTTGACGATTAGGAACGTCGATATTTCCGACGGATATCCATCCGTCGTAATTTCTGACGACTTTTCTGACGGTTACGATCGTCGGAAATAAAAAAATTAAATTATGTATTTTTTATATTATTATTAAATTTTTTCGACGGATTTTTCGATGGTCACGACCGTCAGAAATAAAAAAATTAATTATATAATTTATTATATTATTATTTAATTTTTTGACGATTAGGAACGTCGATATTTTCGACGGATATCCATCCGTCGCAATTTCCGAAGGTCGTAACCGTCGGTAAATGTATAATAATGTCACATAAAAAGTATTTTATTAATATAACTAGCGACGATCCAAACCGTCGGTAATGATGGTCCAAACTGTCGCAATTACCGACGGTTTTGACCGTCGGTAACGATTACCGACGGTTCAAATCGTCGGTAAAATAAAAAATAATCATTATATATAACTAAATATATTTTCGACGGTCACAACCGTCGGTAATTATAAAAATATTTAATATTTATGTTTTTGACGGCCGAAACCGTCGGTAATTAAAATTTCGTTATCCCATTTTTTTTTCCTTTTCCCGCTTTCTTTCCACTTTTTCCCTTTATATATATTCCTCCTCCCTCTTCTCTCTCTCCCTCCTCCCTCCACTCCTCTCTCTCTCCCTCCTCTCCTCTCTCTCTCTCCCGGCCGCGAGCACCCTCTCCCGCGCCGGACGCCGACGACCCTCCCACGCCGGACGCTGGCGACCCTCTCCCGCGCCGGCGTCTCTCTCTTTCTCTCTCCCGCTCCGCGCCGGTGTCTCTCTCTCTCTCTCCGGCCAAGGGCCGCTGCCGGCCGGATCCGGCCGTAGCCGTTCGGATCCGGCCCCCAGCGGCCGATCGGCCGCCAGGCGGTCGGATCCGAACACCCGACGGTCGATCCGGCCGCCGCCGGGCGTTCGGATCTGGCCGCCTGGCGACGGATCCAGCCTCCAGCGGCCGGATCGGCCGCCGGGCGTTCGGATCCGGCCGCCTGGCAGCGGATCTAGCCTCCAACGGCCGAATCGGCCGCCGGGCGTTCGGATCCGGCCGCCTGGCAACGGATCCAGCCTCCAGCGGTCGGATCCGGCCTCCAGCGGCCGGATCGGCCGCCGGGCGTTCGGATCCGGTCGCCTGGCGGCGGATTCGGCCTCCAGCGGTCGGATCGGCCGCCGAGCGTTTGGATCATGTCGTCTGGCGGTGGATCCGGCCGCTAATTTTTTTTATATTTAAAAAATTATTTGCGACCGTCAAAAGATCGACGGTTGCGACGCCCGTCCAAAGTTTCGACAGTTGCGACCGTCGAAAAGTTGTGACGGCTCGAACCGTCGGTCTTTTCCGGCGGTTGCAACTGTCGGAAATTTCGACGGTTCGGACCGTCGGCCTTTTTCGGCTGTTGCAACCGTCGGAAATTTCGACGAGTCGAACCACCTGGGACTGTTCCGACGGCCAGAACCGTCGATATTTTCGACGAATTTTTTTTCAACTGTCGCAAATCCGTTTGCGATGAGTGTTTTTCCGACGGATCGATTCCGATTGAAAAACCGTCGGTAATTGCGTTATCGACGGTTTTCGAGCTGATTACCGACGGTACGGACCGTCGGTAATCAGCGTTTTTCTAGTAGTGTGATGATTCTATTGTGCTTGGTGAATGAGATGATAATCGAGGTCGTAGGTAAAAAATTGGAGGCCGGTCTGTGATTGAGACTCAAGAGTCTGTATATAACGAAATCACCAAGTTGTTGTTGAAGCAACGTTCGTTCACCTTACGCATGCAAGAAGGTACCCCTCTGAAGAAACATATTGATCAATTAAATTATTTATTGATAAAATTGAGAAATATTGATGTAAAAATTGAGGATGAAGATGTTGTCCTACTTTTGTTAGTTTCACTTCCTCTATCATATGAGAACTTTGTTCAATCTATAATTATCGAGAAGGAAACTATAACTCTGGAAGAAGTAAGGTTCAGTCTCCATACTCATGAACTTTGACTCAGGCCGCGGGTTTAGTATCGACCACAGAGAAGAAAAAGTCCTCGAATTTGAAGAAATCCAAGCCAAAGAAGAAGATTACTGTCAAAGACATTTGCAATTACTGTAAAGAACTGGGACATTGGAAGAAAGATTGTTCGAAAAAGAAGAAGGCCTTCATTGCTACAGTGACATATGAAATTGAAAATTCGGAGGATGATTTGGTTTTGTGTCCTACTAATCAAGGATGTGGGTTCTTGATTCAGGATGATCTTATCAACTCTAAATAAATAATGGTTCTCATCTTATCAGAAGATTGACGATGAAAATGTCATCATGGACAATAATACGTCATGTCAGAAAGGTGGGATTGGTTCTGTGTAGATCAAGACTCATGAAAATATTGTGAGGACGTTGATAGATGTCCATCGTGTTTCATAACTGAAGAATATGATATCACTTAGAGTTTTGGATTCTAAAGAGTGTTAGATCAGTATTGCTGGAGGCATTCTTACGGTCATGAAGGGTGATGCTACAGTTTTGAAGGGATTCAAACAAAAGTCCTTGTATATACTACAAGATAAGACAGTCTCTTGCGTTGCTGCAATGGTTGGTTCATCCAAATTAGAAAAGTTCAGGCTGTGGAACATGCGGCTTTGGCATATAAGTAAGAATGGGATGAATGTTCTCAGCAAGCGAGATCTTTTGGGAGACAAGAATATATTTGAAATCAACTTCTGCAAGCACTATATATTTGGCAAACAACGAAGGTCTCAGTTCGGCAAAGCGGTGCATAGGACGAAGGCGATACTTGACTACATCCATGCTGATTGTTGAGGTCCCTCTCGTGTTCCGTCTTTAGGAGGTGCTAGGTACTTCTTGTTTGTGACTGATGACTATTCGAGGATGACTTGCGTATTCTTGATGAAGCACAAGAGTGAGTCCTTCAAGGCCTTCAAGAAGTGGAAGATTTTGATGGAAAATCAAAGTTCGAAGAAAGTGAAACGTCTTCGCACTAATAATGTCTTAGAGTTCTATTCTATTGAATTCGACCAGTTCGGCAAAGATGAAGGCATTATCGGACATACACTATCAAGGATACTCCACTGAAAAATGGATTAGAAAAATAAATGAACAGGACACTTCTGTAGAGAGAAAGGTGCATGCTCTCTAATGTTGGCCTGAATAGGACGTTCTGGGTTGAAGCAGGTAACACAGCTTGCTACTTGTTAAATCGAAGTCTGACAACTATAATTGATCTCAAGATTCATACTGAGGTATGGTCAGAAAATCTTGCTCATTATACTAATCTAAAAGTTTTTTGTTGTCTAACATACTATCATGTCAGTGAAGGTTGAAGCCAAGATAAAGAAGCGGTATTCGTAGGTATGGTGCAAGAGTGAAGGGCTATAAAATATTATCTCCTTCAAAATACAAAGTCATCCACAGCAGAAGCGTGACTTCAATGCTTCAGTTAAAAATGGAGGCTGCAGAGAGTGTCAACAAACAGGTGGAGATTGAAGCGACTCCAACTGAGGATGATGCTAAAGGATCACATCAAGAAATAGAATCAGAACATGAAGAGCCTGCTGAGCGAGCAATTAGAAGAGGAGTCAATTGCTGCTAGACATTCTCACAGACAAGTAGGTTCTTCCAAGCGATATGGTTTTGTGGACATGGTTGCTTATGCTTTGTAGCTAAAGATGTAGAGTCCCTAGAGCGTCTTCTTATAGGATGCCATCACAAGTGTCAAATCTGAACAATGGATCATCGTTATGGGTGAAGAGATGTAATCTCTTCACAAGAATCAGACATGGGAGCTGATCAAGTTGCCTAAAAATAAAAAGGTTGTTAGTTGTAAATGGCTCTTCAAAAAGAAGATTGAAATTTCAGAAGTGGAAGACACGAGATACAAAACACGAATGATTGCTAAAGGTTATAGTCAGAAAGAAGGTGTGAAGTACAATGAGATATTCTCACCTGTTGTCAAACATACTTCTATCAGGATGCTGCTTGTTTTTGTAGCACATCAGAATCTAAAGCTCGAAAGACTATTTTCCTTCATGGAGAACCTGAAGAAGACATTCTTATGAGCCATCCATAGGGATTCTCTATTCTAGGAAAGAAGGATCAAGTTCGCACACTACAGAAATCTTTGTATGGCCTGAAGTAGTCTTCCAAATAATGGTACAATAGGTTTGACAACTTCATAATCTCTAAGGGATCAATCGAAGTCCCTATGTTTGCTGTGCATATCACAAGAAGGTGAAGGATGTCTCCATCATCTATCTACTCTTGTATGTTGATGATATGCTCATTACTGTCAGGGACATGACAAACATTCAGAATTTGAAGAAGCTCCTCGATGTAGAATTCGATATGAAGGATCTTGGTGCAACAAAGAAGATTTTGGGGGTGGAAATATTAAGGGATCGTGCACAAGATAAACTATTCATATCTTAGAAAAGTTATATTCAAAGATTTTATTCAGTTTTGGAATGTCTGGAGCGAAGTACTTGAACACTCCATCGGTTACAAATATTCATCTCTCTATTGTCTTTGCATCAAAATCAAGGCAGAGAACATGTCCTGAGTTCCTTATGCTAGTGTAGTTGGAAGTTTGATGTATGTCATGGTTTGCACAAGACCTAACATTGCTCATGCAGTTAGTGTTGTCAGCAAATTAATGAGGAATCCACGAAAAGAGTATTGGCAAGCAGTGAAAAGAATCTTTTGGTATCTGAGAGGAACATCAGATATTGATCTCATCTACGGAAGTGATAAAGAGTGTTTGGTTGCAGGGTACTCAAATTCAGACTATGCTGGAGATGTTGATGAAAGACGATTAATGATAGACTATGTCTTCACTTTGGACAGTTCGATTATTAATTGAAAGGTCACACTTCAGTCATCAGTTACATTATCTGTGGCGCTCTACTACTCCTTTTGGCGCCATAAGGGGTGGAGCCATAAAAATCAAACGTTTAAATTCAAATTGAAATATTCAACGGAAACCAACTTTCCAAAAATCAACTAACTCTCGAAATTTCCAAAAAATTTGGCATGATGTATGCATAAATTCATTGATGCGTCAAATACAATATTTATTCATAATTCTTCACTTCACAGGCAATATATAAAATCTTAATGTGCAACACTGGCAGTTTATAATTACCAAATAATATGAGACTCAAGCCCAAAAATTCTGAAGTATATGAACAGACGAGTTTCGCCTTAAACTATTACACGAACAAAATATATCGAATGTCTGCCAAAATCCATTAAGGGTCTTATCCAATTCCATGATAGTGACTCACCCATATCATCCCATCCATAAACCATAGAGCCTCGTGTCACGCCCTTACGCTTCAGGTATGAAACACCAGACGTGCGGCTCGGCCAAACCCTACTCGATCGCCGATCAGCCCCCTTTTAGACATGCCTTGGACCCCGGCCGTACACGCCTCAGATGCACAATGAAACACCCGCCCAGGAAGAAGAGAGGGAGACTAAGAGTTTAGAGGAAAACTAGAGAATATTATTGAGCAATCTCAAATTGTCCAAGATCATCTTACAAGCCTTGATTACATGTCCTTTTATAGTGCCCAAGAGAAACAACTCCTAGTCTAAGTTAAGGACCTAATCCTACTAGGCATGCAAGCCCTTCTCTAAAAAAACCTCCTTGGAGTAGATGTAGAAATCCAGCATCTTGGAGTCCCTGATGAATTCAGTCAGCACCTCCTTCAAAGTCCATCTTGAAGTCAAACTGGTCAGACCGCCCTCCTGGCGCCCTGCCATGTCCGGGCGCGCCCGCCGGGACAAGTCCTAGTCCTACTAGGACTAGGACTATTTTTCTGTGGCCTCTCCCCTTCTTCAGTCCTCCAATGATTAGGACTTCAACTCCAAGTGACTCTCGATCCAGAAGGAAGCTCCGTCCGCGCCCAAGTCCTACTCGACCTAGGAGAGGTCCGAATTCTTATTTCTACTAGGAGTAGGAATCATTCCGATCCTGCACTTCTTCACACGCTCATCCTCCTACTCACGATAGGAGTCTAAGTCTTCACCTCCAGAAGCTCCTCCCTCCTCGTCAGATCTTTGGAGTGTGGGACGACTCCTATTCCTACTAGGAGTAGGAATCATCCCGGCCGCGCCCGCCTCCTCGCGCGCGTGACCACACCCGCTCGGGGCGCGCCCTTCAGTGGGCAGGAGTGACACTCGGCTCCCATCAATCAATTTATATCCATAATAAACCATGGGCCACAACGCAAGACAAGGCGATGTGATGCGTAAAATGATGTAGCAAAATAAAATCACTAGCAAGTGCATTAGTCGCTCAAGTAATATAGTAATAGGAGTAAAGAGTGTTGAACCCATGAGGAATATTATTAATTCGATGTCTAATTTTATAAATTAATAGGAGAGGAAAAACATGGATTTTGGAAATAGGTTTTGTAATTATAAAATAAAATAAAGAAGATAAGATAATGGTGTTGAAGTTGGTCTTAGGATGATGATAAATTAAGGATAAATATGTGAACCAGAAAAGATAAATTAAAATTGTTAAGATGGATTAGTAATTTTCTCAAGTTATTAATTTACAAGTTTAACATCACAAAGTCCACAAACTGATAATTCTGCTATTTAATCTGGCTAATCAAACTATCTTAAATTTAATCAAAATTGAAGTCCCACAATTGGTATTCATGCAGATGAGATTAAAATTAAGATGCATTACTATGAAAATTCTAAACTATTAATCACTCTACAAACTGGTATAGATTAACATACCACACAGATCTAATTCTCCACACACTAGTTATTAGACCTATGTCAATTTTTAATTTCACAATAAATCATTTAATTTAACTAAATAAAATCTGAAATCAAGTAGTCCACAAACTAGTAATTACTTAACTAAGAAATTTAAATAATTAAATCAAAAGCACTAAACACAATTAAAAATTGATCAAAAAAATTCAATAATAATAAAATAAGGGTTCACAGAAGTTTCCTTCAATAATAATCTCCTAAAATAAAATAAATAAAAACATGGAGTTCATCTTAGAATGCAGAGAGATAATAATAAATTACAAATGATAATTGGAAGAATTACACCAAGAATAAATCAAGATCCTCGGATGTCTGAATCAGCCGTCCGATCAACTCTCTCTTGGTCGAAGCCCGCGAAGCCCACGACTCGCTATGGAAGAAAACCAAACTTCAAAGCACGAAATGGATCGATGGTTTCGTCTTCTATTTATAGGTGCGAACGAGTCTTTTTGTTGATTATGGTTGTAAATTCTATGGCTGGATTAAAAAGTTGATACGATCTCGGACAAAAAGATAAGTTCTTTTAATCTTTACGCCCAAAATTATAAAACTCTTCTTATCTTTTACACCCTTCTTCTAATCTCGGCCAAAACGATAAGTTCCTTCTTCTAATCTCGGCCAAAATGACGTATTATTGACCAATAAGTTCCGGCCATGTAAGATACTTCATGTTACGTCCAAAAAAAATCAAGTTGCATTGCTTTTATCCCCAACGAAGTCAGATGTAACTTTATCCAATGAAGGTAATAAACTAAATTTTACGCCTTGGATGTGACCACCTCGGCCGATATGAAGTTCCTTCATATGTATTTTGCCCAAAATCACATTGTGATGTGAATTATGGTCGATAACAACTTTGCAATTATCGTTACACCCAAAGCCTCTAAATGATATCCAAATCTGATTTTACTCCTTTTCTCAATTACGCCGTGACCATCCGATAATTCAGCTTATCTACAAAATAATTAAGTAAATTCCTCCTTAGTTAAAATATTCAAACCATTAATAATCAGAATCAATAAATCCGGAATTATAGTTAAAGATGATCTAGAATGATGCATGCCATGATCAATTACAGAAAAATTAATTAAAATAATAAAGTAAAATATGTTATATTTTGCATGTATCAAACTCCCCCAAGGTTAAAGTCTTACTTGTCCTCAAACAAAAATTTAAAAGCAAGGCTCAAGAAAGTTCCATCATAGACTCCACATTGTCAATTGATTAATTTTCTCACACAATTCTTCTGTACACTTACTACTCAGCATCTCATCATTTTCCATGCAATTAGCTTCATAGAGGTTTTGAATGCTACACAAATTTAAACAATCTCAAATTCAGCCTTGTAGAGAAATAAATAGTCTGTCAAATAATAACATTAATATTGAACACATAAGTACTAATTGAGCTTAGAACTTTTCTTTTCTTTGTCTTTTTTTTATTTTCAATCATTTTAAAAGTTCTAATCTTCAAGCAAGATTGCACAAGGAAGTCCATGTAACGAGCTTTGAACTGATGACTCCCAGCCAGATGGCCTTAGGGCAATAGGTGATAAGGCATCCCTCAAGTTTACTTGCTCAAACAACTAAGGTTCTAAATGAAGAGTTCGAACTTAGCCATGATTCAGTACTCCTGTGCTTCTCCATATTTCACAAGATGGTCCTTGTAGCAAGCTTTTGATCGATGAATCCTAGAGCAGTTGCCTTTAGATCGCCAGAGCACATCTTGATTCCGGATAACACTTTTGTACCTACATATAACTTCATTTTTTTTGTTGGGGTTCAACTAACCCTTCTTTTTTTTCTTTTTTAAAGCTCAAAAAGTACTTAATATGGTCAATAAGAAGGCTACTACTATCAAGACTTAATAGAAATAAATAAAATGCATGGATTTGATTTTGTCGTCTAGACATTCATAATTCTATTTAGCATAGGCACATAGTCCATAAGTTTGATACTAAAATAGCAAGTGATAAGAAAGAAAAGCATTCAAATTTCATCATTTGATGACATGTCTTTGAAATTTTTCTAAAAGATAATTAAAATAATAAGACGAAAGTTAGTAAGATGGTAGCAAAAATAAATGTATGCAATGGTATTTTTGGGAAATTTTCAATTTTTAATTTTTTTGGATTTTTAGATATACATGCAAACATAAGCAAAGAAAAGTAAGAGAAAATGCAATGCATGAAATGCAAACTCCCCCAAGATTAAATTAAACATTGTCCTCAGTGTTAGGCCAACAAGGGAAAGAGATACAGACTCAAGGAAAAAGTAAAAAATGAAAAATAAAGAAAAGGGAAAAGACACAACCGAATTTTTTGTCTGTGTGATGGCGAAGGTGGATGATAGCCGAAATGTCCATGGCGCATATGATAGTCGTGGATGCGCCTCGTCATGCGAACATACTGATTCTGAAGGGATTCGAAGTGGACAAGGCGCTTCTGCATATCTGTGAAGTCTGCTCGAATGGTGGTCAACTCTTGGGCCTGTCGGTGTTGCTCTTCTATAATAGCGTGTATCTCCCCTGCTTGGCGAAGTTGCTCATCATACATAGATTCACATAGATTTTGCATAGAAGCATAGTTAGGCTAAGGTGGTGGAGGTGGGTAGTAAGGCTGCTCCGAGGGTGAAGTAAAAGTGGGCTCTGGTGCTAGAAAGTGATTCAGTACATGTTGGGGCAATTGGGGCTGCGAAGGAGGTGTGTAATATGTCTGCTCATGTGGAGACAAATAAGTGGGCTCAAGTTCTGCAGAGGGGCAGACACTTCCATTGGATCTCGTTCCTCATAAGGAGTGGCTGGTATGAATGAGGAATCAGAAGAGCTCTTTTGTGCTGGAGATGGAATCGGAAAAGGCACCGGCATATAGGGTTGTTGGGAAGCTGCCGGTGATGCAGCCTGGAAGACTTGTGGTTGCTGAAAGTACTATTGGATTGCCGCATAATCAGTAGAATCAAACTAGGAGAAGGTTTCATCCTAGTTTGGTTGTTAGATGGTCCAGCATCGGCCTGTGGAGGTGCGAACTATCTAAAAAGAAGTCTCCTAGTTGTGGCCTTTAAAAATAAAAACTTTGATCCCTGAGTTGTTGGTCTTCATGAGAACCATAGCATGAATGGTCCTACGAGTGAGGTGAGTGTTTCCTGGCACAGCTTCGAGATCATCCAGGTCAAGTTGTAAATGCTGAGCAATAGGCGTGAGAAGGACGCTCATATTGATGCTACCGCCACGATGAGTAGTGCGGCACTAGAATCGACGAATGATGAAGGCACCCACATTAATCGGAGTTCTGTGGAACATACTATGGATGAGGTATAACTCTCCCTCTGAGACGACACCATCATTATCACTGCGTCCACTTAAGGTGTTGCTTAGCATGCGTGGGACGTAGCGCAAAATGGGATTCTGAATTAAGCTATCTTTAGCAGTGTTCCAAACCAATCGATCTTCATCTGTTATTTGTTTCCAAAAAGCATCTGCATCAAAGTCATTATGTACATAACGAGATCCATGATTGGGGAATCAAAAAATGTTATTAATCTCTCCTAGAGTGAGGGTAAAGGGTTGCCCATAAAGTTGGAATGAAATGCGGGAATGATCATAATTCTTGCCATCTAAATTAAACACCTCCAAGGACGAGAGATATTTCATAATTAGTACTTCATAAGTTGGCCACCAGGAATGCACAAAGTCAGAGAGTCCAATTTGAGAAAATAATAGATGAATATTTGCAAGTAAATTGTACTCCTTGAGCAATTCAGTATCTTAAAATCTGGTGGCATGAATTCGAATCTCAGACATCCGTTCATATCAGACTTGATACTCTGGCCTAGTCCAATAGTAGTCTCCGGGGTAGGAGATTAGTTGTGAGGGCTGTGGGACCACCTGAGCACGACGACGTCCCCTCCATATGTTAGCAAATCGACTCATTTTGATCGGACGATCGAGCAATAAGGGAAAGAGTCGGCTCGGCGAGCTTGGCGGTGAAGTCTCGGCCGTAGTATGTATCGGTCGTAAAGAAGAACAACAAGTGAAGAGAGCTCGGTCAGTCGATGAAGTGTCTCAGCTGTAACGAATGTATGTTGGAGTGTCAGCCATGATTCGATGAAGATCTCAAAGTCGAAGGTGAGTCGGCCGTAAAGCAAAAAAAGTAATGGAGTGGGCTGCAGTGTTGTCGGTGAAGTTGGCGGCTGTCGTCTCGGCCATAAGGAAGAAGTCGATGAAGAACCTCGGCTGGTCTATGGTGGTGGAATATCGGCCTTGAATTGGCAGCCGTAAAGAGGAACAGGCGGCGTGATGAAGACCGGCAGTGCAACTTCGGACGTAAGGAGGAAAGGGGGTGGTGCTGACGATGGTAGCTCGGTGCTCGGTGTGGAGGCTCGGCCGTAATGAACAGGGGGCGTAACGATGGTCCGGGCATAAGAGGGCAGTAGTGCTTCGATCTGCAAAACACGAGAAGGGGTAAGATTTTATATATGAAATTTCAGGGGTAATACCTGTTCTGGCGTGATGGCGCGCAGTGAAGGGTCATGTCAGTTGGAATTGGGGCGCAAAAGCGACAACATGCATTTTTTTTCCGATTAGATTCATCCATGCTAGATTCTGTCCTGGTATCATTTTGTCATTGTGTCTTTCGTCCGTGGTCAGCTGATGGGCGGTGTGGCAGCTCGGCCGTAAGGAGAAATAGGGCGTAATAGTGGCAGTAACGAGGTCGTCTCGCCTTGTCATGTCATGTCGAGTTTGGCGCCCAACAGTGAAAGTAGTAAACTTTTGTCGCCTGATGTGTGATCTCAAGCGAGTGTCGAATTTTACACCCTTGCATGTCATCGTGTTGTCGCATACTCCGATGTACGTAAAGTACCAATGTCGTAATGTGTCCTGAATGATAGTTATCCGAAGTTCTCGACACAAAATAAAATATTAATCAGATGCCTCCATAAAAAATAAAATAAACAAATAACTAAATAAAAAAATAAAAAATCACCCAAACTAATTTAATGTGACGAAAATTTTAATCAATAACTAATTAAAAACTAATCTAAAGAAAAGGGTAGAAATAGTTTTGAATTTATAGTCTTCAGCTCGACTTAGTCCCGATGAAGATCAAGGCCTATTTTGCTCTTCTCCTCTTGGATTGTTTGGGAGAGAGCCCAATGTACGCCAGTCATTTGTGTCGCCATATGGCCCAATTATCTTTCCAAATTTTGAATTGATGCATCCTGACTCGTGGCTCTAGACTCCATATTCTTTTGCAATGATTGCATTATATCTATTATCTGTACCATCATCTCCTGCATGTGATTTGATGATTGATATTGGATAGCATCAGGTTTTCTTTTCGGTATATAGTCTTTTGGTGGACCAGAAGGTTGACCTTGATTCTGATTATAGGAAAACTTCAGATTGTGTCTCCAACCATAGTCATTGCTCCTGAAAAATGGAAATAAAGTTAGCATTTTCAATAAAGTTAGCATTTTCAATTTGATTTGAATCTGAAGTGTTACCTGTAGGGCAATAATTGCTTGCATGTCCTCCTCCATAGTTTTTGCACACCATTAATGACATCGTTTTGGGTTGAAGCAGTTAACACACAACTTGCTACTTGTTAAATCGAAGTCTGGCGACTACGATTGATCTCAAGATTCATACTGAGGTATGGTCAGAAAAATCCTGCTTATTATACTAATCTAAAAGTTTTTTGTTGTCTAACGTACTATCATGTCAGTGAAGGAAAGTTGAAGACACGAGATACAAAACACGGATGATTGCTAAAGGTTATAGTTAGAAAGAAGGTGTGAAGTACAATGAGATATTCTCACCTGTTATCAAATATACTTCTATCAGGTTGCTGCTTGCTTTTGTAGCACATCAGAATATAAAGCTCGAAAAACTACTTTCCTTCATGGAGAACCTGAAGAAGACATTCTTATGATCCATCCATAGGGATTCTCCATTCTAGGAAAGGAGGATCAAGTTTGCACACTAAAAAAATCTTTGTATGGCCTGAAGCAGTCTTCCAAATAATGGTACAAGAGGTTTGACAGCTTCATAATCTCTAAGGGATCAGTCGAAGTCCCTATGATTGCTGTGTATATCACAAGAAGGTGAATGACATCTTCATCATCTATCTACTATTGTATGTTGATGATATGCTCATTACTGTCAGGGACATGACAAACATTCAGAATTTGAAGAAGCTCCTTAATGTAGAATTCGATATAAAGGATCTTGGTGCAACACAGAAGATTTTGGGGGTGGAAATATTAAGAGATCGTGCACAAGGTAAACTATTCATATCTTAGAAAAGTTATATTCAAAGATTTTATTCAGGTTTGAAATGTTTGGAGCGAAGTACTTGAACACTCCATCGGTTACAAATATTCATCTCTCTATTGTCTTCGCATCAAAATCAAGGCAGAGAACATGTCTTGAGTTCCTTATGCTAGGGTTGTTGGAAGTTTGATGTATGTCATGGTTTGCACAAGACCTGACATTGCTCATGCAGTTAGTGTTGTCAGCAAATTCATGAGCAATCCACGAAAGGAGCATTGGCAAGCAGTGAAGAGAATCTTTTGATATCTGAGAGGAACATCAGATATTGATCTCATCTACGGAAGTGATAAAGAGTGTTTGGTTGCAGGGTACTCAAATTCAAACTATGCTGAAGATGTTGATGAAAGACGATTTATGAGACTATGTCTTTACTTTGGACAGTTCGATTATTAATTGAAAGGTCACGCTTCAGTCATTAGTTACTCTTTTGGCGCCACAAGGGGTGAAGCCATTAAAACCAAATGTTTAAATTCAAATTCAAATATTTAACAGAAACCAACGTTCCAAAAATCAACTAACTCTCTAAATTTCCAAAAAAATTGGCATGATGTATGCGTAAATTCGTTCATGCGTCAAATACAATATTTATCCATAATTCTTCACTTCACAGGCAATTTATAAAATATTAATGTGCAACACTGGTAGTTTATAATTATCAAATAATATGAGACTCAAGCCCAAAAATTCTAAAGTATATGAACAAACGAGTTTCGCCTCAAAACTATTACACGAACAAAATATATCGGATGTCTGCCAAAATCCATTAAGGGTCTTATCCAATTCCATGATAGGGACTCACCCATATCATCTCATCCATAAACCATAGAGCCTCGACTCCCATCAATCAATTTATATCCATAATAAACCATGGGCCACAATCCAAAATAAGGCGATGTGACGCGTAAAATGATGTAGCAAAATAAAATCGCTAGCAAGTGCACTAGTCGCTCAAGTAATATAGTAATAGGAGTAAAGGGTGTCGAACCTACGAGGAATATTATTAATTCGATGTCTAATTCTATATATTAATAAGAGAGGAAAAAACATGGATTTTGGAAATAGGTTTTGTCATTATAAAATAAAATAAAGAAAATAAGATAAGATAATGGTGTTGAAGTTGATCTTAGGATGATGATAAATTAAGGATAAATATGTGGACTAGAAAAGATAAATTCAAATTCTTAAGATGGATTAGGAATTTTCTCAAGTTATTAATTTACAAGTTTAACATCACAGAGTTCACAAACTCAAACTATCTTAAATTTAATCAAAACGGAAGTCCCACAATCTGGTATTCATGCAGATGAGATTAAAATTAAGATGCATTACTATGAAAATCCTAAACTATTAATCACTCCACAAACTAGTATAGATTAACAGACCACACAGATCTCTTTGTCCACACATTAGTTATTAGACCTATGTCAATTTTTAATTTCACAATAAATCATTTAATTTAACTAAATAAAATTTGAAATCAAGTAGTCCACAAACTAATAATTACTTAACTCAGAAGTTTAAATAATTAAATCAAAAGCACTAAACACAATTAAAAATTGATCAAAAGAAATTCAATAATAATAAAATAAGAGTTCAAATAATTTTCCTTCAATAATATTCTTATAAAATAAAATAAATAAAATGGAGTTCATCCTAGAATTGCAGAGAGATAATAATAAATTACAAATGATAATCGGAAGAATTACACCAAGAATAAATCAGGATCCTCGGATGTTGTCGGAGCGTCTGAATCAGTTGTCCGATCAACTCTCTCTTGGTCGAAGCCCGCGAAGCTCACGACTCGCTGTGGAATAAAATCAAACATCAAAGCACGAATTGGATCGATGGTTTCGTCTTCTATGTATAGGTGCAAACGAGTCTTCTTGTTGATTACGAGCGTAAATTCTATGGCTGGATTAAAAAGTTAATATGGTCTCGGCCAAAAAGATAAACTCTTCTTATCTTTTACACCCTTCTTCTAATCTCGGCCAAAACGATAAGTCCCTTCTTCTAATCTCGGCCAAAATGATGTATTATTGACCAATAAGTTCGGGCCATGTAAGATACTTCATGTTACACCCAAAAAAATCAAGTTGCATTGCTTTTACCTCCAACGAAGTCAGATGTAACTTTATCCAATGAATGTGATAAACTCAATTTTACGTCTTGGATGTGATCACCTCAGCTGATATGAAGTTCCTTCATACGTATTTTGCCCAAAATCACTTTTTGATGTGAATTACGGCCGATAACAACTTTGCAATTATCGTTACGTCCAAAGCCTCTAAATGATATCCAAATCTGATTTTACTCCTTATCTCAATTATGTCGTGACCATCCGATAATACGGCTTGCCTGCAAAATAATTAAGTAAATTCCTCCTTAGTTAAAATATTCAAAACCATTAATAATCAAAATCAATAAATCCGGAATTATGATCTAAAATGATGCATGCTATGATCAAATTATAGAAAAAATAATTAAAATAATAAAGTAAAATATGTTATATTTTGCATGCATCACGATATCAAGATAAACAAAATCATAATAGTCAATTTTTTTAAAAAAATGATAAGTATCAAAAGAACAACATTGAGCCAGATACGCTCCTCGCGGAATCTCACATACTATCACTTTTTGAATCAATACCCATTTCCAATCAAACATGGACTATATGTATCCCTTTCCTGTAAACATTAAAACATAAAGGGATGAGCATGAATTAAGCTCAGTGAGTTAAAATAACTACCTCAAGTATTAAAACCGTTGCGAAAATCAACATCTTTATTTCAAAAAATATTTAAGATCCACTCTTCTTCAAAAGAAACTCATTGACATAATGATAATGCAAACTGAATGTCATGTGCACATGCATTGTGAAATCATATATATATAATATAAGTTGGGGAATCATCATCAAACACGGATATCCATATCACTTATTAATCGAGTGCTTCTTCACCCACCCCTCGTGTCACTATATCGTCACAGGGTGGTTGTTCTAATTTCGTCCCTCGTGTCACTATATCGCCACATGACGTTGAACCGCTCCTCATATCCCATTGACACAGAGCTTGTTATATTTTCTTTTTCATTCCATCTCTGGTGTCATTATATCGTCACAAGATGGTTATTCTAATTCCACTCTTCGTGTCATTGTATTGACACAGGGTGTTGAACCTGCTCCTCGTGTCAGTATATCGACACAGAGCAAATCGAACCCCAATCGGTCTACTCGGAGTTGGCCAATCCTCCGAGGTGAAAATACTCCACCTTATGCGGATTTTTACATGAAGTGCACATGATGCATGAATGCATATTCAAAGTGAAGGTTTAAAGCTTAAAGTCATCACACTAAAATATTTCATTTCAAAACCAAATCTTCTATTCATAATAACAAGAGAAACTTTAATCAAAATTGATAGGCTTCTAAAATTCATAATAAAACATCACAGTTCATATGATGGCACACATATGAAGCACACAAATAAGTATGATTATGCATGAACAAAACGATCTCGAAAATCCGCCCCACATCAGATGGAACAATGTTACCACTCCGAAGAGTTAAGTAATTAATATCATTTGAGATAAGTTTCCTCACATTGGATTCGTCGAGTCCTAAATTATCTCCTCGTCCGAATCCAATCAAAAGTAAACACAACCTATCACATTCATTACTTGATTAATTAATATTACAAAAATAAATTTGGTAATTCACTCTTCACAATCACCCGGTGTGTTATCATAAACCAAGTCATATTATGGATTTACTATAATACTTATCAAGAAGGAATGAATGCCTCTTCAACTAATAGCAGCCTAATCAAATTACAACAACCCACGAACAACCACCTATAAGAGAAATTCAAATCAAACTTTAAATAAATCATAATTAAGACCTTAACTGCATTATAATAATTATTTTCAACTATCTGTCATTAATACCACAATAATTGTAGCCACCTCTCTCAGAACTACCATCATACCCGCCGAAACGTCGAAAAATCGTCGAACGCTTTCTTCATCAATAATAAAATAAAGTTACTTTAAATTTGTCCACAAAATTGAAATCCAATCGTAAGCACATTTCCATTCGCTTACCAACTGTGATATGATAACGAGTCGCCGGAAAAGTCGCCGAAGAACAATTGGAGTTCGAAACCTACGAACCTAAAAAAGATTAGCGACTAATTATTATACGGACAGCAATCTGATCTCTTTCTGCCTCATGTGTGCACCTACCAAAACGTCGAAACGAGCTTGACCGAAGTTCCCCGTCGATTCGCCGAAAAAGTCGTAGGAAAAGTTTGCCGAAAAATCCCAAGTCGGTCTCCTATGTGATTTGGAATAAGAACACATTTTAAACCCCTCAAAATGATCCTAATCGACCTAAAAATAATGTACAACTCATCAGGAGAGAGATTAGTGTGAATCAAAGTCAAAATCATCGCCGGTGAATTTTCCATCTTCCTCATGTTCTAAGCTTTTTGCATTGCGCACAGTGCACCGATCATCTCCTAACCCATGTCAAAATGTTCGTCTCGTCACCTTCTTTCCATCGGTACCTCTCGTGCGAAAAATAGTAATTGAACGACGAAGAACCTGAAAGGAGCACCAGCTAAGGCATCCTCGCGCGACACTATAGCAAGTCGGGCGGAGATGATGGGTTTTCTCTCTCCTCCTTTCCACGTTTTATTATTTTTTTATTTTTATTTTTTTGCTGCCTATCCAAAATATAAAAATGTCCCTCCTTCTAAAAAGTATTTACATTTTTTCCCCAAAACACTAGGACATTACATTATCTACCACAGAGGCTGAGTGCATGGCGCTGACAGAAGCTGCTAAGGAAGACATCTAGTTAAAATGCCTACTTGGAGATCTCAAATTACATCAGGAGCAGACTATATGACACTATGATAATTTGAGTGCAATATATTTATCAAATGACCGTGTATCATGAAAGAACCAAAGATGTCAGATATCACTTCATCTGCACTGAGAAAAGAATCAAGGTGAAGAAGATTGACACTAAAGACAATTCAGCTGCTATGTTCACCAAGTATGTTCCTCATAGCAAGTTCTAGCACTGCTTGAACTTACTTAATATTAATACTTGGTAATAGTTTCAAAGTGGGGCTGAGGCGGCATGGCATGACATTAGAGATATTTGTGCTCTGAAGATGATTCAAGTGAAGGTGGAGATTTGTTGATAATGCTTTGAATATGAATCAAATTGTAACCTTATGTGGGGCTGAGGCGGCATGGCATGACATTGGAGATATTTGTGCTCTAAAGATGATTCAAGTGAAGGTGGAGATTTGTTGATAATGCTTTGAATATGAATCAAATTGTAATCTTATGTGGGTCCCTAAGTAATTAGACGCTTAGCAGTGGGGGCGGCGAAGCCGCCCGTCCCGTGCGAGGTATCGCTAGGTTATTTTACATCATTGTAGTCACTATTATTTCATAACGAAGAGAGCTGCTGCCGCACAAAAGTGTAGTCCAATTTAAGATGAACATCGTAAATCTCATATGTTCTGTGTTTGTGGGATCTCACTCACCCTCTTTTTGTAACAGATACTTTACACTTATCCCAACTCACATCAATTACTTCATTGGAAATTTGAGATTTTATAAGTTCTATGTGATCATTGCTCATGCAACATAACTAATTCTTAATATTAGCGCTTGTTGTGTGTTTTGTAAATTTTCGCATTGGTTTATAATATTATGGTAAATTTGTGCCATATGCGCACTTATATTTTATCCAAAATATTTCACAACTTGGTTTGGATACAAATAATTTGTAAAAAGTTATAAGTGAGTAATTTTAAAACCTTGGATTTTAAAAATCTCTAAGATATTTCTTTTCAAAATGTTCTTTACTATGATTAATAATAATATTTTTACGTTCTCATATGACAAATATACTTATTTAAATTATAATAAAAATCTGCACTCATCATAATACAAATTAAATTAAATTAAATTTTATATATTTTCTTATTCTTATTGTTTTTTATATAATTGACTTAAACATTGTTAAAAAATACGACATATTGAGATGTAATTAAAGTTCTACGTGAAGAATTTGTTATAAAAAACTATTGTTTATCGTTTAAAAAGTTCTTCATATATAAAATTTCATGACCAACGATCCGATATTATGATTTTAATTTTAAGACCTCTACAACTTGCTCACATTAAATTTCCTAATAAAATGATTAAACCTTAACATAAGTATCCATCGAATCACGAGAAACCCATCACACTAGAAGAAAATTGGAATTTTCTAATGGATAATTTTCGACGGTTAGAAATCCTTTGTAATTTCGGATAATTTTCGATGGCTAGAAATCCTTTATAATTTCTGACGGATTTTGCGACAGATAGGAATCCGCCGAAATTTTTGACAGTTGAGACCGTCAAAAATAAAAATAATAAATTATGAAATTTATTATATTATTATTATTTTATTTTTTGACGATTCGGAACGTCGAAATTTCCGACGGATACTTATCCGTCGGAACTTTCGACGGTTGGATCCATCGATAATTAGAAAAATAATTAAATATTATATAAGATATAATATTATTTAATATATAATATAATTAGTATTTTATTATTATAATTACTGACGGTTCAGACCGTCGAAAGTTTCGACGGATGCTGATCCATCGGGACTTTCGACGGTCCAGACCGTCAATAATTAGAAAAATAATTTAATATATTATATTATATAACATCATTGAATATATAATAAAATTGATATTTTATTATTATAATTACCTATAGTTTGGAACGTGAGAAGTTTTCATGGTCTGGACCGTCGATAATTGGAAAAATAATTTAATATTACATAATATATAACATCATGTACTCCGACGACGAACGTGACACGAACGAACCTCTTTGACGACGAGCGCAAACCGGATGATGACGATGGGACGAACCACCCGACGACTCTCTCTCTCCTGTGGCCGGAACGTCCGCGTGCGGCCTAGAACGACCGCCTCGCAGCCAATTTTTTTATTACTTTGTACCTTATTTTTTAGGGCTTAGGCCATTGGAAAAATAGACAACAGTCAGAACTTCCGACAGTTGGCGCCCGTCGAAATTTTTCGACGGGTACAACTGTGAGAACTTCCAACGGTTTAGGACGTCAGAAGATTCCCACGAGTAGAGCTATTAGAAGGTCCGATGGGTGTAGCCGTCGGAAGATTACGACGGCGGCGACCGTCAGAAGTTCTGATGGATTTCTCGCCCGTCGAAAATAATTTTGCGACGATTATTTTTATGACGGATCATATCCGTCGGAAACTTCATTTTTCGATAGATTTCTCAAAATTTCTGATGGTTGTGGCCGCCGGAAAAGTCAATTTTTCTTGTAGGATCAGTTGCATGGCCTCAGTAAAATTTTCATATATGGTAAAGTCGTAATCTTGGAATTGAAATTGGAATTGTTAATTAATGGTGCATTGGACGAAATTAATAACGATTTACGCTAATTGGAATTGTTAATTAATGGTGCATTAAACGAAATTAATAGCGATTTACGCTATGTATGTACCCGAATCAAAATCACATAAATACGACTTAATTAGTTAAGAACGTTGAGTTTATACGATTTATACGTACAGCTGTCTAATTAATTGTACGAATCATATCTCTCAAGTCCTCCACTTCTTGATAACCCTAATACATGTATAATCAATCATATGACAAAATATTGTTGCTGTTTTCGGAACAGCTTCACATCACATAGAAAATTGTAAACAAAAAAAACATACAATGAAACTATAAAATTCATAATTAACATAAATAATTAAAAAGAAAGAAAATGGAATTCTACATATTAAAGTATGAATAAAGTTTGTAAATTATGCATGGATCCCAAATTGTAACAAGGCAAGAAAGAAGATTCGCTCAAAATCATGGAATAATTGGTGTCAATTTTTTAGAATCTAAATAGAGCCGCATAATGATCAAGTTGCATAAGTTGCAATCAGCCAATCATTGCGGATCTCTAGATCATGATACGTGCATCACTAAAGGAAAAAAAAAATATTGAGAAGCATGCATTATCAATCGAAAGAACAGATGGACAAACACGCATAGCCTAAGGGGAAAAAATTATAGAGAAACCTGCATGCATGCATCATGTATACATGATATATGCCAATCTTTGGCATTGATATCGAAATGGTTTGATCATTTGATCATGGAGGTCTAGATGATGCTTGACAAGGCTGTATAAATATCTGTCCACTCTTCTCTTTCGCCACGCAAACAAAAAAAAGTTACTTTGCCCTAGCTAGAAAGTTTTGTTCCTTTATCCATTTTCTATTTAACTTGGTGCGTTTTCATCACCTTTTTTTTGTATATATTTTCATCCTCATTTTGAGAGATATATATATATATATATATATATATATATATATGGATTTAATGGGCGTGTAACACCCATTTCGTAAAACGCCGTGCAACGCCTATATTTCAGCCATTCGATTCAATGGACCGCCCAGATCATTTCTCATTCTCTCGATCCCGACCGCCCGTCACCTTGAGCGTTGGCATCCTCCCCGACCTCGAGCGTCGGCGTCCCCCAGACCCCTGCGAGCACCGACCGGAACCCCGCGATTGTCGGCTGCGATCGTCGACGCCCTTGCCCCTGCGATCGTCGACGCCCCTGACCCCTGTGATCTCCGGCGTCCTACGATCGTTGACGCCCCCGACCCCTGTGATCGTCGACGCCCTACGATCATCGACGCCCCCAACCCCTGTGATCGCCGGCGCCCTCAACTCCTGCGAGGGCGAGCGCCGACCCCTCCACGAGGACTCTGACCCCTCTAAGAGCACTCCGACAATGACGCCCCCGACCCCTCTGAAAGTGCTCGGATGATCCGACGAGCCCCCTCCGAAGATCGTTGCCCTTGACCTCTGCGATCGCTGTCCCCGATTGCCCCGAATCGCTGCCCCCGAACTCTGTGATCACCGCTCTCGACGAATCAAATCCTGTCGCCGATCATCGATCACAATCGAGAAATGATTGCTGCCCACCAGATGACGCCATCGATGTTCATCCCTCTGTCGACACCGGCAACCCGATGGGAGATTGCAGTGTCGTCGGTGGTCGACGGATGGGGGAGATTGCAGGGGATTGGCGATCGAAAGCCACCGATGGAGAGGTCGACGGTTTGGGCGGCGCACACGTTATCAAAAGGAAAGGAGTGGGGAAGAGAGTGACCATTGGATTGGATTAGGCGATTTCATCTAAGCCATTAGATCAGGCGTTGCACGGCGTTTCACGAAATGGGTGTTACACGTCCATTAAACCCTATATATATATATATATATATATATATATATATGCAAGTAAAGCATGTTGATGAGAACATTGGCTGACATCACACACCCCCTTTAATGAAGTTTCGATTCTTATCAAGTACTCCCCTTGATGGAATTTACTTTTCGTTATTAGATTTATGGGCATTTATTTGCAATATTTTTTTTAAGATAGTTGTGTTATCATTGCTCATATAACATAGTTCTTAGATATATTAACTAGAATATATATATATATATATATATATATATATAAGTATTCCTCTTAAATGAGGGACATCATGTCTCTCATGTTTCTAAGTATATATATATATATATATATATATATATATATATATATATATATATATATATATATGATCTACCTTCTTATAAGAATCATAGATGTTTGAGGAAAGACGGCATTAGACATTCCCACCGAACCTATATTAACTAGTAATTAGAGATGTAAAACATTCTAGATGAGTTAGCAAAAGTCAAATCTAATATGTCTTATTTTTTTTTCCTTTTTTTCGTAATTATCTGCAATGTCTTTTTATAATTGTTCATAAACGTTAGTGATTACCGGGCATCTCTTATGGACTTGTTTTTTTTTATTTTATGAAAGTTCAGGTTGATCATTGAAGCCATACATAGTCGCCACCTTTAGCAATGTTAATGGAGCTGCAGGATTCATGGCTCCTACGCCTCTCAGTAACCATCTCAGCAGCTCTACTCACATATCTGCTCGCCGTCGCAACCAAATCCAAGAGATGGCCACCCTTTCCGCCGGGCCCCAAGCCGCTCCCCATCGTAGGCAACATGTTCTTGCTCGGCGACGAGCCGCACCGCGTCCTCACTGATCTTGCTGTAGTCCATAGATCACCAGTCATTACCGTCAAGCTCGGCTGCACTACCATGGTCGTCGTCTCCACTCCGGACACGGCCAGAGAGGCTCTTCAGCAAAACGACCAACTCCTCTCCGACCGCTTCGTCGCCGATTCGACCAGGACCTTGGACTATGCCGAAACGTCCATGCCGTTCCAAGAATCTGCGGGCCCCCTGTGGAGGCAGCTCCGGAGCGTTTGCGCCGCCAGTGTCTTCAACACCAAGAGCGTCGAAGCATCTCGCCCGATCCGTCGGAAGAAGATCCGGGCGCTGGCAGACTACTTCCACGAGCACGCCGGGCGTGCCGTGGACTTCAGCGACGTCGCGTTCGGTATGACCATGAACATGATCACCAACATCATGTTCTCCATGGACATGGTGAATCTGGTGGACGGATCGTCGCAGAAGTTCAAGCGCTTGGTGTCCTCCGTCAACGAGCTAATAGGGAAACCGAACTTGTCCGACTACTTCCCCGTGCTCAAATTCCTCGACCTGCAAGGCCGGCGACGTGAAATGGGTCATCGCTTGACGGAGCTGTTCACCATCATTGACGAGTTGACAGATGCTCGTCTGGCCAGCTACAAAGATGCATCCAAAACGGAGAGCAAAAATGGCGACTTATTGGACTATGTTCTTGAGCAGCAACTCGATCGGCATAACATAAGAACTCTTTTTACTGTATGCATGCTAACGTGACCTCCTTATCTCAAAGTATACTGCTCACGCACGTACTCGTGCTAATATAATTTGGTTTTCTGATTTATTACCAGGACATGCTCGTCGGCGGATCGGACACGAGTTCCATCAGCCTGACGTGGGTGATGGCCGAGCTTCTACGTAACCCCGCTGTGATGGAGAAAGCGCGCGCCGAGGTGGAGGCCGCGATCGATCCACAGATCGATGAAATTGACGAGTTCGATCTTCCAAAGTTTCCGTATTTGCAGGCGGTCGTGAAGGAGACGATGCAGCTGCACCCTCCGGGCCCTCTGCTCATCCCACGCAAAGTGTCGCAGGAGGGGGTGGAGCTGGGCGGCTACGCCGTGCCGCGGGGCGCGCAGCTTCTGGTGAACGTGTGGTCCATCAGCCGGGACGAACGGTTCTGGGAGGAGCCGCTGCGGTTCAGGCCGGAGAGGTTCTTGGAGCAGGAGATCGAGTTCAAGGGCCGCGACTTCCTGCTCCTGCCTTTCGGCTCGGGGCGGCGGTCGTGCCCCGGGATGATGATGGCCCTGCGGACGATGCATCTGACGACGGCGACGCTGCTGCGCGAGTTCGACTGGAAGTTGGCCGACGGAAAGACGCCGGAGGACGTGGACATGTCGGCGAAGTTGGGTTTTGTGCTTTCGATGGCCAACCCCGCCTCGGGTCGTGGCAGTGCCTATCAGAAGAAACAATTAATCTCCAGTTTTTGCGCACCAGCAAATTTCCTTCCACTATTTCGGGTAATAATAAAACTTAGACGAGAAGAGGATGCAGTACGCAGTATAACTATGATTTTTTTGTCTTTTAATTTTAAAACTAGGTTGTCCGAAATAAAGCGAATGTATCATATTCAACATTGCATTAATATGAAAATAAATTGTATAGTCAATAATTGTCAAAATAAATCAAATTCCAAATAAATGTGATCAATATATTTATTGGGCATATTAATTAATATGATATGAAATAATAATGGCAAACGGTGCATTAAAACTTTTATGATAGATAGTGATGTATAAAAGTTATAACAAAACAAATTTGCTGGCAAATGTGTTATTCACTCATGTAATATTGTAAAAACCACTAAAGAGTGTAGAACTTATAAGAAATAATTATTAATTAATTGTTAAATTTTACAAACTAATAAGAGAGATAGGGTTTTGAAAACGAGTTATAAAATAAAATACTAAAAATAGTGTGACAACCCCAAATTAAACCTTAATTTAATTGGGAGTTCACGATTCATTACGGACGATTACATAAAATCGAGAAAAGATTGCGGAAACGTGATGTAATTAATTTTTATAACATAAGAATAAAAATATCATTAAACAATTTATATAAATTATGATAATTCAGAGTAGACCAATGATCCTTAAGTTTTACATTTCACAAAATGACTTTGTTTTTTGTACAACTTATTTTGACAAAAATAATAAACTGGATCAATTCTCTCGACATCCTAACAAAAGGACATGAGAGTAATAACTCCCCTCAATACCTTTACATTAAAGGAGTTAACCTGTTAAAATTATGAGCTCACACGATCCAAGAAGTTATACTGATATAAAAAATATTAGAAACAACATTATGAGCAAAAATAGCTCAATAAGTTGAGAACTCATAAGCTATGTGTTACCATCTAATAAATAGACATAAAAATACAAGCATTAATCATAATATCAAAATCAATATTTTCATACATTTAATAAACATATATATAACATTCCAATCAGATCATCACACTCAGTTTACAAACATTGACATTTAAACATAACAAATATGTGTATGCAATGCAACAATCTCATATGTACGCACGCATCACCAACTGACCAGTGGTGATAGCACTTAGCTCCATTCTACATTATCCCTTTCGAAAAACATATCTTATAGCGATAGGTGGACTTTAGAGGCGGCCCCTACGAATTCTAAAGGTGGCCCCATCATGACTACTCATGATGTGGCACTTAGCTCCGCATGACACTTAGCTCTAGCCTATCTCATCCCATTATTCGAGAATAAAATGATGGATTTGACTCTAGAGGTGGCTTCCATCGTGATCAGCGATATAGCACTTAGCTCCAACCATCGTATATGCAGATGCACATGCATAATTCATCATATAATAATTTCATATCTCAATATCAAAAGATGAATCATATCAAATATCATTTCAAATAGAACAAGATTGCACTTCTCGTAATCCATTCATATCATATCACATATGCTTTTCAAGTGTGCAATCATACAATCATTCATATATACTTTTCATAATTGCATTTCTCGAAATCAATTCATACATATCCAAAACATATTCAATACTATAATAATCAATGTCACACCAAATTAAAAAAAGGTGAATACATAGAGTAGGAGAAACCAACTTGGGCTAACAAATTTTTTTTTTCCTTTTTCACTACTTTGCTCTTCTACTCCTATAAGAATAATAATAAGAAACACATTACTCTTATGATATGAATACAAGCCTATCACACATGAAACATAGTCAATTGCAAAGGTAATGACCCTTAAGTATTTAATCTTATAACTTAAGTAACTATTTATCACAAGAATTGGCATACTATTAAGACAGATTGTTTACATCATGAAAGAAAATTCATATCTGCTTGAATTGATAACCAAATTTGTTCATTCCAATTTTTCTTACTTCCTGATTACTAATATTTTAATTGATAAAAGTTTCGGATCTTATTTGATTGTGGTTTGTTTACAGGAAAATCATGATTCAGCTTAACTTCCAGAGTATTTCTTTGTTCTGACAGACTAAGTGACCTTAATTTTACTATTTATATAAAATAAGAAACAGATCATATTTGGGTAACTTAAATTTTCTATAAACATAGACTTCAAAGGTTGCAACTCATACAATTCCTTGAACTTATATCTATTTGTACTGATCACAATAAATTTAACAAGTACTAGCACAATCTACCATATGTTTTATCCTGACAGACTAAGTGAGTTCGGTAAAACATTTATAACTTTCCCTACGGATATCATTTTTGAGTAATTTCAATGAAATCTAACCTCAGTGTCTATAACACCCTAAATTATCAGATAATTATATGACATATTAGATTTGATTCATAATTTAGAAAATCGGGTAACAATTTCAGAAGATAGAGAGATAGAGTGATAGTACCTTAAAGATAAGAACATAACTTTCTCTGCAGACATCATAATAACTTGATTCCAAATCTCAACAAAAGTAGACTCAGAGAGGACCAATCAGAGTGAATTTCATAAGTTTTTAAGAAGGCTTGACGAATAAACAAAGATCATGAAAAGACCCATTAGCTTAGGGTTATAATTGCCACCTTAAGTGATATGTGTTGTAGAATTTCCTCCGTCCTCTATAGAAGGAATCAAGATCTGCTAATTTAGATACCATTTCTAAACTTGTAATGGAGATAGGATGAGTTTTTTTGGATTTTTATCACATGGTAAAGGCGGTTGAAAAAAATCAGCTAAGCATGAGATGGCAAGCTGGCAACTTGCATGTGAGCAATTTTTTATCCAATAGAATTTTGACATCCAAAATAACTTATTAATGGACAGTAATTATTCATTATTAAGTACATGTTATGATAATATGACCCAAGTAATTTATTCATACATTTTCTATATTGGATATTTTTAGACACAATTTTCCTAGGTGCCACTTGGCGACATTTGATTGGTTCTTGAGATTTAATCTACATGTTAATAACTATATGCTACTTAATAATATGAGTATATGCTTTAGCATAGCATGTCTATTAATTATAGTTTAATATTTTATTTAAATTAAACAAAATTTTAAAAATTTGATAAGTTACATTGCAATGAACACATATATCATATCGTTCATCAATCATAAGTTATAATATTAAAACATATAATGATATACGAATTATATTTGGGATATTACATTCTACCCCTCTTAAAATAAATTTCGTCCTCAAAATTTAACATATCTCATTATTCAAAGAAATTTGAATAATGTTCGCACATATTTGTTTTTTGAATTTCCTTAGTTTCTTAATATCATAATACTAACACAAAAACTTACGATAATGATTTCGTCAGATTAAATGACTTGTTCTATTTTATTGGAGATATGAATACTTTTATTCGTACATGGTGTTCTCTACCTTTCATTGCGGCAACCAACCTACCCTTATTCTAACTTTTATCATGACACAAACGAAAAACTAGATATGTGTAGATTTTGTGAAGAATTAAATCTAGTATAAATTTTCCACATTGAACTCATTATGGATAACAACAAGAATTCCAATATGTACATTTGTCATAGTCAAAACTCCAACATGTTGCCTAAGTCGCGATCTCTTAAAGATGTTGGAATCTTAAGCAAGATGCATAACAATCTATTATTGGTTATAGACAATAATTTTGAATGGATGTGAACATTGATAAAACTTGGGGATATGTCTCATCATCCCTTATTGGTTGCAGCATAATGTTGGTTCAAGTTTGCAATCGAGGATTGGAAGGCGTCCCCTTCCAACCATTCTTTCGCTAAATTCTCAAACAACATTCTATGATAGAGAACTCTTCCACTCAAGCTCTCGAATGATGATTAGAGGAGGCCTCAGTCCAATACATCTTTCGATAAGTTTTCTAACATACTCTTTAAACCTACAAGGTTGGTTTTAATGACAACATGATGATGCTCAAAGATGGAACAATGGTGATCCCATCAATCATGCTTAGTGAGATGGAACAAGCAAAACTATAAAATGATGCTCAAAGATTGAATTGCATCACTAATGATCAATTAAGAATCATCAATTCCAAAATCTATAGGGATGAGTCGGGAGTTAATAATGATTCTAATATGAGAGATAGTAATTTAAGAATCCACAATACTTTGAAAATTATTAATAATGATTCTCATTTACTAATGATAATTTATTAATCATCAAATAATTCAAACCTTACCAAGTAAGTGTCACTTTTCAACATTAACAAATCCGATAGTTGGATCTCAAGACTTTATACCTAATTTAGTGGTGTTATATTTTGTCTTTTTCTCTAAAAGTTCCTCAAATTGTAGGCCCCACATATTGTCACAATAAAATTATAATCTATTCTCTTATTGTTCCCACCAAATTTGCATTATGACATATAATCGTATTCCTCTTTAATGTTCTTCAAGTTGAAGATGACAACTCACAATTCTTTTACATAATTCAAATAGCACGTATTAAACTAGTATTTATATATCTATAAGATTTTCATAAACACCATACTGGAGTTTTACTTACGTTACCTTACACATTTCGTAGATTTATTTTTAGACTCTTTAGAATAATATAACTATATTTTTCATCTTTTCTTCCTATCTTTTTGTTTGCATCTCTAATTGGATGTATCGCCATCTTGTGAGTATAGGCTCTAAAGCTTATCCATATATAGGTCATTAAAATTTTTTGGATAGCCTAAATTTCTTGGAAAATGTCAAAATATATGATACTCAATTCAAATTGTTTAGCTCTTCCACTCTGACTAAAATATCAGCAATATAAAAACATAATTAGTATTTGATTCTCCTACATATGACTGATCCACCTCATGCTAACTATAAATCATAAATTGGGGTTTATATGTATTCTCTCATCATACTTCCATAATGTATAAATGCATTTATCTCAAAATAAAACATCTTATATCACTAAATTTTTTGTGACATGACATTATAGGGTATGAACTTTTCTTACCCTCTACATGTCTCTTGTAATAAGAGATACAAACTAGTCATTCTCTGCACAACATGTTCTCGTTCAAATCAATAGGTTTGGACATGTTCAACCATATACAAACGGTCTGGATTTTCTGAAGTGTGCATCATACACACATCATACCCATTTAAGGGTAAGCGATAAACGTTTAATATGGATCACTCAAAAAACTTTCAACTAATTTGATGTATGGCAGATATAAACATTTTTCACGAAATTGACATGACTCACTAATACTACACAATCAAACCAAAGTTTATATTAATATTTTTGGCATAATTTTTTTTCAATATGGATTTTGCAAGATAGTGTTCAAATATTTACATCACTTGCATGACTCTATGAACACATTAAGATGTCATCAATAAAATAATTACAATTCAATCAAATAATGGTTTAAGCATCTGATTCAATCCATAAAGGTAGTTGAACATTGGATGATCTAATAACATTACCATAAACTCATGATAATCATGTCATATTCTAAACGTTCTTGAAGTATAACATTTATTTTTTTTCATTGGTATTCAACTCTTAAATCAAGCTTAAGAAATACAAGGGCACCTTGTAGTTAATCCAAAAATAACTTACTTTCGTAAGGTACTCTTTATAATTAATTTCTCTAAATGTCTAATCAAACTTGGGGACTCATTTGTACTATTGATAAATAATACTAAGCCCATAATTATGGGTCGACTATAACCCTCACATAAAGACTTCTATACTTCTTTTAGCTTAATAGGTGCCATACAATAAGGAATAGTTGGAGTAGTAGTTATCCTAGGAGGAAGGCAAATATAGAATTCCATCTCTTTCCATCAAAGGACACTCACTTCTATAGAATACATTTGGGAACTCCTTCAACATAGGAACATTATTCATACTTTTTTTTCCAAATACCCTAAGAACCCATCACATCATTTTCAAATGTCATATCGGTACACGTAGTAGATTAGAAAACATGTTCTTACCTCACTATCCCTCATAAAATAAAATGGTAGTTGACTTGCATACAATTTAATAGTTATCATCCTATAACAATTTAATCATATACACTCATAAGACAATTGATCCATACCCAAAATCACATCAAATTTATATGTACACAAAACAATCATGACAACAATCAATTACTTGTCGCATTTTCAACTACATTATTATTAGTATACAAAGCATTACCACAAAGAATAAAAATCGCAAAATGGTACTCAATGGTTCATTATTTTCTCTTTTTCTTTTTAGATGGCATGCCATGGTCATGTATAGAGTTGTGATAGGGTCATAATCGATCAAAGACAAATATCACAATCACGTTTCGAAAGGTCATGAGGCATGTCTTTGATTAGTCACACATGCATAAGTCACGGGAGAAATGCTGGGTATATATGGGAACATGTCCTTCACTAAGTGTGACGCATTAGAAAACCATGAGCCTAGGGTGGGGGCTGAGCGGACAGTATCACACTGAGTATAGAGGTGAGCCGTTGCGCTACTCTGATACCAGGTGACGCATTTTGAAAAAATCGTGCAAGCCGAGGCTCAGAGTGGACAATATCACACGCTAGTGGGGAATGTTACATATGGTATCAGAGCCACTTCGCGTGAGTCTTTGTGCATGGTGGGGTGCGATCGCTCAACGAGGACGTTGAGTCCCCTAAGGGGGGAAGGGTGCCAATGCGCTACTCTGATACTAGGTGACGCGTTTTGAGAAAATCATGCAGGCTGAGGCCCAGAGCGGACAACATGCTAGTGGGGAATGTTACAAATAGTATAATAATAATGGTGCTAACGTTAGACTTTAAGATGAAAACATATTATAAAAGATAAATTTAATCCACTACAAGACTGAATAGCGACGGCAATTAGTGTCGCAAAACTTGGACGCTACGTCGACGTCCAATACCGTCTCTATAGCAATGACATTGAGTCACCAAAATGCGATGCTAACTACCTCACCATAGCTTCAAGTTAGCATCGCATTGGCATTAGAGGGTTTCGACACTAAATGCAGCACCATAGTGACGCTACTTCGCCGCTATTATCACGCGAAAATGATAAAATGCGTAGTAGATTGTAGTATTGGCGTCGACAAATTACGATGCTAGTTTAGCATCACTGTGCATGCAACGGTCAGTCGACGTTAAGGACAAAGTCGATATAGGCACCGACCTCTTGCGTTGTATTGGCGTCGACTATTGCGACTCTAATTAGAGTCATAGACTAGGAGATACTAAGTAGACGCCTTGCGCTCTTTTGGTCGCGACACTCAGTAGGTAATGTTAATTTGTATAACTATATATGTTACCTATACTATAATTTAATGAATAAATAGATTAAATATTCCTAATTAAATATGTATGTTACCTACATATGTATTCTTATACTATTTATCTATATTATATGTGTTACTTACATATTATATTTGTATATTATATGTTAGCTACATTATATGTATTCCTATACCATATGTTACATATATTAGATGTGTTACCTACATATGTACATCCTAAATATATATATGTTACTTACATATGTATTCCTAAATATAAATGTATTGATGTATGTAAATACAAATACACATATCACTCCAAGAAATCTGGCTATTACCTACACTATCGTTGCATTGCTAAAGAGACGCTAAATCGTGGCTAAAAAAATAGCCACCCTTTAGCATTGCAACGACACCACGCAAATAAGACGCCTAGAATCGGTGACTATTAGCGTTGCAAAGGCACCAAGATGATGGACGACGCTACTAGCATCACACGTCGATATCTTTAGCGAGGATAACATGTTGATGCTAATGTAGAGCCCCATCCACATCGATTTAGTGTCACAACTCACTTATGCTATCTCAACGTCGCATATCATAGTCGGTGCGATTTTATCTAGCGATGCCATTGCGTCACAGTGGCGACGATATTTTGCATCGCTATTTGCTTTAGCTCACTTTCTTTGATTGTACATATATACATACACATGTATACTTATACACACACACATATACATATATACATACATACATACATACATACATACATACATACATACATACATACATACATATGGAAAAAATGGGGGTGTACCCTCTTTAACGAGGGGACACGGTGTACCCTCTTTAACGAGGGGACACAGTGTACCCTGTTAATATTAGCCATTGGATTAGAAGGTGTGGTTCAGATTAATTTATGCTTCTTTTTATTCAACATCGACTCGGAAAAAATAATATCGAAGAAAAAACCGGACCCGATACATCTCTCCAATTAACCCAGCGTGAGTCCCCTCCTTTCCCCAACAAAATACCTCTCCATCTCTCTCCTCTCTCTTCCTTTCACTCTCTCTCCCCCAACTCTCTTTCTCCTGCCACGTTTGCTGCTCGAGTAGCCATCCAGATGCCACAGTGTTGTCAACACCGCATCTCCTCCACCAAGCGCTCTGCCACTTCTTCGACGGAGGCGAGCGACAACTCGTGGACACCCTCACAATGATGCGCCCTTGCACCCCGGCGCTCACCGTCATGGCTCCAAGGAAGGGCACCCTCTCCTCTAGGAGTCGCGGCATATTTTTCGGGCTGCGCACACACCTCGCGATGGAGAAGTGATCCTTCCCTGCGATGGCGCCCTCAAGCTCTTGGACACAGAAGAATGACACCGGCGGCGCTGGGAGCATCAGTCTGCATGAAGGTCGGCTGAGGTTGTTGGATGACACATCCAACCTGATGAAGCTTTGGAGCGTGACCTCAGCTCTAATCGCTGGCATATGGTCGGTGCATGATCTTTCGGTTGTTACCCTGGCAGAACCAAATGTACCATTGCCACTGCCGACCAACTAGAGATGCTCCTGGAACTTGGAGGCGTTCAACGATACCAGGGGATCGTTACTTGCCGGTGTTGCCGCTTGGAATCGAAGAGAACAATGATTTGATGAGGTCTCTTGTTCTGCTGGATTCTTTCACGGCAAAGGAAAAAAAATTTGATGATGTAGATGGAGGGAGAGAGGGCGAGAGTTTGAGAGAGACAAAAAGGGAGGAGGGAGATGAGACAAATGGAGAAAAGGAGAGAGACGAAGTTGTGGTTTGGAAGAGATCCATCGGTTTTTTTAATCAATTTTTTTGAGCCAATGAGAATCAATTTGGAGCACACATTCTTGATCCAAACGTGATATTAAGAGGGTACACCATGTCCCCTACTTAGAGGGGGCACACCCCCATTTTTCCATATATATCTATATATATATATATATATATGTATGTATGTATGTATGTATGGGATAAATGATTGTGCGAAGCGGCGTTTGCCCCGCACGATGTCACGAGCGATCGAAATCGGTCATTTATGGATCAGCCTCATCCGAACCGTAAAAAAAATCTCGCGAAAAATACGACCGATCTCACTCTTCGACGATGCAGAGTGCATTCTCCGGCAGAACACTGACACCTCTTCCTCTATCCATTCCTCTATCCATCTCGACCAATCTCTCTCCTCCCTCCCTCCTCTCTCTCAGGCCACAACATAGGGCGACCTAGGCACCATCTCGAATCTAACGATCTGCAGGTCGTGACTGATGTTGGAACAAAGGACGCCAGAGCGAACGACGCCGGCAGCCCGGGCGTTTGTCTGCTGCACTCGCCAGATGGAGGGAGGCCAGATCGGCTCCGAGAGGGGGGAGAGAGAGAGGGAGGGAGGAGAGATCAGATCTTTGAGGGGGGGGGGGGCGACCTGGGCCTTTATTCGCTGCACTCGGCAGCCGGATGAAGGACGGATCAAGTCTGAGAAGGAGAGAGAGGGGGTGGACGGAGAGATCGGATCTAAGAGGGGGGCGGCCTTGGCGTTCATCCGTTGCACTCGCCGGTCGGGTCTGAGAGGGGGAGAGAGAGGAGGTGGAGAGAGAGGGAGGAGAGATTGGATCTGAGAGGGAGAGAGAGGGTGGAGAGAGAGAGGAGAGATCGGATCTGACTCATCTGAGAGGGGGAAAGAGAGGGAGGGCGGAGAGACGGAGAGAGAGCCATCCAGTACGCGACGCTTCTTCTCACGAGATGAATTGTAAATCTCATCGCGAATAATATCTGCCGTAGATCTGCAGATTAGTGGCTCGCCTCACGCACAACACGGTGTCAAGCAAACGCCGCTTCGCACAATCATTTATCCCTATATATATATATATATATATATATATATATATATATATAGACACACACACACACATATACATACATATATACATGTAATATAAACTTATAATATAAAGTAAACCTATTTGAATATAAACTTATAATATATGCATATATATGTCGATAGCGTTACTATAGCATCTATTTAGCGTCGCCTAATGTAGCGTCGTGTCAAATCCGATTTCATTTTATTTATTATGCAATGCCTCATTAAAGCTGGACGCTAAAAAGTTACCTTCTTTATTGATTACCATGCGAAATTTTTACCTTCGACATATGCAAATAATGTCGACGACAGCAACCGACATCGACGCGGATGACTGCAACTGCTTCGACGATGGCGGCAACTTTCCTGATGCCTCCTCCTCTGACCCCAACTCGTCTGACCCTGTCGGCTCCTCTGACCCCGCCTCCGGCCTCCTCCTCCGACCCCGACTCCTCGAACCCTACCGCCTCCTCCTCTGTGGCTGCCTCCTCATCTGACCTCGGCCTCCTCCTGTGACCCCAATCGCCGAGCTTCATTCTCAACTAAATAAAAATGTTGTTTTCTTCATTTAGTTGTTGTCTTTTTAACAATAATTTTGTTCGCTCTCATCCCTTTTTTGTGTACGCTTGTTTTCATCCCTTTAGCAATCGACTTTGACCAAAATCGATCACACTATGACAACTGACGTCGTTATTGGCTTCAATGTCTTTTTGAATAATTGTGCATAAACGTTGGTAATGAGTGGCCATCTCTTATGGAATTCCTTTTTTATTTTCTTTAAAGTTGATCATTGAAGCCATATATAGTCACCATCATGAGCAATTTTAAGGGAGCTGCAAGATTGATGGCTCCTATGCCTTTGAATAACCATTTCAGCAGCTCTCTCGCATACTTGCTTGGCGCTGCAACCATAAATCCAAGAGACAGCCACCCTTTCCATCGGGGCCCCAAGCTCCTCCTCGTCATCGGCAACATGTTCTTTCTTGGCTGACGAGCCGCACCACGTCCGCATCTTGCTAAGCCTCCTCCAAGGTTCTCTAGTCGAGCTCAAGTAATGGAGAAGCCACAACAATGGGTGGAAGATGAGGGGATGAGAAGATGAAGAAAATAAAATGGCTAACGGGATAATAAAGGGACATAATTAGTAAATTGTGCCCTCTAAATCCAAAGAGTCAAGAATCTAAAGACTTTCACGGACCGATGGATGTCATCAAAATAGAAGTTATAAATTTTATGGAAAATAAGGGATGTCATACTTGCAAGAGATCGTGAAGGAGATGCTCCTTCCTTCACCCTTCGCGCCCTCTACTCATCCCAAGCCAAAGTGTCAAAGGGGGGGTGGGGGGGGAGAGGGAACTGGGCAGCTACATCAACTGCTGGTGAACGTGTGGGTAATCATTATAGCACACAGTCACCGTCGGATGGAAGAGAAAAGGTTAAATAAAACAAGTGTTATAACTTTGAAGGGCACAAATGCCGGAAAGAAAGCTTATGTTGCATTAACCTTCTAAAAGTCATTTTCCTCGACCTATCTTTTTAGATAAATTCATTTTATACAAAACAACAGCCAGCCTTCTGATATAATTCGTGTGCATGCCATGAAGCCTCGATGGTAACCCAGAAATATTGTCACCAGTAATAATTAGTTCCATGTGACTAAATAAATTTCCAATGAAAACTGTTAATTAGCTAGCAAATAGTAGAAGCACGTGATGTATTAGAAATACATTGCTGACTATCAAATACCAAATTATATTCTTACACTGTAAAATCCAGAAGGTTTCAAGCTGTCGACGTTGGCATTATTTCAGAATACTATGAAACAGCTGAAAGAGTGCAAAAACATGAAACAAGTTTAAAGAAATTACAGGGCAGTACAGGAAGTAATGTTTTAAGCCCAAATTTTAACTAGTTGCAGAAACATAGGCCGATTGCTGACAGATCATTCTTCGATTGTAGAAAGATGCAATATTTTTCCCCCATAGGTTTCGCTGATAGAAGCCTGGTATCATGGTCACAACAGCCATATCAGAGTCGTCAAATATGTCCACACTTTAAAAGATAACATTTTTATTAGACAATCGGGCAGTATATATGGCAGAGAAACTAGGCTAACGACAATTTCTGCTCCAAACAATTCAACTTGAAATAATCATATGCGAGTGGAAACTACGTACTGAAAATTGAACAGAAGTTTGACTACTTTTTTTATAAGGTAAAAGTTCGACTACTTTGGTACAATGTTGAAACAAAACTTCACTTCAGAAGTGATATTCGGAAATTAAGATGCCACCCTGATTCAAGAGTAGAATGCCATGCATAAAATGACAGCAAATAAATTTTTTTTCAGAAGACTTTACATTTTGCGTTCATCCATGAACTCCTTGAATCTGAAGTCATGCAACATGATTCACAACAACAACAACAACAACAACAACAAAGCCTTATCCCACTAGGTGGGGTCGGCTACATGGATCATACGACGCCATTCCGCTCTATTAGTAACCAAACCTTTCGGTATATTATTCACCAATAGATCTTGCTCTATTAGTTCGCCAAGTGTCCGCCTTGGCCTCCCTCTCCCTCTTTTAATCGGACTCCAGATTATTTGATCTACTCTTCTTACTGACGCATCTAATGGTCTTCTCTGAACATGACCAAACCATCTCAAACGATTCTCTACCATTTTCTCACTAATAGGAGCCACTCCGACTCGTTCACGTATATGGTCATTCCTAATCTTATCTAATCTTGTATGACCACACATCCATCTCAACATCCTCATTTCGGCTACCCCCACTTTACGTTCATGTTGTCCCTTCATAGCCCAACATTCACTACCATATAACACTGCTGGCCTTATAGCAGTACGATAGAATTTTCCTTTAACTTTATTGGGTACTTTTCTATCACAAAGAACTCCAGTGGCTTTCCTCCACTTACACCAACCAGCTTGAATTCTATGATTAACATCGTCATCAATCTCACCATCTTGTCTTACAATTGATCCTAAATATTTAAACTTTGTCACTTGAGGAATTATATCCTCCCCTAACCTAACTTTCAAATCGTCTCTAAGTTGTTTATTTGTGAAATTGCTATGCATATATTCTGTTTTATTCCTACTTAAACGAAAACCCTTTGACTCCAACGTATTTCTCCATATTTCCACTTTTGTATTAATCTCTTCTCTTGAATCCGCTAAAAGTACTATATCATCCGCAAATAGCATGCACTTAGGTACCTCCTCTGTGATACTCTCGGTTATAGCATCGATAACTAAGTTAAATAGATACGGGCTTAAAGCTGATCCTTGATGTAGGCCAATTCCTATAGGAAATTCATTTGTCTCACCTCCGGGTGTCCTAACCCTAGTCAATGCCCCATCGTACATATTTTGTATTACCTTAATGTAGGCAACATTCACCCTCTTCTTTTGCAAGGCTTTCCAAAGTACATCCCTTGGTACCCGATCATACGCCTTCTCTAAGTCAATGAAAACCATATGTAAGTCTCTTCTCCTACTTCGATACTTCTCCATCATCCCCCTTAGTAAATAAATCGCCTCTGTAGTGGATCTTCCTGGCATGAACCCAAATTGTCTCTCAGAAATACTAGTCTCCATTCTCAATCTATGCTCAATCACTTTTTCCCATAATTTCATAGTGTGACTCATAAGTTTAATCCCTCTATAATTTGCACAATTCTGAATATCCCCTTTATTTTTGTAAATAGGAACTAATGTACTTAATCTCCAATCATCAGGCATCTTTTTCGACCGTAAAATCTCATTAAATAGTTTACATAACCACAACACACCTTTTTCTCCTAAACATTTCCAAACTTCAATCGGTATACCATCCGGTCCAACGGCTTTACCATTCTCCATTTTCTTAAGAGCTTCGCTAACCTCCGAGACTCTAATTCTACGATAAAATGACCTATTAAGCTCACATTCGCTAACTGTCAAGTCCTCCAAATCACAACGCGAACCTTCACATCCATCATTAAATAGCTTATAGAAATACTCTTCCCATCTGTTCTTAATATCTCCTTCAGTAACTAAAACCTTGCCAACTTCATTTTTTATGCATCTTACTTGATCCAAATCTCTCGACTCCTTCTCTTTGTTCCTTGCAATCTTGTAAATCCTTTGTTCACCCGCCTTTGTCCCTAACTCCTTATAAAACCCCTCGTATGCTTTAGCACGAGCATCACTAACTGCCTTCTTAGCCTCCCTTTTCGCCAAACGATACTTTTCCCAATTGTCAGAACTATTGTCCAAGTGTATCGCCTTGAAACAATTCTTCTTATTACGCACCTTTTCTTGGACCTCCTCATTCCACCACCAAGTCTCCTTATCTCGTGGTCCAAAACCTTTTGATTCTCCTAAAATGGCTTTAGCAACCATTTCAACCTTTTTTGCCACATTCTTCCACATGATACTAGCATCTCCTTCTAACTCCCACACACTTTCCTCTAATAACTTACTTCTAAAAGTCTCTCGCTTCTCCCCCTTTAACTGCCACCACTTGATCTTTCGATAAAAAACTGTTCGGGATTTTGGTTTTATACATTTTATTTGCATATCAAGAACTAACAATCTATGTTGTGTAGTCACTCCATGCCCAGGAATTACTTTGCAATTAGTGCAACGTCTTTTATCAGTATTTCTTATCAAGAAAAAATCGATTTGAGACCTATGAGTTCCACTTTTGTATGTGATTAAATGTTCCTCTCTCTTCCTAAAACAAGTGTTGATAATCTTAAGGTCGTATGCTAAAGAAAAATCAATAATAGTTTGTCCTTCCTCATTCAACTCCCCAAAACCAAAACCACCATGAACCCTTGCATGTGGTCCTGCCTCTTTACCAACATGTCCATTAAGGTCTCCCCCAATATAAACTTTCTCGGTTGTTGGTATACTTTCAATCAAACCCTCCATATCTGCCCAAAACTTCTCCTTGAGATGTGATTCTGCTCCTACTTGGGGTGCATATGCACTAATAATGTTCATAATCTCCTTTCCAACTCATGCAACATGATTCACATATATACAAAATCACATACTAAATATGTTTCTTGGTGTGTACGACCAGGTAGCAATTGTAACACACGATGTGGTTAATGGCCTTAAAGGAACAATGAAATACTTGCATTACATGACCTCGGTTTAAATGAATGTCAACTCCTAATGTTAAGACTATATCAACAAGATCTATTTTGGGCAGAGATATTGTGTGAACATTTTATGTCACACATATTTTTTTGGCTTCTAGCGTGACATTTTGAATAGCATCAACTTTTCTTTTTTTTTTTGGGGGGGGGGGGGGGGGGGGGGACAACTATGGTCCTCTAGTACCCTACGCACTTGTACACTTAATGGCATTGTACTTTGTGTATGTAGCTTTGAATTAATCACCAAAAGAGAGATGATTATAAAATGCTTTATCTTGATTTGTAATGAGATTATGAAAGAAATCTCAATATCTCGACAAAAAGTTAACAGCAAGAAAACTAAACATTGGGAAATATTGAAAATAACTCTCTTAACGGAGAACATTGGAAATAACATGACAAAACAATCATACAATTACTACAATGAAAGGACATTTGACTGAATAGCTACCTGGTTCATGAACTATAACAGTATACCTATGCAGGAGAGGAAATTTGAATAATATATTTTAAAATAAACAGCATCATTGACTTTTTTAACACGACAGTGACAAAATACAAAAATCCAAAACCCCAAATGCAATTATATCTCACTACAGCAAACTGAAATCATTGGAGTTTCGAACAGTACCTGAAATAGGGGAATCACGGTGTTATATAGTTGTGCAAACAATCTTGACATGGAAGAAAATCTGCATAGATTAATCATTTGACATAGAGAAGAAAAATCAGACACCTAGAAAAAAATTAACAAAACCACAAATTATAGGAAAGTGTTATCAGATGCTGCTCCAGAAGAAATTGATGTTAAATTTAGCATGAAAATTATCCATTTATCTTTCTTGCTATCATACATGAAGCACAAGCATACCTCTTGAGAAAGCAAAAGCAACTATAGAGTTCCTCCAGATCAGTTGAAATCATCATATGAATATATTGTGTCAGAAGTTCGAGCAAGTTAGACAATGTGTTGTCATATTCTTCCTTGCTGGATTGAGAAAGTAATGGAAGTGAAGGTATTATAGACTGAAAAACAGAGGACAGAAGGATTGTCCTCGATTTGGTATACAAATCTGCAAAAACATTGAGAATGACGCAATTGCTGTTCCTAAACTTGTCAACCCATTGAGGAGGACAGCCAACCCAAAAATCTTCCTTCAAGGATTCCATTTTATAGCATCCTACTCTTGCTGGAATGTTATTGTCAGAGACAATATTAGGAGGCTCTAATTTTCTCTGAGCGGGAAGCAATTTAACTAAATCAGCCCTCACATAATCAGGCAACTCTTGCAAAACAGATATGTCGGCTTGACTTAAAGATCCTGGCATTAGATCAAATTGCTTTAGCCCCATACTGGAAATAGCCTGCACATCTCTTGACATTGAGCAAGAGCTATATTCTGAATTGAGATATTCCTTCTCCATAATCTTCAACAAAAACAAATAAAATAAACAACATTATCCTCCGTTTTCCATGCTCTTACAACAACAACAACAACAACAAAACCTTATCCCACTAGGTGGAGTTGGCTACATGGATCATACAACGCTATTCGTTTTCCATGCTCTTACTGGATAAAAATAAAAAAACTGAAGGTGGAGAGAATCACCTTCATATTCTCCGGTAAAATAACCGAACACTGTTCTTCTGTCTCGAAATTACCACTGTTGCAAATCTTAACACCATCTTCAACCAACACCTAGCAGCGTGAAACTAGTTAAAACAAATAAATCCTCACATATACCTCTACTGACATGCGAGTATATTTTATGTGATGTGGTGATCTAGGAGGATGTCTCTTGACTAATTAGCTTCAACCAATTTCAGAAGTGATCACAAATTGAAAATTGAATCCCTTCTCTGAGTATAACAATAATCTTAAATTAATCAAACTAGACAACAATCTCAATGTACCTTGCATTCCCTAGGCAAGGAGGCAACCACGCTGCAACTCTCTTCCTGCTTTCTTAGAAAATGTGATAATTCTCCATTGTATATGTTGTTCATTTCCAAAATTATTTCATTTGGAAGATTCTTAACAACCTCAAGATCAATATCACATAGTGGAGGGTATGGCGATGCACCCACTTCATAAGGTTTAGCACAATCAGATCTAATATCAAGTGGATGATCAGAAAGTGTATGATTCAGTTCGGATTTCTCATGACTTCTTTGATTTAAACAGTTCCTGCATTGCAATTGTTGCTCACCATCCTCTGATGTTTTATCTACAGTAAGTCAAGAAATTACTCAACTACAATGAAGAACAATGATAAGCATTAAACAAGGAAAAAAAACTGCAAGTTTTAAACTTGAAGTACTGGAAAGATAAAGGATCCTGAACAGACCAGCACTAATCAGTAAGATGATGATCTTTACCTTCATTGTTAATCTTGCCAACTGAGCAGCTTATTTCTTTGCCTTTTCTTTTTCCCTTGCAAGAACTGAACCATTGTTTAAGTGAACTTTCAACAAGCCCTTTTGCATTGATGAATGAAAAATGTATAAGATTTAAATATTGCAAACCAAAATAAATCAGTAGATAGAAGCAAAAGGTAATTCTTTTGCGTAGATAACATTAGGCATCTATAAACTAAAGCCATAGAGCAGGCATAAACAAGTTGGATACAAAAGTTTAGAAAGTTATACAAAAAAAAATGGTTAGTGCAAACGACGTTATGTAAAGCATCATGTTGAAACTCATAGAAACGATATTCATGAATGCTAGAAATGCATTGTCAATCTCATATTAATCTACTCAATATACTTGAAAATCTAAGATAGACAATACAGATGAGGATAGGATATTATATTTGATATGCTTTAAATCATGTTTGAATAAAAAAGTTGAGTCCCCAAGAAATGTTAGGTTTGTAGCTGAATATGCCTTAAAACACAGACACATGCTAAAATTGATTGAGCCAAAAATGCTCAAATTGAATAATATACCATGCTCTTAGTTCATGCTTCTGGTTCAAAGCTTAGAAGAATTCACAATGGACATACGCAATAAAGAAAGAGAAAACCCCTTCAAAAGAAGAGGACCAGGAAAATACATCCTTCAAAAGGCATAGACTATCTTTAGAGCAAATGATTATTCACAAGTGGCAAGTGCAAAGAGAACAACTTGAAAAGACTTCATATGGTGTAAAGGAATCTCTGAGAGATTAGTTTGAATATCTACAAGATGCATTGTTCATGTTTAAGCAGTATAAAAGGGAAGAGCGTATACGACCCCTATATGAAAAATAACAAGTAATGAAAGTTGTTTTCTTTTTTATGTAACAAGAGATGTATGGACATTCATGGTGGTTTTTTAATTCCTACCTTTTCTTTTGTGAGCATGAAAAATAATTGTATGCTACAATCAATAAGAACTTGTATATGAAACCTTGTCATAGTCCATGCCCATGTAACACATATATCAGTATGTCAAGTTCTCCATCAATGGCTTTGATATATATTTCTATGAGCACATATCAGGCTAAAGCTTTTAAATTCCATATGTTTCATAGATTTCGTGACAAATAGAACGCTTCTATAACAAAAAATGAATTAATATCAAATGTTACCTTTTCTCCTTGTGTCCATGCTCTCAAGTCTTGATATCTGCAACCCAACTCCGCGAACTTCCTTAACATCTACAAAAAGTATAAGATAGGAGAAGATCTATAACCAAACCAAAGCAACATACAAAAGAAGAAACAAAATTAAGTACAAATCACTTTGAAAGGCATACGAAAGCTAAATTACAGGCACAACAAAAGTGAAGAAAAAGGGCTTAGTCATGACGTGAAGAAAACCAATTAGGATTAGATTTTGCAAAGATCTTGATCCAATTAAAAATCTCTCTTAAGGCTGCTTCACAACAGGAAACCATTACCAAAATTTATTCTCCGTGTTGTTGGTATTAAGGAAAATTAGAACCTTTTTTTCTTTTTGACAGAAAGAAGGAAGACTATCAGACTTGGGAAGTCATCAACCTTGTATACAAAGCTAGATTTGTGAAATCTGCAAGTGTATGACCCAAGAAAGAGAAAACACAGAGTACGTTTCTATATCAGCTGTGTTATTTACCTTCTGCATATATTTTGTATCATCCTCTAATTGGAATCCTCTACAGGTGTCTTCCCTTAAATATCAATCAAGATTTTATAGTTGTGTTGTGCACTTCCACTTGAACTCTGTTCTCATAACAACTCTTCCATCATTGGTTTTAAATTTGCAGCCAGGCATCAGATTGACATTGCAACTGCTAAAACAACGAAATTGGTGGGGTCAAATATATTCACTTGGCCATATCAGGAAAGACCCTTATGTAAAATTTTATATTTCCCAGTCTTTCCTCATCCAATGATGAATATGGATCAAGGTTTCCAAGCTCAAGAGTTTGCGAACTCGTCGTGTCTCGTAAACTCAAGTAGTAAACTCGAAACATAAACTCGTCCATTCTACATACAACCTTATAAAATAGAAAAATATCTCATAACACAAGGATTTTTAGTAAGAGTAAGCAAAAATGGGTTCAGGACCTAATCACCGTCATCCCACACCCGTCTTGGTTTTAACTAGGTCTTCGAGACTTGAATCCTATCCCGATCAAGTTCCGAACTAGGCCATTCCGAATTGATCCATATTTACAGGATGATGCTAGTATCCCAATTAATTTATTTTAAAATAAAATATTTTAAATCAATTAATAAAAAAGTATAAATAATGTAAAACCCTTATTTTATTTTTTATTACCAATAAGATCATTTCAATCGCAAGTTAAAAAAAACTATAACATAATATATAAACAATACATACATAATATATTATAATGAGACAAATTGTATTGCACCGTGCAATTACAAGTTTTGGACCGGCATCATTTTTTGTCTAACGATATAGATTACTTGTATCAGATCAAAATGATACTGATCCAAAGGGCCAAAGTATGTGATTGCATTGTGTTGTGATTTCACGCTAATATGCCTCTATTATAATATATTTATATAGTATACATATAAAGTAAAGAATAATTCATTCTTATTCCAATTATACTCTAAAAACATAATCAAATAACTCATTAACCTACCTTCAGAAAGAAATAACTAATTTGTTGAGTTTACGTGTGAACACGACCAAATCTACCTAATTCTACTGAGTTTATTCCAAGTTTATCCGAGACTACTACCTAAACCAAGTTTGAACCGAGTTTACCCGATTTTATAATCTAGAGTCTTAAACTCGTAAGATTTTGAGTTGACTCGAGAGTTTGAAAACCATGATATGGAATCAGAATTCTAATAAAGACTAATTTTATTGTAACAAGTTTGGTGTAAAAAGATAATATTTAAGAAGTCCACTACATAATCAAAGAAATTTTTTTTGAGGAGAACATAATCAAAGAAATTATCCCTCTTAAAAGTAATATTTTCTTCCTTGTGTGTTCATGATCATTGTCTATCTTTCTCGATTTAGTTGTATTCTCCTAGGTTTAATCCTCTTCATGTAATTGGACAAATCAGATGAAACAAAAAGAAGATGATGAATATATCAAGAGATTCTATGTGATTTGTTGTACTGCAAATGGTTGACTTATTTAATATGTTAAGACTTCATTATCACCACCTATTTTTTGTGACACCTATAGTCATCTAATATGTAACATCATGTAGACCATTTGGCATTACAAGCTTGAATTTCTACTGATTGACAGCAGAGTCAGCATTGCTAGCATACTGCAAATGGATATTAAGAAAAGCAAAAGAACACATGGTTATTAAAGTGTGATAAAGGTGAATCCTACCAAGTATTTGTTAATGGAAGATTGAATAGACAGACTAGGGTCGAAGTTCAGTTGTTTCTTTCCAATAATATATCATGACAAACAAAAAATTGTGGTTACAATTCCATCCTGTATAGGTGGTTATGGCTTTCCGGAAGACACTCAGCCAATGGATTCTACAAGCAGTTGCTTCTGAGAGTCCTAGCAGACAACATCAGGATTGACTTGTTCATGGACTCGCATACTTCTCACGGTTAAAACTTTTGCCTGGTTGCTCAAACGTGGCAGCATTCTCACTGGGACATACAGGGTTATATAAGTACCATTGGCGGATGCATCATGCTTTCGGTGTGGAGCAGAGGGGGAGGATATTGTCCACCTTTTTTCATATACCCATATCCAGGGATCACTTGAGTCTGGAGGAGATGATTTTTGAAATTTACTTCGGGCACTTCGTACGTTTGACAACTCGGGATGGCAACGGCTATGGGCAATCTAGCTACAAGGTAACAGCACGCTTATTTGGAAGGGAGAGCGATGCTATATTGAGAACATCATACATTTTTTTGAGAGTGGAGAATATTATACATCATGCATTTCATCTATTGAGAATGGGATTTTGGATAGGAATTTGTCTTTTCTTCAAGAGGTTACGACACCATATGTTTCTCACATACACATATTTTATTTGCTTTTTCTTTATATAGATGGATGACTACTATACCTGTCCTTTTCCCCTCTCAAAAAAAGTTATAATCAAGAATATCATCTAATACACCCATAAATTGTTTACTGAAAATTCAAAACACTAATTCAAAACATCAGAAAAGGCTCGCACATCAGTAGCTGAATTAGCTACATCAGATGTTTAGAAGGTAACCCAAAGAGTTTCAGTCAGACCATAAATCTGATCCAGGAGACTGAAAAAAAACAACCAGGAACCAAATGTTGCCAACATACTGATGAACAATCTCAGAACAACAAATTGATGAACAGACCATCTGATTGATAGGCATTGTGCAGCTGAGAGAAGAAAGATTCAATGAAGAAAATTTATATTTGTATTCAACTAAAGGAACTCCGTCTATATTTTATAGCCGGTCCCAAGCCCGGATAAAGAAGGAGGGTTGTGTTAGGCCCCGACAGCCAGCATAAAATCATGTCGAATTTTATGAACATGGATCAACGAATATATTGTGTTAATGCTAGGTCGTTACCCGTAAGTAACGCGATACCGAAAGGTTTGGTTACTAATAGAGCGGAATGGCGTCGTATGTTCCATGTAGCCGACCCCACCTAGTGGGATAAGGCTTTGTTGTTGTATTCAACTAAAGGACATGTTTGTGTAGGTTTTAAAATAATTTCCTAGACAAACTCGGAAAGAAACAAGAAAACAGAAAAGTAGAAGAAAATAAAACAAACAAAGCAAGGAAATTCAAAAAGTCAATCTTCTTTTCTTTTTTTTTCTTGCAATTCCAGCTTTGATCAGTGACAAAATAAAACTTTGATGAGCTCTGAGTATCTGTAATTGAATTTTATTGAAGTTGTGAAAGGAACCACAAGGATGCAGTTGTTAGTGATGTGCTTTGGCATGGATGTATGCCACTTTATTTGGAGGAAATCTTTGCAGCTTGATAGAAAAACAATACACAGTGCCATGAGAAGATGTATCATCTCAGACCAATTCCATTGGCACAAGAAGAGCCATGAAAGCCACAGGCTAAAGAATAAGCCTTTCTTGAGAAAAGATTATCAAACCATCCATAACATCAAAAAAAATGAATTATGCTAATATATCAATGACAAAGCAAATTTAAGAATTACCTAGGTGGAAGGAACTAAAAATCTGAGTAACTATTCTCTGGAGGGTATAGATATCATCTGTAGCAACAGGTACCTAACGAAAAAAAGAAAGAGGAATAGTTAAATCATTATTCACACAAGATGCATCTAGAAAAAGTATGCTTAGTCATGATCACATACACTAAACCACACATTTGTTTTTTAAAGTGTACACTAAACCATACATATTAGCTACAGAAGCAATGCCTCCATTTTAATATATCAATATAATTACCTACCAATTTATTGAAGCTTAGTCCTGGTAGATGCAAAGGATTTTATTTACATTTAATCTGTTTTAGGCAAAGGATGACTATCAAAAGTTGTTCACATCCAGCTATATTAAGAGAAGGAAATGTCCGTGTTCCCAAAATTGTACAATATTACCCAAAAGACTACCAAAATTTATGACAATATTCCCACTCCATGACGAAAAGGAACTTGCCAAAGTATTCACATATTTGCATCCAGCTGTACCAAACATGACAATGCCCCTTTGAAGGCAAACCCAAAACCACTTTGTCGAATCCGAAACACAGCCACACTTGCAGCTCATCCAACTCTGCATGAATGATCATCAATCCAGTCACACATTGCTGCCTCCCAAATCTCCCTTGCCAAAAACTAGATGAGAGAACTCCTGAGAAGGTCCAACAAAGCAAAGGTGTAGTCTTCCAAATGCGGATGCAGACCAACTTGAGGTCTTTCATCCACGTGAACACCCTCAGCTCAGAGCGTATGTCTGCTGCAGGGTGAACTGATATGCGGCCCAACTCCAACTGCCTCAGTGTGTGCTGTTGTGTAAAAGCTTGAGATGCAGCATAGTAGGTTGAGTGGAGTCATTAGTGCACTGCTCAGAAAGATGAAACTCTGGCAACAATCCACCAAAGTAAGGGTCCTCGGAGCATGACCAGCAGGATGCGATTGTAGTCCACTCCAAAAGCTAGTGCATATACTGCATCCAAGCACACCCAAAACGAGAAGCTCCCTTGAATGTACCCAGTCTAGTTTGTCTCGTCCATAACAGGAAAAGATCACGAAACACAAGAGAGTCCTCATATGTGACCATAATATGGATAACCCATTTCAGCACCAAAACAGAGTTTTTTTTCTGACGCTGCCCCGGACCTCCCTTTAGTAAAGAAATAAATTTTAACACTTCTTGTGTCAGAGATTGTTTGAAGATTTTCTCCCTTATGATAATTTATTAATTATCCTTAAATTTTTTAGTCTAATGGAATTGAGAATTCAGATCACCTTAAAGTTACTGAACTTCCAGTTCATAAAGTTAGGCTAGATAACCTCATTTTTGCAATGTTTAACTCTTGACAATGCAAAAATAATATACCTTCATGGAGCGGCTCATACTCTCGCAGTCCCCACACCCCATAAACTTTGAAGGCTCATCAGCTCCCTTTCTACGTTTTTTCACCTAACAAATGTACAAAAGACATTTAACAGCACTCAGAAAGACTAAGACCTGTCAAATTTGATTGACATGAGAAAAATGATAAACTTTAAAGTTGTCAACAGAAGACTAATACTTTCAATGTGATTGTGCGTCCTTGCACTCCACAATCCTTCAACCGCAAAGAGACCTCCTTGCAAAGGTTCATAAGGAAATGGTGGCACTACAATACATGCATAAACACACACACATGGTATGTAACCCATAAGAAGGGAGATGCAAGTGATCAAATCATGAAAGGAATATTTTAATGAAATTGTTAGCTGGACTGACATCTGATATAGTGCTGAATCGAATTCCCCAGTTAACATCGGCACCAACAGTTTTTGTATCCTGTAGTGTCAACAGAAGGGAATCAAACAAAGAAACTCATCATAAGTAACCACAATACTAAAACTGCATCTCAACACTAGTGGATGAACATCAAACTGTATCTGTAATTTGTTAAGCAGCAAACAGATGTCTGATTATCAGACTCAATAAGATGAACGGATTCATTTATACTTATAATAATTTCTCGAAGAAAATGAAATCAAGAGGATGCAGCAGTCGAACAAGATAAACCCAAAATGGCTGCTTTTATTTCCAATGATCAAAACTGTGTGAGACATGGAGCCAAGTATCAGAGATTAACTTCAATAACAGACTTTATGTAGTGCAGTTTTGGGATTAAACAGACCCCTGACATGTAAAACTTTGGGTCTTTGATCAAAACACAAATGAACTAAATTATGTCTAACTAGGTATTTTGAATGAGGAAAAAACATCAAAATCAAACCTGGATAGCCTCAACTTTACGATTGTCAATTCCTCGACAATAGTTCCACAACATATCACCAGTTTTTCTACCAAAATCCCTTTGAAGAATTTCCTGAAAAAGAAATAAGCACGCAAGGTTCCTTCTTATATAGATCTTCAAATCCATAGTTCGGACAGAAGGCTCATAGGTTACTAAACATAGGACGGTAAGTCTTCTCAAAAAAACATAGGAAGGCAAGAAATACTGTGATTAGTATTTTCATATGAATAAATTCAGGGTTAAATCATAAAACAGTTCTTTTTCCGTTTTATAACATTTCTTTTTTGTAGTTTTGTTTCTTCATTTCCTTCCTTTTTATATTACATCAAGGAAGGGCCATGAAAACAATAACGTTATCCAAATTAATGTGTGGCAGGTGACACAAATGTGCATATAAATGGGTTCATCATGGAATAGAAGTACAATAAGGAGTTTCATCTAACATCTCATAGGTACCATCTTAAAACTGTATTTTCATAGTATTATGTCAATATGTGTGAATATTGTCAGATACTTTAAGCACTTGGAGAAACCTGCAGAAAGCTGTGAACTAATGATACATCAGTAGTGCATCAATCGAGCTCCCGTGGTCAGGTTCAGCCTTATGCTGTAGTCTTTCTTCATTCAATTTTCCTCACTTTGTCAAAAAAAATTCTATAATTTTCAGATAAAAACTGGTATGCGCTGCCACACAGAAAATGAAGCACACAATATGAGCTCATCTGAAAACACTCACAATTTAAAGGTTCATTCTTTTTTTTCAAATTCTACAAAATTGTTTTTGGGTACTCCAGAATGTCCAAAGACGTGCACTAAGCCACACCCCACACCAGAGGCACATGATTAGAGACCACATGGTGTGAGCAGGTCCTTCTTGTACGAATTCAGGTTGGTTATCTGATTGTCACGCCCACCTGGAGTTACATACTTGGTGGCCAATCAAGGTGGGTTAACTCACTCTTATGCAAGATACATGACAAACTTGGGGGCAGAGCATCTGAGGGTTAGACCAAAGATAGGCATAAGTTTTCCCGAGTGCACTTGGGGCAAAGCCTTGACTGGGCGTACTAGAAGACTTAGAGTAGCCAGCATTGGCAGATTGGAAGAACACAAGAAAGGACACTATTAGGCTCCACAAAGGAAGATATGTAGTTCGTACGTCGCCTTAGTAGTCCAAGAACTTGGCCAAGGATATTTTTCTATTCATCCAAGGATTTCACATCCAACTAAGGAAGATTTTTCCTCTCAAAAAAAAACTAAGGAAGATTTGTTAGCCTAATCTGCAATTATTTCCAGCCAAGAGAACTTTCATTCTTACACAGCTTCATCAACATCTTGACTGTATCGCTTTGCTGCTAAGTTCCTACATTGTTCATTTGTTCTACATCTGTAATTCTAACAAATTCTGAGAGGCGACGGGATATTAGGAATCAACAATCAGCTAAGGAACATTTGCTAGATTAATTTGCAATTGTCTCAACCACGTGAATATGCATTCTGATAGAGCTTCAAACAACATTTGGATTGCCTGTATTTTTCTATTAAATCCCTGGCTTGTTCTGCATCAAATTATATTGTCTCTTCAACTTGTGGTTGTATAAAAACCTTGCTCATTTGATCCTCCCAAAGGGGAGGGTCGCCAAGAAAATACTTACACTAGGAAAATATTTTCAGTATATAATATAGGTTGATGAATCCCTACAATATGGTGAAATGCCCTCATTATGTAACAAGGGACAATCTCAGAAAATTTTTAAAGCCACTGAATATTTGATCCTCCTTACCGCAAGGATCTTTTGTTCATCTATGTGAAGCAAGAGATACTGAATGTTCCAAATACCCTTGTATGGAGTGAGGGATGAAAAATGAGAATATAAATGCTCCATTCATCTCCATCGATAAGGAAGTGTGAATACATGTGAACTGATTATTAGGTCCCTTTTATAGGCTTTTGGAGAGAAAAAAAAGTACCCTTTCTATTTGGATATTTTCAACAAGAACTATTATGATTGAACCTCCTAAGTTAATCAAATCACTTAAACAAGTCGGACAATCCATTCTGAGCTGATAAATTGTCCAGTTTATAGTCTAATTGAAACAATTTGCATAAATCCAAAATAATCTCTTAGAGGATATTCAAAAGGATACCTTTGAAGTAAATAATTGAAGAGAAATTTCTCAAATTCAAAGAAATCTTTATTTGGTGAAGTGAAAAACAAGTGTGGCTTGGATGGTGATTCCCTCAAAAAAATAAATGTTCAGTGCACTGTACAAACTGTTGAATGAACCATTATAAATTCAAGTGCTACATGTAATAAGGCAAATGCAATCCTGATATGTAGCAGAAGTCCTATTGTTGAATGAAGAAACAACACTTATGAACAATCAATAAATGATAACTATGATAAAATTTTAGGAAAAAAAAGATTAAATACAGTATTGACACCGAACCTTTGGGATCATACGCATTTCTCCACAAGTTTGAATATGCCTCTCCTTCAACTTATCATATGTTGAATACCCAATGCCCGGAAGAGCCTCTATAGGAAGATCATCTAAATAGTCTTTTATCTACGTGTAGCCAATAGCAGTAGGAAATAATTTAATTAACAAGACTAAGCATCCCCAAAAATCTTTATAAGGAAACACACATATATATAGCTCAAATTTTCTGACAAAATACTATTGCATGTCTAACATCAATATTTCCATTACAAGACAAATCAAAAACACATCGACAACTTCTAAATCATTAATTGGATTGAACAATCCCCAAACATCTATTCCTCTAGAATAAGTATATAGGCCATACATGTCTATGACAATCTTTAAGATAATCGATTAGAAGAGCTATTAATGAGCAATTTATTCATCCATAAACAAAAAATCGAGAATGTATAAATTGTTTTTTTATCAGGAGAACGTATTAGTTGTTAGTGGCAATCCAAATAAAAAATTTGGGGATGATTGAGGTCTGAAAAGATAGTTTATCTAGAAACTGTTGCGATGAAATTCCATTGAACTATGTTAGAAGTTTGGCAAGTACTCCACATGTATTATGTTTCAGCATATTGATATGAATGTATGTTTCTTTTATGGGTAGAAGGATGTATGTGCATTTTCCCTTCTCAGAAAGAAGGATATATGTGCAGTTGAGAAACCGTTTTTGTTCAGATGAGCATTTCAGAAAACTTTTTCTTAGATGAGCATTCAGAAACTTACAAGGACTTCCTTTCAAAGAAAAATTTTCAAACACTAAGTTCCAAAGTATATATGAGATTCACACTCGAATACTTTCCAGGGTGTATTTGAGATTGTTTAAAACAAGAAACTCAAAAGAAGAAAAGAACATGCACAAACTAGGAGACATTGTTGAAACCAAATGTCACAGACGTGCTTCACAAACATCATTTTCACATAATCATACATTTAATTAACATATTAAGTTAGTTTCGATGTTCATATAGTCATGCATGCATAGAGTAATTACCATTTGGATTAAAGCATAATGATAACTGAATTATCGATAAGCGCCGTAAAGAAACTATATAAGGTTATTAGGAATAAATTTTAAAATTTGTAAATATTATAATAGATATGTTTACTATGATTAAGTAAGGTTAATTAGAGGTTAAATACCGATTTGTAACAAAAGAAACTGATTGGACCTTCATTTTAGCCAATAAGATTTTTAGCAACTGAACTTATGTGGTAAAAATATGTAAAAATCATATAAATTATCTCTTCTTATCCTCTGGTAGCTGAAAATTTTTCAAGAGCAAAACTCTAGTAGAATGGCCGAAAGAAATTCGGCAATGTCGCTTGGTTAAGGTGAGTACCTCAATCCAAAATTGACCTTTGGTTTGAGATGATCACTTGTTCATGGTTCATACTCCATAAATTTATGAAATTTTACACAGTTAATCCTCTCGAAGTTAGCTTTCCATGGCCATTAGTATCACCTCAAAAGGACTTTTATGGAGGAAGTTGATGAATTTTAGGATTTAAAATTTAGTTATGTTAAATTGGACTTCATAATGGTTCGGTGCGAAATAGAATCATCTAATTTGGACTTGTACATATGAAGAAATGAATTCTCATCCCATATGGCTTTTTCTGTCAGGATTTAGGCCATGGACAGAACCCAAAATGAATTGACTATTTTTTTGTTATAAAGGTATAGAAGAAATTAAATTCTACAACTTTTTACTGAAGTCTAGTTTCTAGAAAAATTAGGATCTTCTCAAATAGTCTACCTAAATACTACTGGCAAGTATTGATGAAGATATAAATTATTTTTTCAGTGATAGTCTATCAAAACACAAATCTTGTCTAGACTCTATCAGAACACAAACCCTAGGTTCAATTGTCTAGACTCTTATGATTTAATCACTGGGATCTAGTTGATGATATTTATATATTCAAAACCTTAGTAAGTCCAATTTCTAATTCATCCAGAATTATAATATTTGGTCATTGGGCTAAGAAGTTACGAATTATTTGTTAGCAGACACTCAGTATGAAAATCTGAGGTAACACCTAGTCAAACTTTGAGAGATTTGGTAGTATTAAGTAGTTTCAAGTGTGTAATAGCATATGAACATTGATACATGAGATTGAACATTCATATTTAAAAAAAACGACATGCATTCTGTGCGTAAGCATTCATGCATCGTGAGCATGCATTGCATATTATTATTACTAGTGATTGAAAGTAAAAACGCATTATTGCTTGTAGGAAACCATTAAGCTACACGTGAAAAGAGAAAAGTACAAGGTGAGTGGACAAATTTACAACATAACAAAATGATGTATGCTACTTCTTTTATTTATAGTAATATTGCAAGCAAGGATTATCATTATTATTATTGAAACATATCTTGAATTATAAAAAATACTTATGATAAAGTTCAAGGATTTCATATGAGATAAACTTATGCAAATCATTTTATGAAAATGTTTTCAGAAAACATGTTAAAATAAGATTTACTTGATATTAATATGTGACTATGACATAGATACTTTGGTACTATTAAACTCCATATGTTCATATGCCATGCTGGCTGAAAAAGCCTTTGGAACAGCATTGATATGCATGATGCCTTTGAGGAGTATATCGAATGTCTTTGCCTTTTGGAAGCTACTCTGCGTGCACGTATCGACCTATGTTATGCTCTACACAGTGGTATCGGCTGATTCTGAAGCTCTATTTAACCGTATGATATATGATCATGAAGCTCTTCGACACATATTAGCCCATAATGATTGCTCTAGAACACGTATTGACCCATGTTATGCTCACCATATTGGTATCGACTTATGATTGTGAAGCTCCGCTTAACCGTATGAGACATGATCATGGAGCTCTTCGATGTGCATTGACCCACGTTGAGTATGTGCAATGACACATGTATGGAGTTTAGTTGTGGATATTATGATATCTGGAGTTATTTATATTTTATATAGAAACTCATGACTTGACAAATTATGTTATATATGTTATGCTTTAAATGTTTTCTCATACGAAAAATATGGTATTTAAATGTTATATGCACTCGTATTATTCACCTCCTTTTATTCCACTCACTGAGTAAATGATTATTGCTCACATGACTCTTTTCGAATTTTTTAGATAATAATAAGTTGAGTCGACTTGGAGCTTGCTTTTGATATGGAGCACTTTTATTTTTGAAACGTTGCATGTAATAAATAAACATAGATGTTGAAATAAAGGGTAATAGGAACTTTTTGTGAGGTTATAAGACAATTATTTGGAGTGCTATATGTTTTTTTTTTTTTGAGAGAGAGAGAGAAAGGATGACAACCAAAGTTGGAGTTGTCATCCAGATATATATATAGCTGTGGCAAAAAAATGTGCAAGTGGAAGCTCTCAAGAAGAGAGCAACAAAAGAGGGAGGGCTGCATAGTCCCTAACCAAAGCCCCACTCCCGAAGAAGAAAAGAAGAATGAAATACAATGCCCTCAACTGTGCCCTGCTCTCCACAAAAAATAATCTGATTACGCTGAAGCCAAATGGCCCAGGTACCGGCCAAAAAAGATGCCGCTCTCCACCTCAATCGCTGTTGTCTAGCCAAATCACGAACTGAAAGCCAAAAGGGATCAGCTGTTGAAGGTGAAGCTCCCCAGGTGGCCCAAGTGCCCATCTGCATCCAAAACTCTTGGGAGACCGAGCAATAAAAAAAGAGGTGATCAATGTCCTCTGCGTCACCACACATGGGGCAAGAAATGTCAGCGTGGGGTGCCCATGTTGCTCTATACACTCTGGTGAGAAGTCTACCGCGCCGCAAAAGCCAAGCAAAAATCTTGACTTTCAAAGGCAGTCGGGAGCGCCAAATGAGTCTGCAATCTGCCCTGAATGAATCTATGGATGAAAGGGTAGGCAGAAAATAGAGATATAGGCTCCGCGCTGAGAAGGCCTTCGTGGTCCACACCCACCCGTCGGACCTAGAGGGGTCCGGCCGGAAGGGTGTGAGCCTCTGTAATAACTCCAAGAATTCTGAAAAGCGCTGATCAGAGAGTGAGGAACTGAAGAGGGGAGTCCATGAGCCAGAGGCCAGGCTGCCAGGCTCCGACCACGTCTCCGCCACTGTCGCAAGAGGATGCATGGCCAAGGCATGAAGACGAAGGAAAGATGTCGCTAGAGTTCCCCCCGACAGCCACTCCTGTTTCCAAAAGAGGAAAGCCTCCCCAGATCCAAGAGAAGGCACCATAGAAGGGCAGACCCGCGGAAAGGTGGCCGTCACACCCCGCCAGAAAGAAGAGGCCCCACGATGGAGGGCCTAGAGTCCCATGAAAGGTCACGCCCATAGCATGCGAAGAAGACCGTCCTCCAGAGAGTATCATCAGGCCCCATGATCCGTCCCACCCATCGGGCCAGGAGAGCCCAATTAGTAGCACGGAGATCACGAACACCAAGGCCGCCCTGCGAAGTGGACTGACAAACACTCTGCCAAGGCACAAGGTGAACACCTCGATGATCCAAACTGCAGCCCTGCCAAAAGAATCTGCTCCTCAAAAAATCAATTCGTCTCTGAACCAAGGTAGGCATATGAAGAACTGACATGTAATAGACGGGAAGGGCCGAAAGAACAGATCGGAGCAAAATAAGTCGACCTCCACACGATAATAGTCTAGAACTCCAGCCATGAAGCCATGAAGTCTATGCTCGAGGCGCTGAATGACCGGGGTCCAGCCCCAAGAACCAATATGGCGGTCTGATAGTGGAAGCCCCAAATAAGTAATCGGTAGGGCGCCAATAGGGGTGTGAAGCTCACTCACACACTGCGCTGCCGCATCTGGGACCATGCCAAAAGAGATGAAAGAGGATTTGGCATGGTTGATGTGAAGGCCCGATGCTGCTCCAAAGAGCTCAACCAGTATAGCTATCCGCCTGCCTCCAGATGAGCACTCTCAATGAAGAAGATAGTGTCATCAGCATACTACAAGATGGGTACCACACTCCCTGCAAATCCGCTAAAAAGGCCAACTCCACAGTCCGAGTGAGTGCATCTGGCAAGGGAATCGACAACCAGGACAAAGAGCATGGGGGCAAGTGGGCACCCCTAGCGGACCCCTCTCTGTGACTGCACCCGCCCCCAGCAGCCGTCCCATTGACCAAGACCGAGAATGAAGCACTGGTGACACAATGCTTCATCCACAAAATCCAAGCCTCTGGAAAGCCCCAGACCTGCAAAGTGTCAAAGAAACGACCATGAGATTGAGTCATAAGCCTTGGAGAAGTCCACCTTCCATAAGAAGGCCCGAGTATCGGTCCTCCAGTGTGTGATGATCTCAGTAGTCATAGAATAACTGTCGATGATGTCCCGACCCTGGATAAAGGCAGACTGGGCCGGATGGATAAGATCATGCAGGATCTCGCGGAGCCGGTTAGCCAATACCCTAGCCACCAGAAGATAAATGGCATTGGAAATGGCTATTGGCCTGTAGTCCTCTACATGCTCCACCGGTTGAGACGATTGAGACGATCAAAACCCCGATTCCCTTCCATGAACTCCCGGATGACGGCCATGACATCTCCACGGAGTAGGGGCCAGAACCCCTTGTAGAAAAACATTGGGAAGCCGTGAGGACCCAGTGACGCATTGAGGTCCCCCAGAGCCTGGGTGACCTCATCCTCGGACAGAGCCTGTGATAACAAAGAAAGATGTACGCCAGTGAGCTGGGGATGGTCCCTGGGGACCACCTCCAAGAGCCCGGAGGCTGCCGTCTGTACAGCTCCCGGTAGTATGGGGCAATGGCAGCACCAATGTTGTGCTGGCCGACCACCTGCCGCCCCTGTACCTCCAAACGGTCAATCCTGTTAGCCCTCCTGCGAGAGCTCACAAATAGGTGAAAGAATCGAGTGTTGGCATTCCCTTCTTGGAGCCACGTCTGCCGAGAGCGCTGCCTCCACTGGATCTCCACCAGCTTGTCCTCCTGCTGGATAATATGCTGGGCCTGTCTGCGCTCAATACTCTCTGCCTTTGTGAGACCGCGGTGGTCCTCCTCTCTATCAATCCAGGAGATAGCACCCAAAGCCTCAGTCCTCCTCCTATAGCGGTCCTCCCTGACCTGCCTCGGAAAAGCCCAGAGGAAGGACCGCAAGCTATCTAAACGGGATGCAAGGGTCCTAGCCGTAGAATCGGACGCCGGGACACTCTGCCAATGGTCTATCACTGCCTGCCAAAAAACCATATTCCAGGAGCCAAGATCTCTCAAATCTGAACATAGATCGTTGGGGCTGACCATCATTGGCGTGCTATATGTTAAATAGCGTGTAAGAAATGATGAAATCATATGAATGATATGTTTTATATCTTTTGACTAAACTTTGACGAATATAATTGTATTGGTTATATGTATCAATAAGTAACATCAAGATAAATAAGGAAGGAGTTTTGTTGAATTTATTATATGATGGCTAAATAAGATTAAGAGTACGCTAATTAGGAATAAAACTTAATCACAGAGTTGGGTGTGACACAAAACCTTGTAAAAACTTTGTACATCTAGTAGATTTGATCCATAGATTTAATCAGATATGCCAAACCAATCCAAATTCGTATAAATAAGAAGAAAATTCATAGATCGAATCCTTCATATGCCAAAATTTCACCTTCTCTGATGGAATGAACAGTTGACCATTTGGTTTAGCTGATCTAGTAGCAAGACGAGCTAAGAGCAAATTTTCAGCAATCCCTGCACTAGCTGTGCATCTAGTTGTCTCTTCAATCTCCTTCCGGATCATTAGTGCTAATTCCTCGGGGGAAGTGATACAACCTGTTACATCCAGAAATGCTTCATCACAGCTAAGTGCCTACATTTCCAGAAAAAATATCTTTTTTCCATTAGTAATATTATAAGGGCGAACACAAAAGCCAGCTCAAGATCAGAAGGCCACTAATCCAGCAGTAAAGTTAACAATATCAACCTTCCTTGACATGACTCTACATAAGATTAACATTATAAGACTTAATCCTTTTTTTCCTTGTAAAGGTAAAACTCAATTTTAGGAAGAATTATGCAAGAAGGCCCATTCACTGGAAGTCTTAAGAAAAATTGTACTCCATGAATATCTAAGTGATCGAGGAGCACCAATTACGCCTTTTATCCCATAGAAGGGTACAGAAATGTGAAATTGCTTTTCTCAATTTTCACTATTTTGCCGTAGAGAACATTCCAAAGAGATTTTTCTTTCATAATTTCTTTGAAATGTAAAGACATGCAAGCCGAATATCACGTACCTGAACTTTGTTACAATGTTTATGTAATATGTTATAGAATTGATCAGCTACCTGGAAAACAGTAAAATGGTCTTGAAAAAGTTGTCAAATGATTGTGCATTGCATTTCACTATCAACATATTCAAAGACAATGGCAACCTCTTCATAAGCCTCAAAGTTATAAGGAACTACAAGGAGTTGAGGACAGCAAGCTTTAGCATCTCTGACAAACATCCCAGCTCTAACTCCTAAGACAAAAGAATTATCCAACATGTATCCACCTCTTAATTTAATGGCATCATTTCTTAAAATGTATCATATTACCATGAGCTCGAGCCATATAATTTGCTGAAGATATCTCAGCAGTTCCTCTAGGATTGCTTGAATGACATACTGCCACTGGCTTGTCAAGTAAATCAGGACGATTTCTGGTGATCACTGATACAAAAAAACAGTCCTACAAGAAAAATGGTCACTTGGCGGACATCTTACAAGATAGACAAGAACCATAAAGACATGCTGACATTAGAAAAAGTAATAATATATGAAATTGCATAGAAAAAGATTTCTTTTTTAGGGAAGAGATTAGATATGTTACCATGTCAATGTGTATCATAACAGGTTTTTGCATGTCAGAATGGCAATTAGTTTTATGGTTTTCTTTTTCCAATCCACTGCAGAATTTAGAAAATCGCCGGCGGTAACGATTTCTCCAAGTCCCAATGAAATGCAACCTTGATCTCTGCAATGACAAACAGTAATTTATATCTAATCCGAAATGAATCAGCATTCATAGTTGCATGATGAAATGGAGATAATCAGCAACAATACTGATACACACATATACAAGTGATGCATTCATGTTAACTACATATTCACACAAGGCTGGATAGAGAAACAAACATCTATGAATTAAGAGGTACAACAACAACAAAGCCTTATCCCACTAGGTGGGGTCGGCTACATGGATCATACGACGTCATTCGTTGATCCATATTCATAAGATTCGACAGGATTTTACGCTGACTGTCGAGACCTAACACAACCCTCCTCCTTTATCCGGGCTTGGGACCGGCTATAAAACATAGGCGGAGTTCTATGAATTAAGAGGTAAAAGGTCCAAAATTTTTTAATCTCAATTCTTCATAGAAACATATGACTATATCAGAACAAAATGATAGTCGACAAGGGGAACGCTGAAACCTAGCCAACAGAGCAAGGGTGTTATACCATATGCCAGCAACACAAAGGAATATGTCAACTGCAAAATTGAAATAAAAGGTTTAAGAAAAACCCAAAAAGAAATTGTGCATCAACCACCCTCTTTAGTAGCCGACAAAGATGAAACCTAAAACCAAGGCATGAAAACCCCAAAAAGAAATTGTGGATCAACAACCACTTAAGCAGCCAACAAAGATGAAACCTAAAACCAAGGCATCCAATTGTATGGATAAAAATCGAGTAGAATGTACAATTGTGTCAAAGCTGGAAAGATCAATGCGAGAGAAAAAAATCACGTGATTCACAAACAATCACATCTCATAAGTATAACACTCGTCATCCCAAAGGCTACACCTTTGTACCAACAATTGGTTGATTCAACTAGGTAGCGAATTGAACTCTAGAATGAGGTCTTGTATTCACCACATTGAAGCGAGTCAAATCATCTACACTCCCCGACTCAAACTGGAAAAGTCAGATGCTATAAGCCTATAACATCAAAAAAGGAATCACAATTCTACATTGTGCCGTAGAGCTCAAAACATAACTAGTGCCAAATTTCAAATATTTGGGACTATGCATATGGTGTCTACCTCTTCATTCAATCTTGAAGCGCCTCCAAAAGGCATCTATGATCATTGAGTGCACTCAACCACCACAAACAACTAGCCGCACTGCTTATGCAATTGAGCATTCAAGAAAGAAATGTGTGATGTCCTCATAAGTCATAACATAACTGAAAATAGAAGTATTCTTTCCTTTGCAAGGATCTTAGGATCAGACCGCAACCAAGTATAAGGTATTAAGGTGGCATATTTGGATATTATACATCCTATTTCAGATGAGAAGCAATGGGAACACATTGAACAAGAACCATTGCAGCCTCCTAAGAAGACCAAGTCGACCCAAGAAGCAAAGGAAAAGGGCTCCAAATGAACCTAGGAGGACCCGAGGAGTAGTGAAGAGGTCACCTAAGAATCTGAGTTGTAGGAATTGCTGAGCTGGATGTGGTTGGAGACTCAGCTGCAATTGCTGATTCTGAACTCACTTGGCATGACCCGGACATTATTGCTTTGCTGGCTCAAGCTTGTGGTGTTAGGCGAAAGCACATCCACAACCCAATTGTTCAAAAGTCATGTGCTGTCCAACTACGGTAGGCAGCCCTGGGGTCCGCAACCTTTGAAGGATCAACAGGGCCTTTCGTTTTATGGGATGACCTCGTGGCTCTTGACAAATGTTTTCAATGCCTGTTTTGTCTGTGGCCTCAACTGGGATGCAAGGGCAAGGGTGGTTTATCAGTGCAACTATTTTTCTAAGCCTGTATTCTATGCCTCAACTGGGATGCAAGAGCGAGGGTGGTCTTCGGTGCACCACACGAAATAATGAAGTCATTTTGATATAGAGTTGTGTGAGGCTGTCATTTTGTTTTCTTGGCCTTCTCCTGGCCTTTCTATCAAACTTTTATGTAACCCCTACTATTATTAATGGAACTTTTGGAAGACTACCATCTTGCTAGTCGTCCTTTCCTGTTTCAAAAAAAACAATGTTGTAGACAAACACACTAGTGTGCAGAATTAAGAACATTGGAAAGTGTGTTATAGTGGTGGAATTTTAAAAATGTGAATAGATGAATGTTCTCCTCCTTAAACCCTTGCTCGGTGATTATACTATATTTGGAATCCCAATGTTGCCTCCAATTGATGAGCTCTCTCAATATTCATGACTATTCTTCAAAGACAAGCATAGCGGTAGCACCGTTCTCCAATCCCCCCACCCCACCCCCACATACACACACACAAAGGCTGCTACTAGGTGAACATGGTTGTTTGGCTCCCGTGTCCATAAGTCACTAGGCCGGCCAAAAAATCCATGATTGATTGTCCACCTCCCTCAAAAGTATGCAGTTACAAGATAACTCTTGGCGGGTAGTTTTTGACACCCTAGCTCAGAAACCAAGTAAAGAATTTGACCCTCAACAGTGCCCAAAAATTTCACAGATAGCGAATGCTCGCATGACCACTTCGAATAGTCTTTCTTCGTGCTTCTTGGATGGGGATCATTATAAGCATATTGTAAGAAGCAATACAAGGCGGTCTACTAGAGTTTGCATTGATTTCAGCTTAGGATTTTGTCCTCTTAGAATTGGTTTCCTTCTACTATCCTCATATTCTTATAGATTTGACTTATAAGATTTCATTTCCTAGTTCCATTAGTGCAGAAATCATCCTTTTTTTTAATAAAATGGAGCTCTTTTGTAATTTTTATGACTGGTAAAGGAAAAAAAAAGATATTTTTGAAGTGATCATTAGTCATCCAGCTTGAATAAAAAATTATGCTTATATCATATGTTCTAATTAGTATCAACGCCAACAATGAGGGCTTGTCCTCACAATCATTGCCCAACATCTTGGTTCTTAATGTCTCTGTGTGTTTCAAAATTCTTTTGGAGAGTGATTGTGACAGTTGGTGTCCCAAGTTCCACTCGCAGGTCGATTTGACAAGAAGGCCGTGTAAGCTCATATTAGCAGGAATGTGACTCCATGACTGATGTGTTATATCTGAAGATGAAAGAATTGAATCAACATCAACTCTAAAGAGCAGTGGTGTTCACAGGTCGGGTTGGACCCGACCCATGAACAAATCCGACCCGAGGGTCGGGTCAAGGGGGTTGGGGGGATTGGATCCGACCCAACCCGACCCGGTTCGGGTCGGGTCGGGTCGGGTTTTATTTTTTTCTTACTGTTTTATATTTTATTTAATATAAAAAAAATTTTAATATTATTTTAAAAGCATAAAATATGTTTTCTAACTATTTAATATTATTTCTGCACTTAAAATATTTTATTTCAGTTTTTTAAAATTTTTAAATCACATATAAGCCTTAAGTTTAAATAAAAAAGAAAAAATAAAAGATAAAAATAAAAAGTCGGGTCAATCAGGTCAGGTCGGGTCAACTCGGGTTGGATTTTTCCAACCTGTACTCGGGTCGGGTCGAGTTCGGGTCAGGTCCGACCCGACCACCGGTCCGACCCGACCACCGATCTGACCCGACCAGAACCGGTTCGGGTCATCGAGTTCACGGGTCGACCCGACCCGATGAACACCCCTACTAAAGAGTTACAATCAGCATGTGAAAGAAGTTTTCCATTTTTATTCCACCTAGGCAATCACTCCCTGTCCCGATGAACACCCCTACTAAAGAGTTACAATCAGCATGTGAAAGAAGTTTTCCATTTTTATTCCACCTAGGCAATCACTCCCTGTCCTACTTTGGTCCCTAATACTCCCAAGCCTGATGATATTAGATCTAAAGATTCAAGAACCACTCTGCACGTCCAAAAGGAAAAAAAATCGTGAATGACAGACCCGAAAGAAAGGCAAACATGTTGATGTAGGTAAGTGTACAAGAAAAATATTTTCAAGTAAATGATGGCTACTAAGCTTGTGTACAATCCAACTTGTATTATGAAAGCTTGAAAATTGTACAAGTGTGAAGATGAAATAGTCATAAAGAGACTCAGAGAACTTGGTAGCCAAACCCCCCACCCACCCGACCACCACTCACTAAGCAAAAAGGATGTGGTGTACAATTTTCTCTAAATAGTATCTCTCTTCTCCAAAAACTAAGCAGTTACACTGTAGCCATATGGACCAAAGAACCACCAAAAACATCATCATTGCATGCTTCAATCCCTTGGCTGCTCTGTGAACCGCATGCTTGAAGTGAACACCAAAAAGGAGCTCAACAGCATCAACGCTTGTGCAACATGTCTCCTGCCATATAATTGTAGCTATAAGGCACTAAAAACTCGGTGATGTTCTCCATTATTGATCAGCAAAGTGGACAGGTGGTGTTTTTACTTGGTGCTCACCTTGCTCGATATATCCTAGTAAGGATCCTCCCGTGTTGCATACGCCATCTGAGAATCCTAACTTTGAGGGGCGCGCAAGAGCGCCATAAATGGATGAATCAGTTCTGGCAGCATATGAGATCACACCAGTACACTACACATATTGATGAGGGGGCAGCAGCGGCACAGCAGCAGAAGTAATTCATGCGGGTCACCGTAGCAACCTGATACGACGAGCGTATCAAAACTAGCACGCAAAGAAAACAACGAGACACAAAAGTGTCAAGAAAACACAGCACGAGACGAATCTGCACTGCAACTTGAAGAACACCAAGAGAAAGAAACAATTATTTCTAAAAAGTCTGAATAACAATCCTCCCACCAAATAACTCAGTTGTTCCCTTTTATAGGGTTCAGCAATACAAATTAGGACTCTCAATAGACTAGATAAGGAAATATTGACTCAATAGAAAGTAAATACTAACAGCAACTAAATACCAAAATTAAATGCTAATCAGCAACTAAATATCTAAAATAACTCAAGACTCAATTCCTAAAATAACTCAAACTTGGACTCCAAGTAATCTCGTAATCTCCAACTCCATCTCCTACATCAGTCCCCCCATCTTGAAAAGAGCTCGACCTCGAGCGAGTAACATCAGCATCCCTTCGGAACATACTCGAATAAATTTGTTGGAAGTGCCAACTATGAACCACTCTCGTCGGAGAAAAACCATGACCATGGAAACTTCGCACTTCTACAACATTCCTTGCTGTTAGCAATTTAGAGATAACTCGCACCTTGGTTGGGTCGACTTTGATGTCATCAACTCCAAGCAAGAACCCCAAGAACAACAGTTGTGATATTAGGAATCGGCCAATGAACAGCCTGAGGACTTGATTCATGGGACGTATGAATGTGCTTGGTGCATTTGAGAGGCCAAAGGGCATAACAAGCCACTCATAGAGGCCTTCTTTCATTTTGAAGGTTGTCTTCTATTCGTCTTCTCGAATTCGAATCTGATGGTAACCACTCCTTAGATCAAACTTGGAGAAAATAGTAGCTCCACACAATGGTAAACCATGTGGCAATTCTGCTGGCATGACATCTTTAAAATAGTCTAACAGATATTGCACTGAGCTGACGACGTCGGGAGAAGAGTCAGAACTCTTTGGCTTATCCAGAACAGCAAAAAACTTTTGAGCAGATTGAACTTCTACACGAATTTCTTTAGGTTCAACTATCATACATGTGCAGTTGTTGAGTTTAGGTTTCGATTGAATTCCTTCGGAAAGAGGAGCTAACGTGATATGGTGTCCATCCTTTTGAAAAAAATAGGAATTAGTACGACCATTGTGAGTAACATTGCGGTCAAATTGCCAAGGTCGCCCAAGAATCAGTTGACACGTATCCATAACCACTACATCACTGATAAGTTCATCTTTGTATCTTTGACCAATAAAAAATGCTACTTTGCACGTAGTGGAAACTTCAATTTCAGTATTCTTTCGAATCCACCCAATCTTATAAGGGGTCGGGTGAGGTTTTGTCTCCAACTTCAAACGGTTTACCATTAGTTGTGAGACTATGTTGTCCGAGCTCCCGTTGTCAATAATTATATCACAGAGTTTTTCATGGACAGTACCTCGTGTTTGAAAAATATTGTCTTTGTATGTCATCCTTTTTCTTTGTTGTGAGCATGAGGCATCGGATTACATGGGCCACGTGTTCTCCTTCCTCGTCTGCATACTCATTATCATCAGCATTCTGATCTTCATCTTCTTCGTCATTTGTCGCTGCTTCACCTTGTGTTAAATTCACAGTAGGACGTTGGGAACATTCATTAGACCGATGTCCAAGAAGGCGACATATATAACATGTGACGGTATTTTGCTGAGTATAAGGATTGCTCGCCCTTCTTGCCAATGAAGTGTTGGCTGGCATGTTACCAGCAGTTGATCATTTGTGGTCACAGGAGTTGCACCTTTCAATGTTGTCTTAGTTGGTGTAGTATTAACTCTAGCAAAATTTCGTTGTAGCGGAAGTCTGCTGGATAAGGATGCAGCACGCGATGCTCGTTCGATTTGGCGCTCCATTCTTTCAGCAAGAGAGATGGTATCAGCTAATGTATAGGTGATCTGCCCTTCGACACGATCACGAACATTGGAACGCAGGCCATTGACAAATCGAGCAATTTGTTGCTGGTCACTTTCCATCATGTCATTACGAGCAATTAAGCGAAAGAATTCAGATGTATAATCAGCCACACAATGAGATCCTTGGCGGCAATTGTAGAGTTGTTGGTATAAAATTTGTTGATAATCAGGTGGAAGAAATCGTGCTCTAATCAACTTCTTCATTTTGTCCCAAGATTGAACAGGTTGCTTTTGTTGCCGAAGACGCGTTATCTGAACTTGATCCCACCATGCTAAGGCTCCAACTTTTAGTTTGAAGGCTACCATCTTGGCTTGTTTATGTTATGGAACATAAACATTATCAAAGTATCTATCAACTTCTGAGAGCCAATCCAGAAAATCCTCAATATGAAATTGTCCATTGAATGTAGGTATTTCCATCTTCATATGGTAACTTTGTCTGTCTTGCACAAACTGACCATCGTCTTCATCTTCTTGTTCTGCACCACGAACAGGTTGGAAACGACGATTTCGAAGTGACTGTCTCGGTTGTTGTTGAGGAGGAACAGGTTGTACACGAGGAGGCAGTCGATCCTGAAGTAGCGTCATCACCTCATTAAATCGTCCATTGAGTTGATAAAGCTCATCCTTCACTTCGTCAAATCCAGCACGGGTAGGAGTATCACCCATGGTATAGAACGGCGGCTGTTGATACCAATAGACACCTTGCAAAACTAGGGTTACTGTAGCAGCGAATGTGTAGTAGTGCGGCACTGTAGACGGCTGGCTGAGGGAAAAATTAGAATCTGAGATGAGGGTGGCGGCGGGGTACTGTAGCGGTGCGGCACTATAGCACAAGGGCAAAATGAGATGAGGATGGCGGCGGGTACTGTAGCGGCGCGGCACTGTAGCACGAGGACAAAATTAGGGTTTGAGATGATGGTGGATCTTGATTGGCTCTGATACCAATTGATGAGGGGGCAGCAGCGGCACAGCAGCAGAACTAATTCATGCAGGTCACCGTAGCAACCTGATACGACGAGCGTATTAAAACTGGCACGCAAAGAAAACAACGACACAAAAGTGTCAAGAAAACACAGCACGAGACGAATCAGCACTACAACTTGGAGAACACCAAGAGAAAAAAACAATTGTTTCTGAAAAGTCTGAATAACAATCCTCCCACCAAATAACTCAGTTGTTCCCTTTTATAGGGTTCAGCAATACAAATTAGGACTCTCAATAGACTAGATAAGAAAATATTGACTCAATAGAAAGTAAATACTAACAGCAACTAAATACCAAAATTAAATGCTAATCAGCAACTAAATATCTAAAATAACACAAGACTCAATTCCTAAAATAACTCAAACTTGGACTTCAAGTAATCTCATGTCTCGTGATCTCCAACTCCATCTCCTACATCACATATTTAGTGGCCACCCGAGAGCCAAGCCCAGCCATCATTTTTCAAAACATCAGGGTGATGTCCAGATATCTGATGTAGTAGTGCCAAGAGCTCCACAAGACGCTGATCCGGCATACCAGACTGAAACTGGGGTATCCAGGAACACCAGAGCCATCTGGGGCTGACCAGTAGTCAATATCATTGCCACCCAGTGTTTCCATTCATGAGAATACCATGGCAAGAGTATCATCAGGCATCCTCTGGAAATCCCAAAAAGAGAACTCTATCCTGGAACCAAACGCATAAAAGAGCGAACATGCACGGGGGGTAACTAAGGAGATACCCTGCCAGAAGTCTGATGCACCAGGATGAGCAGGGTTCACATGCCCATAATAGGTTCCTGCTATAGCATGTGAAAAACACTGCTCCATAGATCATTTCCAAATCCCATTATCCACATGTCAGGAGGGTATGGTTGGTCCAACGCCGACCCCGACCCTTGAGTCCTCCCCATGAAATGAGGCAACAAACATCCTGCCAAGCCATGAGGTGCACACCCCATCTCTTTGTATCACAACCCTGCCAGAAGAACCTACTTAATGAGCTGATGTGACACTCAACCTCTATCGCCATCTAAAGGAATGACATAAAGTAGTTAAGAAGTACCAATCTCAAGAGGACTAGCCATCTGTCCCTTGACAACAATCTTGAACTCCATCCCTGTAGTTTGTGCTGCATATGGTCTATGACCATGGTCTAACTGCAGGAGATGATGTGATGGTCTGACAAAGCAACCGTAGATATGTGATCATTAAAGCACCGGCATGGGTGCATAGTTCCTTTGCGTATAGGGAGATCTCCTCTAACTGCATGCTGAAAAGTATGAAAGCTGGCTTGGGATTGTTCACCTATGGTCCATATACCACATCAAAAGGCTCCACTACAATGACAACTCGTCTAGCCTCTGTGGTGCATCAACCGACAAAAAAAAATGTGTTGTCTGCATACCGTAATATAGGCATCAAGCTGTTTCCAGAGCAGCCTGAGAACACGTCAAAGAGACTTGCCCGGTAGGCTAGGAAGGTGCAGCATCCTAAGGCATCCAGCAAGCTGCAAAGATACAAGAGAAATGTTGCAACGATATGTGGCATTAATCATAATATAGGTTTGCCAGCTAAAAACATCAGTCACCTAGACCAGGAGTCAGGAGATAAAGACTACGGAGTCTTTTAAAGTTGAAATTTTCATTGTTTGGAATTAGTTACTTCAAGGAGTTTTTTTGAGAAGGTTACTTCAAGGATTTAAAGTTGCGGAGGATACTGCTATTGTTTGACTTCAATTATATTTAGAGTGTTTCCTTCGAAAGTTGGATTCCTTTCATGAAATCTACTTGTTTAATCCAATTCTAATCAAATGGATTAATTTAATCCAGTGATCATCTTCTTTTTTATTTCATTAGTTTGACTTTTAAAAGTCATTACTTCTAACAAATTAAAACAAGTTACTAGCTATTACCCCTCCTCGAGGGAGTGATCTTTTCTCATCATTATATTACTTGTTTGACTAGAGCGCTTCTAGTCTAATTAGATCACATCAAATTTTTTGCATCATTGCAAGGATGATGTTTAATAATTTTTTATTATTTTATTTTGTTGATTTAAGAGTTCTCTTTTTATTTTCCTTTTTGCTGTGACTTGCAGGTTACTTGGTATTTTTACACCCACATATCCTTGAGGGTTCTAGCAAATATGTCATCAGACACACCACCAGGAGCACAAAGGAACCTTGGGTGCTTGATCTTGAAATAGAAAAATGTTTAGCAGGTGAAATCTATATTATTAAAAATAATAATAATAAATATGTTTTCAATAAGTAATAAGTATTAGAATAAAATTGAATGACATTAATTTGGTAATTTTTAGATTAATCTAAGATGTTCAAGCTCTTATTCAATTTTCAAAATACGAATGCTATATACATTAGATAAGAAATTTTTTGAGGGTCTAGATAAAAATTAAATATTCAAACTTAACTTAGTGGGGTGGGGTTGGGGGAGGGGGAGTGTTGATTAACCCTATGTATCTATATTTACGATACATACTTCAACTGTACGTTGTCCATCGCTAAGTGTTGCAACCTTAGCTTGGAAAGATATTTAAATATGATTTACCTAATGCACACCTCTCACCCTAAACCAGCTTCAAAAGTAGTCTCAAACTATCTAGACATTCATGCAATCATATTTTCTAAAGACTAACAGTAACATGATAACTATCGCAAATATTAAACATCATCTGAGGAATATAAATTGAAATTCAATTGGTTAATATATAATATAACCTATATGTATATATATACATATATATATATATATATATCAATAAAATAAGTTGATATATCAAACAAGCCAAAATTTTGGCATGTCTTAGTTGCAGTGTTTCATGGTGTCGCACATGCATTTTTACCTTGTGATACTTGAAACAGTAGGCCACTTAAATGACAAAAAACTGAAGTCGCCTCACCAATATTGGAAAAACTATCTTCATAACATATTTTTGCATACAACATTTTAGGAAATTCTTGTATAACATATTCCTCAGTTGATCATTTTTGTTCTTGACTAATATAGAAGCACACACTTATCTTAGATCAACAGAAAAACAGTTACCAATTAAATGATGTCAAACTTGACACTGCAAGATAAATGGAGAGCATTGCTGCAAAGTAGTTACAATGTAACCCAATAGCATGACACGCCTATGAATAACAAAGTTGGTGTTATGAAAAGGGGAGAGAAGGATCGCACGAAATACAGAAGAGCGCGAAGAGAAAAAATAAATGGCGGCGGCTCTTTGTTATGGAATAACGATGATTACAAGGATGGGTCTCTATCTAAACCCCTAGGGAGTTTATATAGGCACTCCCTTTAACAGATGATAGGAATTACATACGGACTGAACTCTAAATAAATCCTCTGAAAATAGGACACCTATCTCGTGATAAGGAAATAAATTAAATTCGAATCATAAACAGAATACCCCTAAAAAATTTTGCTGAAGCGCCTGATTATGTAGGGGACCAACTGAGTTCAGATTCAAGGCATTATTAACAAATCTCCACCTTGACTTGAATCATCTTCAGAGCACAAAAAATTTCAATACCATGCCACGCCGCCGCCAGCCCCACCTTGGGGCTATTACCAAGTATTGATGTTAAGCAAGTCCAAGCAATGCTGGAACTTGCCATGAGGAACAGATTTGGTGAACATATCAGCAAAATTGTCTTCAGTGTCAATCTTCTTAACCTTAATTCTCTTCTCAGTGCGGATGCAGTGACACCTGACATCAATGTATTTGGTTCTTTCATGATGTACTTGATCCTTGGCTAAACATATTGCACTTAGACTATCACAGTGCACTATAGTCTGCTCCTGATGTAATCCGAGATCTCCAATCAAACTTTTTAACCAGATGCCTTCCTTGGCAGCTTCTGTCAGTGTCATGTATTCAGTCTCTGTGGTGGACAATGTAACTGATGGCTGAAGTGTGGCCTTCCAACTAATAACCGAACTACCCAAAGTGAAGACATAGCCTGTCATAGATCGTCTTCCATCAACATCTCCAGCATAGTCTGAATTCGAGTACCCTGCAACCAAACACTCTTTATCACTTCTGTAAATGAGGCCAATATCAAATGTTCCTCTCAGATAACAAAAGATTCGCTTCACTGCTTGTCAATGCTCTTTTCCTGGATCGCTCATGAACCTGCTGACAACACTGACTGCATGAGCTATGTCTGATCTTATGCAAACCATGGCATACATCAGACTTCCAACTGCACTAGAATATGGAACTCGAGACATGTACTCCTTCTCTGCTTCTGATTTTGGTGCGAAGGCAACAGAAAGATGAACATTTGCAGCTGATGGGGTATTCAAAGGTTTCACTCCTGACATTCCAAATCTGGATAAAATCTTCTCAATATAACTTTTCTGAGATAAGAAGAGTTTACCCTGTGTGCGATCCCTTAGAATTTCCATCCTCAGAATCTTCTGTGCTGCACAAAGATCCTTCATATCGAATTCTGCACTGAGGAGCTTCTTCAGATTCTGAATGTCTGTCATGTCTCTGGCAGCAATAAGCATATCATCGACATACAAGAGCAGATAGATGGTGGAACCATCCTTCACCTTCTTATGGTATACACAGCAATCATAGGGACTTCGACTGAATCCCTTACTAATCATGAAGCTGTCGAACCTCTTGTACCATTGTCTGGGAGATTGCTTCAAGCCATACAGAGATTTCTTCAGACTGCAAACTTGATTCTCCTTTCCTGGAATGGGAAATCCCTCTGGTTGGCTCATAAGAATGTCTTCTTCAAGTTCTCCATGGAGGAAAGCAGTCTTCACATCTAGTTGCTCGAGCTCTAGATTCTGATGTGCTACAAAAGCAAGTAGCACACTGATAGAAGTATGTCTGACAACAGGTGAGAATATCTCATTGTAGTCCACACCTTCTTTCTGACTATAACCTTTAGCAACCAGTCGTGCTTTGTATCTTGTGCCTTCAACTCCTGGAATTCCAACTTTCTTCTTGAAGATCCACTTATAACCAACAACCTTTCTGCCTTTAGGCAGCTTGACCAGCTCTCACGTCTGATTTTTGTGAAGAGATTCCATCTCCTCACCCATAGTAGTGATCCACTGTTCAGATTCGGCACATGTGATGGCATCCCTATAAGAGGACGGCTCTAGGGACTCCACCTCTTCAGCTACCTGTAGTGCATAAGCAACCATGTCCTCGAAACCATATCGTTTAGGAGGACCCACTTCTCTGCGAGGACGCCTAGATAATCAGCAGGATTTCCTGACCATACCTCAGTTGGAGTCTTGAGATTAATCGCAGTCGCCGAACTTCGATTCACCAAGTAGCAAGCTGTGTTAACAGCTTCAGCCCAAAATGTCATATTCAGGCCAACGTTAGAGAGCATGCACCTTGCCCTCTCCAGAAGTGTCATGTTCATTCGTTCTGCAACTCCATTCTGTTGTGGAGTATCCCTGACTGTGCGATGTCTGGCAATGCCTTCATCTTTGCAGAACTGGTCGAATTTAGCAGAACAGAATTCCAAACTATTGTCAGTGCGAAGACGCATCACTTTCTTCGACGTCTGATTTTCCACCGGAACCTTCCACTGCTTGAAGGCCTTGAAGGACTCGCTCTTGTGTTTCATCATGAATACCCAAGTCATCCTCGAGTAGTCATCAATCACAGATAGGAAGTACCTCGCACTTCCTAATGATAAAACACGAGAGGGACCCCAACAATCGGCGTGGATGTAGTCAAGTGTCGCCTTCGTCCTGTGCACTGCCTTGCCAAACTGAGACCTTCGCTGTTTGCCGAATACGCAGTGCTTGCAGAAGTTGATTTCAGGTATCTTCTTGTCTCCTAGAAGACCTCGTTTGCTGAGGATATTCATCCCGTTCTGACTCATATGCCCAAGCCGCATGTGCCACAGCCTAGACCTATCTGATTCGGATGAACTAGTCACTGCAGCAACGCCAGAGACTGTCTTGCCTTGTAATATATACAAGGACTTCTGTCTGACTCCCTTCAAAACCGTAGCATCATCTTTCATGACCGTGAGGATGCCTCCAGCAGCATTGATATGAAACCCTTTAGAGTCGAGGACTCCAAGTGATATCAAATTCTTCTTCAGTTGCGGAACATGGCGGACATCTGTCAGCGTCCTCACAAGATTGTCATGAGTCTTGATCTGCACAGAACCGATCCCAACTATCTGACAGGCTGCATCGTTGCCCATGATGACGTTTCCACCATCAATCTTTTGATAAGTTGAGAACCACTCTTTATTCGGAGTCATATGATAGGAACACCCCAAATCCAGAACCCAACTATCTGCTAGACATCCTTGATCAGAAGCAGCCAGAACCAAATCATCTTCGGAATTCCTAATTTCCTGTGCCACCGCAGCGACGGAGGCTTTCTTCTTTTTCGGACAATCCTTCTTCCAATGACCTAGTTCCTTGCAGTAATTACAGATGTCTTTCGTAGTGATTTTCTTCTTCTTCGGCTTGGATTTCTTCGAATTCGAGGACTGTCCCTTCTCTGCGATCGATATCAAACCCGCGGCCTGAGTCTCTGCAGAATTTCCAGATGCCCTATGCCGAAGTTCACGAGTATGGAGACTCGATCTTACTTCTTCCAGACTTATAGTTTCCTTCCCGATAATCATAGACTGAACAAAATTCTCATATGATGAAGGAAGCGAAACTAACAGAATTAGGGCAGCATCTTCATCCTTGATCTTAACATCGATATTTCTGAGTTCTATCAACAAAGAATTTAACTGATCAAGATGTTCCTTCAGAGGGGTACCTTCTTGCATGCGAAGAGAGAACAGACGTTGCTTCAACAGCAACTTGTTGGTGAGAGACTTCGTCATATACAGACTCTCGAGTCTCAACCACAGACCGGCCGTCTTTTCTTCGACCTCGATTATCACCTCATCTGCCAAACACAATAGAATCATCGAGTGCGCCTTCTCCTCCTGTGCCGCCAAAGTTGCGAGGTCGATCTCCTTTTCTTTGCCCTTCGAGTCTTCCTCCTTCAGTTTGTTTTTCGACACGTTTGAGAGCAGCGCCCAGACTCCTTGTTGCTTCAGAAGCGCCCGCATCTTGATCTGCCACAACCCGAAACTGTTCCTACCGTTGAACTTCTCCACGCTCACGTTGTGCGACGCCATCTCCCTGCTGATCGAGAATTGCAGACAAACCCTAAGGCTCTTATACCAGTTTATTACGAAAAGGGAGAGAGAAGGATCGCACGAAATACAGAAGAGCGCGAAGAGGAAAAAAAAATGGCGGCGGCTCTTTGTTATGGAATAACGATGATTACAAGATGGGTCTCTGTCTAGACCCCTAGGGAGTTTATATAGGCACTCCCTTTAACAGATGATAAGAATTACATAAGGACTGGGACTCTAAATAAATCCCCTGAAAATAGGACACCCGTAGGGGAATTCTGCTGAAGCGCTTGATTATGTAGGGGACCAACTGGATTCAGATTCAAGGCATTATTAACAGTTGGCAAGGGTGAACCATCACAGAGTAAACATTATGGTACCTTGAAATAATTCTCCACAAAATTTGGGTCCATCAAACTTGAGATTTTTGAGGGTGCCATCAAACTTGAGTGTGCCTGATTAGAAGCTTCTGCATAGTTTACCTCTAGAAGTTCATTGTTATCGGTGATATCATCATCCATTCTTGGACTACGAGGACAAGAAGCAGATTCCTCCATAGCATTATGTTCATCTTGACACTCATTAGCGTCTGTTGCACTTATCCCTGCTGATCGTTCCTCACGTTCATAACATGTCAATTCCATTTCACCATGCCTTCCAACTAGGGGACTTTGACCTTCCAAAGGTAAAAATTAATTAGCATTATATACCCTTACAGTATCATTAACACAGACGTGAAGCATTCCTTCTGCACTTGCATGAGAAATGATTGATAATGTTTTCTGGATCTCCTCAAAAATATTAGTTTCTTTATGCCTTTCAGGAAACTCACTTAAGCAACAACAACAACAAAGCCTTATCCCACTAGGTGGGGTCGGCTACATGGATCATACGACGCCATTCCGTTCTATTAGTAACCAAACCTTTCGGTATATTATTCACCAATAGATCCTGCTTTATTAGTTCGCCAAGTGTCCGCCTTGGCCTCCCTCTCCCTCTTTTAATCGGACTCCAGATTATTTGATCTACTCTTCTTACTGGCGCATCTAATGGTCTTCTCTGAACATGACCAAACCATCTCAAACGATTCTCTACCATTTTCTCACTAATAGGAGCCACTCCGACTCGTTCACGTATATGGTCATTCCTAATCTTATCTAATCTTGTATGACCACACATCCATCTCAACATCCTCATTTCGGCTACTCCCACTTTACGTTCATGTTGTCCCTTCATAGCCCAACATTCACTACCATATAACACTACTGGTCTTATAGCAGTACGATAGAATTTTCCTTTAACTTTATTGGGTACTTTTCTATCACAAAGAACTCCAGTGGCTTTCCTCCACTTACACCAACCACCTCCACTTACACCAACCAGCTTGAATTCTATGATTAACATCGTCATCAATCTCACCATCTTGTCTTACAATTGATCCTAAATATTCAAACTTTGTCACTTGAGGAATTATATCCTCCCCTAGCCTAACTTTCAAATCGTCTCTAAGTTGTTTATTTGTGAAATTGCTATGCATATATTCTGTTTTATTCCTACTTAAACGAAAACCCTTTGACTCCAACGTATTTCTCCATATTTCCAATTTTGTATTAATCTCTTCTCTTGAATCCGCTAAAAGTACTATATCATCCGCAAATAGCATGCACTTAGGTACCTCCTCTGTGATACTCTCGGTTATAGCATCAATAACTAAGTTAAATAGATACGGGCTTAAAACTGATCCTTGATGTAGGCCAATTCCTATAAGAAATTCATTTGTCTCACCTCCGGGTGTCCTAACCCTAGTCAATGCCCCATCGTACATATCTTGTATTACCTTAATGTAGGCAACACTCACCCTCTTCTTTTGCAAGGCTTTCCAAAGTACATCCCTTGGTACCCGATCATACGCCTTCTCCAAGTCAATGAAAACCATATGTAAGTCTCTTCTCCTACTTCGATACTTCTCCATCATCCCCCTTAGTAAATAAATCGCCTCTGTAGTGGATCTTCCGGGCATGAACCCAAATTGTCTCTCAGAAATACTAGTCTCCATTCTCAATCTATGCTCAATCACTTTTTCCCATAATTTCATTGTGTGACTCATAAGTTTAATTCCTTTATAATTTGCACAATTCTGAATATCCCCTTTATTTTTGTAAATAGGAACTAATGTACTTAATCTCCAATCATCAGGCATCTTTTTCGATCGTAAAATCTCATTAAATAGTTTACATAACCACAACACACCTTTTTCTCCTAAACATTTCCAAACTTCAATCGGTATACCATCCGGTCCAACGGCTTTACCATTCTCTATTTTCTTAAGAGCTTCGCTAACCTCCGAGACTCTAATTCTACGATAAAATGACCTATTAAGCTCACATTCGCTAATTGTCAAGTCCTCCAAATCATAACGGGAACATTCACATCCATCATTAAATAGCTTATAGAAATACTCTTCCCATCTGTTCTTAATATCTCCTTCAGTAACTAAAACCTTGCCAACTTCATTTTTTATGCATCTTACTTGATCCAAATCTCTCGACTCCTCTTTATTCCTTGCAATCTTGTAAATCCTTTGTTCACCAGCCTTTGTCCCTAACTCCTTATAAAACCCCTCATATGCTTTAGCACGAGCATCACTAACTGCCTTCTTAGCCTCCCTTTTCGCCAAACGATACTTTTCCCAATTGTCAGAATTATTGTCCAAGTGTATCGCCTTGAAACAATTCTTCTTATTACGCACCTTTTCTTGGACCTCCTCATTCCACCACCAAGTCTCCTTATCTCGTGGTCCAAAACCTTTTGATTCTCCTAAAATGGCTTTAGCAACAATTTCAACCTTTTTTGCCACATTCTCCCACATGATACTAGCATCTCCTTCTAACTCCCACACACTTTCCTCTAATAACTTACTTCTAAAAGTCTCTCGCTTCTCCCCCTTTAACTGCCACCACTTGATCTTTCGATAAAAAACTGTTCGAGATTTTGGTTTTATACATTTCATTTGCATATCAAGAACTAACAATCTATGTTGTGTAGTCACCCCCCAGGAATTACTTTGCAATTAGTACAGCGTCTTTTATCAGTATTTCTTGTCAAGAAAAAATCGATTTGAGACCTATGAGTTCCACTTTTGTATGTGATTAAATGTTCCTCTCTATGCCCCATGCCCAGGAAACTCACTTAAGCATATTGCAGAAATATGCGTCTACTTTTCTTAAGTAGGAGTATGTGATATAAAGACAGTGTTGAAGGAATGATGTTTATAAGAAGAGGAGATGAATGCCACAAAAAAGGAAAAGAGGAGATGAATGTTCATAAGATAAAAAAACATTTATCAAATCATAAATCCCTCATTTTATCATAGAGGAAACTTATATATGTTATCAAAATTATGACCTTTATTTTTTTTTAAAATATGTGTCTTTATTAAATTATAACTCCGCCTATGTTTTATAGTCGGTCCCAAGCCCGGATAAAGGAGGGTTGTGTTAGGCCCCGACAGCCAGCGTAAAACCCTGTCGAATCTCATGAACATGGATCAACGAGAGCGGAATGGCGTCGTATGATCAATGTAGCCGACCCCACCTAGTGGGATAAGGCTTTGTTGTTGTTGTTGTTGTTGACAGTATCATTAACAAAAAAAAATTAAACAATACTTGTGTACCATTATGTTGAAAGAACGCTGAGAGCTTCTGTTGCTTGTAGGTGCCACAAATATGCTCATCAATTTGATAACGACTACCTTCAGAAATAAGTTTAATCAGCATTATCCTTCAACCAGTTTTCATGTGACTACTTATAGGGTAAGTAAAGAACGAGGGTGAAGGTTGGTACCAAAACATGTGTGATATCAAAGTGAAAATGAGTTTTACAAAGACAGCTGATAAATAATTAGACAGAGACAAGTATTATACAAGTAGTTGCTAAAATATTTGCCAATAAGAATTAAAATTTATTAGACAATTTTGAACAGAATGCAACAATCAAATGCATCACAACTTATAAAATTCAGGGGTATACTATTGTCAACACATAGGCAAGCAGAGAATCATCCATCTAAATTGACAATCTGCCATAAGTGAAATAACAGTCAAGGACAAACAACATTCAAGTGGCAGAAGGAAATACAATATAAAAAAGTAATCAAATGAATAATTTTCCACCTAAGCTAATGGCCCACTGAGAAGAATCTTACAACTGAGGAGTTTATTAGCCGTCATACAGTCTAGCACCCATTCAGGCCGCACAACTGGCAAGCCACGGCTGAAGTCTCTGATCGAATAACAGGAAAAAGATTAAACTTCATGGAAGGAGAAATGCACATAGATGAGAGAAGTCGTCTGTGGTGCAACCAAAGACCTGAGGTTCCTTATTTTACTATCAGGTAAATTGCTGCAGATGATATGCGTTACGGTGTGCCTGGAGAAGTAATTCTCGAAGCGCCCCCCGTGTTCAAGCATGTAATCCTTGAGCTCCTGAATGACCAATTCAGCTAACCAATTAGCAAACCAGCATATGGAACGGCAACCAAAAAAGAAAAAAAAAACGCAGAGACGGAAAAGAGCAACCTGACTGGAGGGAGTCGTGTGGCCGTCGACGAAGATGGAGACGCCATGGAAGATGCCCTTGTCCACGCTTAAATTCGCGCCACCGCGGGAGGATGCGTCGGCATCGAACTGTGCCCGCAGCTTACGGTTCTTCTCCGCCATGTAACTGCGGATAGAACGGTGAGAGGAGTAGGATGGAGCGGAGCGGAGGGTAAAAAAGAGGTAGGGAGAAGAGAGGAGTGACGGGAGAGTACCTTCCGAAGTTTGCGAAGGGGGAGTTGCCGGTGGTTCGGGGAAGTTTGGAAGGGTTCCGTCCGCCGCCGGCGGGTGCTCTGCTGACCCTCTTGCTCTTCCGGGAGGCGGAGGCGGAGGTGGAGGCGGTGGCGGTGGATGACGGGAATTTGAAGGCCATGGCGTTCGAGCGGCAAATGTGAGAAAAACGAAACGGAGGGCGAAGAGAGAAATAAAAAATAAAAAACAGAGGAAAGAAATCGGGTAGTCGAAGTTAGCCGTCTCATTGTGTTGTCGTTTCTGTCGAGGACGGTGCGGCCCGCCCCCCCTGACGTACAAATTGGGCCTCCTCGACCCTTTAAGCAGGCCGTCATCCACCGTCTGGCATTATTCACATCAAGATAATCAACCCTCCTATTACTTTACTTATATTATAGATAAATAAACTTGTAGTAACCCTTCCATCTTTGTTTTACTTTGTAATAAAATTATCTTCCAACTAAGATCTATTTCTTCTATTATCCTTTTGGTCGATTTATTGATTTCATTAATGATATGGCAACATATTAAACACTAAAAATAATTTAAAAGAATATTAAAGGTCTTCTCGGTTGGGTCCTCCTCCACTTGTGAAAGAGAGGACAGAAAGGCGAGAAGGGGGAAAGAGGGAGAGATCGTTAGAGAGTATAAAGGGTGGCTCGACGATCCTCCTCCACGAGAGAGTGAGAGAGGGGAAAGAAAATAATAGAGGAGAGAATAGATTAGGGGACTCCTCCATCGCTTCAAGTGATTTATATAAGCACGGCTCCACGTTCGTCCGTCCCCCGTCTGATTTTCTCATTAATGTCCATTATTTCATTTACCAGAATCCAATAGTTTCTTATGATGATCAGATTGATCATATATCAACATCTCTCACTTGATCGATATGATCATGATTTCCAGTACTCCCACTCTTTTTGTGTAGTACCATGTAGAGACATTTTTTTAGAAGACATGTAGAGACATTATTACGGAGTTCACTATTTGTGAATTTTCACTCTTGAATCAATTATTTTTTAGTCCCATTAAACCAATATGTTTGATGAATCTTCTAGATGGAATCCATTTTGCGACAGAATCAACCAACATGTATTCTTTTCATTAAACAAAGGAATATATTGTACATCTGAAATAATATATAAAATCACTTATTACTATTTTTGGAATTATTCAAAGGTATAAGGTGTTTGGGTTAATATTACAAATAAGGAAAGTAAATATCACTGAAATTTAAAGGAGTTTATATTAAAGGTTTGAGGTTAGACTTTAAAGGAATAATATTTTTTCTATATAAGGTAATAATATTTCAAAAATGTCTTATAATAAAAGATTGCTCCAATGCCTATCAAGCTTATTGCGACTTGATCATCACAGCACATCGATAATGGCCCTGATATTAAATTGAGCCTTAGTTTCACAACAAAAATATTTGAGTCATACGTCATGAGTGGTTGTCATATGGCAAGCAATGTCTATCCACACACCCTTATTTTTTGCTACCCTAAGAAATAGATACACCACCTAACATAAGACGTTGTCACCCAAATTTATATTTGTGTAGCCTACAAGTTCTAATGAATCTGCTTGACATGTCAATCTTAATTGTCAGTGGCTTTTGAATATCTAGGAATCTTTTTTATGTCTTTCAAGTGTGTCTTTCCAATTCTTTCTTCCACTATTGGATTATTCTAATGTGTCTTGATCAAAGTCGTCTTCATTATCACTAAGGATAATAAGCGCTTCATTATCCTCAGTTTCATGCTACTTTTCATTCTCAAGAAAAGTTACTATCTTGACTTTTGATTAGTCCTTTATCTGAGTGAAAGAATCCATATCACTTGAATTTTTCACTATCCGATAAACTTGCACGTTTCCATCTTGAAGTCCAATTTGTCCCTGAGTTAACTTGAAACTAATACATATGATTTACATCCCCATTTTTGGAGATGGTCCAACTCGGGATTCTTTACATTCCACACCTCTTATGGTGTTAATTTCTCAGACTTCATTGGAATTTTATTTCTATATGTAATTTGCAGTCAACACTACTTCCCTCCAAAATTACTTTGGGAGACCAAAGTGGGACAACATGCCTCTTACTATATTCATTAATGTTCTATGTTTTTCTTTTCTACCACACCATTTTGTTTTGGTATATATGACATAGTAGTTTGCCTACTTATGCCTTCATGAATGCAGAAGTTTTCAAATTGGCGAGAGGTATATTCTTCTCCTCTGTCTGTTCATGGGCCTTATATATCTTGAATAAGTAAAAAACTTCTATTTTTCTTTCCAAGAGATAGACATAGGAGAATCTAGACTAATCACCTATGAATGCGTAATAAAATATTTCTTACTTATGTATGTTGTAACACTTAATGATCCATGAATTGATCTTAACATTTTTGTTGACCTTTCTAATCAGAAAGGTTTTCGAGCTCTTTCTAATCAAGTAATGTTCACAAGGCAAGGAATTTGCCTCAGATATATTAGAACCTAAGTTCATTTTAATTATCTACTCCATTTTAGCATTCCTTGAATGTCCCAATTTTTTATTCCAAAGAGCAGAAGTTGATTCATTGCCATTAAAGATCGAAAGATAGAATAGATCATGCCCTGGTACAAATTTTCATATAGCAAGGATTTTTCTATCATTTCCTACGGTCACACGATCACTATAAAAATGAACTTCAAAGTACTTTTGTAGGAGAACATGAATAGAAATTAGGTTCCTTCGGATTCCAGACGCATATAGGACATCATGTAGGTCCATGAAGTTGTCTCCCACGTTGAACCTCTATTTTCCAACACACTCTACATCCAAGTAGGTGTTGTTGCTCATGTAAATCCAGCGTTCCTCTTTCTTCAGGTCGGTGAAGTCGATAATTCCTTTCCTGATCATGGCAATATGGTGAATCGCTCCAAAATTAATCCACCATCCTTTAATATTTTTCATTGCGATGATGCGATGCAAATAGGCTTCATGACTTTCTTTTGCTATCCACTGCCTTGTCCCTTTTGCAAATTATTATTATTCCATTGTTTTCTTCCTAATGAAAAGTTGGTTCGAAAGTGATCAAACTTCATGCATGCTCCATGTGGGATCATGCCAAGCTTTCCCTTGAACGGTTTCTTTTGGCCTCAAGGTTTTTATAGTATAAGCCTCCTCTTGGCCTTCCTCAATTTCTTCAGCCTTAAAGATTTCAATATTCCTTTTTCCTTTAGCTACATCTTGCTCCATAGCCAAGATTGACGAAAAATCTATAATATTTTTAATATTGTCATTTACGTAGATAGCACTAACAGCCATGTCAAAAGACAGTGGCAAGTTATTAAGTACACTTGTCACCTACAAAGACCCGGTTAGGGTTGTAGTAGCGGTGGCTAAGTCCTTAACCATCACAATCATTCTATTCATATACATTATCACCCTCTTTCATTTTGCACATGGTGCATTTGTGCAAGAGGCGTTGTACGTTCATATCTCATTTTTTTATCGTACTACTCCTTGGGGGCACTCCATAAAGCGCATGCGATTTCATGAGTCTCAAAACTCTCATCAAGTTATTTTCCATATATATTAAAATGAAGGTCTTGGCCTTCTTATGGTGCCTCTCTCATTGCTCCTTTGCCTTATAGAATGATTTCATTTGATCACTAGTTCTGAGTGTTGAAGACATGATTCAAGTTTTGCCCAACAACAATGTGTATTCAATCAATGGTTAATTTTAATCATATGGATTGGCATGCATTTTCGGAAACTAGGTGTGTCAAGCAATCGTGGATAAGTCATTCATGTCATAACATGACATAGCATAAACATGATAACACCCTAACAAATGACCTGATAGCATAAACATTATAACACCCTATCAAAATGGCCTAATAATTCACATAATAAAATTAGAACATAGCATAATATCTTCAATTAACCATAACTATCTCTTTATAAATTGAATATATGAAAAATCCAATCTTTGAGGCCACTACGGTGTGTGGAAGGCAAGAAAATATCTAGATAGCCAGAAAATGATATAGATGATCAAAATACGATTTATCGATATTTTTGACCTTGAGCGCTACGATTTAAATAGTTGCACTACAATTGGGATGGAAAAAATATGGCTTGTCCACAATAAATAGGCGGAACACCTCGTTTCTAATCCTAAACTATACGGTTTACACCACATTGTGGGTTGGTTGCCCCCTGCTATGACTTGCCCATAGCGAAGGAGCAGAATAGGTAACGAGGACGTTGAGTCCCCTAAGGGGGAAAGTAGGAAGGAGGCATGTCTTGAATTAGTCCTACATGCATAAGTCACGGGAGAAATATTGGGTATATATGGGAACATATTCTTTACGAGATGTGATGCGTTTTGATAAATCGTGCGGGTCGAAGCCCTTAACGGGCAATATCACACTCTGATCGGAAATGTTACATATGGTATCAGAACCATTCCGCGTGGACATCTATGCATGGTGGAATTCAATCACTCAACGATGACGTCGAGTCCCCTAAGGGGGAAAGAAATGCATGAGGCATGCATTGAATTAGTCCCACATGCATAAGTAATAGGAGAGATGTTGGATATATATGGGGATATGTCCATCAGGTGTGACGTATTTTGATAAAACCGTACGGGCCGAGGTCCAAAACGGACAACATCACACTCTGATCGGGAATATTACATAATATACTATCCTAAAATGCATTTTTCATGTAACTTAACTTAATTCAATTCCCTTGCTCAATCAAAGATTTATTTAATTATAATATTATATCTTAATTACAACTGAATTAATCGATTGAGGAATTAGCTCTCATGGGTACTTGGTCATGATAACTGAATTTGAAGCTAATAGTAATAATGATATCCAAATCATTTCTAAGTAAACTAATCAAGAGCAAGCTAATGAGCTTAATCTAGAATTTCTCATGTTAATTGCTTCATATGTTCTAAGTTAGTTTAACTAAGATATTATAGTTATGTTTAAGGAAATTAAATTAATTGTATTTCAACCAATTAATCAGTTAACCCTTAAAAATACTTAAATTGGCATAACTTTTGGAATTTGATATAAGCTGTTATAATTAGGAAATTGATAATATTATGTGCATGAACATGGTTGATTCTAATTGGACCAATTCACTACAAGAAAATAAGGTATCTGTGACGAATAATTCTGTCACAACATAAGTGTATTCCATCATAGATGCTCTTCTGTGATAAACTTGTGATAATCTGCGTCCGTCACTAATTTTTGACCCACAAATTGTGTTGTGACGAATTGTTTTCGTCACAAAGATAATTGTGATGGCTACGATCGTCACAAGATTAAAAAATTTTTGTCACAAAAGTTTGATAAAATAATTAATAAAATGAGTATTCCATCACAAATGTGATGATTTTTTGACGGATTACTGACTATTAATTTGTGACGGATATATGTTGTGATAATTTTTATGACAGATTTGTGACGATTATTTGTGATCATTTTGTGATGATTATGATTGTGATGGATTTGTGACAAATTTCACATCGATGTTTTGTGACAAAATTGTGATGATTAGTGATTAATTATTTTGATGAAGTTGTGACGAAATTTTATATAACTATTTAATATAATTTACATAATTTTTAATGAATCAACAATTATGTGACAATTTATTTTCTAAATATACTACTACACATAAATAATTATACAATAAAAATAATATAATGCAAGATATTCATTTCTAAACATGTCAAAAATCATATAGTCAAACATTTGTGATTAAAATATTCAAAATATTGAATCCACTACATAAGTTTTGATTATCCAAATTTAAGAATGAAACTTTAAGCAAATTATAGCCACACAACATATCCACTTTTTCTCTTAATGAATTGTGATCACCTATCCATATAAAAAATTGAAACATGTAATCAAATATATACATAAAATATTAAAATCTAGTGATTTAAATAGAGAAATATTAAAATAATGAAGCAATATCATAAGATAGTGATATATAAATAAGATACTTACTAACGTGGAGTAGAATCTCTGACTACTTGCTTGTTGAGTAATTTATAATACAAGTGCACGAACACGTTCTTCCATTTCAATACAAATATAATATGTTAGAAAAAGTTACTTTAGTAATTGGTTCCAAATGAAATGTCTATGCTAAGATTCTAATCATGTTAGAGAAACTGGATAGGTCCTTATATAATATGATTAATGGAGCTCCTACCCACTTGAGTAGGTAGGAGCCTCCTACCTTTCATTTATTGTGACAATTTTATATTTATCATTTTTGAGTCACTAAATATTTTAATTAAAATAGTGGTCACAAAAACGTTACAAAAATATGACGAATTTCTGATGGACGATCTTATGACAAATATTATCATCACATATCGGTCACTAAAATATCAAATTCATATCGGTACAAATTTCTCACAAATCTATTAAATATTGTGACAGAATTATTTCGTCACAAAAAATTCGTCACAGAAAGTATGTTTTCTTATAGTGATTACCTTTCATCTAATTAATTATATGTGTAGTTATTTCTTCCCCCATTTGACCTACCTTACATAATGGACAAAAAGGTGAAATATCTCATATTATCTAACCGACATAATCTCAAAGCTATAACCACCTCTTTCTTTCATTTCCCTCAGCCAATAACATGTTTTAACTTATTATATCAAGTTTTATCCAATCTGGTGTGTGAAGCATGCCTTAAATTAGTCCCACATGCATAAATCACGGGAAAAATGCTGGACATATATGAAAACATGACTTCGTTTAGGTGCTCACTACATCTATGGTTCATAAAAAAAACTAGTCACATTTCACATGAACTAATCCATTACTAGAGTTTTAGCATTCTCCACAAGAATTCATAAAAAATAAGCATAGGGATGAAACCAAAACGATTCAAATCCGATAAAGAAAGACCACATCCAATCAATGAAAGTAAAAAAAGTTCAATCTCTCAATCCATTTGTTAGATGGATTGAAAATGGATTCACACTATTACATACTTTGAATTTGATTCCTATGGTTTGTTCTTGTCACGACCCCAATTTAAATCGCAATTTAAACTAGAGTTCGCGACTCATCCGGATGATCAAATAAATATTATAAAGGAATGCAGAAATGTGATATAATTTTTTTATAATGTAAGAAAAAATATCACTAAACAAATTATGCAATAAGTGATGATTATTTCAAAGCAATCCAACTTCCTTAAGTTTTACATTTCATAAAACGACTTTGGCTTCTTACAAGTTACAAAATAAAACATATATATTACACTTAAGAAACTCCCTCCACATCCTACCACAAGGACAATAGAGTAACAACTCCCCTCATTACATTTACATCAAAGGAGTTAAATCCTGCTAAGATTATAAGCTTTCACAATCCAGAAAACTATACTGATCTGGAAAATATTAGAAACAACATTATGAGCAAAATAACTCAGTAAGTTGATAACTCATAAGCTATGTGTTACCATTTAATTAATTCGGATAAACAAGTAAAGATATGAAATAATTATAATATCATAATTAGTGTTTTCATATATTTGAAAATAATATATACAATTTTCTAATCAAAATCATCACATCCTATTGCAATTAATATCATTCAAATCATATCAGATAGATGTATGCAAATGCAACATTCTCATATGAATGCACGGATCACCAACTGACCAGTGGTCGGTAGGTGGACTCTAGAGGTGACTCTCATCGTGATCAGTGATGTAGCACTTAGCTTCATTCTACATCATCCCTTTCGGTAAACATATCATATAGCGATAGGTGGACTCTAGAGATGTCCCCTACAAATTCTAGAGTTGGCCCCCATCACGACTAATCATGATGTGACACTTAACTCCGTACGACACTTAGTTCCAGTCTATCTCATCCCATTATTGGAGAACAAAATGATGGATTGGACTCTAAAGGTGGCTCCCATCGTGATTAACGATGTTGCACTTTAGTTCCAACCATCATATATACAGATGCAGATGCATGATTCATTATATAACAATTTCATATCTCCAATTATCAAATATCATTTCGAACGGAACAAGATTGCACTTCTCGAAATTCATTTATATCATATCACATATGCTTTTCAAATGTGCAATCATATAATCATTTAGATATATTTTTCATAATTACATTTCTCGGAATCAAGTAATAACATATCCAAAACATATTCAATACTATAATAATCAATGTCACACCAAATTCAAAAAAGGTGAATACAAACCAACTTACATATAAAAGCTACCAAAAGATTTTTCCTTTCTTTTTTCACACTACTTTACTCTTCTAGTCCTATACAATAATAGTAAGAAACACATCACTTCTATGATTTGAACACAATCCTATCACACATGAAACATAATTAATTTAAGAGGTACATGACCCTTAAGGATTTACTCTTATAATTTAAGTAACCATTTATTACACGAGTTGACACACTATTAAGACAGATTGTATACATAATAAAAGAAAATTTGTATCTACTTGAGTTGATAACCAAATTTGTTAATTCCAATTTTTCTTACTTCTTGGTTACTGATATCTTAATCCATAAAAGTTTCAGATCTTATTTCATTGTAGTTTGTTCACAGGAAAACCAAAATTCAGCCTAACTTCGAGGGTATTTCTTTATTCTGACAGATTGACTGACCCTAGTTGTACTATTTATATAAAATACAAAACAGGTCAATTTGGGTAATTTAAATTTTTGATAAACATAGACTTCATAGGGTGCAACTCATAAAATTTCTTGAATTTATATCTATCTCTACTGAGTACAAAAAATTTAACAAATACTAGCACAATCTGCCCTATGTTTCGTCTTGACAAACTGAGTGAGGTTCGGTAAAACATTTATAACTTTACCTATAGATATCATTTTCGAGTGAATCCAATTTTCAATGAAACCTAACATCATTATCCATAAAAACTAATTTATCAGATAATTCCATGACATATGGAATTTAATACATAATTTAGAAAGTTAGGTAATAATTTCGACGGACAGAGTGATAGTACCTGAAAGATAAGAACATAACTTTATCCACGGACATCATATTAACTTTATTCCAAAGCTCAAAGAAAGTAGACTCGGAGAGGTTCAATCACAGTAAATTTCATAATTTTTGAATGGCCCTAAGGTGTGAAAACCGTCACGTGAAGTTTCAAGAACAATTTAACTATACTTAGGGTTTCTTCTTCTTCATGAAAACTTGAGTTTAACCCTTAGTTAAGAAAATCAGGGAAGGAGCAATATAGAAAGATTCAGGGGAATCCTAAGTAGGTAATTATACAATTAAAATCAATAGAAGAATCAAAAGTGTAATTTACCACCCATGAAAACTCTAATCCCTTAGTCATTTTTCCAATTCTCTCCAAGTGCTAAAAGATCTTATTCTCTCCAAGTTCGGATGGGGCAGATAAAAGTATGATAATGAGTGTAAACACACATATATGACAAGGGATAAGAACAAGGGAAATAGACTCTTAAGTCGGCCAAAGTGGGGATACGTAAATGCCCTTGTTATTCAAATTATTTACATACATTGCCATTACAATAAATGGGTTGGCATTTTCTTATTATTTATTTTATTTATTCATTTACTTAAGACATTATATGTAAATAAGGAACTACCCCTCATTTTAATTCAAATAAAATATTTAGAAAAATAAATAACCAAGGAATCAAAATCTAATTTTTTGTCCGAAGAACAAAAATCGCGATTTTACATATTTTTTAATTTTGCATCTATATTTTACCTAAGTAAAACACTTCCTAAAAATTGTTAGAAAATACATTTATAATTCTTTGATATATAGGAACAATTATCGGGACTTTAATTTTCTAATTTTTCATTTTTTCAAAAATCACATTTTCATGCCTTGGATGAATTTTCACCAATTTCAACAATCACACACTATGAGTTACAACTCATGCCTTAACGCATATATTATTTTGCTTTAAAATAATATGATATAATATTAACCCATATAATTATATGCGAATTATATTTGGGATATTACAAATCTTCCTTTCCTTGGTCATCCTCCTCCCAACGAGTCCCTTCATTACCAAATGGTCGTCCTTGTTCTTCTCCTCCTTGAGCTCCTAAAGCACCATGGAAAAAGCTCTCAACAACAAAGAAGGGCCGCTAGAATGGGGGTGGTTGGTAGTGTGGAAGGGGAGAAATGGAGGAAAAAAAGAGTTTTGGGGGGGGGGGGGGGGGGGTTTGATGTGAGGTTTTTCCAAAAAGACCAACTTGCCCTTCAACTAATCTATCATTTAAGAGTATTTCGGACCATTCTAGTCTATTCCACCAAAAGACACTATTATCTCCAAGATTCCTCTACTTTATATAGTAATATGGTCATTTAAAATTCTGGTTATTACAATGATTGGAAGGATCATAATCCAATGATTTTTATCATCTACCAATAGGAAAGAGTGTTCTAGAGAGAGGGAGAGAAGAATTGTTAGTTTGTTACATACAAGAAAGAGGGAGAAGGTTACAGAGTAGAAGGGGACTTCCTCCACCTGAGAGAGAGAGATAGTATCCATATAGATATAGGTTGAGCAATGGAAAAAGGATGAAGCTGGAAAATAATTTCATTATAAATTAAAGTTTGATGATAGTAACTAAGGTATAAATACTCATTTTTTTCATTTTTGAATAATATACATTTTTAACCATATAGTATTCTATTTATAATAATATTATTATAATTAATGTCAACTAATTTAATATTTATAAAAATGTGTTTATTTTTTAAGAATATTATATCTTATTGTTTTATTCCATTCAAATTTATTCTCCAAATCAAATAACTCCTTAAGAATTATTTGATTATAGAATTAGGAATTAACAGAACAATAACATTCTCTATAATTATCACTTATTCTTAGTAAAAAAACTTGTGCGCTCTCTTTTTTTTTCAAATTATATGAGCTTCTGATTTACAGACCTTTTAATTTAACAAAGTATTATCATGCACGCCTGATATACTTTCAAGTTTGTCCGGCCGCTCAATAGATAAAAAATGATAGATTGGTTCAAGTTCATTAAATTTTTTTAAAAAAAAATAATTTGTCCTTTGAGGTTAACACAATGACTCAATTATTTATTTAAATGAAGAACTACTTTATCTCTCCACCCCAAGCTACTTCATCTCTCCACCCCAGATTTTTTTTCCGATTGCCACCCTAGTATCCGGAAAGTGACGCCGATCGTACAATCGTCCAATCCAGCTAACGCTAATATTCCACACCATATTTTGTTGGTGTCTTTTCCTAGTTTTTTATTTCCGCCTTGGTTAGGACATTGAGCGTTATTCTTATTTTCTCTTTTGTACCACATAGCTCAAGATGGGTTAGGATAGTTTAGGATATTTTCAACTTCTTTTTCATCAAATTTTGTGTTTTTGTTTTATTCCCAAAGTCGTATAACTTTTCCTAGAAAAAATGAGACGTGTTTCCAGAAAAAAAGAAAGAAAAATAGAAGAGAAGGAAAAAAATAATTGGACAGGCAATAAATAAATAGTAAATATTTTAATAATATTAAAATAATATATAGCTATAGCTATAAAATAAAATATTACCAGATACCATTTATTTCCTTAATAATGCCATTTGATAAGAGTGTAAAAAAATTCGATTAATCTAAAAAATTTACCTAACTAAAAAATAATCAAATAAAAAAGAAAAAAATTTAAGAAATCGAATACGATCTAAGTAGGATTTTTAATAGAGCGAAATCAACAGGCTAAAATTAAGGTCCCACCAAAAAAATTATAGGGACCGCTTCTATGTATTAATTTTTATTTGTATAATTAATTTATAGGTAATGGATTTTTTTATTATTAGTATAATAATTTGTAATATAATTTAATAGGTTCTTATCATATTATGAAACTCTAATTTTATATTATTTCAAGTTATTATATATTTTAAATGATTAATTCTTTAAATCTCCCTTGTACTATATAATTTTTCACGTCTAACCCTAATAAATGAACTTATCATTTTTAAATTATACCACGATTTTAACTTTAATTCATCAACAAGATTTTATTAACTTTTCTATTTTTTAACATTCTTTATTCATAAAAAGACTAAATGGTCCTTCCATGAGCTAGTTTAAAAAGGATAAATAATAATAAATAAGAAAAAAAGACTAAATGCCCACCATTTTATTAATATTTTTTAGTTTTTATATTTTATATTATTTTATTATTTTTTAAATATTAAAAAATAAGGATAATTTAGTCTTTTCAATGAAAAAATAAAAAAAAAGTTAATTGAATCACGGATGGATGGTAAGTTCATATACCAGGATTAAATAAAAAATTATTATAATAAAGAGGAGGTTTAAGAAATTAATTCTTTATTAAAATATGGACTCGAAAAAGCCAACTGAAAAAAAAAATCGACTTGTTAAACGGTGGTTTTCGTTCTTTTTAACTGATTTTACGATGCTTTCACCCCTACATTCGATGACTTAAAATCGGTTGAAAAGTAAATTAGTTAGTCATTCAGTTTGATGATCCATGCAGCACTCAATTATTATTATACTTTTAAAAATAAAATATTGAATATCGCTACATCGTGCCACTGACTTGTGCCACTAATCCTCCTCAATAACCACCCTAATAAAACAATAATCACTCAGTTGATAACATTAGACTGAAACAGATAGGAACAGATTTAACAATAAAAATATGTTTGTTGTGACTGACAATGGCAAGAATATATATATATATATATATATATATAATCCAAATAATCAGAAACAACCTTTTTTAAGTGATCCAACAGAACTTTCTTTTTTGCCTCGTTTACATATTATATAACGAAGCATTCTTCCTCATCTATAATAATAATAATTATTAAATAATAATAATAATAATAATAATAATAATAATAATAATAATAATAATAATAATAATAATAATAATAATAATAATAATAATAATAATAATAATAATAATAATAATAATAATAATAATAATAATAATAATAATAATAATAATAATAATAATAATATGGACGTTCCTTTCTTTGCCTTCTTCCTCGCCGCAAACAGAGGAGGTGCTCTACGAAAAGAACAACAACGAACGGAAGCAAGCATTAATCTTCCAAGACCTCGCGGTCGCAGCTCCATCCGGGTCAATGGCTAAAGGTGTGATCATCCAATTTGTGGGCGACGGAGGCGGCCGCTCGGACCCACTGCTCCCGCGCAAGGAAGCGTCGTACGGGCGTTGCCTCTCCCACGCCGGCGACGAGCTCAAGAGCTTCCGGTCGTGCCTGCGTTGGATGTGCGTCGACCAGTCGGACTCCTGGCACGCGGCCGTCTCCTGGTCACTCTTCCTGGTGCTCGGCGTCTTCGTGCCCACGGCGGCGCACTTCGTCCTCTCCTACTCCCCATCGCACCGCACGTACGACGCCATCGTCCAGCTCGCGCTCACCTCCGCCTCCGTCCTCTCCTACATCTGCCTCTCCGACTTCGTACACCGCTACGGCCTCCGGCGATTCCTCTTCCTGGACAAGCTCGTGAGGGAGAGCGAGCAGGTGCGCCTGGGGTACATGGCGCAGCTCAACCGCTCCTTCCGCCTGCTCTCCCTCTTCGTCACGCCGTGCTTCGCGGGGGAGGTGGCGTACAAGGTGTGGTGGTACTGCACGGGGTCGGAGCGCGTCCCTTTCACCGTGGCGGGCAGCGCGGCGCTCGCCGGCTCGCTCGCCTGCGCCCTGGAGCTCGCCAGCTGGATTTACCGCATTGCCATATTCTTCTTCCTGTGCGTCCTGTTCAGGCTCCTCTGCTACCTGCAAATTCTGCGGCTGCAGGACTTCGCCGCCGTGTTCGGCGCGGAAGGGTCGACGGGATCGGACGTGGCGGGAATGCTCAAGGAGCACCTACGCATACGGAGGCACCTGAAGATCATAAGCCACAGGTTCCGGGGCTTCTTCGTCTCCTGCCTCGTCCTGGTCACGGCCAGCCAGCTGGCCTCCCTCTTGTTCACCACCCGCCCCGGCTCCGTCGTCAACCTGTTCACCGTCGGCGAGCTCGCTGTAAGTACCGCCACTGCTACATTCGTCATACATATAAATGCCTTCATTGATAATTAACAGCGAACTTTGCCATTGTATCCTAAATTTTAACATCTTATATATTACTTCCTCTACTTAATGAAACCTTTTTTAATTTCCAGACACAAAAATGTACACTTGATGCAACTGATAATATCACGATAAGTGGTTGTCTTCACGTTTCGAACTAAATTATAGCTGTGATACATATTTTCGACCTAGACCTTTTTAGTGTCATTTCCTGCATCTGCTCAAGATATGCTTCCGTAGTCACATTTGAGAACCGAGCAGCGACGGTAGAAGAATGTTTTATGCATTAGAGGACAAGTCATTGATATGTAAATCGGAACTCACGAATCTAATATTCGGTTCTTAGAACCATCACCTCCCGGAGGGATTCTTAGAGCCTCCTTTGTGCTCCATTACGTCTGTGGATGCCGTGACAAGCCCTTCTATTTTAGCTAGTTAAAGGTTTGTAGACGAGCAATATGGACAAGTATGGCACATTTTGGCCGCTTAAGGGAGCTAAGAAATGCATGATGCCAAAACGGCGATATAATCAAACAGTTGCTAACTAGAATTTGTTCTCAGATTGAAGATTTGATAGGCACTACTTGGCATCACATTAGTGCCACATCCCTGTCGAGACATCATTCTTTTTTCGGCGTTTTACTCTACATTTTGGACATCCCAATGGACAATCCTTGTGATTATAAAAAGACAGACACAAGATCTACAGAGTTCATTCGTATAATATTATCAGATTAAAAAATTCAAATTATTCCTCAATCACTAGGATTTTTTGTTTGTTTGTTTGCAAGAGGAGTCATTCACTCGCCGGGAAATCATTACATTTTTTTTCTGTGCAGTTGTCTTCTATCGTACTGGTAACAGGAATATTGATGTGCCTACGCACTGCAGCAAAGATCACACACAAAGCCCAAGCAATCACTAGCCATGCTGCGACATGGCACATTTGTGCCACAATCGACTCGTTTGATGTCAGCCCCGAGGACCCTGTCGAGACGCCGGATGCTGACCACCCTAAGAACATGTCCGGCGATGACGAATCCGACGAGGACGAGGACAAAGACGACGATGACTTTGATATCAAGAAGTTGGTCTCCTCCAACATTAACACCATTTCCTTTCAAAAGAGACAAGCGCTAGGTAATTGATTTAACTGCCCAAAGTTAGAAAAACACAACTGTTTACTATTAAGAAAAATATAATCTATGTTACTTATCCTTTTTTCCCCCCTTTTCATTCTAACAGTGACGTACCTGGAGAACAACAAAGCCGGGATCACGATTTTCGGATTTGTAGTAGATCGCACATGGCTACATGCTCTCTTTATGATTGAGTTCTCTCTTGTCATGTGGTTGTTGGGGAAAACAATTGGAATATAAAGTAGTCTCCCACGCTCTTTAATTTGAATGTACGAACTAAGAAAGTTTTGCATCTCTTGAATTCCAGCTTTGTAGAAAAAAAGTAAATACAAGGTACATGCACAATGTAAACTGCATGTAGATGGAGTCAATACAGGGTAGATACGCAATATAAACTGCATGCGTCTTCAATGCTGACTAGAAACTTACATGTATCATCATATTTTCTGCATAATGCCACTGCTAATAGTTTTCTTCTGTAAATTGACCATTATAATCTATGTGTCAACAGAATTATGATCTGATATTAAGTTACCTGCTACAGTTTAGTCTAAAAAGAAATATGTTTTACCATCAAAATCGAGAGTAATCTATACAAAGTAGAGGTTCCCACAAAATATGATAAAATGGAGCGGAGTACAAATACACATTTCGTCCATATGGGAACTATTGTGCATGAGTGTTATCTAGAATTTAAAATAATAAAAAAGACCCGTTCATCCTCTAGTTGATGTAGGATAAAAGCCTAAGCCTCCATGTACGAACTACATTGCGGCTATCAGAAGAAAATAAAAATGCAAGAAATAATGATGTGAGGCGAGAATGCACCTTGGCCAAATCACAACAAATCGAATTAGGTATCTGAATTGAACCTTTCAGTTAACGTTCTTTCCCGGCTATTGATAAGCACCAAAGAATGATGCAAATTAGCCAATACACTGGATTATCTCCAATTCTTTTACATATGTGAGCAAATCTATACAGTAAATTATGCTCAAAACTTGTCTATTGGTAGGCTGTACAAGGACTCCTTCCTATGGTAATGGTTGAATTGAAAGGCAATACAAATCGGTAAAACTACTCAGTCGAACAAAGTTTGTTAAACAAACAAACAGATGAGCATCTGATGAACGCTTCAAAAGCTTTCTTCATCAATATATAAAACTAAAGCTAAGCAGCAAGTACAAGAACTTTGATAGTTCCCTGACTGTTGGCTGTCAACATTGTAGGGCTGTCGCTTTTCCAGCAAACAGCACTAATGAAATACGATCCAGGATCATCCTCTGCATCGTCCATATCTGAGGAGCCAAATCTGTGCCATGCAGCTGGTTTTGAGATAGCCTGCAGTTGGCCATGGGCCAAATATTACCATTATATATTGAAAGCAACTGCACATAGATATGAATATGGATCCAAGCAGAAAACATTCAGAACATTGAGGCAAGCCAAAAGTAAGTGGCAGAAATTCTCCCAGTTCTTCACCTACCTTGTGGTAGACGAAAACTTCATTTGTTTCACTACCACAAGCAATGTACTGGCTGTTTACTGTTAATCCGACAAAATTTTTCTCATTGGTATGCCCTCTAAATGTCCGCACCTGCGCAAATAATAGAGCATTGAGCAAAGGAAATAACCAGGGCAGTTTGTTGGTTTTATGTGTTGATAACATTATAAAGAAGAATTTTTTATAGAGAGAAAAGAAATGAAACCTCTTGTTGGTGGAAAAAAGGTATCACATGCAAGCCACTGATTAAGATCAAACATGGCCCATCCATATTAAGGTTACTGAAAGTTTGAAAGCATCAGCATCAATCCACGAGAGATCTGATCTAGATCTCTTGAGTTTTGTTTCATCATTTCTTTCATTTTTCCTTCTTTAATTTCCTTTTGGGCCAAGTTCTTTTAACTCAAAAATAGTAAACATAATAAAGAAAAAAACAGCAATGCTGATATTTTACTCAAGGCATAATATTGTTAAGGAAGAAACCAACTTGCAAAGTTCAGATGAAAAGAAAAAATCACGAAAAAACAGAAGAAAAGTGAAAAAAAGGGAAAGGAAAGAATATTTCCAAACCAAACTAGAATAATGCCTTCAATTTTCTGAAACATAAAAAACCTTTCAGGCTTTGTCAACATCGAAATATATCATGTGGGAACCAAAAGTGTTAGAAATGTTTGTTATCTCATATATATGCATATAAAACTAGATATGAATGACATGCTCCAAAGAAAGATTATAAAGTAACAAATATTACACTTCAACAGATTCATTGGTGTAGATATAGCTTTTTTTGACATTTTCCAATCAAATACAAATACAAAATTGACATTACTATATTCGATTCGCTCTTAAGAGTAGTCTGGTGGCTCATGACAAAGCAGACTGGTTTACTATAAATGAACAATTAATACACTGACTAATACGACAACTTCAAAGAGGCGAACCATCAAACCCAAACTCAGTTTCTTATCGCTTAAACATCGAAGCTTGTAATTTTAGGTTGTACAACCAGAGATGTTGATTTTAAGACAGTTTGGTGCATGACCATCATGTAAAAGTTATTTTCTACAAGTTTGTACATATCAACATACTAAGATAATCAAGACTTCACATTTGAAAGTATTAAAATAGAGAAACTTAGTAACTATATCAGATGTAACATAAAAATGCAAAAAGTCTTGCTTGCAAAACTGACATTATGATAATAATTGACAATTTATACAATGAAATAAGACAAGGAAAATACAGAAGCGCTTACCGGGCAATTATCCTTTACATCCCACAAGCGCAATGTACTATCTGTTGATGCAGATGCAAGCTCATTCGGCGATAAGAATTTCACATAAGACACTGCTTTCCTGTGACCTTTGAAAACATACAGTGGTGTACTAGTGTTTCTCAAATCAAAGTAATGAATATGATGGTCAGCAGAACCAACCTGAAGAGGCATCATACTTCATTAATTGGAAAATTTGTTGTAGTATGAGAAGGAAATGAAATGTGACATACCGCAACATAGATACTCGAACCGGGATTGTATTTAACACAACAAATATTGGCTTTCATGTCAATATTTATAACACTGGCTTCTTGTTTCATGCACCACACTTTGACCTGTGTGTCCCAAGAAGAATGAACCAAGTCAATTTCTCTTTCAAGCAAGATTTTGTGGTAATTATCTGGTAATGGTCTCGAAAAGATAATGTGTCAAACTCTCTAGATCTAATTTTTTTTGGCCCTTTCCCTCAACTCACCATAATATGAACATGAAAATATTTTAGTAAGGAAATTATAACTCAGAATTAAGGGATGAGGAGAAACCACAGCATAAACTCATGTGGTATATTTTTTTCCATGTAAGGAGATTACAATCTTGGAACTTATAAACCATAATTGGAAATGAGCATAAGATATTTTATTAAAAGCTATAATCAGCTCATTTGGATTAGACAGCCTTCATCAATCAGCATAAACCATGCATGCAAACCGCGAAAAACAAAACCGAGACATATAAGCCTCGACATATAAAAAGTAGATACCTGACCAATAGACCAAGCACCTGAGTGACAATTACATCTAATCATTTCATTAGAGTGGTTTGTCCTACAGATCCAACTAATTCCTCAGCCCATGAGATCCCAATCAGCTTTTTGGGAAAGTAAATCACCTACAATGGCCCCACAGCAGATTATACTTATTCATGCTGCTCAATTAGAACTCCGCCTATGTTTTATAGCCGGTCCCAAGCCCGGATAAAGGAGGAGGGTTGTGTTAGGCCCCGACAGCCAGCGTAAAATCCTGTCGAATCTTATGAACATCGACGAATTGGCGTCGTATGATCCATGTAGCCGACCCCACGTAGTGGGATAAGGCTTTGTTGTTAACTATGCTGCTCAATTAGAGAACTAAATAATAAATACACCTACCTACAAACTTGGATAAAATAAAAAAAAGGATAAAAAATGCCCCTCTGTAGTGGTAGGCATGTTGCATCACCACAATACAATAAGATTATGCCATTAGTTAACAAATTGGCACAGAAACACATAACACAGTGGCATACAAACTAAGCTCTAAAGGTTTTCATCAAGTGCAAGAAGAGATGAAAGAACGTTAAACTTTTCCCAGAAACTAAAAGAAACAAAGCTAAAATAGGAACATTAAATGATGAAATAAAGTCTGTTTTTAGAAATAAGGAAGTTGCAGGTGCATTCACAACAATTTTTTTCTCGATACTGAGGTTAGTCACCTTGAAATCATCACTGCCTGAAACCAGCATTGATGGTTCAGTCCGTGAAAAGTCAACACTCCAGGCTCTTTTTTCATGCTCTTCATATTCCATTACACTCTGGAAAAAAAGACAGTAGTTTTCAACCTCCTCAGAAAGGTGGGCCACTGGGATGACGGATAAGCTTATATACTAATCAAGCAATAATTTTGGCAAAGTTCAACGAGGCTACCTGCCGGGTGGTTACATCCCAAACAGTCACGATGCCCTCATAGTCACTACTGGCGATGATGTTTTTTGAGTACTTGTTCCAACTTAAGCAACTAAGTTTTGAACGGGTAGACATCTCCACGACTGGACAATGTACATCGGATGGTTCGTTAACAACCTGAACATCAGAAAACACTTAGAAATGGATATTGTTTGCAGATGAGCATACACATGTTACTCAGAGGTTTAATGATAAAGCTTACCGTGGAAAAATCGAAGACCTTGATGCGCTTAGATACTCCAGCAGTAGCGAATAACTCATCATCACGGTCAAACTCGATGCTGTACGAGAAAAGAACTATTAAAAATATTTTCAAGTTAGATGGACAAGATGAAAGCAACAGGATAAGCGGATGAGACCACATATGATATTATTATTAAACTCAAAATATCAAGTTTATGTACATTGTTTAAACAAAATGAGAGCCAAATACTTTTCACACATCAACTCTAACTTTCTACATGAAAGCTAAAGCATTGATAACATAACAGACTTGAGAGCTTATTGCTGGATATCAGGAAGGAAAAAAAGTAAATCGTGATAAAGACTTTCTGCAAAACCAATATGTTTCACACTTGAGAGAATCTATGAGCGACACATTAAAAAAGCGACACAGATCTTCTTCGCCAAAGCACAGTAAACCCAAATCTGCCTCCGGCAGCCCCTGCCGATAGTGCCACTCCCGCCCCCGGTGATCCCTGCCGGCGGTGCCACTATTCCCATTGCTGGCGATCCCCGCCGGTGGCACCACTCCTTCACCAAAGCATGCCGCCACAATGCATCATCTGGGTTATTCCACCACGAGCCTGTGGAACACTCTCACCGCCGTCCAACAACACGATGTTTCAGGTGTCTGGAGACAGGCCACTTCATGCGCTACTGCTCGGACCCTCTTCGATACCTTCGGTGTGAAGGTGAGGGCCATCGACAGTCGTCCTGCTTGCAGGTCCCAAGGAGAACAGTCGCTGGGCCAGCGAACCCCCCTCCATCGACTGATGTGGTGGCGACCCCCATTGTCAAGGTCCCGTGGTCCCCGGAGATCCAACGTAGCATCGACATCCTACTGCGTCATCGACAACCCTCTGGAGCTGGCGATTCTCCAGTCTGCAGTCATCATCGAAGTTGGCGCCTCACCGCCATTCCACCTGAATCACATCTCGGCATCACTGTGGTTGTTAATCCCTGGGCCCTCCCAACCAAGGTTGTTAATATCGCGAGTCAGACTCTTAAACTCGAGAGTTTATAGAGCAAAATCGAGTCAACTCTTATCAGAATCGGAAATAGAAGTAAACTCGGGTTGACTCGCGAATTAACCCTTTAAACTCGTTAAACTCGGTTAACTCTTAAGAGTCTACTTGTAGAATCTTAGAGTCTATGTTCCTTGTGAGAAAAATGATAAAGGTAAGCTTGGATTAAAATGATAAAGGTTCCTTGCGGAATGGCGTCGTATGATCCATGTAGCTGACCCCACCTAGTGGGATAAGGCTTTGTTGTTGTTGTTGTTGATCAATATGAATATGATTGCTTCTCTCCTAAATATTATTTCTATAATAATAATTGAATTTCTTCATTCCTCTAATCACGAAAAATTATTGTTATTATTAAGAACTAATTTTTTTTCGAAACTAGTTCAATCTTATAATTGTTTCATCTTTTGTCTCACTACAAGTAATTCAACGCTATACTTGCTTATTGTATTAATTCACCCTTATTTGATCATCTCTAGCTTCATGAGCTTGCCTTGTCAATGGTAATCTCCTAGTCGGATTTTCTCCTTTTTGTATCTTACTTTGTTTTCATAAATCTCAATTCCACTATTATGTTCTTTTTCTTTTGCATTTATTGAGTCTTGCCTTCAAAATTGTCATGCAATCCAAGTTAGTAATTATTTTGGTAAGATAGGTATAACCACAACTTAGGATATTCATTATTTTATTTCATAATCTATATTTTTTCGATACAAACTTTATTTATTTGTTAGCTTAAATAACTCTTATTTTCAGAAGACAGTTATTATCATGTATTTCTCGAGCATCACATATTTTGTAATAGAACATATAGTTCAAATTGTTAAAATTTATTGCTTGTCATTTTTTTTTGTTATATTATCCTATCATCTACTTGGGCAATACTATATGCTATAAGTTTGTTTAACAAATAAAGTTAACATGCTCACCATGACTAATTATTATATAGCATAGGTGTAAATGTGATAATGTTATTGACAATATTATAATTTTTTTAATTAAATATATTTGGAACATAGACTCTACGAATTTACGATACGAGTTTACGAGACCCAAACCGAGTTTAGTTAGACTCTCGATATTGACAACCTTGCTCCCAACAACACAACCACCTCCTGGCGACCCCGACCATCGTGCCGCCACACTCTCAGGTCTGGTGGCTACAGTGGAAAGCAGAGGACGGTTCGTCCTCAACGGCGCCACAGGGGATTCATCGTTCTGTCGACGTGCTCGCACTACCACTTCATCTCCAGCAGCAGGAGATCGTTCAGGTGGTGGCGCAACAATTTGGCAACCCTGACTCCGTTGTGCTCCTGGCACTGGGTTCGCCAGACCTGTCAACCTCCTCTTCTGTGATCGAGCTTCACCCGGGACTCAGCCTCCCGTCATCACTAGTCCTCTGTGTCGGTGCCGGTAGCTTCACCCTTCAGCTGCGATACCCTGAGGGCTCCGCGTCTTGGGTGGAGGTAATCGCTGGGCGCCATCGTCACAAAAGACAGCTGTCCGTACAGGCGCTGGTCACAGTCTGGATGACCTGACGCCGCACATGCGAAGGGCACGTGACAGTCGTACCACCACTCAAATCCAACATTTGAATCATCAATCAGCCAAACCAGAGCAACTACCCGCAAACCAGGTGAACCGGACCCCCTCTCCCTGTCCAGCTTAACCTCTCTCCCACATCATGAACTCAGTCAGGTTCTGGCTCGAGACCCCCTCCCCCCACCCCCATCACCACGGCTGTCGCAGCCTGATAACTCTGGACTCGCAGACGACGGGCAATCCCTGGACGAGCACCGGACACCCCCCCACCCTCCGACAACAGGAAGGTGGCCACTCTTCACCAATACCAGCGTAGCCAGTCCGCCTCTGCTGTTACGTCAATACCAGAGTCATCTCTGGCGCCCGAACTGCCGTCACCTTCAAACCACCGGTCGCCGGAGATGACCACTGCTGCTGCTGCTCAGGCAATGCCGGAAGGGACCACCACCGTTGCTTAGACACCTCCGCAGGACCAATCGGATGAGTGCCTCCTCGCCGGAAGAGGGACGAGGACATCTGTCTAGTGGCCAATGCCGCCAGCCTTCGCCACACGCGCCGGCAACCGCACACTCATGAGGGGGCTGACCAGCGGCTCAGCTATTCAGGGGGCAACCCGGTGTCCCCATGAGAGTTCTCACATGGAACGTACGGGGCTAGAGTGACCACGGGCGGCGAGCTACCACAGAGAGTGGGAGGTGGATGTGGCCCTCCTTCGGGAGACCAAGCTATCGGACTGCAGTTTGGAGATTTGGGGCCAGATCAGGGGCCCACATATGGCAGAGCACCTCTATCTTCTCGCGTTGGTCTAGTCGGGCGGCTGCATTATTGGCTGGTGGGTAGATTTCTTCTCTTTGGTGGGCGCGTGGACGGCAACATTCTCGATGATGGCTCACTTGCTGTCAGGCAGGCGGGGGCGCATACCTCATTTCATGTGTCTATGCCCCTTGCTCGGCATCACTATGCAGCACTTTGTGAGAAGATCTCACCGATGCTCGCTCACACCTTTGGATGTCCGGTGGCTGATTGAGACTTCAATGTCACTCATGATATGGAGTACAAGGACATCATTGACTCGCAGTCATTGGTTGAATTTTCAACCTCCATCAGTAGATTCACTTGGAGGAGCATGACAGCACTGTCATCCAGGCCCAGGATTGACTGTTTCCTTGGATCCCTGGAGCTAGCAGAGGCCCCCCATCAGGCAGATGCCCTCGAATGAATCAGACCACACTCCCCTCTTGTGACAGTCCAATGACGGTCGGGCACATCGCCTGCTCTTCCACTTCGAGTGTCCGTGGTTGCTAGAGGATGGTTTCCACCAGCTGGTGACGGAGAGTGTGGGCGGCCTCTGACTCAACAGCTCGGACGCCAACATCCCGCCTCGACAGCCTGCGGTCTTTCCTCTGCCTGCACCGACACCACATTCGAGAAGATCGGGCATGACAGAGGACAGATGCCCTGGGGTGATCACCTAGATGGACAAGACCCCGCCATCTCGCTGACGAGCCCAGGAGACCATTCAGCTGTTCATCCAGTGAAGGCAGCACTTTGGCTTCGATAGGGTGATGCCAACACTTGATTCTTCCACCTATACGCAAGCTCTCGCCGTCGGGTGAACAAGATTGAGCAGATTGAGGTATAGGGCCAGTGGGTCTCAAGCCACCGCAGCATTGGAGCAGCCATTGCCTCCTATCGATTGACATCCCGACGGTAGGCTCCGAGTCCATAGAGGTGGTCCCCTCGGGAAATTCCGCGCCTTACTAATGCACAGTCTTCCTTGGTGCAGGCTATTCACGAGGATGAGGTCACCGAGGCCACCTCTGCAGCGAGATATTACTAGGCCTAGATGGCTTCCTAGTCTTCTTCTACTAGGAGTTCTGACTGGTGGTGCGTGAGGACGTCATGACCTTCGTCCAGGAGTTCCCCAGCAAGAACGAGGCTTCGAGCGCCTCAACCTGTTCTTGTTCTTTCTGCTACTAATGTATGCAGGATTTTAGGCCAATCGCCCTATCCAACGCCATCTATCTTCTTGTTCCTTCTTGTGGCTCGGGTATTGGCGAATCGGCTCCAGGATGTGCTTCCACAACTCAATCCATCCGGCGCAGTCTGCTTTCATCTAGGGCCACAACATCGCCTCGGAGATCATAGCACAGTGGAGGAGGACTACCTGCCTTCTTATGAAAGGTCGACTTTTCCAAAGCATACGACACCATCTCATGGTCCTTTATTTGACATTCTTTGCTTCCCATAGACTTGGATCGCATGGATGAAGCGGTGCATCACCACTGCTTTGATCTCGGTCTTGATTACATTTCTCGGTCTTCCCCTCTCCAACCGTCATATCAGCTCTCGTGGTTACACTCTGGTCATTGAGATTATGGAGCACAGACTACATGGTTGGATTTCGCGAATGCTATCTCGCGGAGATCGGCTCGTCTTACTTCGCTCTGTGTTACTGACTTCATGATAGTTCTCTTGATGCCATCCTAGGTCCTCGGACGTTGGACTCCTTGAGTAGATTTTTCTGGCAAGACTGCAGTTCTAAACGGCACGGAATTCACCTTGTTGCATGTTACAGTGTTTGTCCACCCATCAATTGGGGTCCGAGATCTCCGTTGCACCAACCGGGCTCCCCTAGCCCAGTGGGTAGAGGGCATCACCCATCTACTCTTTGCGTGTCCGATATCTCATGATGTCTGGCAACATACGAGCATTGCGGTCCTCCCTGTCCACCCTGGTGATTTTTTGGCAGTCACTTCGAGGTCTCACGAGACAGACACCATTGACGACCTTTTTGACCAGTATGTGGGCCATCTGGCTAGCCGGATGATTTTTTGTGGTGAGAGATGTCAGGATGAGCAAATTGTACACCACATCTCCTTTTGTATTTGAGAGTAGGGTTTTGGGTAGCCATTATACATCTCCTTTTTTGCCGCTCTACTCGAGAGCCCACACTTGTACATGACTTTCATTTCACATAGATATATATAGATAGATGACAATCACAACTTTGGTGGTCATCCTTTTTCTCCTCAAAAAAAAAAAATGTTTCACACCAAAAAATATTGATCCAGTACTGAACCAAAAAATTGTAGAAAGAAAATTCGGTTAATTTTTTAGAGGGAGAAAGGACTTTAAATAAATACCCATTTTGGGAATTTATCAGGCGTACAGGCCAAACATTGACTGGCATGTTCAACAGTCAACATTTTGTCCCATTGTAAAATAAAGTTTGACGCCAGATGGCACATGCTTCTCAAGAAACAAGGAAATGACAGCAACTCATGAACTACAGTACTAGAAGAAGTCAATAAAACATTTCAATGTCAAACTCCAGATTTCAAATGCACTATACCAGTATATCATCCAACTGCTAAAAAAATGCACTATACCAGTATACCACTATACCAGTATCATCCAAATGCACTTGTACATGACTTTCATTTCACATAGATATATATAGATGGATGACAAGCACAACCGTGGTAGTCATCCTTTTTCTCCTAAAAAAAAATGTTTCACACCAAAAAATATTGATCCAGTACTGAACCAAAAAATTGTAGAAAGAAAATTCGGTTAATTTTTTAGAGGAAGAAAGGACTTTAAATAAATACCCATTTTGGGAATTTATCAGGCGTACAGGCCAAACATTGACTGGCATGTTCGACAGTCAACATTTTGTCCCATTGTAAAATAAAGTTTGATGCCAGATGGCACATGCTTCTCAAGAAACAAGGAAATGACAGCAACTCATGAACTACGGTACTAGAAGAAGTCAATAAAACATTTCAATGTCAAACTCCAGATTTCAAATGCATTATACCAGTATATCATCCAACTGCTAAATCCTAGTAAACCAAGAAGTCATTTAATGTCAAAACACATGATGTTCAAATTATTCAGTGAGAACTATCATTTTTCTACACCATATTTCTAGATGAAACTCTACAGGCAGTCAAATATACAGACCTTTTCTGTCACTAGAACCTAAAAGAATAACAACAACAAACAACAACAACAACAAAGCCTTATCCCACTAGGTGGGGTCGGCTACATGGATCATACGACGTCATTCCGCATTCGTTGATCCATGTTCATGCGATTCGACAGAGTTTTACGCTGGCTGTTAAAAGAATAAAAATTATGTTTCGGCATGTTCATGCACATTGTGTTAGTATTTAGCAACATGTTTTTTGTATGGTTTCCACCATAAATTTTTTGTATACTAAAAGAATAAGTATACAAAAAATTTATGGTGGAAACCATACAAAAAACATGTTGCTAAATACTAACACAATGTGCATGAACATGCCGAAACATAATTTTGAAGATCGCCAAAGAAAACAAGAAGATGCATACAGGATACATGTCCATGTAAATACATACCTTGACACAATGTTTGCAGAATGAAACAAATCACCATGTCTAAGCTCTGCAATAACTCGCAAGCGGCTGCACCAACCAAAGAAATTATAATAAATCCCACATCAAAAGTTGATGAGTAATACAAGAATAATGCACATCACAAGCAAAATGTTCCACAAAGGTTTCTGATATTCTGAGAACCTGAATCGAGTAAAGGTAGTTAGCACAGATTGGAAATCCTCAAGACCTGCAGAATAGCCTTCTCTATTTATGCCATTTATATCTCTTTCTTCTTGTCTTTGAAGTTGGCCGGGCCCAAGACGCCGTTTTTGTAAGTAACATTCTTGCAGCTCGTTAAACTGCAAAACTAGAACAAAAATAGTTCATAAAAGAATACCAAAGAATGCAAGCAACTGAATATTCAAGAAACATTTTTCTATAGTTACTATACCTCATGTCATTCCTGTAAGAAAGAATATTTATCACAGCATATAAAAATCCAAAATAACATCCAACTTTCAAACATTTAAAAAAATTTAAGTAATATCACACAAGGAGGTTGTACTAACATTCATGAAAAAAGTATATCTGAACTGCTCGCAAGCAAACAGATGATAAAATGGAACACAATCCTAATTTCCAGCAAAACACTGTAATTACTAGTTGCCATGTCATTTCATATCAGATATTGCCATGGAAAATTAAGTTAACTAGAGGATACAACCTTTAATGAAAGAAAAATAGAATCAGGTCATGTAACCAGGAAAAGACATTGCTTTTCACCATATGAAACCAAGCAACCCTAAAATGGATAGCTGCTCACAAGCACAGCTAGTGGAATCATAGCCTTATTCCCAGATCACATTACACATGTGGAAATGCGCCAACCCACTAAAAAGAAGTTCGTATTTAACAATAAGCCAAAACACCACAGCAACTCAATCTACTAATTCTGATGACGCTAATAATTAGTGGTTGAACCAGTCAACCCCTGGTCTTCTTATCAGCGTTTATTTTAGTTCATCCATATTTTAAGTGGAATAAACAAAAAAACAAGAAAAAAGAGGCAAATTAATTGAATTGTTAGACAGCAGTCATTTAATTAATGGAAGTTACATTGACAAAGAAAGGGTGAAACATAAGAAATTGATCGAAGGAGAGATTCCAAACGATATTAAGATCAATGACCTGAGCATGGACTCGCCTCTTTCTTGCTACAATCCGTCCCGATTGAAGAGAATTTGTTGTTTCTGAACCACTAAAAGCGTCTTTGCTCTGGAATTCTTGGTGACTTGCTTGAGCCTTCATATCAGCTTTCTTTCCCTGTAAATTCCCTGAGCATGCCCCGATTAGAGAACTCCTAGCATTGGAAACAAGAGCACTGTAATGCTTGTCAGCAGAGGGCCACAGCTTTGATGCAACAGGATCATCCAGCAGCATGCGCAATTTCACTGAATATCTCTCTCTTGCTCGATAGAGTTCACCTTTGTGCTTCTCCACAGCATTTATATCATCTTTGATATATTGCAAATCTCTCTGGACCTGCAGAGAACATTACAATTTAATCAATCTTTTTAGTATAAGTAAAGAGATAAACAAAGAATTAAGTCATTCTGAAGAAGAAATAACATACATCAAGGGGAAGTAGAAAATTCACAAAAGAGGGCTGTATGTTTATTACAAACATTGATGAGAAAAGGACTCTTCTCTAAAGTTTGCAGGAAATGTCACATTATTGAAATTACCTCATTCAGTTCTTCCATCTTTTTTTTTCTAAGGCAGTGTAAAAAGTCAAGCAATATTTGCATATTCATCTCAGCTTCCTGTTGCTCCATTTTCCTTTTTTTCTCACCAAGCATAGATAACAGACCATCAAGCTCTCTTACTGACATTTCACATCCCTGTCTACAACAAAGAGAATAACCTAAGCACATACGCCAGAAATAAGGAACTACATAAACCATAGATCAGTGCATCAAAGAACATCCAACTGCCAAGAGTATCAAGGGAGATCATGCATGTTACAACTAGTGATTTTTTTTTTTTGAGAGAGAGAGCAACTAGTGAATATTCCCCTAGAGAGAACTGATGGATATTATCATGCAATATCAAATTTTGCCCCACAACGGACTTGTTCCATGAAAAGAGTGCTGGATATTTATCTTAATAGTCTGACGCTTGAGATTTTGAGGTAATTGGTACTTTATGCATACATGGCCTTTATCTTAATTTTTTAGCACTAATTTTGCAAGAATTAATTCCTACTACCTAGTGGGATAACATAGATCAACGAATGCGTCGTATGATCCATGTAGCCGACCCCACCTAGTGGGATAAGGCTTTGTTGTTGTTTGTTTGTAATTCCTACTACCTCTAATTCTGATGAAACAAGTAAAAGAAACCTTGCAAAAGATATCTTTGAAAGAAGCAAATATTTGATATTTAAAATTGTATAAGTTATCATTATGTGAAAAGTATCTTCCCATGCATTAAGCATTTTCCAGCTAGTAGGGTAACGGAGGAAACATATGTAAGCCTCCCCCTCCTGCAGGAAAGCTGAGGGGATAACTCAATTGCTGCACTGAGACTCGTCATCCATAAGGTAACATAACAGTTTTTTATTATATAAGATCTGATACATTGACTTCGATCTTCAAACAGACATTTACTTTATTTTGAGCAAGGTGTTCATGTAACATGTGCAGGGCAAGAGGAATAAGATCTTTGGCAAAATCAGGTGCTATAAAATAAAAGGCAGACACAACTATGCTCTGGCATCTTATTATACACTAGAACTCTTCTGGTTGTGGTGGCCAAACCATTAAAGTACACTGATTAATATGTCCTTACCTAGACCAAGGACCACCACTTCCTCTTCCTCTCACTAGAAATTTTGATCCAACTTAATAAGAATCCTTTGTTCATAAGGTTTCACAAATCAGTTAGGAACACAACTTTGATTACCATAAAAGATTGTCTAAGGAATAATATGAGTGCCCAATTAAAAAATAATAAAGAATGCAGGAAGTAAGTGCATAGGTATGGGTAAAGTACCAGTGCCCATATGCGGTATGTCAATTTTGAAAATATAGGGTCCGGGAATGTTAATATAAAAATTATATAATATAAAAACTGAGTTTTAAAATTAAAATATCATAAATAATTATAAAGGTTTAAAAAAAAAAGATTTAAGACAACAAAAAAACATTTAAACAATAGTCTCCAATTTGAAGTATGCACCAATCGTCAAAAGGCCTAACTGAGTACAAGCTGTCCGCTCTTTGTGGTGAATAGCTTCCTTTTTTTGTAATATTAGTTGTCTTGTCTCACCTGCCACTTTTTTTAGCTTTGTCTTGCAAAAGAAGCCACTATACTGCTCCTTGTGGAAAAGAAAACTTTGAAAATAAAAATATCTTTCTTCTCTCATTTTTTTTCTTTTCACATTCTCCTTTCACTCACATCAGTAGAGATCCTATCTCCTTCTGATTCAAGCTTGAAGTAGAGGTATGGAAGGTAAGGATGTCTGAGTTTAAGTGTTTTTCCTCCATTCCGATTCGCTTCTCCTGGCAACATCCTGGTGGAAGGGTGCTGCTGCATTTTCATTTTTTATCCCTGTTGTTTTTTCCTTCATCGCCACAGCTGCCACTTTTTCTTCTTTTGCCGTCACCCACCCCACCCAAATTTTTTAAAATATTTTTTTTTGCCGTCAATCTGGCATGCCCATGAATCATGCCAGGAACACTAGTACGACCACTTATACAATACACAGAGAGGAGAAGCGACTAGTTTATATCCTGGTCATTGATCAAGTTTACATAAGGATTAATGTGAAACCCTAAACCAATAAAATATTTGGTTAAAACATTTTCACGATGAATTTAAAGCACATTCTCATGATGAATTGAAGCTCCAACAATCTACAAATACTATATAACTGTTTCACCACAGAAAATTAACATATGCTAGCTTGATAACATTGATATATTTCAACTTTAAGTAACAAAGAAACCAAGATTCCTTGGACAGATGAAAGAGAAACAACAACAACAACAACAAAGCCTTATCCCACTAGGTGGGGTCGGATAAGATGAAAGAGAAACATCGGCACATATTATTTAATGAAATGGTCTGAAGTTATTTTATCACTTTGATGTGTGCAAAAAAACTCTCTGATGGAATTTTTATACTTCAGTATACTTATGAAAGAAGTCATTGACCTGTTGTAATGCCACACGAAGATGCTCAAGTGGTGAAGCAGTCTTTGCAACTTGACGAGCAGATTGCTTTTTCACTAGCTGCACATACAGAAGTAATGTATTAGATATCATAATAAGCATTAAAATAACTAATTGCCTTTAACTAAAGGTAAGAAAACAAAAAAGCTAGTAGGAATAACATTTTTTTGCCCGAACGCGATTTCTGTAAAATGCTATTAGCATCTCATTAATTTGGCTGAGTGTAGAACATTAGAGTAACCCCTCTCCAAAACTGTAGATTTCCGATTCAAACTTGGACTACTAGCTCCACAATCCTGATCCTTAACTCAGGTCCCTTACTTATTGAGCCAACTCCTGTTGGTAGTGAATAAAGATATTAAACTACTGTACTTTATGTGTTTCTTTCCTATCTGGACACCACTGAGCTGGTTATAAGTCAAATATAGTCCCAGATTTCCAATTCCTGATGGAATGGTACCACTGATGTGGTTTCCTGACAAAGTTAATATCTGTAAACCGGAGGACATGTTAGATATAGATGCTGGTAGTGAGCCTCCACGTATATTTTGAGGCAGAGATAAGGCCTGCAGATTGGTGCAATTTGTCAATGAGGTGAGAACTCCCAGTCGCTGCTCATGCTGGATTCAAGTTGGTTGTTGCTGAGGGACAGGTAACCGAGACTTTTTTTTTAGGGGAAAAAGGATGACCACCAGGGTTTGTGGTTGTCATCCAGGTATGTATATAACTATGTAATGGAAATCATTTTTTGAAAGGGAAATCATGTAATGGAAATCATCCAGCTATGTAATGGAAATCATGTACAAAGTGTGGGCTCTCAAATAGAAACTTGAGACTTGTCATCCAGGTGTGGGCTCTCAAATCAGAAAACCGAGACTTGGCAGATATGCTAGATTTGAGGGTACTGCCCCACTGAAGGAACAGTTCATGATCTCGAAGTACTGCAGCTTGGATGTCAAACATGTCCGCAGCAAGACTCCCCTCCAAGAAATTATACCCATTGCTAATATTCCAAGTGAAGATATATTGAAAAGAGAGGAAGGAATGGTGACTGTTAACCTGTTGTTATACAACTGGATTAATGTAGGACAGCTTACCCCTTTCAAAAAAAGTTTGACAGCTTACCTATAGAATCGGGTATGCTTCCTTCTATCTGACTATCACAGAAGGAAAACTTCTCAAGCCTGCCATGTTGCCTATGGAAGCCGGAATGCTACCAGTGAGGTTGTCGAATCCAAGATCGAGTATTTTTTCATCAGCGCACATTTTTCCTTTATTTTTAACTTTTTTTAATCAAAGTATTTTATATTAATATATATACATAATAAATCATATCAATATTTTTTATTTATACACTATGATTAAATTAAAATATGTCATATTTATATATTTTAAGAGTATTTTAGTCTTTTAATTGTACAAAATAACTTATTAGATGTTTTATCACCAACTGATACATAAATCATTATTATCAGTATAACGTAGTTGTTTATTTTTTAAAAAAATGCTTTAAAATATTTACCAACACTAAAGCTAATCAGTATCTTTTTACTAGCTATGTCAGACTAATTTTTTATAAAAAAAGCAGGGTGCTTCGGGGAGAGTCATATGGAGCACTAATTAACTCGTTTGATTGAATCAATTAATTATTCTTTTCCCATTCTTCTTTTTATATATAATCAGAGAATATTTCTTCTTTTTTAAATATCAGAAATGTGAGTGAAATCGTTGAATTGGGGTACGTATCAGCTAATCAGAGAATATTAAAATCTTCTTTATCTAGTGTCAAAACTTCAATCACACTCTTACAATTCTCTGTGATAAAGCGGACTGGAGAACTGAGATGGTAAACTTGTACGAATCAACTCATTCATTAATGCAGACAGGCCTGGTGGATGCTTTGGGCAAATTTGCACCAAATCGATATTTTGGGCAATTTGGGGAAGAAATGGGTTTCTGAGCCCAAATTCAGTCATTTTCCTTGAATGATTACTTATAAAAGAGACTTATCAGCTGTTATTCAAGGCCATGTCAGAAGCTAACCAAGGCTCTTAATTCCAAAATATTGATCTGGAAAATTATGTCCAATTTAGAACAGAAATTATTTTCTACCAAATCACTTTGTGAGTGTACTCATATGTTCTTTCATTGGTGGACAATGACACTGTTAATATGCCAATTATACTCACTTTCTGAGGGTAATAATTGTTTATTATTTTTCAATCACTGCTGCTTCCTTGGCAGAAAAGCATAGAATGAGCTTGCTAATGTACCTATTGATACAAACACTTATTATGCCTTCTGAAATATGTTTCTTCTAAAAGATTCGAGACATTGCTTCCATATAAACTTCCCCTGACCTCCTAGCTTGATGAGACAATTTGAGAAGATATGCTTTAAACTGATTTTCATCTCACATTGTATTATCTACTACGGAAAAAATCTCATATGCTTGCACGCGATTAGTATTTTCTGTAGTAGAAAATATTCCGAAATTATTGACTTTTTTTTTTGCTATTATAATTTGTTTTCTGAGGGATTCTTGTTACTGTATTTTCTTTTTCGAAGGTGATGCCTGAACATTCAATATATAAAAGATGGGACATAAAATTAATGGAACTAACACATGTTTATCTTGTTTAAAAGGTAAAATGTGACTTATGAACTTACTAAAAAACAAAAAGCTATAAGAAACTGCTCAAATGAATTCTTTACAATTCTAATAAAAAAACCAAGCATATCTTAGTTAGTGAAAGATATCTTAGAACTCATTGGTGCAATGCCATTAACATATTCACGTTTCTCTTAATTGATACCTAATGACTAATTCCAGTTAAATGTTTGATAACGATATTTCCAGAATAAAAATAATATAAACATTTTTATGATGTTTCGAACACAAACAAAGGCCCCAACCAAACAACTTCTATACCATCTATTCTCCTCTAATGCTTGACAAGAACCAGGAGTATCCATAGATGCAAGCTAAAATGACCAGGAAAATGCAACATGAAATTTGTATGTCTAAACTCGGAAGCTAATGGAAGTAGCATTTCTTGGATGAACTTAGTTCAAGCAATAACCGAGTAAATGAAACTGCGAAGTAGAAACGGCATATAGAAAAAAAGTTAAAGGAACAAAATTAACCTTGTTGAGGAGGAAATTGGGGAAGAGGTGGTTCTTCGTCAGGTAATTCCCGCAGCAAGGGCAGTCACTCTTGTTGTTGAGGTGAGTCACAATGCACATGTAGCAGAAGCTGTGCCCGCAGGCCGTCAAGAACGCGTCCTTGATCACCGCCATGCATATGGGGCACAGGAGGTCCCTATCCCGCTCTGCGGAGGAAGCCGCTGCCGCCGCAGCAGTGACGGCTGTGACCTCCGCATCGTCATCCTCCTCCCCTTCGTCCGCGTCCCGCGCCGCCGTTGGTCCGGAGGAACCCTCGACCACTTTCCTCCCCTCCGCAGCGTCCGTCGCCGCCGCCGCCGTCGCCGCCGCCGCCGCCGCGTCGGTGGTCTCGGACGAGGAGACGACGGCCGCGCGGCCGACGCCGGCGTTGGAGGCCTCGGCCTTGACCACCGAAGGCACGAGAGCCCCCGCCGAGGAGTCGCCCATCGTTACGTTTCTTTTTTCTTTTCGAGGGATTTGGGAATTGAGATCGGAGAAGAAGAAGAAGAAGACGAAGAAAGAAGGCGAGGAAGAGGCTTGGGATTTTTTGGTTGTTTCTTTTATTTTAATAATAATAATAACATGTTTTAAATTTTCTTTAATAATAATAATAAATAATAAAAGTGCTTGGGTTTCCTTTTGAGATGGCTACATATATGGGCAGGAAAGGGACACGTAGATGGCGGTTGGCGTTTAAAAGCTCGGGGGTCTCCGTTTCCCATGGCATCTTCTTAATTCTTATCTATCAAGCTTCGCGTGCGTGCGTGTGCTGTGTGGAGGCGAGTGGGGTACTCGAGAAGGGGTGGGTGGCAAGTGGCCGGGAAATTTTTTACTTATCTCGCCCAAACCGCCGAGCGATCTAATTTCAGTAATTTTGGGATGTTCCCCTGCGAATATAGTTTTTGGAAAGCGCCCTGAAATTTTGGGGCGGACGTGGCCTAATCCGGGTGTGTTCTGGAATGATTTTAGAAAGGTGTCCTGGAGTTTTTGGAAGGGGGTATTGCTGCAGGGGTGTAAGAAAAATTAGACGGATCCAAAACATTTATTCTATCTAAAAAAATTTAATCGAAAAAATAAAAAATTAAAATATCGAATATGATTTAAGATAATTTTTTAATACAACAAAATTAATTTGCATAAAGTATGATCCATCCGAAAAAAATTGTAAAGTATTTATTATATATTATTTTATATAAAAATAGAATTCAATCCAGAGTAGGGGTATAATGGACTTTTTATAAATGTAAAAAATAAAAAATAACGGAGAAGTCGTCGGAATTGAATGGAAGGATTAAATTGAAAAAAATTATGATAGCTTAAGTACACAAAAAATGAATTTCGTAATTTTAGATTAGATGTGATAAATCGTGATAGTTTAGAGGTGGTTAGAGGAAATAATTCTAAATTTTATTACTAAAAGTTATGTGTTTCTATTGTACTAATTTTTCATCTCTCTTTTAATCAAACCAAATCGATGGTCCATTTTTTAATCCTCGTCAATTTTTCCCCTAGTTTCGAGAGGTATGTTTGTGGAAATAACAACACCTTCAACTTGTTTTGTAGGTTTTGAAAGAGTGCTTAGTTAGTTTTCAAAGGACTCATTTTGATTTAGCTGATAAAAAAGTAAATATATGTTTGAGCGAGATAAGTATTTCAGGTATTTAAGCTAATTTTGATGATAAATATTTTAATGATGCTGATAACAGTAATAATAAGTAGGATATTGTCATACAACAAAGTATTTGATAAGTTATTTTAGAATTAAAAGACTCAAGTTTCATTAAGATATATCAATTTTATAGAATATGTTTAATGTAATGATGATACAAAACACACATTATAAATTATATGATTTAGTCATTTAATTTATAAATTTTTTTCGAAAAAAAGTTAATATAAATATGTCAATATTAGTCTACAAGCATTTAATGAGGAAAGAAAAAGAAGAGGTGACATGTATTTTTCATAGGGAGTGTGGCACCACCAATTTTTCATTTGACTTTGGGTGGATGACTATCAACTAGACAACAAAGCATGCAACAAAAGATAAAAAAGAATAAATGAATTATGGTGAAAATACAAAAAATAGTTGAGGGTGTTATGGTAAGTTAGTTTATTTAATCTAATAATTTACAAGTCATATATATATAGAAGCTCAGAACCCAACTTTTATTTTTAACTTATAAATTGCTTTTAAGTTGCGAGTCCTATAGCTTCTAAATAAAAATAATTTCCAAACATTTATATTCAGTAAAAGTTATTTATAAGTACGTTTCACCAACTTATAAAGTTAATAAAAAAAATATTTCCTCAATTTTGATTTCTTTCATACATCAACTTGGAGTCACGTTAATGTTACATTGTGAGTTCATAAAGTGTGAAGCTACTAAAACATAAAGTATTACCACATATCAACCATTATAAAATGTCATCCAAATTGAATTACTCAATTTATTAATTCATGGTGCGGTAACTTTGGTATTTTAAAGTATGTTGTTGTCATCCATTCCATAAAAATCTGTTGTTTCTTTATAGTTAATCTTTATATATTATAAAGTAATATTGTGTTAAATTACTTGGACTTATCATATTATCCTTTCACTTATGATAAATAACGGATAATCTGAATTACCTAAATAATTAACATTGCTTATGAAGTAGCAATGCACATTGCTATTGAGTTGCATTTTTTCTAATTTCACTTTTCATATTTCTTCTTTATAATTTTATTTAAATAAATTATAAAAACTCATTGAATAAGTTATAAATCTGAGTTCATCATTGTGAATATATTATTATCATATTTTAAAAATATATTAAATATTTTATAAATTTTAATTTTATGGGTGAGAATATGTATTTGTTATTTGAATTTACGAAGTTAAAAATATATTTTATATATAAAATAATTATATTGATTAGAGGTATATTGGTAAAAAATGTATATTAATTCATAAATCTTTATTTTCTTATAAATAACTAATATAGATTGTCAGATAAATTATTTATGCATACTAAACAATATAATGTACATTCCTAGTAATTTTAGAAGTGATAAATCTCTTTATGAATAATCTACATTGTCACCGTGTTAAATGACAATGTAGTGAACGCACCCTAATGATATAATTAAATCCTATGAGCATCTTCCAACTCTTATAGATGTTAGAATGACACTTACAAAAAATGCTATCTTTCAAAGCATTTTTGTATGGTTAAAAAATATGTATTTCTATTAATTGGATGGTTCCACATTCAAGCAAAAGTTTTCTATATTTTGTGCATGAAGTATTTGAAGGCACCCGCAATCGTCAAATGCTCCTTGTGCCAATACCTAAATCCAATTCCCTCAAATAGCTTATAATCTATAGCATCACTTCTATAGTCACATCTAAAATAATTATTGCAAACCAACTAAAGACTATTAATGTGGAGAAATTATATTTACTTTTCATACATATTTAACATGCAAGTTATTCTATTTTTTTGCTATATTCTCATGCTCGAACATATATTTTTATTGTCGAAATGAAACTTTTATTATTTCTCCACATCCATATTCTAAATATTATGCATTTCTCGGATTGCATTACTTGATTTGATTATTTTTTTAATGTAAAAATCTCAACAGACAACAAATGGGAGCATGCAAGTATATACCCACACCTACATACAACATCGGGGGCATACAAGTGCTAGACACTTAGATGAGTTCAAAGGCAGGCAACACGGTTCAAGAATGCAGCCTGTCTAGTAGCAAATACCTTAAGCAAGACATTTTTCCACGTGGCAGATTCCTTTGCACTACAAGAAGAAAGCTTCCTCCATATGAATAAATGAAGACAAAATAGAAGGTGCAAAAGTTGTAAATGTGGCAGCTACAAGGGAGGCAGTCAAGCATATTTCTTTGGCTGAAAAAGTGAGCAGGTAAAGATAAAGGAGCATATAGAGGAGTAGACAGGTGGCACCAAACTGCAAGGTTATAAAAGTCCATGGAAGGGGACTTTTGAGACCTTTGAATCGGAAGCTTGGAGGCCATTTTTTCTGCAATTGTTGAAGGAAACTGAAGAGGAGGCTGCTCACAGCCTCTTCTTCTTCTTCTTCTTCTTCTTCTTCTTCTTCTTCTTCTTCTTTCTTTTTTATTTTTTTTCATTCCTTCTTTTCTTCTTTTCTTGTCTCTTGATGTGTAGTTGAACATTATATTTATGATGTATGCTTATGTTTCTAAACATTATATTTCTTAAGTTTATGTTTAAGCAGCAGCAATAGGATACTTCACATTTCAAATTCTTGTTCTATTGTTCCTTGTTTATTGTTCCATTGCTATTGTCGTTTTCATGTTGAAGTTTTGATTGTCAAAATTGTTTTCTTCTACTGTCCATGCATTGTGCCGAGAGGATGCTTATCTTCTCCAGCTCAAGCTTGTTCGAGAGGTGAGGAGCTTGAAGTTGGATTCTTTTAGCAAGGCACAGTGTTGGTCGATTCCTTATAAACTTCTTGTCTATTTTCTCTTAAAACTTGGGTTTAGTTTGTACAGCATTCTGTGTAGGTAATTTCCACCTGAGATGGTGTTCATAGTCCTTAGCATATGTGAGTCAAGAGGTTAGGCTAGTCCTAGGCCGAGGAATCACCTTTTGATAAGGTTCAGACGAAGATGATACACTCGTACAAAGATGATCCTCTATTTTTAGAACATCGAGCACACATTTTGATGCTGACACCTTTCGTTTGAGAGAGTACTCTATTTATCAGTCATTGCATACATGCCGAGAGATGGGCAGCGATTGGGTTGTGTGAGGTGTCGGTGGTCATTTCTGCTGAGGCTGAGTGGTGGACTCAGAATACTCTTAGGTCAATGGTTTTGCTAAATTTCTTCGTTCGTCCGAACTATTTTTGACTTCTTAGGGGTCGCTTGGTTGTAGAATAAACACTAGAATATCGTGCAATTCCTGGAGTATAGCCAAATGCGGAGTGGAATAAGAATATCTTAGTCAAACTTCGAAAACTGCAAAACCACCTAAAAAATCATAAAACCACTATCTTTATTCTCAACCAGAGAATATACATATTCCTCTAAAACTAAAGAATATGTGTATTCTCATAGTTTTCAACTTTTTTAATTATGTTTTATTTTTAAACTTTAATAATATATTACTATAGTAATATTTTTTACTTTTGTCATAATATTAAACATCAATTCTCTATAATAAATTATTTTTATTATAAAATATTACGCTTTAAAATATATTCTCTTCAAACCAAATAGTAGTTGGAATATGAATAACTTTAACTTTTCGAGAATACCATATTACATGATTTTATTCTCTAACCAAATGGCCCCTTAGTGTTTGCTCGAAAGGATAATCTATTTCTCAAATGTTGTATGTGTGCTGAGAGGTGGGATGACCATCGAGTTACATCTAGAGTCACTAGCGACTAACATCGAGTAGAGCTAAGAGGTCTAACTAGAGATTTCCCTACCTTCTCTCTCAAATCATACTTAAGAGGATCTCGCGAAAGGAATTATCAATTGTCGACATTCAGTATAGGCCGAGAGGTCAGCTAAGTTTTGACTTATGTTTCAGGATTTTCTTTAAGTCCAGATGTAAGCTTTTGCTACTACCTTATAAGTTTTTATTACGGTTCAAGAAACATAAATCCTAAAACAGCCGCCCAAGCCCTAATGTTTATCTACTCATATTTTTGTCTACTTTCACATTAAAAACCCATAAAAATTAGTGTAACTTCATTTGTCGTGATTTTTTATTTTTAGTATTTCATTTTCTCACTTTTAACAACATCTATAAACTTAAGCTTTTCTTTCAAAATAATTTCGGTCGAGTGTGAACTTTTCAGCTTTATCCTATGAATAAACCCATAAGTACTACATTGATTGTTGTACGCTTGTAGCCTCATCGTGTGTGCTAAGAATTTATCAATTTTAAAGTTTATTTGAGGTATAATGAAGTGGTCAAATCACATATCAAATGCAATCGAATTAAGTTTTTGGCATTGTGACTGGGACAATGAGATTTTGATATACACACTTGACTTTCTGTTTTGGGTTAGTTGATAATCATTGTTTATATTTCATCTGTGAATATTTAATTTAGTTATAATCTAACTCATTTCTCATCTTTACTTAAAGTAGATTTTTAACTCTCTACATTTTTGCTTAGTTATAGTCATTGTAGGGAACACTTGTTGTCCCTGAGTTAAACTAATTTTCTTTTCATTCGCCCATTTTTTTATTTTTACTTTTCTTGCTAATGCAGCCTCTTCTTCAGTTGTACATTGGGAAATTGAAAAAAAGGAAGTTTCCACTGGGCATAATCATCGCCTTTCTTCTGAGAATAGTCAGTTCGGATGCTAGTGGTGCCATGCATGATATTCTTTTCAAGTGAGGGAACCAAGTAGTAGATATTCAAGAGAAAGAGAATTTGCCCATAGCCGTACCCACTTTTTTCTTCCTAGAATACTCACGTGAGATGCTTGGTACTTTTATTAAAGAAAGAGTAAAAGTATTTCCCAATACACACAAAAAAAAAAGAAGTGTGGACAAGTAAACTATACAATTTATTATTATTACACTACAACATATTATAGTTTAGTGTCATACAGTTAGGTACAAGTGCAAGATTTTAGATGGGGTTATGTGGAGGGTCCGCCAACATGTCATATACTTTGATTTTAGGTCAAGGTCATTTATGTCATTATGTTTTACTTAAAGAATGTTCAAGACAAATTATTCATAAAGGTTGTAGGGTCAAAAATATCATGCATAATGTTTCATAATTGATGCTTGATGATATGGTAAAGGACTAAGTGTTGGGGTTGTGAAAGATACAATAAATGTATTTTCAAAAAAGAATTTGAAAGATTTCATAACTTTAGCAACAATGATAGATTTCAAAATTTTAGCAACAATGGTATTTACTATGAGAGATAATGACAATTGAATAGGAGAAAATATTATTGGCTCCCCCAAACTTAACTTCAATACTATCCTCAGTGTTGATTAAGTTGTGAGAGGCTAAGTTACCAGATGGTGTGTGTGTGTGTGTGGGGGGGGGGGGGGGGGTGAAATGAGAGCATTCAAAAAAAATTTAGTAGCTCGAGTACATTTTTATGAAATGTAATCAGTTAGAAAATTGTTAAATCACTTGTCATTTTTGCACAATAATAGTCATTAAATTTTTTCGGTGATAAAAGTCATTAAAATTAAAAAGTAGAAGAGTGTGCAGTCAGGGGCATCTCTATAGATGGGATAGGTTCAGTGGTAGTTTTAGTAGAAGCGTGTTCTCCCTAGCAAATGATTGAGACTGACTGATTCCTACAAACACAAAGAAAATAGAATGAACTTATTAGATTGGATTGCCTCCCAACCAGCATCATTATTCATAATCATAGACTAAACTTAGTGACTTTTAAACCATGTGTCTTCAACTCAGTGGATCTTCAGTTGATATCTAGCAAATTTGGACATTTTTTCTTTGTCAAGTACAAATGTTCTTGGCTCGTATTTCACTCTAAATGGGTTGGACTAGATAAACTTCAATTTCTTGAAAAACAACTTGAATCTTGAGTAGTTGAGTTTCAACTTCTGCTCGGCTCTCTTCCTTTAAGTTATTGTGTTCCTTTAGAAATTCTTCCTTTTGACATGAAATTTGAGATTCTCTAAGATTTTCATTTCGTTTCAGCAACTATTTCTTGAATTGTTTGTTTAGAATTGTAGGTGTTTACATCTCTTGAAGTACTTGATTTTGAATCTTATTTTTAATGATAGAATCACTTTCTTCAAAACAGTGTTTGTCTTGTGTCTTAATAGATTGACACTCTTCTGCATAGTCCCTTGTGCCTTGCGATGAAAGTGTCTTTAGCTTTTGGACATGTGGGATCAGCTTGGAGTTGGACATTCCTCTGCTTCAATCTTAGCTTTATATCTCTGATTTGGAATGTGATGTGGAGAAATTATGTATACTTTTTATCTGGTTCAATATGCATCTATACCATGTTTTACTATATTATCATGCTTGAACACATGCTTTACTGTTTAAATATAACTTCTATCATTTCTCCACATCCATCTTCTAAATATTATATTTCTGGGATATTTTTACTTGTGTTGATTTGCTTTCCACGAAGTAATCCCAATTGACAATTCATAGGGCTATTCAGTTGTATGCCCTCACATGCACGCACACATATGGGGAACACAGGCATTGAGGACAAACGATGCAGTTCACCAGCCAACTGTCCAAAGTAGCAAACATCAAATGAAAATGTGCATTTCCATGTCACCATGACAGATTCCATTGCACAAATGTGAGGAAGTTTCCTCTACAACTTTATGAGAAGATGTGAACAACAAAAAGGTTGCAAGACAATGGACATTGGACAGGTGGCAAACTAAGAAAATTGAAGCAAAGAAGGACCACCAAGAGATTTCTTTTTGTTGGGACAAATGGACATGTGTCAAGCTAAGGAAAAGATAGCCATGTAAGACCACAAGAGCACTTTCTGTTAGCTGAAAAAGATGAAGAAAGATATGAGAAAGCAGCTGGAAAAGATAGTGGACATGTGGCACAATTCCTTGGACTATAAAAGGACAAGAGGGTTGTTGAAAAGAGGAGGGAGGTTTTCGAATTTTGGCTGAGTTCTGGATCCCTGCTGAAGGAGATTGGAGAGGAGACTGCACAGCAGCCTCCTTCTTCCTTCTTATTGTATTTTCGTTTTTTCTTTTCCTTCTTTTCTAAGTTTCGTAATGTGTAACTAACCAGCTATCTAGTGGCTGGGGGATGTTGATCATGGCTTTCACACTTTGTTCTTATTCTTCTTTGATGCTTTTCATGATTTGAACTGAATATTGAGTTTCATTCCCTATTTAATGATATTTGTTCGATCCCTGTTTCATTGTATAACTTTTACCTTTTGGATCTGTGCATGGATTTGAACTCGTGAACTATCTTCACCATGCAACCCCAACCATAGGGATGTTATAGACTCCATCGCGATCGAACATGGAGAAATCAAGCATGAGTGAAGATAGTTCCTTGCGTGGTTTTCGTATTTTCCTCGCAGCCATAAGCTAGGAGGAGTTTTCTGAGTCATTGCTGTCTTGCACCCCTGACCGTAGGGACGTTAGAGGATCTATCACGATCGAACGTAGAGAAATCAAGCCTAGGAATGCAATGGCTCATAGTTTGGGTTTTCGTAGAAATCAAGCCTAGGACCGCATTGAGTTAGAGGTTTGGGATTACCTTAAACGGTTTCAAAGGATTATCGCATATTTCTATTTTACCATTGCTGTGTTCGATTCTTTTTTATATTCTGTGAAGTTCAACCCAATGCAGGATATTCTTCGATTCTCATTCAATAACAGTGACCCGAGTAGGGTAAATAGGAGATGAGTTATTTCTAAAAGGCTTCTAGTAATCCTATTTCACATTGTGTGAATAGAACTTTTCTCCTCCTTCAAAGCGTCTAAATCGTCTTAGAGATACACTAATTTCTTGTATTCTGCCCGGGAGGGTTGTCCGTTTTCCACTTAGGCAAGCATGAGCCGATCGTAGCCTTCTCATCTTAAGTGTGTTTCTCTTGAATGCTCGATACTCAGTGGACACGAGACTTTGACTCAAATACAAAAGAAAGGAACATTCAATCATTTTTATCCTAAATGAAATTCAGAGGATGTAAGTTCCAAGTGAAAACATTCCCCTAGCCCTAGTATTTAGCTACAATCTTCTCTGTCTACTTTGGCATTAAAAACCCATAAAAAGTAGTGTAATCTTATTTTTCATAATTTCTAGTTTGTAGCATTTCACTTTCTCATTTTGAACAACATTTATAGATTTGTGCGTTTCCTTTAAATAGTTTAATTAAGTGTGAACATTTCAAGATTGTCTCTATGGATCGATCCTCAAGCACTATAATGATATGTCGTATACTTTCAGTTTTCGTAGCAATAGTGTAGAGGATTTATAAATTTAAAATTTCATTCGACATTCTTTTGTGTTTAATGATATGCACACTTTATGTGAGTCAGAATGATTTCTATGTGTTGAGTTGCAACATTCTTTTCTTCATTGGCAAAGCTTATCTTTTTAACATCTTCAGTATGAAATTCAGCAAAATGTTCAACATTAGAGGGCTCATGTTCTTCAATTTGTCTTACACTTTCAAGTGGAAAATACGAAAAGGGATAAAACATTATTTTTTCATTACTAGTCAAAACTTGAATAGAACTTCACCAAAGTCTCATTGATTGTTGTTATCATCCCCATTTATTACAGAATATAACTATGGAAGAGAGTGATGAGACTTAACTTTAAAGTTTTGAGGCCTCTATAAATTTAATGATCTTTGTTGCCCATTGGCGATGCCAGTTTACATATGAAATAATTGAGCTACTATGATTTACAAAAAGCACATGAAAAGTTTCGATACATCTATCTTCTAAATCATATTCACAAAAAGTAATAATAGGTCTAATTTAAGTTAATTGATTTGGAAAAAAATGTCATCAATCTATTTATTGATGCATGGAGGCAAAATGTGAGCATAACCAAAATAGTTATGTAACCTTTGCAAGAACACTTCACCATCTGTTCTGCAATGTTTTGTAGGAACAAAGTGGCTTTTAGGGAGAACAAAAATTATGTGAAACAACACACCTATCAAATCATTGGCTGAGAAATCTAGAACTCAGTTCTCAATAATGAAACTTTATGTATCAATTTATCCTTTAATGAGATTGAGTGTGCATGCATATGCTTCATTTGGGGTCATAAAGTGAAGTTCATAAAACTTTGTATAATCTCTTAGGATACCAAAAATGTAGTCCTATTTAGAAAAGAAGACTTGACCTATGATGATTTTATTAGATATTTTTCAACAAATTGTGCTTGCAAGGGCAATGAATTATGTTTTCATGTTTTTTGTTGGAAACATATGAATATGCAAAGTTAACATTCCATGTTTCACTTCAGGACTTGCCATGTCAAATAGTTGGAAAATATAGGTAAGCTTTAGAGTTTAGCCTTCTATTGTATACTTGTTTCAATGGTGGAAGGATACAACTACACTATCTTCGGAAGGGAATTCTGATCATTGCACAGTTGAACGCCATTGGCACCGCATCAATAGAACATCTCAATGGATTGATATTATCTCTATATGGACAAGTAATAATTATCATATTAGGGAACGAGTAAGTAAATGAATATGATTAAAAAAAATTCACTTTTTCATATGTAGATTACCCAGGGGTATTGATCTATATAGCCTATGAACATATGTGTGCAGCGGTGTGAAATTTATTATTAATTATAATTAAAGTAATACAATTTAGAGTGTTAAAAGAATCCCTAATCAAATTTAATTGATTATAAGTGAACAACATATCAACTGTAGCCTTAGGGTGTCATATCCATAAGAGAAAATTGCTACACTTAAATAAGAATTAGATATTCTAATATTATGAATGATTAACTAATTAATAAAAGATAACAAAAAAATATGAAACACGGTTAATTACTATATCTTTGGAGTTTTTAAATGTTGAGGTCTCATAAAAAAAAGTAACGATGAATGCAACAAAAAATCAATGGAGGAAGATAGCTTCAGAACTAGTTCACTGCTCATGTGTGTTGGATTTGAATGCATTAATAGCATGAGTCAGAAAGATGGCATTCACAACTAGGTCATTTCAACTCTCAATGGAAACGACATTGCAAGAGATATTACATCAACTGCTCTGGTAGCTTGAAGTAATACTACTCAATGAAGAAGTCAACTCCCCTCGAATTACTTATTGTGGCACTCTCTCATGAAGTGCAACAATCAATATAAATTATTAACTCCTCTCAGACTAATAAACAATCAACGTGACTATGAAAAATTCAATCACACAGTCACCATAAAAAATATGATCTTTCTATTTAATTCCTATCAGATTAATCCTTATTCAATGCGTCAATCTGTGGGTGACGTGGATTGACTTCACGAAATTAAAAAGGATTTCTCAATCTTCTATTTCAACCAAAAATGAAAAAAATACTCAAAACATTGTATAAATAACATATAGCCAACTTATATAAATATAAATGAAAATTTGACATCGAAGATAGAAGATTAAATCTTCGAACCAACACACATGAAATAAACTACACTAACTTTGAAAATGAAAGGGAATTGGCTCATTAAAATTATGGAACAACTTGGTCTGAATTAAGTTCCATCAACCGTGTCAATAAAATAGCTAACTTCGATACTAATGTTGCTTTCTTCTGCACACTACATTCAAGAACAAATATTTTCTCCTCTAGATCCCCCTCTTTAGGATTATAGTTACATTTAATAATCATATCTTGTTACATTTTCATTGTAATTGTAGTTGTTATGTTGTCCTATATTGAAGCACCACCTAAAATTTGGCTGTTAATATGGTATAGTTTTGAGTGCATGATAAAGATTGCAGATGAGTTCCTCTAAGAATACTTGGTTATTTACATAGAGATCAAAAGTGAATCATTACTTTTTATATTATTTTAATGTAATGACATCTTTAATTGATTCAATTAATGAATGTTGAATGCTCCTTTATGCTTTTATTTGCTCAATTTTTTTATTGTCACACTAAAAATATATTTGTGTCAATATTATTTTATCAATAATAAATACTCTTTATTCTTACAAGATAAAATAGTTGGGCACTATCACTTTATTTTTTTCAAAAAATATCGTTAAAGTATCAACTAAAAATGTTTGAGTTTGTCATGGATGTTTGTAGGTAGAAATTCCTCCCAAAAGATGTCAAAAGCACACATCCCACTCATGTTTCCCAAAATATCTACTGTGGAATTTCACTCAAGGTGTGTGTAATGTGAGGTGAAAGAATGTAAAATAACATAGAAGATCACAATCCCAGTGGAAAAATGGTAACTCAAGGATCGAGTTTTCCAAAGTCAAGAGATGACCCCATGTGATAGAAAATCTCAAATAAGCTTTAATATTTATAAAATACTTAATAGACATAATGAGGTTGCAAGCGCACAATAGTATATGTAGTACTTAAGGTTCGATCGATAGGGATAAAGTAAAAAATTCACACTTGATAAAAACTATTTTGAACGAAAAGCTAAATCTAAGAAAGTGCTAAAATGACGATGAAATAAAGTGTGACTAAAACTAGATATGACATGAAACTACATTAATTTTTAGGATTTTTAATGTAAGCAAAAAAAAATAAGACTAAAATAAGCCCAAATGTCCTTAGATTAGTAGAAATAAAATTAGTAGAAATAAGATATGGATAAAATTAGTAGAAATGGACATTAGGGCTTACGGGTGTAGTTCGACACTTATGTTCTTAGAACGATGAAAAATAAAGGGAATAACAACAAATGCCCCCACTGTGGACATTTCCACTCTCGTGTACATGAATGAAGTCATTATCTAAAATGTATCCATCACATTCTCATGATATTCAGACGTCGTAGGAGGCAACTCCCCGGATGTCCCCACTTTTGGTCTTAGAGAAAAAAGTTGTAAATTGTGACTCAGCCAAACTCTAGAACCGTATTGAGTCCTGACAATGTGATAATCCCTCTCAAGTAGAATTACCTAAGTCCAACGAGCATAAATGGTGAATCACTAAAAAAATACTCCAAGCGTGCCTCTCAGCTATACTTGGTATAGGTCATCGGTAACCTTTTTGACACATTCTCATTGCCACACAATCTCTTGGCTCGCATGCAATAGTTAAAACATAAAACACCCTTTGACCCAACGATACCGATACTTGAAAATAACAACCATTTGGACAAGAGGAAGAACACTGACGAAGAAAATAAAAGAAGGCTCGGGTCTGCCTTTTGGCTTCACTCGGTACTCGAAACATATTCGGCTTAGGGAATGGAGAGAAACTTTTGAAAATGAGTAGAACAACAACAAATTGCAGGAAATTTGACTGGGCAGCCGTCCCGGATACCTACTAGAGTCGCTTTCAGTGGTGTTGATCCTCATTCCAACAACTGCTTACTTCCTACTATCGCTTGCCCTGATTCGTGATCATTAGTAATCCTTTATCATATCCCAACTACCACCCAACCTCTTAACTTTCATGTGATAATTAATGAATAATCTACTCTTTTAGGCAAGATTCGCTGATGTCTGAAACCATATGTTGATCGAATAAAAAAAACCGCATCACATAATAAAGAAAACAGAGGATACTACGAGATTTTGCCTCTCGACCGAACCCAAGGCAATTAGTGATTCCTTAGCTATCCTACCTCCAACCCAACCTCTTGACTCATATGTCAGTTAGAGAATATATTATTCTCTCGGGGGAGAATCACTTATGTCAAAGAAAGATAGGTTGTCCGAATGAAGGGGCCCAATGGCTTGGGAACTTCCAACAGTCATAGTCGTTGTAAATGCCTTACAATATAAACAATATTATATTTAGGCCTATATAATATAAAATATTTTCTCCATTTCTCGCAACTTGAGCTGTGAACTTCCGATGGCTCTACAATCGTGGGAAGTTCTGACGATCATAGTTGTCGAAACTTGCGATGATCAGCTAGTCGTCAAAAGTTGTGACATTTAAAGCAGTGGGAAAAATGTGCATCTCTATTTCTAAAGGATAATGTTAACTGTCGCAAAAATTTGTCGAAAATTGCGAAGGATGAGCAACCGTCAGAAATAAAGATTTTTCTTGTAGTGGGGAATGCCTCCTGAAAATAGAGGAAGCAAAAAATGAGTTTTAAATTTGAGTGCATCTTTGTAGTTAAGCTCAACACAATCCAATCTTTCGGACTTGGGATTTATGCAAAGGAATACATTATCCTCTTGGGCTAAGACACATAAGATCGATTGGCAAAGAAACACATTCAACATTGATGCATGCAAAATATAACATATTTTAGTTTATTATTTTAATTAATTTTTCTATAATTTGATCATGGCATGCATCATTTTTAGTCACTTTTAGTCATAATTCCGGATTTATTGATTTTGATTTTTAATTCTCTGAATATTTTAATTGTAGATGGATTAATTAAAATTTGATAATTATTTTGCAGGAAAGGCCGAAATTCGGATGAATGTAACCTATCGGCCGAGAATTCCAACGTATCAACCGAGAACTCCAATCGGTAGAGAATCGACTGAGATCCACATAAAAGAAGATTTTGGCTTTACCCCCAAGACATTTTGGCCGAGATGTGATTATCACCTTCGTTAGTTAAACTTCCTTGGGCGTAACGATCAAAGACTCTTCGATTCGACCGAGATTACAACAAGAAGTCTTCGTTTCGGTCGAGATTACAAAGAGGATTTAGATTTTGGCCGAGATTTGAAGAAGGGAGTAAAGATAAAAGGAGTTTATCTTTTTGGGCGTAATGATTAAACCAATTCATCGTTTGTGGCCGAGATTCAGAGAGGAATACAAAGTTTATCGGCCGTAATCAACTCAAATTTTATCTCACAAGATTAAATTCGACCGTACGATATCACGACCGTGATCAAATTGAAGGCTGTCCGCACCCTATAAATAGAGAAGAGAGCCATCGTCCCAATTCGTGCTTTGAAGTTCGGTTTTTGTCCACAGCAAGTCGTGAGCTTCGCGGGCTTCGACCAGAGAGATATTTGATCGGACGGCTGATCCAGACATTCCGACGACATCCGAGGGCCCTGATTTTATTCTTGGTGTAATTCTTTCAATTATTATTGTTATTTTATTATTATCTCTCTGAAATTCTAGGATGAACTCCATGTTCTTAGTTATTTTATTTTTAGGAGATTATTATTGAAGGGAATTTCTGTGAACTCTTGTTTCATTATTATTAAATTTCTTTTGATCAATTTCTAATTATGTTTAATGCTTTTGATTTAATTATTTAAATTTCTGAATTAAGTAATTACCAGTTTGTGGACTACTTAATTTCAGATTTTATTTAGTTAAATTGAATGATTTATTGTGGAACTAAAAATTGACATAGGTCTAATAACTAGTGTGTGGAGAATTAGATCTGTGTGATCTGTTAATCTATACTAGTTTGTGAAGTGATTAATAGTCTAGGATTTTCATATTAATGCATCTTAATTTTAATCTCATCTGACGAATACCAGTTTGTGGGACTTCAGGTTTGGTTAAATTTAAGATAGTTTGATTTGCCGGATTAAATAGCAAAATTATCAGTTTGTGGACTCTGTGATGTTAATCTTGTAAATTAATAACTTGGAAAAATTCCTAATCCATCTTAAGAATTTCAATTTATCTTTTATGGTTTACATTTTTATCCTTAATTTATTATCATCCTAAGTCCAACTTCAACACTATTATCTTATCTTTATCTTATTTTTCTTTATTTTATTTCATAAAACCCATTTCCAAAATTCCATATTTTCCTCTCTTATTAATTTATAACATCAGATATTTTATTAATAATATTTCTCGTGGGTTCGACACTCTTACTCCTATTTTCTATATTACTTGAGCGACTAGTGCACTTGCTAGCGATTTTATTTTGCTATATCATTTTACGCATCAAACATCCCCAAAATAAATGCACAAAGTCCAATCAAATAATGAAAATAGTAAATTGACTAAATAAGATAAATGATTGCTACAATAATATAAGTTCAGAAAATAGAATGTTTAGGAATAGAAAAATCCGTCTACGAATCCCCCAGCCTAGCTCGCTATTTAGTTACACATAATAACGTCCGTGTTCATGACTCACTACAACAAAAAATAGGATAAATCATAGCAAATGCCCTCCAACTTTCAACTTTGCTCAGCGATGCCCTCCAACTTCACTTTGTAACAACGATGCCCTTCAGCTTTTGACTTATTTCACGCGATGTCCTCTTTACTTGAGATAGGCGGTCTCCCGATTTTCGGTCGACGTGGCATCCACGTGGCCATCCCCTCTCTCCTCCACGTAATTAGCTATCCGACATGGCATGATCCCATGTGGCAACACATATTTGTCTCTCCTCGACGTGATCTGAGTTACTAATTCGTGCAGTCCAACTGTCCTTCGCGTTCGCCATTTTAATTTCATTGCAGGTGGTCGACGACTGAGCGATCAGATCGGGTGCCGCTTCTTCGGTGATTGCGTCGTCATCTTTCCCTATAGTTGTTTCCTATTCGCCGACGACCCCTAGTCTCGATTCCATAGGTGTTTTTACGCTAGCGGCCCGCTAGGGTGCCAAATCCCTAATAATCTTTGCCTCGAAGAATGGCGTCGTGGAAGGGGGTAAGGAAGTGCGACTGGGGAGAAGAAGCAATCATTAAAACGTCATGGATGGAAAGTAACCCTGACCGTATGTTTTATGGCGCCGAAATTTTGGTGTGAGTTCCCAAATTTTTTTCCCCTTTCTATTTTGTTTTCGCAATTTCATTAGGTGACACTTTCAAAGGATTCAATGTTGCAACTACTTCGATTGGCTGGATCTACACATTGATAAAAGAAGTCGGATGATGATGAACGGCCTTTTGCGAAAGATCGAGAAGCTTGACCATGCGCTCAAGGAAGAGAAGGAAAGGAATCGACTATTGGAATTCCAAATAGAAGATTAAAGAGGTCATATTTGAAGATTGGAAATCGAAGTTGAAGGTATGAAGGCGAAATATTATCGAATTTTGAAAATTATATTTTGTTCAGTTATCCTCCATTTGTATGTTATGAGTCTTATGTAGACAATCAGATTGTATTAAGTCGTATTTTGGAAATGTATTAGTGGCCTGTTTGGATATTGTATTAGTTGAATCTTCTTTTCAATGAGAAATCTTATTGTTAGTGACATTTGTTTTGAAATGACCGTGTGCATTCGTTGTATATGATTTGTGGAGTAGGTCGACTATATCTAAAGGAAAACAAGTAGAACGCAAAAGCTCAAGAAGAAAAATAGGACTACCCTCCAACTTTAAAATATGAAAAAGAGCTACCCTCCAACTTTCGAACATGAAAGTGTAATACCCTCCAACTTTCGAACGTAACCATCAATGCCCTCCATCTTTTTGAGGATAAAGTACAACACCCCCTAACTTTTTCCGTATTAAACACAGTACCCTCCATCTTATATGAAGTTTAGCGAATGCCCTCCAACTTTATGTTTTTGCGACAATACCCTTCACTTGCTTTTGGGCTCAAAACGATCGAATACAAACAATTTTAACGCTCTGGGAGTGTAGTTTTGACAACTATATCATTTTGCGAAATAGAAACACATCAAACCCACAAACGCACACAAACGTTAATATCCAAATGTTAACGTATAACTGTTTACCAACATTCACAAACGTTAATATCCAAATGTTAAAGTATAACTGTTTGCCAATATCCACATCCACAAAGGATAACAACAAAAACATCCACATAAGCATATGTACATATTAAGAAAAGTTCGTCGTCAAGTGCGACGCCTTTTTCCAACGTTCTTTCACTTTTTCTGCACGATTGCCTGAGAAGCCTGAGATGCACCCTCAGCTTCAAATGGAGTCTGAGATGTCTGAGGTGTCTCACATCCTGTTGGAGCTTGAGATGTCTGAGATGCCTCACATCCTGTTGGAGCCTACAATGTCTGAGTTGCCGTGCTTTTGCCGCTTTTTCGCTCCACAAGAGAAAGAATCATTACTTTTCAAGAAGGTAATAATAAAATGGATAAATTTTTATTAAGCACTTACGTGTGATCTTTTGTTGTGACCAACCTCTCCGCAAATAGTACATTTCATTTGAACCCTTCCTCTCTTGGACAATTTTCCTTTTTCGGCTAAAGACTTCTTAGTCTTTTCTAATTCTTCTGCCTCCTTTCTCCTAGCTTTTTGCTTTCTTTCTCTTCTTGTGTTAGCAAATGATGGCGGATTGATCGGTGTTGGCTCCTCCACGATCAGCCACTGATCGCGTCCATTCAGAGGATGTATGACATGTTCATAAATTTTTAAGAAATTTTTTGTGGAGTAACACGTATCTACATAAGCATATGGGTCCTCGTTGTTTCCAAATATATACGCAACTGCGTGTACACATGGGATCCTTGTTAGTTGCCATCGTCTGCAGCTACAAGTCCTCATATCCATGTCAACTACATGCTGGGCACCTTCGGAGTTCACTTGTACTTTTGGGCTACCTGAATAAGCAATGAAAATCCAATTAAGATAGATTGGACAGTACGATTGTTAACAGACAGATGTGGAAACGATTCAAACCTGAATAAGTAGGCTCCCATAACATAGCATCTTTCTTAATGGATTCTACCTTTTTACAGATTTTGGGACAAATGAGGCCGTTATGCTTCTTCATTGCCTCTCGTTTCCTAAACAGCCTTACCATCAATTTCGTACGGATGATTTCCATCAATGTTATTATCGGTTTGTCCCTCGCGCTAAGAAGATACTTGTTGTAACACTCTGATAAATTATTAAGCAACATGCCACATTTTGGCACCTCCGAGAAATAGGCCCTGCTCCATGAATTAGTCGAACATTCTCGAATCCATTCCCTTGTCTCCGGTGACTTCTTTTCTAGTTCATCCAGAAAGTATTGCATTCTCTCTGAAAACGTTGCTCTAGCTACGCTCCATAATAACTCTTTATATTCAAGACTCTTGAATCCCTTGGACCTAAAATTTGCCCACAGGTGTCGAACACGCATCCGATGTTTAGCCGACGGAAGGACGTTGCGAACGGCATTAACAAGTCCCTGCACATTAAATCCATATTTTAGCAATGAAGTTTAGGAATTTATTTTTTAGTATACAATGAAGAATTACCTTTTGTCGATCGCTCATCATCTCCAACCTCTACCATTGTTCATATCGAGGTCCCTGCGCAAATGCTCTAAAAACCATGTCCACGTAGCTATGGACTCATTCTCCACATATGCATGCGCAATTGGGAACATGCCATCATTAGCGTCATTATCTACAACTGTTAGAGCAAAATGTTAGAGGAAATAATTAGACAAACAACCTGCTTGAAGGTGTTAAATAAACAACCTATTAGAAGCTGTCCTCTGAAATCTCTTTTTAAGAAGCACCCATCTAGGCAGACTAGTGGTCTGCAGCCAGCCTTGAACCCATCGAAAAGTGTTTTGCTGCATACGTACAAACCCTTCCACTGGAGATCTTCAAATAGGCCCGTCACCATGCACCCCGGGTTTGCTCTTAACATCTCTGCCTGATATTTGTACAGTAGTCTGTACTGCTCTGCACCAGCTCCATGAATTATCTTTAACGCCAAGTCTTTAGCTCTCCATGCACACATTCGGCTTACAACATAAGACATGTCCCTCTTCACTTGGTCATAGAGGCCCTCCCATCCCGAGTCACTATGAAAGTAGGACTGGTATTTTTTTGCGAGCCTCTTGTATGTTACATGTAATTCTTGAAAACCTTTGGACAATTATTTGCCAGGTGGAATCTTGGGGATCCTTCAAATTCTTTGGAGAGCACATCACCCTCCATCCACACTTTTTGTGGCATGCAGCTACTACCCTTCTATTGTCACTCTTCGGGAAGCACACTTGAAACCTATTTTTATTTCCATGCACTTTTTATGCCTCAACAAACTCCTGTTTGCTGCTGAATAGCATGCCCACTTCAAAAATAGGATCTTCCATACTCCGTCTGCATAAAAAACATGATCGTTGTGTTTCACTTCACCCTCCTCGGAATCGGAGTCAATTTCTGTTACAAGGCGATCCGAGTCTGCGTACTCTAAATCTGAATAGTTGGCAGCCTGAGATATCACGTGCGTGTTATCACACTGCATCGGCTTCTTACCCTTATTAACTTCAGCTTGGACACCTTCATCCTCATTAACCTCACCTTGGACGTCCAACTTCAACTTGATCCTTTGCTTGTACACCTTCAGTCTCAGCTTCATCTTCCCCTGCCTCAGATGCAACCTATGCCCCAGCTCCAAAATCCTCTGTCCCAGCTCTAAAATCCTCTGATCTGCTCTGTTTGCCCTTCTAAATATTCTCTTGAAGGTCATCATCGTCCTTTTCAATGTTGTAGTCTTCATCATGCAGCTGGTCGTATCCGGAGTGTCACATTCCGCCTCTGGATCATCCAACCTTGCATTTTCGACGAACTGGTGCTTTCGACGATAAGTTCAGGCTCATGCTCAATTTCTTCCACAACCAATCGCCTAGGAGGTATAGAAGGTAGTGGCAAAGAATGGTCTACGTCCTTCTCTTTTAGATGCCACACGTACAAATCAACTTGCCCTACTTCAGCTGCTTGGGCACACATCTCCAAAACCCTTCCGTGGTTGTCGATGCTTCTAAGTCCCGTTGTCCAGTCCTCCCCTGGCTCAACCCAATGATAGCACAATAGTCCCTCCACGCCAATGGTCTTAATCATGCTATCGATCTCAACCAAGGACATCAAGTCTAGGTCGCAATCACAGTAGGTCTCCACCTCCCCATTATGGTAACCCCATTCACCTTTTTCACCATTGAAATGAATATGCAAATTGAAAAGTCCAGGGACTGCAATAAGTACACAATAATCAGAATTAGAAGAAAAAAATTAAATCAACATAGAATTACCCTAAAACCTAATGAAAATTACTTCTGCTTCTTCTAAAAAAAGTAACTAATTACCTTTGCTTCTCCTCCTTCCATCTCCTATCATTGTCAACTTTCTAGAAAAAGAAACGTACACTACAATAAACAATGAACAATTAGGGTTTTGGGGGACCACATTAGAGTTTAGGATTTCGTTGGTGGGGGGAGGACCAGATTAGTAATAAAACACATGATTTTTTATCGCCTAGGGATAGGGAGCTTGTCGGAAAGGATCAATTTAAAATTAGGGTTACGGTGAGACCTAGAAATTAGGGTTTAGGGTTCACAGTAACTCGACATCAAGCAGATGACACATTAAAGTATATGAACGAATGCACATACCAGAAAGCATATTACACCGATATTCTTTCTTCCTCGCGGTGTTTCGACGACCTTTTGTGCGATGGAACTAAACAGTGGACAACGACGAATACGAACGGACAGTGACGCTTGAGTGAAGACGGAGGCCGGCGAACGTGAACGACGAACGGTAAACAGCGAATGGCGAACTGCAAACCACGAATGATGGCAGATGTTTCACGCGAACGACAGCGAAGACAGGAATAAGGAAATAAATTAACATAGTGGGTGAACTTAAGTGGGTTTAATATGAGTTTCCAAGTGGGATCATGTCATGTTGGACGACTAATTGCGTGGAGGAGAGAGGAGATGGCCACGTGGATGCCACATCGATCGAAAACTGGGAGACCGCCTATCTCAAGTAAAGAGGGCATCGTGAAACAAGTCAAAAGTTGGAGGGCATCGCTGTTACAAAATGAAGTTGAAAGGCATCGCTGAGTAAAGTCGAAAGTTAGAGGGCATTTGGTGTAATTTTTCCACAAAAAATATGAAAAGAAGAAAAGAAAGAAAAAGGATAAGAAAAAGGGCTGATGCTGAACCCCCGTCAACCTCCTTTTCCAAGCTACAGTGGAATGAGTTGGAATCCCCTTCTTTGGCAGCTTTCATATCCTATAGCATAGGGTCTATGCCACCTGTCCACCAAATATTTTGTCATCTTCTGCACTACATTTTTAGCCAAATAAAGCTTCCTATGCCATGTATAAAAGAAATATGCAATCACTTCTATAGGTCTAACAATGCAACATTTTTGTCCTCTTTTGCTGCATTCTTCTAAGGCAGAAAGTGGTGTCATATGTCCACATGCCCCTACCTGCTGCCTTCATTCCAAATTGAGCTCTCATTTTGATGCGGTTCATCCTTCACCTCCATAGTCAGTTGGGATGTCTATATGAAAATAGAGAAAACTAGTAGTATAACATCCCAAGAATAATGAAATGTCATTTTAAGAAAATAGATGTGGAGAAATAAAAAGAACTAAAAAATCAATAATAAAGCATCTGTTCATGCATGGAAATATGACAAAGTATAGAAGAAATGAATACTGAACATAAAGAGAAAGCATATACAATTTTATGAATACTCAAAATTAAATCTTTTCTTGTCCTCAAACAAAAACTAGAGACTTAGGGTAAAAAAATTTCAGGTTCCTATGACCACATTATGCATGACACTGTGTCTCTTCGGACCTCAAACTTTCTGAACATCGTTTACTCATTTAAGACTCACTAACCCACTTAGAAACATGTGCCCCATAAGCATCAAGTGAGGTCACCCTGCAGACTGACCATTCACATAACCTCTCCCCAAGATGGTGCACTATTCTCGACTTGCATTAACACTAAATTTATCTACGTGTGTATCCTTGGGTTCATCTGCCACTATTTTTTTTGTACTTCTATAGCTTCTCTTTTGTTGTGAATTAGGGAACTCAAAAGAAAAAAAACAAGAATTTCCATTGAGCATGTTCCTCGTCTTTCTTTCGAGAATACTCGACTTTGAGTGCTAATGGTATCACATGTGGCATATTCTTGTCTCCCTCAAATAAGGGGACAAAGGGATAGTATTTATAAGAAAGAGAAGTTACCAACAATCTTCTCCACATTTTCTTTGTAGAATACTCGGATGAGACACTTGAGTTTTATATTAAAGAAAAAGTAAAAGCATTCCCCCATTCACAAAAGAAGTATAGACATGTGGGCATGCATTGATTTTGCAACTTGTTACTACTAAATTGCAATAGAACATAATTTAGCATCATCCAAGTGGATGTAAATATAAGATCCTAGATGGTTTTATGTGGAAGGTTTGTCTACATATCACTAGCTTTGGTTTCATATTTTAGGGTCATTTGTATTTTTATATGGGGTCCAGGAGGGTGCAGTGCATGATTGCACTTCACCTGGTGCAGTGCACTATTTGAAGCCGTTAGATTAATTGCTATTATATCTAATGGTTCTAATGGATTTCCCACTTTAATAACTCATCCAAGTATGAATGACATCATTGGATGACCTCATTAATTATTTAATTTTATATTCTTTTCTCTTCAAAACCTCCTTGTATCATCACCGAAAGTAAAAAAAATGGAAAAAAAATTGGATCACTTATTTTCATGCTTTTGGACATCCATCTTTTATCCGAAATTTGTCCAGATCTTAAAAGCAACAAATTTGCTCAATTTTTTAATTTAAGATTTTTTTATAATAATATTTTTGTGTGGAGCTCGTCAACATTTTTGCTAGTTGAAATACATCAAAAGGATGCATCAATTTCCTATTGAGGACACTTGATAACGTTGAAGGTAAAATTATAATGGAATGCAAAAGGGACAATATTTTTATCTTAATATCACTTTGCTCGGTGAATATAACGAAAGTTGCACAATTGATTCAACATCACGTAGGTGTCATAATTCAGATACAAAATGGGCATGTTATATAGCCCACAAATACACAAACAAAATTTTCTGAAGTAACAAAATGGCCAACATGTTCTTAGAAGTGTGCCAAAAATTCATTGCATGTTCTAAGAAGTGCACCAACATGCAATTCTTCTAAGATAAGCCTACTATAATGAACACTTCATAACCTGAGAAAGATAGCAAAATAAAAGGAAAAATCATCATGTTGTATATCACATTTTTAAAGTTGAAAATCAAAATATTTTAGCACTTACATTTTTTGATAGTTAATCCATCAGTAGACAAAATTCTTTTGCTTCATGGTTGCCTATTGTGTATTATTAATTTCTTTTCCCTGTTATCACCATCAAAGAAAAATAACCAAATAAGTTACACTATGAATTAACATAGTCATCTTACATAAAGTGAGAAAACATATATATTACCTTAGACAATGGACAAGTAGTTGCATTGTAGCCTTTTTTTTTTTTGCACTTTCGACATGTCCTTTTACCATTCTCAACTTTTGACATAGAGATCTCAATACTTGATTTTATTCTTTCCATTTTTTAGGCCTCCCTTTACATTTTACAATGACTAGATCATGTATAATAAACTCATGATCATGTAGACTGACTTTTGAAGCGGTAAAATTATTAGTGTCACATGATTGTGTTGCATTATTGTGTTGAGGCAGAGTACTTTCCTTATCTATAGTCATATTTTCCAATTGTTGTATCAAACTCATTGAGGCAAACTAGACAACACTTAAATGTTCCCGTGACAATGAAATCATTCGATTAATCTTTGACAAATTAGAACTCACGGTCCAAAGCTCCAAAGGAATTATAGGCTTATTTCCATTTGTAGAAGTGGATGCAATATCATTTAGTACACGTGCCTTTGAATATCTAGCATTAATTGTCCAACGATAAAGAATATATAGTTTGGGCGAACTTGTAATCCTTTTCTTCATAAAAATATGCAAGATATGTGCACAAAGAGTTCCATCTTGTTCAAACCTTTTGCAAGAACATGTCACTGGATAACTACTATACTCAACTATGTATTTTCCTTTCTCTTCATGCCCCATCAAATATACACAATATGCAACTTTAGTATCATCTTTTGAAAGTTTTTGTGATAAGAAGTCGTTGACACTTCTTAACTCATTTTGGAATAAAGAAAATACATTTTGAGTGTACACCTTTGCTACATGAATCTTTAGAAGATTATTGGAAATTATGGCAGCCCTTTAACTTAAAGTTTTAAAATCCTCATGTTCTTCAGCCTCACGACGAGATTTAAGAGCTAGATTATATTGGGACACAAATTCAGACAATGAGGTATTCGAGTCAACATAACCATTAAAAAATAAATTCATACTCTCAGATCTTTGTGTTGTATTCATGCCTGCACAAAAACGTCCTTCAAGTATATAGAAACTCAATGTTGCCTCTTGTAATACATTACTTCTAACCAATGACCGTCTGGAATTTCATATTTTTGTTTCATAAAAATCCATCCATCTTCAAATTCCCAGATGCTATTTGATTTGTACACCCAATTGTTGTAGTCTTTTTCAAAGTTTTGTCGTGCACATAAATCACGTAAGTTTGTTAAAGCATTTCTTTGAATATGCCAAACGCAAAATCTATGTTGTGAATTTGGAAATACTTTACGAATTGTGTTATCCATAGTAATATCCTGATCAGTAATAATAGTTTGAGGATGCTTATAATTCATGCATTCCAACCATGTAGTAAATAACCAAATCAATGTATCCTCACTTTCATATGCAAGCAATGCACATCCAAATAGTATTGATTGCCTATGATGATTAACTCCAGTAAATGGGGCAAATGGTATTTTGAACTTATTAGTCCAAATACAACAACGTCTCCGAAAGTCATGTGACCTACCATCTGCCCAAAACATGCTTCTTGCTACATAATCTTTATCTAGCTCCCATCTAAAAAAGAAACCTTGATCCTTATTATGTTTTGCTCGAAAGTAAGTAATTGTATTCATGCATTCTTGACCAATGTTACTTTTTTTTGTTGATTTCAAATGATCCATGCAAGCTTGAACTGTAACAGATTTTTCTCCAATAAAATTAAGAATTTTAGTAATTTGTGATGGACCAATGCCACATTCATGTAATGTTGTAATGAGTCTTTGAGAAGAAACTGATAACTTATTGTGAGAACGTAATTTTGAGACATCCAATAAACTAACTAGCAAATGTGTGTCCTTGAATTCTTTTACTTCCCACTTTCCATCATTTCGTAAGCCAACTTTTAAATAGGCAATACAATCATCTCTTCTACGTTTAACATTTTTTTCTAAATCTTTCTTTCTATTCATATCCTTGTGCCCTTCTCTCGAACAAACAAACTTTCTTCTATTGATTTCGTTAGTTTTTCTACACTTGTTAACATAGGATCTACGGACAGAAAATCCAATTGATTTTTCATATAAATTATAGTAATTGTAGGCATCTTCATCAGTATCAAATAATAAACCAATAAAAGATTTATTGACTTCATTACCAATCTCTCCAATTCCATCTTCAAGTTGCATGTCTTTGTCAGCATCTTCATCAATCATATCCACACTGTTATATTGCATTAAACATAAGAAAATCAAATACATTAATTATAACAAATAAAATCACAATACAATATACCTTTGTTGTGTGAGATCAATATCTTCAATGAATTTTTCTTGCATATGTGATTGATAATCATCCATATTCTTCTTCACCTAGGTCAACAGAATCAATGCCCAATTAGCAACAAGAAAAATACTAATGTTCCCTACCTAATATTGAGAAGCAGGAAAGAAGAGGACAGGGGAAAAAATAGTATTCTTAACTTAATTTTGAATCCAAACAAACGTAAAATTCCTTGATGATTCCAACTAGAAGATTATTTTGACTAAAAAGGGTTATCGTATGTATTTTTTGGACCAGAAGAAATTTTCCTTCATAAAAAAGTCTATCACCTCTTTAAATGTGGTCCAATGCCTAAAAAAAAAATACTTAAATGGCATTTGAAACCAGAGAATTCTTTTAACTAAGGGGGAGATCATTTAAATATGATCCAAAGCCTAAAAAAATAAGCAGCCATTTAAATCTAATCCAAAGCCTAAAAAAATAAGCAAATGAGGAGTCATCGAGAGTAAAAATATTATTTAAAGAACATTTGAAGCAGAAGATTTTTTTAACTAAGAGGGGGAACATTTAAATCTGATCCAAAGCCTAAAAAAATATTTAGAGAAAGAACATTTGAATAGAAAATATTGTACCTTAAGGAACTATCAAGAATCACCTAGTGAAAGAGAGCAGACGAACTACAAGATGAAGATGATCAAATAATCCAGCAAAGGATCTCTGTATTATCATGATCTATCGCTGAGAGAAGAGAAATATCACCATGTTCCTCCTCCAAGTCAAAGACGGCCAAAATAACAAGAGGAAAGAGAAAAAAAGTGAATGACAGGGTTAAAATTTTAAAGTAATCTAAGACATTCATTAAAATCCATGGCTGAGATCTATGGGCTCCTTACATGCAGTGCACGATTGCACTGCAGGCTCCTTTTTCCCTTTTTATATATTCTACTCTAGAAACGTTTAGAATAGATTAAGAATGTTGGCTAACGGGTCAACAATAACATATACAATGCTTTCTTGATGACATGCAAAAGTCTAAGTGGTGGGATTATAAAAGTTACAATAAATAGAATTTTAAAAAATAGAACTTATTCATATTGGCATTTTTATGAAAAATAATGACAACTAAGTTCAAAGAAAATATCATTGGCCTCCCCCAAACTTAAACACAATACAATCCTCAATGTTGGCTGGGAGAGGATAAGTACTCAAATGCCGAGAGGTGGTGAAGTAGGGCACGTGCTTCTTCCTTTAGTTTTTCTTTAGTAGATTCAATACATCTTCATGAAATGTAAATGTACTATCCTTGTCTACACAAAAAATGTTCAAGAAATGTAATTGTTTATAGTTTTAGATTAAACTTGGTGACTCTAAACCCATATGTCTTCTACTTGGTGGGTCTTCAATTGTTATTTAGAAGATTTGACCATCTTTTTTTTCTGTCAAGAAAAATTCTTAGTTCATGTTTCACTCTAACACAGGTTGGATCACGTAATCGGTTCTTAAGAAACAACTTTAGCTTTGTGTTGAGTGATTGTCTCAGCTCCAGCTTGGATATCTTCTTTTAAGGTGCTTTTCATGGTGAAATTTGGACTTTTCGTGACAAGTAAAGGGTATATTTACTTCTGCACATAGATATTGATGTATGATGAGAAAAATTAGTCTGAAAGTCTCTTTGTTCTACATTTTCTTCCTCTTGATATGAGATTTCAAATTCTTCAAGATTATCTTGCTTCAGCAATTATTTCCTAATTTTCCTCTTTAAAAGTACAAGTGTTGACATATTTTGAAATACTTGATTCAAAAACCAAGAACAACGTTTCTCCATTTCTTCTATGCAATCTTTATTTTGCATTTTGACAAGTTGACATCCTTCAGCTGATAAGCTCCCTTGTTGACTTGTGTAGAAAATATCTTCAGCTTCTGGACAAGTGGGGTTAGTTGTGAAGTTATTCTCGACTATTGGGCATTCTTATTGATGACATGGATATCTTACTCATTATTGTTAGGGTAGAAGCATGATTTTCTTAATTTATGCTGCAGTTAAATAATATAAAATCTACATTTTTAAACATTTTACCTGTTATATGAAATTTCCATGTCATCTTAACTCTTTTGCTGAAAACATGGATAAAATCTTCTAAATTTATAAACTTTTGTCTTTCAACAAGTACCCGCACATTGCATGGGGGTATCCGGTAGCTAAGTTAAAAGAGTCCCTACATGAGGGTATCTAACGCTGCTAAGACCAGAAGTTGAGCTGGCAGAAAATACAACGGTCATCTGACGCGCGCAGGGAATAGAATCAGAGTCTGCAGAAAAAGATAAAAGCACTAGGGCAGGTGTCACACATTCACCTGCCTGATGAAGGAAAGAGAGAGGAATCAAAGACAGAATGTGGTGTATCAGGCTGGATAGGTGTTACACATCTAATGGATGGACAAAAGATGATGTTACAAAAGGGACATGTGTCAAAGATCAAAGGGTAGACAAAAGTAATGTTAGGGTATAAAGAATGTCTCAAGGAAAGGAGGTTGGCCAGCAATCATCGAGAAGAATGTGAACATTAGAGAGCAACCATGGAAGCAACCTGAGGGCTGGAGGAGGCCAATCATGAATGAAGTCAGGTCACCTTGAGAGGAGAGAAAACTAGTTGAGAAGGGAGGCTGGAACTCTACTACATTGTTGTTGTCTTTTGCTACTTTTAATCTATCATTTTACTATTTTACTTTTTGGATCTTTTTGCTGAGCAATGTTTAGTGATAGTTTGTGTTGAATCCTATGTTTTGATGATAATAATTAAAATAGACATAAAAGTTACTAATATATGCTCAAGTGGTGATAATGTAGGTGTAGGATTGATATGACCAGATTCACAGAAGAAATCGCCAAATTAAAATTGAAAGAAAATTTTTTTTCAGCACGACCGGTCGACTCGTCAGTCGACCGGCCATGGAACCGATCAATTGATATTCAGTAGAAGAAAAGATGAGACATTACCGATCGATGTATCGATCGAAGGACCAGTCGACTGGACAACATCAAAACGTAGAAAATGAGACAACGGTCACATAGACCGGACGACCGGCCCATCCCAGCAGTCGACCGCCTCTCGGTCAAATGAACAGTAACGGCTAATATTTTGAGGAGAAAATTGTGGAAGAATTTTTGAATGAATTCTCACCTCTAGGAGCCTATAAAAGGAGTGTCAAAGCCTGAAGGAAAATCATCCAAGTAAGCAAGAACATCCTAGAGCTCCTCTCAAATTTTTTAACATAAAATTGCAAGTTTCTTCCCTTTTCTTTTCTTATCCTTGAGTGTGAGAAAGATTTTGTAAAAGAAAAGAGTTAAAGGGAACATTTACTTTCTGATCTAATAAGATTGAGAGCTCCTTGTGAAGAGGCGTGCCTTGCCTCTTGAGCGGAGAAGAAGGCTTGATTGTGTAAAAATGTTTGTTCTCTCCCTATAAGAAAAGAGAAAGATAGTGAATCTCTGACGATCTCAAGATCGAAAAGTCGGAGCGGGGACTTAGGCCAAAGAGTTGAGGCTGAACCCCGTCATCATATTGCGTCTCCTTGCGTTTATTCTTTATCTTTCATTTACGCTTTATCTTTATTTGCTTGTGATCATTTGTATTGATTTTTTTTTAAAGTGAATTTTTTAGAAGATTTTTTATACACCAATTCACCCCCTTGGTGCTTTTGATCCTACAATTGGTATCAAAGCGGATTGCTCTAGTTTTAAGATTTAAAATATCTTTACAGCTATGGCATCAAATGGTTTTAGTTTTCCGAAGGCCAATTTATTAATCGTCCTCCACTTTTTAATGCCTCAAATTTTGCATATTGAAAAACTAGGATGCAAGCCTATGTTTGTTCTATTGATATTGATATGTGGAATATTATTCAAAATGATTTTGATTTAAGTAAGAAAAAACCTTTAGAATATACCGAATGAGAAAGATTTTTAGTAAAACTAGATTGGAAAACTAAAAACATTTTTTTATTGTGCTTTGGATCGAACGGAGTTTAATCGGATTTCTAGTTGTGAAAGTGCTAATGAGATTTGGAAGAAACTTATTATTACTCATGAAGGAACGGATAAAGTTAAGGAGTCTAGATTAAATATTTTAAATCATCAATATGATACTTTCAAAATGCTTGAAAATGAATCTATAAATGAATGATCGTTTGCTTTAATAATATTATAAATAGCTTAGTCTCTTTAGGCGAGCCAAAGACTAATCCTCAAAAAGTGAAAAAGTTTATCAGGTCTCTCTTTTTCAAATGACATATAAAGATGACGGTGATTGAAGAAAATGACTTAAACAAGTTAGACTTTGATGATCTTATAGGTTCACTCTTAACCTATGAGATCGGGATCAAGGAGGATGAAGAAGCAAACACTCCAAAAAGGAAAGCACTTGTATTGAAGGCAAACAAAGATGAAGAAGATACAAGTGAAGATGATGATGATCTTGATGAAAAGAAGCTTTCCCTATATGCAAATAAGCTTGACAAATATCTCAAGTTTGCTAAGCAAAAGAAGAAGAAAGACTTCTCCAAGAGAAGATCATCATTAAGCAAAAGTCAAATAACTTGCTTTCAATGCAAAAAGATTGGACACTATAAAAATGAATATCCAAATTTAAAAAAAAGGAGAAAGATGGAAAAAGCTCAAGAAGGAAGAAAAAGCCTCTTCAAGTCACTTGGGATGAAAGAGAAGATGAAAAGAATGACTTCAACACCTCCACTAGTGATGAGGAAGAAGCTTACATATGTCTAATAGCTAATAGTCATAAGATATCATCTAACTCTTCTAACTCTAGTGATAGTGAATCCTTCAATGTGCATAAGGAGTTTAGAGTTCTAATTAATAAATATGTATGCTAAAAAAGAAATACGATGAGCTAAAAATAGAACTTGAAAATTTGCAAAAGAAAAATAAGAATGTTAAAGCATGTGAAAAGTGTGATATATTGAATGAAGAAAATTCTAGCTTGGAATTCTCAATTGAAGAATTGAAAATAGAAAATAGTGCACTAAAATCATTATGTGAAAAATAAAATATAGAAAGTTCATGCTTGAACAAAGAAATTAATAAATTGAAAGTTGAACTTGAAAAATTCTCAAATGAAAGTAAAATGTTAGATGACATGCTTAGTGGATTTAGAATATCTTCAAACAAAAAGAGACTTGGTTTCACTTCTTTTGAAAAGAAGAATGACAAAAGATTTTTATTTGTTAAAGCATCGTATGATTACACAAGATCACATATTATTTATTTTCATTGTGGATATGAAGGGCATTATTCTTATGACTGCAGAATATGAAAGGAATAAGTAAATAGATGAAGAAAATTTGAGTTCCGAAAAGGGCCATGACTAACCAAGATGGACCCAAGCAAGTTTGGGTACCAAAAAGATAAAACTCCTAATTTCTTTCTTGTAGTAAATTTCTAAGTACAATAAAGGTAAATTGTATTTGGATAGAGAATGCTCAAGACATATGACCGGCGATGCTTCAAATTTAATCAATTTAGAAAAGAAAAATGGTGAAAAAGTCACCTTTGGAGACAATAGCAAAAGAAGAGTAATTGGCATAAGTAATCTTGGTAAGAATGATAAGGTGTATTTATAAAATGTTTGGCTTGTTGAAAATTTAAAACATAATCTAATTAGCATAAGTCAACTATGCGATAAAAATTATTTAGTAAAATTTGAAAAGGACAAATGTTTGATACTAGATGAAAACAACAAAGTTTTACACATGGGTTTAGGTACAATAATGTATACAAAATTGATTTTGATAACTTAAAAAATGAAAAATGTCTTAGTGTCATGCATGACGACATAAACTTGTGGCATAGAAGATTAGGACATGCAAATTATAAATTGCTAAATAAACTTTTAAATCATGAATTGGTTAGAGACTTGTCTAAGATCAAATTTGAGAAAAATAATATTTGTGATTCATGTCTAAAAGGTATATAAATCAAAAGTTCTTTTTGTTGGATCTAAGTTTTAATGACATATTAAATTATATTTTGATGATACAAACATTGAATGATTAAAGATAAAATGTTAAAAAGTTTAAAAAAAAGAGATAACTTTATGCACTACACTTTGTTTAAATAATTGGCACTGATCTTATTAGTTTTGGATGAATGTGGAACAACATCAGAGTTATAGATAATTCTGTTAGCTTTCCATAGACTCCAAGATCATCTAATTTGGATAACCGTGCAGAAAGTTATGCTCAAAATAGTGCAGGGCAGTCAACCTGCCGGTCGAAACTATGAAGGCCGGTCGAGAGAGCCCGATTGACCGATCGGAGATACCGGTCGACCGATCGAAGATACCAGTCAATCGAGCAAGGCATAAGCTACTCAAATAAAAACTGCGAGACTGTACCTGTCGTGACACCGGTTGATGGTTCGATCGACCGACCAGCTGCGGCAACTGAAGAAATCAGCGCAACGATCATATAATCTGGTCGACTGGTCAATAAATGCGGTCGACCGGTCTATTACCGAAATGAACAGTAATGGCTATATTTTGAGGAGAAAAATATGAAATTAATTCTGGACGAATTTTCCACATACCAAAGCCTATAAAAGGATGCCAAGGCCAGAAGCAAAAGTAACCAATCCATGCATTGAAGCAAAACTTCAAGAAATCAAAAGGAGATCATTTCTCTTGAAGTTATCATTTTAGAGCCTTCTTTCTTTCTCTCTTCTCTTCCTGTGAGCGTTTCGTTGTAAAAGAGAGAAACTATTCTTCAGAGAGATTGTGAGAGCTCCTGTGTAAAAAAGATTTCAAATCTTACCTTTTGAGCGTGAGAAAAGATTAACTTCTTAACAGGGACGGAGCCAAGAAATATTTTAGGGGGGCCAACATTAAGATGAAAGTGATTCGAGTCGAGTCGATTTTTGGGTTAAAAAAATCATTCATTATTTTTTGGTCGGTTTTAAACTACAAAAACCAACCTAAAACCATTTAAAAAAAGGAAAAATCATCCCAATTTTTTTGGATGATTTTTTCGGACCTCTATTTTAGTGAAATATTATTTTTAAAAATATATAATAAATTATTATTAATATTAACATATTTCATTTTATAACTAAACGTAGGATATAATATTAGAACTATTGAGCTAGAGTTTTATAATGTGATTTGAACATATTAAACTATATATAAAAAATATTATACCAATAATAAAAAATAATTACTTATAAATTAATTATATAAATATAAATAATAAAAAAATGGACATGGACCCTATAAGTTTTTTTAGTAGGTCCAGGTTTAAGCGGGTTAGTTTTGCTCTATTAAAAAATTACCCTAAATAGTATTTGGTCTTCTAATTTTCAATTTTTTCGATTTTGTTTCTTGGATTGAGTAAGTTTTTCGGATTTATCCAATTTTTCTTACATTACTAACATACACCATAAAATATATAATTTAAAATATAAATGAAATAAATTAAAAGTTAGTTAGTTTTAACTGAATAAATAAAAATATTACGAAAAAATTTTAAAAAAAAGAAGGATAAAAGAAAGTATAATAAAAAAATAGTAACAAAAGAGATGCAACTCTAAAAAAATGAGTTTTTCAAATTAATGCATTTGGACCCATGTTTTTTAGATCCACAAATTATATTTACTGCATTTAATATATAAATAATTTAATTATTAAATATTCAAGTTACTCCTAACACCCAATAAATAAAATGAAAAAATATAAGAAAATAAATCTAAACCTAGAATCTATCACGAGACCTCCACAACATTAGATTGAGGCACTTACCAGCATACTAGGTTTCATTTTTTGAAATTTTAGGAGGGGCCAAGCTATATATTCGTTTAGTATTATAGGGTTATACACAATACATATTAGTATAAACTAAAAAACTTGGGGGGGGGGGGGGGGGCAAGTTAATGTAGTTCCGTCCCTGCTTCTTACGATGAGATGTTGCCTTGCCTCTCGAAGCGAAGAAAAAGGTGGTTGTGTAAAGGACTTTCTTCCTTGCCCATTTGGAACAAAGGAAGGAATTAGTGAAACCTCTGACTGTCTCGAGGTCGAGAAGTCGGAGCGGGGACGTAGGCCGAGGTGTGGCCGAACCTCGTCAACAACCATATCTGTCTTCGTGTTTGATTCTCTCACTCTCTCTCCCCATTAATATTGTGTTTATAATATGAATTGCAAAGGTTTTTAAGAATCGATTTTATGCTTCCACGATGAATTTCGTGAAATCGACATTTTCGGTTAAACACCAATTCACCCCCCTCTTGGTGTCCTGTGATCCTACAACTGGTATTAGAGCGGGTTGCTATTATTTTGATCTTTCGAATCTTCTCATTTCCAGATCTAATCATTTTTAAAATTCAATCATTTTTTTTAAGATTTAACAATCTTAAGAGCCATGGCATCAAGTGCATTTGTTTTTGCCGAAGGACAATCAATTAGTCGTCCTTCCCTTTTAAATGCATCAAATTTTGGATATTGGAAAATTCGGATCCAAGCCTACATATGTTCTATTGATATAAACATGTGGGATATTATCGAAAAAGGCTATTACGTACATGAAAAATTACCTTACGAACATGACGAAAGATAGAAAGTTTTTTCGAAATTGGATTAGAAAGCAAAGAACATTTTTTATTGTGCTTTGGATTCAACGGATTTTAATCGGATTTCTAGTTGTGAAAGTGCAACCAAAATTTGGAAGAAACTTATTACCACTTATGAAGGAACGGATAAAGTCAAAGAATCTAGATTGAATATTCTTTGGTCTTTGGACGAGCCGAGAACTAACTCTCAAAAAGTGAAAAAGATTCTTAGGTCTCTCTCCTCCCGTTGGCATACAAAAAGGATGGTGATCGAAGAAAAATATTTGAACAAATTGAATTTTGACGATCTAATTGGTTCACTTTTAACCTATGAGATCAGAATCCAAGAAGAAGAAGAATCAAATGCTCCTAAAAAGAAGACACTGGCTTTGAAAGCAAGCAAAAGTGAAGATACTTGAGTGAAGAAGAAGTAGACGAAAAGAGACTCGCTCTCTATACAAGAAAACTCGATAAGTATATCAAATTAGTGAAAAAGAAAGAAAAGAATGTGAAGCCTACCCGAAGATCATACAAAAATCACAAAGAAGAGACATCTCATAGAAGAAAGAAGAAAAGGCATGAAGAGTCAAGTGAAGACGAATCAAATGAATCACCAAATTCGTCCAGTGAGGATGCATATCTATGCTTAATGGCACATAATGATGAGGTATTATTCAACTCTTCTTATTGCTCTAGTGCTAATAGTGATAATGATGATGAGGGTGATAATATCAATTTTAATATGCATAAGGAATTTTCTTTCTTAATTAAAAAATATCTTATTCTAAAAAAGAAGAATAAAAAATTGACGGATGACCTTCATATTATGAAAAATGAGCTTGAAAAATTAAAAGTGGATAAGGATACATATTTTATGGAAAATGAAAATTTCAAAAATGAAATTGAAACTTTGAAAATTACACATGCATGTGAAATTGTAAAACTTGCATGTTCTTTAGAAAAAGAAAAGAAGGAAAATGCTTCTTTGAAAAATATAGATATTTTTCATGTAACAAAAAATAATCTTAAAAACTATTTTGGAAATGAAAACTTTTATTGGAAATCCAATCATTCATATGGTAGAAAATCACATCTCAAATGTTTTACATGTGGATTTTATGATCACTACGCATATCAATGTAAAATGAGAAAATCATTACAACATGACAAGATTTGGGTTCCAAAAGGAACATTGACTAACAAAATAGGACCCAAAGAAATTTGGGTACCAAAAGTCACTTGATTATTTTTCAGGTGTTCCTCACATGCAAATGACAAGAGGAAGTGGAAATGTGAAGGCACAAAAATTATGGTAAAAGTATCATTGGTTGCATTCTTATATTTCTTAAGTGATTAGGCCTATTCTTTTAAATTCATTCAAAAAATTTCAAAATGACTATTTCTGTGGATGAGAAGAAAGGAACAAAAGAAAATTGATCATAACGATAGGGAGAGCATGTTAAAACTTCAAAACTTTATTTTTACATATCATGAATATCATTATTGCATCAAAGTTTTATGTCATATCCATAAATATCTTTTTGAATTTCATCAAATTGTCTTCATTTTACCATTATAAAGTAGTCATAAATTTAGGGGGAGTCATATTTTCAAATTCTTATGTTGAAATACTCTCTACATGACTATTATATGACAAAAGGGGGAAAATAATTTTATTTTTTAAAAAAAAGAAGAAAATATTGATTAAGGGGGAGTTACATATGATTTCTTATATGCTTCATATATAAATTATTCAATTTTGATGAAACAAAAGGGGGAAAAGTATATGAGAAATATGATCTGGATATCATTTTAATGAAGAGTACCTTACGATTAGTATTTATGTGGATATCTAAAAGCTATGTGTTAGGGGGAGTAAAATTATTTTAACAAGAATTTTACAACTTTTTTATAATTTATATATTTTTCATATTTTTTGGTTTGTCTTCATAAAAAAGGGGGAGATTGTTGGATCTAAATTTTAATGACATATTAAATTATATTTTGATGATACATATCTCGAATGATTAAAGATAAAATGCTAAAAAGTTTAAAGAAAAAGAGAACTTTATGCACTACACTTTGTTTAAATAATTGGCACTAATCTTATTAGTTTTGGATGAATGTGGAACGTCATCAGAGTCGTAGAGAATTCTGTTAGCTTTCCATAGACTCCAAGATCATTTAATTTGGATAACCGTGCAGAAAGGTATGCTCAAAATAGTGCAGGGCGGTCAACCTACCGGTCGAAGCTATGAAGGCCGGTCGAGAGAGTCCGGTCGACTGATCGGAGATACTGGTCGACCGATCAAGGCATAAGCTGCTCAAATGAAAACTGCGAGATTGTACCGGTCGACAGACCGGCCGATGCAGCGGTTGACCGATCAGCTCAATGGCTATAAATCAAAACTGCGAGACTGTACCGATCGAGACATCGGTCGATGGTTCGGTCGACCGACCAGCTGCGGCAAATGGAGAAATCAGTGCACCAGTCATATAGTCCGATCGACCGGTCAATAAATGCGATCGACCGGTCCACTACTAAAATGAACAGTAACGGCTATATTTTGAGGAGAAAATGTGGAATTAATTTTGGACGAATTTTTCACTTACCAGAGCCTATAAAAGAAGTGCCAATGCCAGAAGCAAAAGTAACCAATCCAAGCATTGAAGCAAAACTTCAAGAAATCAAAAGGAGATCATTTCTCTTGAAGTTATCATTTTAGAGCTTCTTTCTTTCTCTCTTCTCTTTTTGTGAGAGTTTTGTTGTAAAAGAGAGAAACTATTCTTCAGAAAAATTGTGAGAGCTCTTGTGTAAAAGAGGTTCCAAATCTTACCTCTTGAGCGTGAGAAAAGATTAGCTTCTTTGGAAGAGAAGTTGCCTTTCCTCTCTAAGCGGAGAAAAAGGTGGTTGTGTAAAGGGCTTTCTATCTTGCCCCATTTGAAACAAAGGAAGGAATTAGTGGAATCTCCGACGGTCTCGAGTTCGAGAAATCGAAGCGGGGACGTAGGCCAAGGTATGGTCGAACCTCGTCAATAACCATCCGTGTTTTCGTATTTGATTTCTCTCACTCTCTCTCTCTCTCTCCATTAATATTGTGTTTATAATCTGAATTGCAAAGGTTTTTAAGAATCGATTTTATGCTTCCACGATGAATTTCGTGAAATCGACATTTTCGATTAAACACCAATTCACCCCCCCCCCCCCTCTTGGTGCCTTGTGATCCTACAAGTGGTATCAGAGCGGGTTGCTCTTGTTTTGATCTTTGGAATCTTTTCGTTTCCAGATCTAATCATTTTTTTAAGATTTAACAATCTTAAGAGCCATGTCATCAAGTGCATTTGTTTTTACCGAAGGACAATCAATTAGTCGTCCTTTCCTTTTAAATGCATCAAATTTTGGATATTGGAAATTCGGATCCAAGCCTACATATGTTCTATTGATATAAATATGTGGGATATTGTCGAAAAAAGCTATTACTTACATGAAAAATTGCCTTCCGAACATGACGAAAGACAAAAAGTTTTTTCGAAATTGGATGGAAAGCAAAGAACATTTTTTATTGTGCTTTGAATTCAATGGATTTTAATTGGATTTCTAATTGTGAAAGTGCAATCGAAATTTGGAAGAAACTTATTACCACTTATGAAGGAACAGATAAAGTCAAAGAATCTAGATTGAATATTCTAAATCATCAATATCATTCTTTCAAAATGTGTGATAATGAATCTATAATTGACATGGTTGCTCGATTTAATGATATTGTGAATGGCTTAACCTCTTTGGGCGAGCCCAGAACTAACTCCCAAAAAGTGAAAAAGATTCTTAGGTCTCTCTCTCCTCCCGTTGGCATACAAAAAGGACGGTGATCGAAGAAAAAGATTTGAACAAATTGAATTTTGACGATCTAATTGGTTACTTTTAACCTATGAGATCGGAATCCAAGAAGAAGAAGAATCAAATGCTCCTAAAAAGAAAACATTGGCTTTGAAAGCAAGCAAAAGTAAAGATGACTCGAGTGAAGAAGAAGTAGACGAAAAGAGAGTCGCTCTCTATACAAGAAAACTCGATAAGTATCTCAAATTAGTGAAAAAGAAAGAAAAGAATGTAAAGCCTACCCGAAGATCATACAAAAATCACAAAGAAGAGACATCTCATAGAAGAAAGAAGAAAAGGCATGAAGAATCAAGTGAAGACGAATCAAATGAATCACCAAATTCGTCCAGTGAGGATGCATATCTATGCTTAATGGCACATAATGATGAGGTATTATCCAACTCTTCTTATTGCTCTAGTGCTAATAGTGATAATGATGATAAGGGTGATACAACGGTCGATGCAACGGCCGACCGATCAGCTCAACGGCTATAAATCAAAACTGCGAGACTGTATCGATCGAGACATCGGTCGATGGTTCGATCGACTGACCAACTGCGATAATTGGAGAAATCAGCGCAACGGTCATATAGTCCGGTCGACCGGTCAATAAATGCGGTCGACTGGTCCATTACTGAAATGAACAGTAACGGCTATATTTTGAGGAGAAAAATGTGGAATTAATTCTGGACGAATCTTTCACATACCAGAACCTATAAAAGGAGTGTCATGGCCAGAAGCAAAAGTAACCAAATCAAGCATTGAAGCAAAACTTCAAGAAATCAAAAGGAGATCATTTCTCTTGAAATTATCATTTTAGAGCCTTCTTTCTTTCTCTCTTCTTTTCTTGTGACTGTTTTGTTGTAAAAGAGAGAAACTATTCTTCAAAAAGATTGTGAGAGCTCCTGTGTAAAAGAGGTTCCAAATCTTACCTCTTGAGCGTGAGAAAAGATTAGCTTCTTAGAAGAAGAGGTTGTCTTGCCTCTCAAAGCGGAGAAAAAGGTGGTTGTGTAAAGGGCTTTCTTTCTTGTCCCATTTGGAACAAAGGAAGGGATTAGTGAAATCTCTGGTGATCTTGAGGTCGAGAAGTCAGAGCGGAAACGTATGCCAAGGTGTGGCCGAACCTCGTCAACAACCATCCGTGTCTTCGTGTTTGATTTCTCTCACTCTCTCTCCCCATTAATATTGTGTTTATAATCTGAATTGTAAAAGTTTTAAGAATCAGTTTTATGCTTCCACGACGAATTTCGTGAAATCGATATTTTCGGTTAAACACCAATTCACACCCCTCTCTTGGTGCCTTGTGATCCTACACTTTTAAATTAAAAGTAGTTATTAGTACACATAATGCTTTGGAACTTTTACATCTTGACTTGTTTGGACCTATTGATGTGATAAGTTTAGGAGGAAAAAGATATGTATTTGTGATTGTTGATGATTTATCTCATTTCACTTGGACCATTTTTCTCGCAAGTAAAGATGAAACGCTAAACATGTTTTCTAAATTTGTAAAAAGAATTCAAAACGAATTTAAACAAAAGATTTCAAAAATTAGAAGTGACCATGGAGGAGAATTTTAAAATCATAAATTTGAATTATTTTGCAAAGAAAATGGAATCACTCATAATTTTTCCACTCCTAAAATACCTCAACAAAATGGAGTAATAGAAAGAAAAAATATGACTATACAAGAAATGGCTAGAATAATTTTAAATGAAAGCAAGTTACCAAAATATTTTTGAACAGAAGCCGTAAAGACATAATACTATGTTCTCAATAGTATCCTACTTAGACCTCTTGAGAAGAAAACTTGTTTTGAAGTATTATTTTATAAGAAACTAAATATTTCCTATTTCAAAGTTTTTGGATGTAAATACTATATTTTGAATGTCAAAGATAAACTAGGCAAATTTGATGATAAATGTGACTATGATATTTTTCCTGATTATTCTAGTACAAGTAAACCTTATATAGTGTATAACAAAGAACATTAGTTGTTGAAGAATTTATTAATGTTAAATTCAATGAAACTAACGATTTTTTTAACAAGAAAGTATATGATGATAATGAAGAAATAGATGAAGTACAAAGACAACTTGAATTTGTGGGCATAGAGGAAGGAAAAGCTTACACTCCAAAGGTGGAAGAAATGGAAAAACCTCAAAAAGAGGAGAATCAAATCATCCCAAGAAATTGGAGATATGCCTCATCACACCCACTTGATTAAGTTATAGGTAATATAAATGAAGGTATAAAAACTAGAAATTCTTTAAAAAATCTATGTGCTTTTTCAGCTTTACTTGCAAATTTTGAGCCCAACAATATAGATGAAGCACTTGAAGATCCAAATTGAATAAATGCAATGCATGATGAATTAAATAATTTTGAAAGAAATCAAGTGTAGAAACTTATGGAAAGACCCAAGGACCGTCCTATCATTGGAATCAAATGGGTCTTTCGAAACAAGTTAGATGAAAATGGTGTCATTGTAAGGAACAAGACTAGATTAGTGGCCAAGGGTTACTCACAAATTTAAGGGATTGATTTTGATGAAATTTTTGCTCCCGTTGCTATACTTGAGGCAATTCGAATGCTTTTGGCTTTTGCATGCTATAAAGGTTTCAAACTTTTTCAAATGGATGTTAAATCGACTTTCTTGAATGGTTTTATAAATGTGAAAGTTTGTGTTGAACAACATCAAAGTTTTGAAAATTCCGATTTTTCTCATCATGTTTTTAAACTCTCAAAAGCTCTTTATGAATTGAAACAAACCCCTCGAGCTTGGTATGAAAGATTGAGTTCGTTTTTAATTGAAAATGGTTTTCAAAAAGGGAAAGTTGACACCACATTGTTTTTAAAATATTTTAAAAATGATATTTTAATATTTCACATTTATGTTGATGATATCGTTTATGGTGCTACTAATGAATGCATATGCAAAGAGTTTGAAACTCTTATGCAACAAGAATTTGAGATGAGTCTTGTAGGAGAGGTCACATTCTTTCTAGGCCTTTAAGTTAAACAATCCAAGGAAGGCATTTTTCTTAATTAAGAAAAATATACAAGGGAATTGCTTAAAAGATTCGGGATGAACGAATGCAAGCCGAGCACAACTCCTATGAGCACTACAACAAAATTGGATAAAGATGAAAAAGACAAGTCCATTGATAAAAAAAATATACATAGGTATGATTGGTAGTTTGCTCTATTTAATGGCATCTAGACCAGATATAATGTTTAGTGTGTGTTTGTGTGCTAGGTTTCAATCGGCTCCCAAAGAATCGCACTTAATCGCCGTAAAAAGGATAATGCGCTATTTAAAGCATACAAGTGAATTAGACATTTGGTACGATAGAAATTCCCCATTTGTATTGCATGCCTACACCGATGCGAATTTGTCGGGTGTAAAATTGATAGAAAAAGTACTAGTAGGATGTGTTATTTTCTTAGTAGTTCTCTCAATTCATGGGCTAGCAAGAAATAAAATTCTATCGCACTTTCTACTGCCGATGCCGAATATATAGTCGTCGGTAGTTGTTGTGCACAAATACTATGGGTAAAACAATAATTGCTTGACTATGGTGTAAATTGTTCCAATGTACCTATGAAGTGCGATAACACAAGTGCTATAGAAAATGACCAAAAATTCAATTAAACACTATAGGACTAAACACATTGACTTATGGTATCATTTCATTAGAGAACATGTGACCCTTAAGGACATTGTCATTGAACATGTGTTCACTGAAATTCAACTTGCAGACATATTTATAAAACTCTTGAGTGAAGAAAGATTTTGCATGCTTAGAAGAGAATTAAGAATGATTAGCTCTTGATTGCATATCAATTCAAAGTAAAAGTAACTTGGTTATGCAATATCACTTTTGACATGAATTGAACATTAAAAGTGTTGCACAATACTTACATTTGTAAATGTAAGACATCTCTGGAATATGATTTTTTAATGGTTCAAATTTTTAAAAATATAGGGATTGGTCGACCAACTGGAAGGACCGGTCGACCGCTATGAAATTTACAAATGCGTACAATGGTCAGACAACGATCGGTCGACCGATATGATACACCGGTCGACCATATATGACTGCGTCCGACTGACATCGATCGACCAATGGATGATTTATTTGGAAAAGAGCTGTCCGGTCAACCACTGGGCAGAATCGATCGACCGATATGTGCCAAAATCACGACATATAAGAAATCAACCGCTCAAATCGGTCGATCAAATTCCTCTTATACGCGACCATTGCCCTTGCCACCGCCAGCGACTTCACCCCAAACTCAGGCTAGCCGTCCTCCGGCGAACCCTGCAGTCGCCGTCGACTCCAGCGACCGACCGCCTCTGTCGGCCGAATGCCTCCTCTGTCTCGACCGCCATCTCCGCCGGCCGCTTCTCGTCTCAAATCCTCTTTCTTCGACGGCAACCGCCAACCGTCTGGACCATCTCCTCCGTCGGGTGCCTTCTCTCTCTTCTCTCACCGTCCGTCCCTCTGCTCTTCGGCAACCCCTCTCCGTCGGTCTTCCTCCCTCTCTCTATCACTCTTCTGGTTCTCCTCTCTCTCTCCTCTCTCATCGCCCGTCCCTCTGCTCCCCGACAACCCCTCTACGTCGGCCGTCCTGCTTCTCTCTCACACTCTTCTCTCATCAATCGTCCATCGGCCAGCCACTCTTTCTCTCTTTCCTTCCTCGTTCACCTACAATTCTGCATCACAGTCTCCATCTACATCTTCCTCTTGATCGACCAGTCACCAGCATCCTCTTTCCCGATCATCAGACACCCGTCCGTCCTGCATTGTTGAATCCATGGTCGACGACGAAGGGATTCTCCCTCTTCAGTTAATCTTTCAATGTCGTCGCCGTCATTTCTATGGCTCAGGTGGCCGCGTCACTGTAATCCCAAATGAGCCTAACCCATAACTCGAACCCGAACCCACGTCTGTTCGACGCGGACAAGGCCATGGACGAGGACGATCCCATGGACGTACTCGCCAGTCACCTTCCCTCGAGCCCACTGATTTTGATAGTCATCTCTTTGTCACTAGGGACGTCTCTGCTAGTTTCAAAGTCATGTACGCCTCTCACGAAGTCTGACGTGCCTATATCATTGATTGGGATGCTCTAAACATTCCGGATGTTCAGGAGATGTTCGCAATCATCGGTTGGCTACCACTTCTCTATCACACAGAGCGTGTGTATCCTCGTCTTGTTCATTTTTATGCGAATATGACAATCACTTGAGAGGCTATCACCAGCTATGTCCTTGGTATACCCATTCGCTTTGATCTGGACCATCTTTGTCGCATCTTTGGCGTTGTGTGCCCCTTACCTGGTTTTTATTCATTTGTCACTAATGACTGGCCTTCCGATTATCTTCCGATCTCGGATGGCATTAGTACAGTTTTTGCTGGACAAGACGTCCATTATACCGTCGAAACGGCCTATCGACATCTTCATCCAATCATGAAAATGGCTCATCATATTGTTAGTTGCATGATCACTCCTCGAGCCAGGCACTATACATAGGTCATTCACTTTGATTTCTTCTTTCTTCACTATCTCTACATCTGTGATGCATCATTTCTTCATTTTGGTCATTATGTCTTCTATCACATGGATTACACCTTTCAAAAGATCTTCTCTGCTGTTCATGGTCAATACCACTTATATTTTGGTGCTTGGATCACGAAGATTTTACTCCATTTTGGTGTCAAGATCTCTGCAGACGAGAAGTACATTCGACTTCGCCCCATTGACGTCATTGGTTCTGGGACTTTGCACCGGAAAGGTCTTACGTTCGGTGAGTAGGAATCACTAGATTCTGACGATAGAGATGATGCCAGAGATAGAAAGTCAGCGCCGATGAACACTCAGGATGCACCAGAGGCTGGCCCCAGCTTCCCTCCACCATCGGCGCCCCCTGAGCATATTGGACCTTTCCAGCACGCTACCTCCCATTCCTATGGCACATATGATTTCACGGCTCTTTCACAGCAGGTGGCTGCTATAGACCATCGTGTGACTCAGATGGATCGTCGTGTTCGACAGATGGATCGTGACTTCCGATACTTGTTGGGTCGCTATAGGCCTATTATGCATCACAGGGTTTTATTCCGCCCGTAGCTTGTGAGGATGATAGTCCTGATGAGGAGTAGTTGAGTTGTCTCCCTCTTTGATGATGTCAAAAGGGGGAGAAGTTTATGATGATATTATGATGCTATGATGACTTTGTGATGCTATGTGTCTTATATTGTTTACATTTGTGTCGTGCACCATTTTGTAGTGACTATAGTCACATTTATTAGTGCATGAACACATGATGTATTATTAACTATGAATGTAATGTGATGATTTTTTTTCTTCATGATGAAGTGCCTTTTGATTTCACTTTTGATTTCATATCTATTTTTTCTTTTCTTTCTTGCCATATGTTCATATTGTCTTAAGGTATTATGAAAATATAAATGCCACCTATTTAGGAGGAGAAAATGTGAAATATGTATAAATGTAGGGGGAGCTTGTTCACTGCTTTCTATCTAAACTTACATTTGATTTTCTTTTTTTTCTTTCTCCTTATCGTCCAATTAATTTGCCATCATAAAAAGGGGGAGATTATTGAATCCTATGTTTTGATGATAACAAATTAAAATGGACATAAAAGTTACTAATCTATGCTCAAGTGGTGATAATGTAGGTATATGATTGATATGACCAGATTCGTAGAAGAAATCGCCAAATTAAAATTGGAAAAAAAAAATTTTCAGCACGATCGGTCGACTCATCGGTCGGCCGGCCATGGAACCGGTTGATAGATATTATCGATCGAAGGACCAATCGACCGGACAGAATTAAAACACAAAAAATGAGACAACGATCACATAGATCGGTCGGCCAGCCCATCCCAGCGGTCGACCGGTCTCTCGGTCAAATGAACAGTAACGGCTAGTATTTTGAGGAGAAAATTGTGAAAGACTTTTTGAACGAATTCTCACATCTAGGAGCCTATAAAAGGAGTGCCAAAGCCTGAAGAAAAATCATCTAAGAAAGCAAGAACATCCTAGAGCTCCTCTCAAGTTTTTTAGCATAAAATTGCAAGTTTCTTCCCCTTTTCTTTTCTTATCCTTGAGTGTGAAAAAGATTTTTTAAAAGAAAAGAGTTAGAGGGAACATTTACTTTCTGATCTAATAAGATTGAGAGCTCCTTGTGAAGAGGTGTGTCTTGCCTCTTGAGCGGAGAAGAAGGCTTGATTGTGTGTAAAGAGGGTTATTCTCTCCCTACAAGAAAAGAGAAAGATAGTGAATCTCCGACGGTCTCGAGATCGAGAAGTCGTACTGGGGACGCAGGCCAAAGAGTTGAGGCCGAACCTCGTCATCATATTGTGTCTCGTTGCATTTGTTCTTTATCTTTAATTTACGTCTTATCTTTATTTGCTTGTGATCAATTTTATTAATTTTTCCGAAAGTGAATTTTTGAGAAGATTTTTTATACACCAATTCACCCACCCTCTTGGTGCTTTTGATCCTACAGTTTGATATTGTTTTGTGCTGTGATCTCCATCGTTATGTCTAACTAATCAGCCCATAAGACTGAGGGGTCATTTGATGGGTCTGGACTTAGTTTGATGCTCTTATTCGATTTCGGATTTTTTGCTTTCATGGCATTTGATTTTATTGTCTATCTGATGAATGTCCTGTTTGCAAGTGCTTCCTCTTCATGCGATGGTTCCCCTAAGAAGGGGGTGTATGACGTTAACAACATGTTATGAGCCGAAAGGTTAGCAGGTTGCGAGAAGGAAGTACTCTCAGTATGATTCTTATTTTCCTAAGTAGAATGAATCAAGAGAGGATTTCTGCGGATTTCTAATATAGTATCACCTAATGGTGAATTGACTCGGTTCGAACACGAGAGTGGGAGAACCAAAGGGTACTTTTCATGAGAATGAGAAGCATCCGCCATTAGTACTACCATATGAATGCAAATTTAGAAGAAACGACATCTGTTTACTAAGTTTCCCCCATAAGAAGATCCCTCGTGCCTCTGTTTTATATACTATTGAAGCAACGATACTTATTCTAGATTTTACTTTACTCTAGTTTTCCAGTTAAACACAAAAACAACAAACAAAATACAAAATCTAAAACATAAAAATACACCCTTACTTCTCTTACTATCAAAATAAGATTCTCTTCTCTCATTGCTATATAAGTCTATGAACAAATACAACTTTTTTCTGGTTCGACCCCGATCTATACATCGACGATGATTGTATACTTGCAACCTGAGAAGTGTAGTTGGGATTATAAATTTAAAACTTGTTTACATTTCTGCAAAAGGAATTCGATCTTTACATACCCGCATCTAGCGTGTGAATAGTACTTCCCATACTTACACAAATTTCTCAACAACTACATGAATACATGCTACTTACTTTTCAATCACTAATAAAAAATAATATATAATACATGCTCATGCTACATGAATACTTATGCACCATAGAATGCATGTACTCTATTTGAATATTAATATTCAATATCAAGTATCTATGTTAATATGCTATTACATACTTGAAACTACTCAATCTTTTAAGGTTTAACTAGTTGTTGTCTCAAAATTCTAAACTGAGTGTCTATTAATAAATAATTTATAACTTCTTAACGACAAGGTCAAATCTTATGATTCTGGATGAATTAAAAATGATGCTTATTAAGGTTTCAACCTATGAAACATCAACTAATCCCTAGTGAGTAAGTAATAAGAGGCTAGACAATTTGTCCTAGAGTAAGAGGATAATTCATATCTTTCCTAATACTTTTTTATTTGAGAAGATACTAATTTTCCTACAAACTAGACTTCAAAAACAAAAATAGTTGATATTAAATCATTGTATACCTTCTAAGAAAAATAGTCAAATTGGTTCATTATTGACAATGTCATGAAACCTAACAAAAGAAGTCATACGTAATGCAAAATTTATTAAGCTCAAATTAGATTATACCACTTATAACCGAACCATTATAAAGTTCAATGTAACATATATAAATTTAAACCCTAATTTAATCTAACTTATTCGTGCCTACTTTACAAAATGACCCTCGGGACATAACGAATGACTAACAAATATAAATTTACAACTTCCTCTATAAAATTTATTTTTAGATGATTCTAGTGGGTATTGAAAGCTAGCGTCGAATTGATGAACCATATAGAATTTTGGAATTTATGGAGCAAGAACCATGGACGGACCTACATTCACAATAAGGGGGTCATTTGACCCCATTGGATTTTAAGTTAATATATGCATGTATACATATATTAATCATATAAATTTTATTATTGAAATGTCATATATTATTTTTCACAAAATATGTTTAGAATTTTTCCTTAAAATTTATTTTAAAAATAAGTCTTATTAAACACCATATTTTATTCACTTTCTTCTCAAGCAAATTTTTGTCTACTGTTATTTTTTCTTCACGTTTAACTCTTCATAAGTTTTCTTTTCTCCTTCATGTTCTTTATCTCTCCTTCTCAAGGTTTGAACAATAGAGGAAATATTCATTTTTTTCTTCTTTCTTTATGAATTTAGTTTCCCTATGTAGAAAAAAATGTAGGGTAAGGTAGAAAAGAATATTACAATTTAAAATTCTCAATAATAATTCTTTATTTTTTAGATTATTTTGTTCTATTTATTGCTTCTTATGACTTTTCTGTTTTGTGAAATTAATTTCACAATTATTAAATATATTTCACCCTTTGGTTTCGTCTTTCATTGTGTTTAGTTGATAAATTATTTATATATCATGTTATTTATTGTTCGTTTATAGTTTTCTTACATTATTTCAATTACAATTTGTTTCTAAAATTTCAATGTCTTATCATTATTATTGTTGTAAAGTTAATATTGATTTTACTTTCGCAATTGCAACCATGAAGAAAGTTTTTTCTGCGATGAAAAATGTGAAAATAAATTGTGAAGTCAAATGGAAAGCTCTTTTTTGAGTGATTGTTTGATCCATTATATTAAAAAGATGTTATTTGCTAATATTAAGAATGAGTAGAGTGTACAAATATTTCAAAATATGAGATATCCAAGGAAACAATTCTAATGTTATTCAATTTATCAAATTTTTAGTTCTTTTAATGTATCATTTATTTTGATATTCTTATAACATTTTAAGTTATGTTTCGCACCCATTAGTTTCGGGGTTGTAGGTTCGCTCCTGACAAGAACCACGAAGAAATAATAGTATAAATCAAAAGGTTGATTTCATATTACGAAACTCACCTTAAACAACTAATCTTTCCGAATTTATCTGACCAATTCTGCTAGGGTTCGATATCTAGTAAAATTTCTATCATAAAAGGATAAATATAGGTGACTTATATATATTGAAATTTTTTGAGGTCATATGTCGACTCATAAAATATCCTATTAAGTAGTTGTTGAGCTATTTGAAATCATGTGATAATATGAGGTCCATCTAGGGGTGTTCACGGGTCGGGTTGGACCCGACACGTGAACAAACCCGACCCGATCCGTGAACAAACTCGACCCGACCCGACCGGATCGGGTCAAGGACATTTTGACGGTCAAACCCGACCCAACCCGACCCGGTTCGAGTCGGCTCAGGTCGGGTGGTCGGGTTACCCGACCATCCAATTTTCTTTTTTTCCTTACTGATTTATATTATTTAATATAAAAATATTTATTTTAAGACATAAAATAAGTTTTATAATAATTTAAAAATTATTTCTGTATTTAAAATATTTTATTTCAATTTTTAAAAATTTTTAAAGTAAATATAGGCCTAGATTTAAATAAAAAAGAAAAAAATTAAAAAAATAATAAAATAATTGGGTCATCGGGTCGGGTCAGATCGGGTCATCGGGTTCGCGGATCGACCTGTCCCGCTGAGCACCCCTAGGTCCATCGCCTTATTTATCATAACTAAGTGTTTGGTTTTTAAATTTATATATGATGATGTAGTGACCATTTAATTTAATCAATAAGGAATAATTAATAAATTTTAAATGTTGATAATCATAATTGAAAATTATTTTCAAATTAAAAAATTATATGTTTTAATAAAATGATTAAAATTAATAATAAGTAGTTAATTATGATTAAACTAGTTACTTCATTTAAAAAAAAAAGGTAAGCCCTCTCATGCTATATTTTTTAGTTGAGACATTATAAAATTATCAAGTCATCCATATTGTAGGGCATGCAAAATAAGTTGGCAATATCTTCCGCACAACATGCAAGATGTGTCCATACGGGATGCCCATTGAAATTATCAACATGGACGACCTTTGGAGGTCTACTTTCTTTAGATCCTAAAATTTCGTGATATTCATTCCTTAATAATTTCAATAGGCATCTATGGACACATCTTGCATTTGTGTGGAGGATATTGCCCACTTATTTTGCATGCCTTATCTTTGGAGGTCTCTTTTCTTTCGATCCTAAAATTTTGTGATATTCTCTCCGAATTTCGTGACATTCTCTCTAAATTTTAGCCTGACAGAGACAAAGATAAAGAGTGTTATTGACATTTTTTTGTTCTCTCACCTATTTGCCTAGTAATAGGATGATTTTTTTATGAGCAATGTGAGATAAAGCGAATTATATATCATTTCACACTACAATGATTTTTTACTTTGGTGACGTCCGACAAACGTCACTCATACTTGATTAAACGTTGCCAAAACTCTTTTGGGACATTTATTAAACGTCAACTTCAGACGTCATCGTAACTGAGTAATAGAAAGTATTTATGACGCATATTATTTAGATGTCGCTGAAAATTTAAACGTCACAAAAACTTAGATCTTTCATGACATTTAACCGTCCCCAAACAGCATATTAAGATGACGTTGTAAGCAGACGTCACGAAAGATAAATTACTAATTATATTTAAGCAACAACAACAACAACAAAGCCTTATCCCACTATGTGGGGTCGGCTACATGGATCATACGACGTCATTCCGCTCTATTAGTAACCAAACTTTTCGGTATATTATTTACCAATAGATCTTGCTCTATTACTAATTATATTTAAGCGTCATGGAAAATTTTTTGTGACATATAATAAACGTCACTAATATGATAAAATGAGTCACATTCATATTTATATATTAATATATGAATCTAGTACGATTATTTCATGGCACACAAGAACAACTACTCAAGGTCCTTAATAATTGCATAATAATTATAACTACTCAAAGTCCCTAATAATTGCATTAATAGTTATAACTACTCAAGGTCCTTAATAAGAACAACTACTCAAGGTCCTTAATAATTGCATTAAGAAGCAAATTAGTCAAAATATGATAAAATTTCAGAATATTATAACTAAAAATCAAAAGTTTCACATGAAACATCTTTGGAACTTGGAAGTATCTATCTCCCATCACATGTACATATATGCATTTGAGTATTTGATGCAAGCACAGAATCACCTTGTCCCACATGACGCATCACAACACAAATTAACTTGTACGGACTATGAGAGAAAAAAAAAACATCTATGCCAAGTGCCAACACGTCCAAGCAAACAACAACAACCCAATATCTCCATATCCTGATGAACTTGGCAAAAAGAGTAATAACAAAGGAGAAAGTAATCAATTGCAAAGGTACTCACAATATTATGCAAAGCGATAAATTCAATGCAAAAGTAATCATCCTTCATTTGAAAAATAGATCAAGAGGCAAATGACTTCAGTGCTCAGTGCTCAAGAGGCAAATGGACAACGACTTCTGTACCTGTTAGCAAAATCTTGGTCAGTCACACAACTACAATATGCAACTATGTTGATCTCCTAGTGGTACTACTACTACTACCGAATTTTGAAGTAAGAAACAGGAAGCCAATTGAGCTTAAAATGAAAACATAAAATTTACGTTAACATGTTGACATACATCATCAATGAAATGCAAGCCAGAACACACTTCCCCATTTGCAAAAAATCTGTTTCCAATACTTTCAAGGACCCTATGTCATAAAACATAATCCAAAATGGTGGATAATATGATTGAGAATCAAAACATTGGAGAAGAGTCGGATCAAACACATGATACATATACAGAAATAAGAGGCCAATCCGATTAATCAGATTACTCGATGCAGTACAGAAAACAAATAGCAGTTCCAATGACTTGGCAGAAACAACAAAATAAGAATAGGTGACAATATTTTGAAAAATCACGGGATTACTGACTGGACGCTATAAACAACAAAAATGTCTCTTCGCTTATTTTAATAGATGCAATCTGATACCAAGTGTTTCAATCATGTGCACCCTCCAATATAAAGAAGATAAGTGATCTCAACTACAATAGCAAGAAAATGACGCATCTTTTTCTAGATCTTGTCACAACACAAAAGACAATTAGATTTTTTTATCACACATATACTTGACAAGTAGCATGGGACTAAGCAAATTGAGTTAAAACGAAGATTAAATCATTTTAATCAACACACGTTTGGTCTGTGAAGACGAGTAAACTGGAAGACCCATCATATTGCAGAAGATATGTGCCACAATTGGAGATACTAGGTTCCCTGTTTACAGCAAGATACATGTATACACTTCGGCTTATACAACTATTACAACCCACAATGCCACAAGTTTTATCATTGACCTTGAAACATATATAATAGTAAGAATATGTAAACACAAATCCAAATACTTCATGGTCTATCATGATCATTGTATTCACCTAAATGAATGATATGATCATATGAATTCATATATGGCAAAGGAATAAAATCATTAATGCATTAACAAGTTCTCATTTGCAATACAATCATTTTAACATAGAATATTTTTAGAGGAACTGAGAACAAAATTTCTTTTTGAGAGGAACAGAGAAAGATGTTACATTTAATGGTTTCCATAAATTATAGTTTTCAGTTATAAATTATTTAGCTGGAACATAAAATGATTTATACACTATATTTGTTATATGGATCACCAAATCAATCATATTTTACACAAAGTTATTTAGAAAAGTTATAAGACCAGGAAAACAAGATAATGCAATCATATAAATTTTAAGTTTATAGATGTTAAGAAAACTTTTATGTATTTAACTTAAAGTACATGCTGTAGGAAGAGAATGTCACTTGGTATCCTTAAGCAAGTAAGTTCATTACCTTAAGCAAGTAACTAAATAATCAACTCAAGACTTATTGAATTACCTTAAGCAATTTTTTAATTTGCTCCTTCATCACTGTGTGACAGAATTGGATTACCTTCAGCTCTCCTCATTCCCTCCTTCGAAGTGCTAGGAATGTTTTCTAAAAATTTTTCTACAGTCCGCATAAGCTGAAAAGGTTGCACAATATAAAATGTTTATTGTAACAAATAAACATAAAAATAGCAATAGTGAATTATTGAGATATAAATGAACCTGATTTATGTGATTTCCTTGCTCCATGTTTATTTGCTTTAGAGCAGCAATTTGTGTGTCATAGTTAGCTCAAGTTTCCATTTTGTTCAAATTGTGCTTCTAAACGTTTTCTTTGAAACGATTTCCCAATAGATGGTGGTCCATATCCTTTTCCTGGATGATAATGTGATCTTGATGCAGCACCCATAAATTTATCCACAACATCGCTAGAAGAAATAGGTGCATCGGATGACTGTGATACCAAATGCATTTCCACCATTTTGTTCTAAGAAAATAATATTATAATTAATTTAGTTATAACTAATTTGCCTTCCATAATTAATACATCAACTAATAAACATACATAAGTTTCAGCTGCATCTTGATTGAATCAACCACCAGATCCATCAGGTTTAGGATCACAATAGCGCATTTGCTTGAAAAACTCAATGTCATCTGGAACTTGTTGAAATTTGTGAATCTATAAAAAAACGATTATGATGTCAACACATAAGGATCTATTTTACTTGAGATGCCAACACATAAGAATCTAATTCTTTTTTTTATATGATCACGTATTCATTTAATGGACTAATAACTCACGTATTTATTTCTTTGAGTTTGAAAAGACTTTGAACCTACCCGATGTAGATATTTAACGGACTTGCGAGCATCCCTCGCTTTCATAGATTTTGTTCTCTGCATTTTAAATAATGGTATAAAAAAGTAATGTTCATAATATAATGGATAACATCTAAATCTTTACCTTCCCCGATGGTTGCTCAGATGATAAAATTTCTTTCTCTTCATCAAGCTCTTCCTGCCACTTATGAGTTATTTTTCTTCAATCCTCGTCCTGGGAACTAATAGGTCGAGCAAGATCTCCCACTTATTTCCACTTTTTCTTTACATCAGCTCGATGCCTTTTATGTAGTTTTCTCATCCATCGATCCGCGGCACGAAACTTTATCGGATTGTTCATAATGTCATCCAAATTCAGTCGAACTTGCACAAAATGTTTTACTGAACTCAAAAAAAATTAAATTCATGAGATAACAAAATAAACAAAACTAATAATAAGTACTTGAACACGCTCCTAAGCTCGTTGCTTCTCTTCTATGGGAAGAGTCCTCCAATCACCATCCTATCTCCGAGGCCATTTGTGATGACTGAGTTGCAGTTAATGGATGACCACCATCAATAGTAAACTCAATCTTAATCTTTTCACCTTGATACCTATAGTCCTTATCAAGTGAATGACCCCTATAAGGACCCCTCTTATTAGTACAAGAGGAAGTAGACTCATTTGCTGCACGTAGGGATATAAAAAAAATATATTAACTTCATGTGCATTTATAATATGTGTCACACCCAACTCCGTGACTAAGTGCTAATCCCAATTATCATAAATCTTAGTTACGTTTAGCCATTCCAAACATAAAATCGGCAAAACCTCCCTCCCTTACTTTCTTGTGTTATTAGCCAACACATACAAAAGATGAATATATATTCATCAAAGTTTTAAAAAAAACTATAAGATATGACATTCGCATATGGTCATTATATTTTTTTTTCATAAACCACTTCACATATAACCCCACAGGATCAAGTCTCATACAATCTTACAAAATGATTCTGATAAACTTTAGTACAACTCTCGAATTTATCTATTACATGCATGCTTTTTACAAATAAAAGTGGAGAGAAAATAAAAGTGATCCAACGGCTCGACCTCTTCTATATGCATCAAAAACAAGCTTCGAGTCGATTCAACTCGAGAACTTATAATTATCTGAAAAATTCAACAAGGATAATGTGAGCAACAATCATTTGCTCAGTGAGTGGAATAAATGTACAACATAGGGGAACAATACGAGTGCATATAACATTTAAATAACCACAATTCTTTCATATGAGAAAACATTTAAAGCATAACTCATTTCACATAACTTTTCAAATCATATGAACTATTACATAAATACAAATTATTCAAAATATCATCATATTCATAGTTAAACTCCACACATGTGTCATTGCACATACTCATCATGGGTCAATACGTATCCCTTTATGATTATGCGTCATACAGTTAAGCAGAGCTTCATAATCAAGAGATACGCAGAGCAAATTATGGATCAATACGTATCCCTCCATGATTGTGTGTCATACAGTTAAGCAGAACTTCACAATCAAGAGTCTCAGATATGCAGAGCAAATCATGGGTCAATACGTATCCCAATCATGATTGTGTGCCACCCAAACATGATTCTCAGATACGCAGAGCTATCATGGGTCAATACGTGCACGCAGAGCAGCCCCCAAAGGGCAAAGACATCCGATATACGCCCCAAAGGCTTCATGTATATCGAATGCGGTCCCAAAGACCTTTTTCAAACAGCATGGCTAATGAACACACGGAGTTTAACAATATCAAAATACACATGTCATAATCTCATATCATTATCAAATAAAACTTATTTTAGCTTCACAAGCATTGTTCCCTGAAAATATTTTCATGTAAAAGGTTGTTCCATCTCATATAAAATCATTGAAACATATCATAAATACTTTTCATAGTTTAAGATATATTTCAATAATAATACTAATAATCTTTGCTTGAAATAATATCATAAATAAAAGAACTAACATATAACATTTTGCTATGTTGTAAATTTACCCACTCGCCTTTTACTTTATCACTTCAAGGAGGTTTATTAGATTTCCTCCCTTTCACTTGCTACTTGAGGTTTTCCTACAAACAATAATGTCTTCTTACTTCCGAATCACTAGTAAGGTAATATGCAATGCATGCTCATGATGTATGGATGCTTATGCACCCTAAAATGCATATAACCTCCTCTAATACCAATTTCTAATTTCAGACATTTATATTTATAAAATATTCCACACTTAAAACTTTTTAATTCTCCAAAGCTTAACTAGGTGTTGTTTCAGGGTTTCAGACTAAGTGTCTGTCAATCAATAATTCATAACTTCTTAATCACATGGGAAAATCTTATGATTCTGGATTAATTAGAAACTAGACATACTAAGGTTTTCAACTCTCAAATATCATTATCAAATTCCAAGTGAGTAAGTTAGGACATCCCAAGCAATCTTACCTAGAGTTTGTGCCCGGACAGACTGTGTGTCACTGAAATATTGATTTATATATTTCTTCATATTTGTCCATTTAACTAGAGCATAATTTTTCTGAAAACTAGACTTCATTAGTATTTTGTCATAAAAATTAGAGAATTTAACTCGCTATATAGACTTATAACAAAAATAATTAATTTGGGTCACAATCTGTCAATGTCCTGAAATCCGACAGAAGACTCACTATGTAATGAAAAATTCATTTCTCCACATCTACACATCCAAATTGGATTATTCTACTTCTCACCGAACCCTTGTGAAGTATCCTTTAACATGTACAAATTTAAAACCTTAATTCTATTTACCCTAATCATACCCTAATGTACAAGGCGGACCTATCTCTGACTCGGGACAGAGTGAGCGACCTACGGTTCTCAGTTCATAACTTTCTTTACCAAAGTCCTTTTTATATGATTCTTGTGGTCATGGAAACCTAACGTCGATAGTATGAAGCATATAAAATTTCAGGATTTATGAATAACTAACCAGGAAGATATAATCGTATGAAGATGAAGGTTGATTTCGGATCCGCAAATTGACCTTAACTCAGCAAACTTGCCGAATTTCTTGAGGACGTTCGGCTAGGAGTTTCATCTTGCAATTTTTTCTGCTGGCGGAGGATACAAATAAGTGATTTATATATTATTTCCATATTTTTAACACGTCGTATGGCGGTTCGAAAAATTCATTTCTTAGCAGCTGGTGAGCTGCCTGCTTGAGCTGCTTGAAATCCTATTGGTTGAAATAAAGGTCCAATCATATTATTTTATTAAAAATTAATATTAAACCTATAATTAACCATAATTAACCATAGTTAAACATATTTATTATAATATTTACAAATATTAGTATTTATTCATAATAATCTTATATAATTTTTTTATAACGCTTATCGATAATTTAATTTTGATTATGCTTTAATCCAAGGGTTAGTTGCTACACGCAACCATGACTATATAAGCATTTAAACTTACTTAAAATAATAATTAAAAGTAAGATTATATTAAAATAATATTTGTGAAGCACGTCCGTGACAATTCTCCCCTCCTTAAAAAATTTCGTCCTCGAAATTTAGATATATGTTGTGAAGGATAAGAATGAATACTTCCTTCTTATTTGGTCATTCTCACTTTCAACTTTCTCTTTATTTGAATAAATTTTTTTTCCTATAACACAAATACTAAAGGAAATTTTCATTTATGATGTTCATTTTCCTTGACTCTTATAATTTATATTATATTTTTCTTCTCAAGACGAATTCTCTTATACTCCAATAGATTGAGTTAATCTTTATGTGCAGAAGGCTAGTCTGCAATTTATTAATGGTGCAATCTTTGATTTTATATGAGTAGATGGTAATTATATGTATTATTCTCTGTTAGAATGTTACATATGGTATCAGAGCCACTCCGCGTGAGCCTCTGTGCATGGTGAGGTGCGATCACTCAACGAGGACGTTGAGTCCCCTAAAGGGGGAAGGATGCATGAGGCATGCCTTGGATTAGTCTCACATGCATAAGTCACGGGAGAGATGCTGGGTATATACGGTGATATGTCCTTCATTAGGTGTGACGCGTGAGAAAACCGTGCGGACCGATGTCCAGAGCGGACAATATCACACGCTGGTAGAGAATGTTACAATATGAATTAAAATTAAAAATTAGTAGTTACCTGCAGTCTATTAGTAATAAATAAAGTCTTCTAAAAAAATTAAATACTAAATAAAGTTGATGTCACTATCCTACCTTTAGATACATGTGTGCCTTCGAAGAATTTGTTGACAAGAATAAGAGACCTCTTGATCATCAGGTACATCAACTTCATCTGTATTATTATTCCTTATTGCTTTTCCTCCCTTTCGATGTGAAATCATTCTAAAAGATAACTAATGAACACTTGAAATTAGTTTTATGAAATTAGTTATCTTTTATCATTCTAAAAGATAACTTCAAATATTTGTCAAATTTTTTAAAGCACAATATTATATGAGTAGAAAAATACTTTCTTTTATATGAGTTGATAAAGTAAACAAAACACTATTCATTACAAATGAGCAATAGAAAATTAAAAGAAAATTAAAAGCTCAGTGGAACTCTCACAAGTCCCAAAACTCCAAGCTCGATCACTCGTTTAATTGATCACCCTCGTCCTAGGTTTGATGATGCCTTGAGTTCAGCTGCCAAAAAAAAGGAAATTAAAAGAAAGAATACAACATCACTCCTAGGTTAGCATAAAAATATATTACAAGGATTTGCAGCAGATAGTGACATAAAAATTATACTTAGGACAATGAAAAATATAGAAAATGTTTTCCTTAAGAATAAAATAAAAGTCCATACATGAGCCAACAATATTTGTATTAATTGACAATAAGGTCTATATAGTCCATTCATCGATTTTGTTCTCTGCATTTTAAATAATGGTATAAAAAAGTAATGTTCATAATATAATGGATAACATCTAAATCTTTACCTTCCCCGATGGTTGCTCAGATGATAAAATTTATTTCTCTTCATCAAGCTCTTCCTACCACTTATGAGTTATTTTTCTCCAATCCTCGTCCTGGGAACTAATAGGTCGAACAAGATCTCCCACTTGTTTCCACTTTTTCTTTACATCAGCTCGATGCCTTTTATGTAGTTTTCTCATCCATCGATCCGCAGCACGAAACTTTATCGGATTGTTCATAATGTCATCCAAATTCAGTCGAACCTGCACAAAATGTTTTACTGAACTCAAAAAAATTTAAATTCATGAGCTAACAAAATAAACAAAACTAATAATAAGTACTTGAACACGCTCCCAAGCTCGTTGCTTCTCTTCTATGGGAAGAGTCCTCCAATCACCATCCTATCTCTGAGGCCATTTGTGATGACTGACTTGCAGTTAATGGATGACCACCATCAATAGTTAACTCAATCTTAATCTTTTCACCTTGATACCTATAGTCCTTATCTAAGTGAATGACCCCTATAAGGACCCCTCTTATTAGTACAAGATGAAGTAGACTCATTTGCTGCATGTAGGGATATAAAAAAATATATTAACTTCATGTGCATTTATAATATGAATTGAAATTAAAAATTAGTAGTTACCTGCAGTCTATTAGTAATAAATAAAGTCTTCTAAAAAAATTAAATACTAAATAAAGTTGATGTCACTATCCTACCTTCAGATACATGTGTGCCTTGAAGAATTTGTTGACAAGAATAAGAGATCTCTTGATCATCAGGTACATCAACTTCATCTGTATTATTATTCCTTATTGCCTTTCCTCCCTTTCGTTGTGGGCCCTTTCGATGTGGAATCATTCTAAAAGATAACTAATGAACACTTGAAATTAGTTTTATGAAATTAGTTATCTTTTATCATTCTAAAAGATAACTTCAAATATCTGCCAAATTTTTTAAAGCACAATATTATATGAGTAGAAAAATACTTTCTTTTATATGAGTTGATAAAGTAAACAAAAACACTATTCATTCCAAATGAGCAATAGAAAATTAAAAGAAAATTAAAAGCTCAGTGGAACTCGCACAAGTCCCAAAACTCCAAGCTCGATCACTCATTTAATTGATCACCCTCGTCCTAGGTTTGATGATGCCTTGAGTTCAGCTGCCAAAAAAAAGGAAATTAAAAGAAAGAATACAACATCACTCCTAGGTTAGCATAAAAATATATTACAAGGATTTGCAGCAGATAGTGACATAAAAATTATACTTAGGACAATGAAAAATATAGAAAATGTTTTCCTTAAGAATAAAATAAAAGTCCATACATGAGCCAACAATATTTGTATTTATTGACAATAAAGTCTATATAGCCCCAAAATTTCTAGAATTAAATTACAGGACAAAACGATTTGATACAGGATGCTAGTGAAGTGTGTCTAATTTCTAGAATTAAACTTCTCAACAATCCTAATTTTCCAATCAGGAGCATCAGATGTCTGGTCCTTTCCTTCAGTAGATATTTCAGCCTTCCCAGTAATGATATTACCATCTAGAGTATCCGTTGACACAATTTTGGCATTCCTCCTCTGACTGCTTTCATGAAGCGAAGGTATACCATTATACATAGAGGCCAGAAGTCAATATTGTAAACATACTGAAACTACATTCCATATTGCCAAAATCACAGCTGAGGCTTTTAGGGATATGAAGCTAATGATGAAGCCAGCAAAAACAGGAGCAAACAATTTACAAATGAGATCAATCCTTAGAATGACTGAATTCATGCTTGTGAGCACTTCAGGAGGCTTCCCACTTGAAATTACGACGACCCTGCAATCCAGAGGATAATGAGATTGTAGGCAAGAAGAATGTGATACTAACATTGAGAATTATGAACAAAGGGTTATAAATCATGGCTATAAAAACTGTTTTCTCTATGTCCATTGAGAATTTTCTTTACAAACAGAGAGAAAAAAATGTTAAGAAGGCGAAGTGTAGATAGAAAATACTTGAAGTGTGGAATACCATCAAGCTGTGGAAACCATGAAGATATCAATACTACTCTTCATCGCTATTATCATAATCTACAAGGGTCTCATCATCTTCATCCTCGTCATTTTGATTGCATTCAATATTAACATCATGTTGCATTTGAAGTATCCTTTCCACATCTTTTTCAGAAACTACCTCAGGATGCATGTCAGTTCTTAATAGGGAATTTATATCACATTCGACTATTGGAGATTCCATAATTGCACTTTTCTCACCTTGCACAGGTAACTCCGCCATAGTCTTGTCCCCTAATTGAGTCTCCACATCAGTAAACAAAGTCACGTTATTACTAAGAGAGCTTAAATTGTATACATGGCGATGTTGAAACTATTGCACCACACGTCATTCATCGCCTAACTTCATATCCTGAAGGTAATAAATTTGTTTTACTTGAGATGCCAACACATAAGGATCTGTTTCATACCAAGTACGAGTGATCCTAATGCTTGTTAACCCAGCAACTTTCTTTACATTATGATGACACTCATTAGCATCCCACCATTTGCACTTAAATAAGAAAACCCTTTTACTTCGAACATATGTAAGTTCATATATGTCAGTTAAAACCCCATAAAATTCTGTAGATGTGTTTGAGTCTCATTGATTTCCCTCTACAAGAACACCATGTTAAACATTCATGTACTACATAAGCTTCCGCAATGGATCCCCTCTGGATATGTCTTATTTCTTTCAAACTTCTTTAGAGAACTAAAAAATATGCACTTAGCATGAATAGTACAAAAATTTAATTGCATTCAAAATACTAAACAAGTATGTCTTCAAGAAAAAAGGAAGAAAAATGTTTATTGTGTACCTCTCGATAGGATACATCCAACGATATGCAACAGGGCAGCCATCAATGCCTCATGAGGCAAGTGGATGGCTAGATGTACCATCACATCAAAGAATGCTGGAGGAAAAATTAACTCTAACTTACATAAAATGATGACTATATCCTTTTGCATCTTTTGTATATCTTCGATATTTAAAATACGCCTGCACAATCGTTCAAAAAAATTTCCTAACTCAATTATAACAGAGGCAACGTCTTTGGGCAGCAAGCCATGAATGCCCACAGGCAATAACTTTTGAAGCATGATATGGCAATCATGACTTTTCATACCAGATATACTAGTGTTAACATCATTTACACACTTTCCTATATGGGATGAGTAATCATCGGGCAAGCGAACACCCTTTAGGAATTGACAAAATGCTTTTCTTTCACTTGAACTCAATGCATAACTAGCACATGGCATGATGTACTTGCCATTAGAATGTTTCACCAGATGCAATTCTTTTCTGATGCCAAGTTCCTCCAAATCAAGTCATGCCTTTAAAGTATCTTTTGTCTTGCCTTCAATGCGGAGGATGGTACCAATAAGATTTTCACATATGTTTTTTTTCAATGTGCATGACGTCTAAGTTATGCCTCAATTTTTGCTTGACCCAATATGGTAAATTAAAGAAAATTGACTTTTTGGTCCAATTAAGTTGTTTTGCATGACGACGTATGCTAACATTATTCGGATGCTTCCCCATGCAAATACCTTCAACATGGCGTAATTGCCGAAGAATATCATTTGCTGAATACTCATGTGGTGCTTCACGATATCATGTAGGCCATCAAAGTTCAAATTATGTCGCCAACGATGGTTCATTGGGAGCCACATCCTATGACCAAAATAACCAATCTTGCTATTGAGCTTCAGCGTTGGTGTCTGATATTGGCATATAGGACAAGCATTATATCCCTTATTGCTCCATCCCGATAAGTTTCCATACGCGGGAAAGTCATTGATGATCCACATAAGTGCTGCCCACATTTTGAAGTTACTCTTCAAGAATGCATTATATGTCCAAAATCCATTAACCCAAAGATTTTTCAACTCTACAATTAAAGGTTGCATGTAGATATCAATATCCCTTCCTTGTGCTTTAGGTCCTAGAATTAATAATGACATCATGAGATACTCCTTTCTCATACACAACCAAGGGGCAAGTTGTATGCCAATAGCACTATCGGCCACATACTATAAGAGTGAATCATACTACCAAATGGATTGAAACCATCACTAGCTAACCCTAACCTCACATTTCGAGCATCTCGAGCAAAGTCAGGGTATTCAAGGTCAAAACTCTTCCAACACTTCCCATCTGCTAGATGGCCCATAAAGTTTTCTTGTATCTTATGTTCCTCCTTGTGCCAACGCATCTGCTGAGCAATTTTAGAATCTAGAAAAAGTCGTTGTAATCTTGGTTTTATAGGAAAATATCGTAAAATTTTATGTGGAATATCTTTTCCAACCCCATCAGATGTTTTATACCTTGAGGTAGCACATACAGAAAATTGCAACAAATCCTTATTATCTCCCCAAAATAAGCAACAATCATACTTGCATGCATGGATGTTATGGCATCCCATTCCTAATCCCCTCAAATACTTGTTTGCATAGTAGTTTGACTTATGAAGTGACTCTCCATTGGGTAAAACATCACGTAAAAGTTGAAGAAGCATATCAAAGGACTTGTTGCTCCACCTATTATAAACTTTAAATGGAGGAGCCTTACTATAAATGAGAATTTGGACAATTTTCACCCACGATAAAATTCTTTCTGGGAGTTAGCTAATAGCCCATCTAAAAAATCTGACGAGATATTAAAATTCTCTCCATCACATGTGTCTTCAGCTTGGTTGTCAACAAAAGCATCCACATCTTCAAGTATCTCATTAAGTTCATCCACGTCATCACTCTGATCCATGTCATCGTCCTCAATGTTAGGTCTACTTTTCCATTATCTATATAATTAATTACTTTCATCTATTGGAGGCAATTTGATGGTTGGATCTTCTCCATGATAGATCCAACACTTGTAGGACATGTCTATACCATCTACAAGCAAGTGTGCCTTTATCACAACAATGAAGTGTAATTCAGAATTCAAGCACTTCCTACATGGGCATCTTAAATCAGTGATCATTCCATACTTGCGTATCAAATATGCAATAAAATTCTCCACACCACACATGTACTCATTAGAGTAGATGTCAAGTGTCATCCAACTTTTATCCATATGCGCTTACCTAATACAATATTATAGATTAAACTTAGCTAAACAAAAAACATCATATGAATGGATAAGGCATTCTGCAACTTGAATGAAAGAGATAGACCACATCTATTTTCAGAACAAAAATATAGATCATGGTTGTTTATCTATTTTCATAACAAAACTATACAAGTGATACTGCAAGTTGAAATAGGGGTTGTTTCCATGTGGGTTTCTTTGATCTAACATAATATAAATAAAATAATCCAAGAAATGTTAGCACAATGCCTTTAGGCATGAGTCCTTACGCTTCATGTACAGGGGACAGGAACTTTATTGCAGCTGTTGTAGCTCCATCCAATTTTAAATGATAACATCATAACACAATTATTATAGTAGTTTCATATTCAAAATGTTGATGATTTTTCTTTGAGAATGTGAAATGTTGATGATACATTGTCATGGAACTTTGAGTTAACAAATAGAGCGATACAAGCTCACTTTACACAATTGTAAGATTATTGTTGTACCAATTTCAGTAGGTTGCAATAAAACAAAGCTCACAATTTAGCTTTTTTTTAAGAAGTGAAAGGATAGCTAAGAATTTAGCAATTATTTCAGCATTTAAACCAATGTTGTTGCAGTTATGGGGAAATGAGATGCAGGTTAACTAATTTGATGATCATTTAGTCCAATTACATTGATTCATACATACTTGACAACTTATCAATATCAAATTTTAGTTAAGACTCATGCTGCATATGATTCAACTTTTAGGGATTTCAACAGAAAAGCCAAAGAAAATAGGAAATCTAGATGCATTATTTGTCCACATCGATAGCGAACAAATTCTGAAAGCGAACAAATTTTTCACCGCTGTTGCGACCTTACGAAAGAGGAAGTCAAAATTGGTGATACCACCAACAGGTACAGATCGGGAAAGAAGAAAAGAAAAGAAAAACAACGATTAAATCTGCCTCATTCAAAGCCATACACAAAAAAGAAAAGAAGCATCCAAATAATATGATTACCTGTGAGCAGATTCAGGTGCCGATAGTGATGGAAAAAGAAAGGGATCCACTACTCGACAAGGATAGCGAGAGATCAGAGATGAGATTGAAGAGGAAGGGAGTGATTGGTGGACCGCCGCTATGGATCACGTCCTCTTTACTTGCTGATGGGCAAATCCACCCACTAGCAGTGAGAGGTGCGGCGACGAGCAAATCACCTTGCAGTGAGCAGATGGCGAAGCGACGAGCAGATCCACCCTCAACCAGCTAGCAGACGGCGAAGGTGCACAAATCCACCTAGCAGATGGCGAAGGTGCACAAATCTGCAGCGAGATGAATGTGAGAGGAATCGAAGGTGCGGCAACAAATCTGAAGACAAATCTCAAGGAATGGAAATTAATCATAGTTGTCCAAATTAAATAAATTTGATCCAACGGCTGACATATCTTTTAATTATTATGCAATTATTAATATTTTTAGACGTCACTAATATGTTTTATTTAGTGACATCTATGATATGTTACTAAAAGTTGTGACGTTTGTGTTTTTTTTAAATGTCACCAAAGATCAAAATTGATGTAGTGTTATTTTTTTAGCAATGATATTAATCATATTTTATCTTTCTCTTCCTTTGGAGTTCACACTTATATGCGTGTATGCGTATATAAGTAAGTATTTATAAAAGACTTATAAATAATTTTCTCATAAAAAACTTATTTATTTATAAATAATTTTATTTACTTATTAGCTTAACTCGACACAACGTTAACTTGACACGTCCTCCTGTACTGCGACCTGGGTCCGTGAGAAAAGGGTAGAACCGTCAAAACACGGGAAACAACTCTAGTACTCGTCTCCTCCTCTCCGTTTCGCCAAAACTTTTTTCTTGCCACGATCTCGTTCTGGTTGCGTCTTCTCCGGTTGGTCCCGCCGGCGGTCGATCTCTGTTGCTTCCATCCTCCACGATGTCGGTGCGTCTTCGATCGAAACCCTTCCCCTTTATGGATATATTTTCTGCTCTTCCTTGTCTCATGTGGCGGTAGTTTAGGGTTTTTTTGCCACTCTTATCCTTCTCATATTGTTTCGTATTCATCGTGTTTGATTTTCGCCAGATCTTTGAGTACAACGGCAGTGCCGTTGTGGCGATGGTTGGGAAGAATTGCTTCGCCATCGCCAGCGACCGCCGCCTCGGCGTCAACCTCCAGACTATCGCCACCGACTTCCGGCGAGTCTACAAGATCCACGACAAGCTCTACATCGGTCTCTCCGGCCTCGCCACCGACGCCCAAACCTTGTCTGTTTGATTTTCCCTTCTTATTCTTGCCGTTGTTTGCAGAAGTTGTGGTGGCGTACTTATTTGATCGATGGTACGTATTCTGTTTTTGTTAAGGTACCAGCGGCTCGTATTTCGGCACAAGCTCTATCAGCTGCGGGAGGAGAGGGATATGAAGCCTGAAACCTTCGCTAGCCTGGTTTCTGCAATTCTGTATGAGAAAAGGTGTATATTTGACTCTGTTGCTCCGTTCCTTGTTTTTCTTGCTGCCTATACTTTTCTCCCATTTTGTTAACTTTACGTGTTGCCATGCATTGGTTCTAACTCTTGAAACGAACTCAGAAATTACCTTTGTTTATAGGGAGAGAAGGGGTATGAAGAAAATAGGTAAATGAGAAGGAAGGGGGTAGGTAATGGAGGGGAAAACACTTCCTCTCTATTCAGCCTCAAATTGGTTAACGGAACTTTTAATCAGTTACAGGGGAATGTAGATTACCCATTAAAACTTTTTACAGGGAAAATTATGTCTACCAATACATAAATTTAGTGTGATAAGAAGTTTTATGGTTTTCTCTTCTCATTTATGAATTTCACTGCTTTTTTTTTGGAGAAGCTAAAGGATGGTTACCACTTACCAGGTGTAACCCATTCCATTTTATTTATGCGTAGACATGCTGTGCTATATTAAGACATTAGAATAGAATAAACTCCTCATCCATTCTCTTACCAAGAACTCGGTTGAAGCCACAATATTCTCAACATGACATCTTTTTCCTTAGAAAATGCATATACTGCGTTGTACCAATATGTACCACAAGAAACGCCACTTTGGTACATACACCTGAACCTGCTGATCATGAATGCCTGAGTGATCTCCAAAAACTTGTGGATGAATGGCGCTGTTCCTGCCACTGAGCAATAAAAGAAAAAGTGGTTGAGATCTTCTTTTTGTGCATGCCAGAGGGCGAAACATACACTCTCCTCTTCAATCCATCTGAACAAATACGACTGGTGTAGGCAGTCTCCATCATCTGAACAGACAAGCAAATACCTTAAATTTTAACGGAATCGGCAATTGCCAAATCAGGCTGCAATCCATACGCATGTCAGGATCTTCCATTTGATTATTATTATTATTGTTGTTGTTGTTGTTGTTAATAGAAAATTTTTACTTGTTCAAGTCACCTATTTAACATGAAAGGGCTTACATGTAAGAATATCTGATATGATGCTTTCTTATCTGGTTGTAGATTTGGTCCATACTTTTGTCAGCCTGTGATTGCTGGATTAGGGGCAGATAATGTTCCATTCATTTGTACCATGGATTGCCTGGGCGCCAAGTATGTATCTTTTTCTTCTTCTTCTTCTTCTTCCTTACTCTGTGTTTCTTAGATATTTATTTACAACACACAGTCAGTTCTACTGCTAATGTTAGGAAGTTGCCAGTTGCAAACTTTTAGATGATTTTTAATTGCTATCACAAATGCTTTTATTTATCTTGCTGACATTTGTGTGGATTTTACACAGACGTGAAGCATTCCTTCTGCACTTGCATGAGAAATGATTGATAATGTTTTCTGGATCTCCTCAAAAATATTAGTTTCTTTATGCCTTTCAGGAAACTCACTTAAGCAACAACAACAACAAAGCCTTATCCCACTAGGTGGGGTCGGCTACATGGATCATACGACGCCATTCCGTTCTATTAGTAACCAAACCTTTCGGTATATTATTCACCAATAGATCCTGCTTTATTAGTTCGCCAAGTGTCCGCCTTGGCCTCCCTCTCCCTCTTTTAATCGGACTCCAGATTATTTGATCTACTCTTCTTACTGGCGCATCTAATGGTCTTCTCTGAACATGACCAAACCATCTCAAACGATTCTCTACCATTTTCTCACTAATAGGAGCCACTCCGACTCGTTCACGTATATGGTCATTCCTAATCTTATCTAATCTTGTATGACCACACATCCATCTCAACATCCTCATTTCGGCTACTCCCACTTTACGTTCATGTTGTCCCTTCATAGCCCAACATTCACTACCATATAACACTACTGGTCTTATAGCAGTACGATAGAATTTTCCTTTAACTTTATTGGGTACTTTTCTATCACAAAGAACTCCAGTGGCTTTCCTCCACTTACACCAACCACCTCCACTTACACCAACCAGCTTGAATTCTATGATTAACATCGTCATCAATCTCACCATCTTGTCTTACAATTGATCCTAAATATTCAAACTTTGTCACTTGAGGAATTATATCCTCCCCTAGCCTAACTTTCAAATCGTCTCTAAGTTGTTTATTTGTGAAATTGCTATGCATATATTCTGTTTTATTCCTACTTAAACGAAAACCCTTTGACTCCAACGTATTTCTCCATATTTCCAATTTTGTATTAATCTCTTCTCTTGAATCCGCTAAAAGTACTATATCATCCGCAAATAGCATGCACTTAGGTACCTCCTCTGTGATACTCTCGGTTATAGCATCAATAACTAAGTTAAATAGATACGGGCTTAAAACTGATCCTTGATGTAGGCCAATTCCTATAAGAAATTCATTTGTCTCACCTCCGGGTGTCCTAACCCTAGTCAATGCCCCATCGTACATATCTTGTATTACCTTAATGTAGGCAACACTCACCCTCTTCTTTTGCAAGGCTTTCCAAAGTACATCCCTTGGTACCCGATCATACGCCTTCTCCAAGTCAATGAAAACCATATGTAAGTCTCTTCTCCTACTTCGATACTTCTCCATCATCCCCCTTAGTAAATAAATCGCCTCTGTAGTGGATCTTCCGGGCATGAACCCAAATTGTCTCTCAGAAATACTAGTCTCCATTCTCAATCTATGCTCAATCACTTTTTCCCATAATTTCATTGTGTGACTCATAAGTTTAATTCCTTTATAATTTGCACAATTCTGAATATCCCCTTTATTTTTGTAAATAGGAACTAATGTACTTAATCTCCAATCATCAGGCATCTTTTTCGATCGTAAAATCTCATTAAATAGTTTACATAACCACAACACACCTTTTTCTCCTAAACATTTCCAAACTTCAATCGGTATACCATCCGGTCCAACGGCTTTACCATTCTCTATTTTCTTAAGAGCTTCGCTAACCTCCGAGACTCTAATTCTACGATAAAATGACCTATTAAGCTCACATTCGCTAATTGTCAAGTCCTCCAAATCATAACGGGAATCTTCACATCCATCATTAAATAGCTTATAGAAATACTCTTCCCATCTGTTCTTAATATCTCCTTCAGTAACTAAAACCTTGCCAACTTCATTTTTTATGCATCTTACTTGATCCAAATCTCTCGACTCCTCTTTATTCCTTGCAATCTTGTAAATCCTTTGTTCACCAGCCTTTGTCCCTAACTCCTTATAAAACCCCTCATATGCTTTAGCACGAGCATCACTAACTGCCTTCTTAGCCTCCCTTTTCGCCAAACGATACTTTTCCCAATTGTCAGAATTATTGTCCAAGTGTATCGCCTTGAAACAATTCTTCTTATTACGCACCTTTTCTTGGACCTCCTCATTCCACCACCAAGTCTCCTTATCTCGTGGTCCAAAACCTTTTGATTCTCCTAAAATGGCTTTAGCAACAATTTCAACCTTTTTTGCCACATTCTCCCACATGATACTAGCATCTCCTTCTAACTCCCACACACTTTCCTCTAATAACTTACTTCTAAAAGTCTCTCGCTTCTCCCCCTTTAACTGCCACCACTTGATCTTTCGATAAAAAACTGTTCGAGATTTTGGTTTTATACATTTCATTTGCATATCAAGAACTAACAATCTATGTTGTGTAGTCACCCCCCAGGAATTACTTTGCAATTAGTACAGCGTCTTTTATCAGTATTTCTTGTCAAGAAAAAATCGATTTGAGACCTATGAGTTCCACTTTTGTATGTGATTAAATGTTCCTCTCTATGCCCCATGCCCAGGAAACTCACTTAAGCATATTGCAGAAATATGCGTCTACTTTTCTTAAGTAGGAGTATGTGATATAAAGACAGTGTTGAAGGAATGATGTTTATAAGAAGAGGAGATGAATGCCACAAAAAAGGAAAAGAGGAGATGAATGTTCATAAGATAAAAAAACATTTATCAAATCATAAATCCCTCATTTTATCATAGAGGAAACTTATATATGTTATCAAAATTATGACCTTTATTTTTTTTAAAATATGTGTCTTTATTAAATTATAACTCCGCCTATGTTTTATAGTCGGTCCCAAGCCCGGATAAAGGAGGGTTGTGTTAGGCCCCGACAGCCAGCGTAAAACCCTGTCGAATCTCATGAACATGGATCAACGAGAGCGGAATGGCGTCGTATGATCAATGTAGCCGACCCCACCTAGTGGGATAAGGCTTTGTTGTTGTTGTTGTTGTGTCTTTATTGGAATTTGTAATATATATGGCACTTGTGGTGTTCAACTGCCATGAATAAGATAGATGACCTTATTTATTGTTTAGGAGAATCTTGTGTTCTGAGTTAGATTGTTGGGAATCGAAAACACAATGGATGTGGAAGCAATGTGTATGCGAAGGCCATCAGCAGATTTATCAAGTGCATTTAACTTCTATTAGCAAATAAATTATGACCTGAAACTCAAGCATGCACTTTTTTCTTTGTTATGTCGTTTTGATTTTCTTTTTTTTAATGAGGAAATCATTTTGATTTTCTTGTTTTCATGCTTCTTTTAAGTTCCTGTTGTTTTACATTTGCAGGGAACTCGCAAAAGACTTTGTTGTTTCTGGTACAGCCTCAGAGTCTTTATATGGTGCTTGCGAATCCATGTACAAGCCTAACATGGTATATCAAACTGAACATTTGTATTCCATTATCTTCCCATGTTGAATTTCTCTCATTAAGATTATGAGAAATCACAGCTTTGTTCTAGTATTTTGATTTTTCAGAACAATCAAATAAATACCTCTAAAAAAAGAATAACAAAATAAGAAAGAATGCCAAATGCTAGCAGTAGCCATGTCCAAACAAGTAACGTAACCATGTGCTAGAACTCAAAAGAAAAATTATTTGTAAAACACAGTCGGCCCACTTTTGAAGGCCTCAAGAACACATCTGGGTTGCAAATTTCCTCTGCATATAAAAACTTCACATTAATAAGACAAATTGTTGCATAGCAGGCATCTTGCATTTGGTTTCCAGTCCTGTTATAATTTTTTGTTTCTTGTTATGTTTACTCTGTCTTGCTTACTTTTGATTAGGAACCTGAAGAACTATTTGAGACTATATCACAGGCTCTACTTTCATCCGTGGATCGTGATTGCTTAAGTGGTTGGGGAGGATATGTCCTTCTTGTGTAAGTTTTCATTTATCATCTACAGCCGTTTTTAGTTCTTTATTTGAGTAGGGACATTGTATGAGAGTGAATGTTCGACTCAGAACAAACCTTCAACGTTACAGAACGAGTTTTCTTCAATGCAATCTCCTGATTTCACGAATGTTGCTTGCTTATCCTTGGTTATTTAGTTCTTGATATAGTAGTTTGATTCAATGGTTTAGTGTAATTCATATGGTGTCTTGCACTTTGTAATACTTGGCAGCTGTCAATCAACCTTTGTAAATGCTTCTCAAAAAAAAAAAAAATCTTTGTAAATACTCTCAAAAACGAAATGTTATTAAATTCTCACAAGCTGTACACAAATCTTATAATTGGATCATTTATTTTTTGTATTTTGTGCATTGAGTAGTCAGGAATAGTTTTGACTTTTATATCTTCCGTGCTTCTATTTTTACAACGGAATCCTTATTATCCCTCAAGGATCAGAGAAATCCAAGTTACCAGGCCACCTGCCTTGATAGCTAGCCGTTGTTTTGCCACTGCCTTAATTCATGACTTGAAAGAAATGTCCTTAACCTCAAATATTTTTTTTTTTTAATATATCCTATAACCTCAGTTTAGCCGACCCCACCTAGTGGGATAAGGTTTTGTTGTTGTTGTTGTTATCCTATAACCTCAGTTAGCTAAAAAAAGGTTAGCTAGATGTTTTTCTTCACCCGAATGCGAATGCTAAGTATGAATGGAACTGGCGAACATCCTATTACCCACATCCTTTGTTTTCTGCGTGATTTGTGAGAAATAGAAATCTAGTATTTACCTTTATTATTGATAACTATGAGATGACCAGTAATTCTGAAGTTCTGACTAATTTTGATATTGGAGGCAACTTTGCAGGACACCGACTGAGGTGCAGGAAAGGACGTTGAAGGGGAGGATGGATTAGATTTTCCTCGCTTCGTTCTAACTAGATCTTCTTATCACTGGCCATGACGTTGTTCTGAAAAAGCCCGAGGATAAAAGAACACATGGAAACCGATGTTTTCTTAAAGATTGTGGAGCTGGTGTCCGTCACATTTGAAATTATCTTGATGATTTTAGACTGTTCTTTTCTTATAAGACGAGTCATATGATTCTGAGATGTGATGAAAGTATCAGTAATTTGCTTCATTTGATTGCTACATGCTTTGCCTTTGCACTCTATTAGTAGCTTTGTTAAATAACGATCAGCAATCCAATTAAAACATACACCACTAAGTCTTTGTCAATTAAATCATACTAGGAATGTGCAACGGTCGAAACTTGCTATATTTTTTCATTTAAGGTAAGAAGGATGGAATAGAATAATTAAGTTTTGAAAACATCATATTTTATATTCTATCAAATTATTCCTATTAAGTGGAATAAGAAGGAATAAATAATTTTAGATCAAAATAACTTCTTTTTATTATTTAATGAAATTATTTTTCTTATTACTAAATTAAATCATATTCTCTCCCCTCTCTTTCATTGGTAAATTATATTTATCTATCATTTTTTATTTTTAAAAATAAATGAATAAAATAGTTTTTAAAAACAAAGAATATAACAAAGGGTTATTTTTATAATCATCCTAAAATTATTACGAATCAAATTATATTTTTGGATTCTTAAACTATTGCGATTTTTTTAATTTAATTTTTTCGTCTACTTATGTAAGTTTTCTTTTATTTTTATTTTTTCTTATTTATGAAAAAGATTAAATCACACCTCCCTTCATAACACATTAAATAACAAATATAAAAAATAAAAAAAGAAAAAAAAATGTTCCAAGAGATCCTCTTCCTAGAGGGGCAAGGCAAGATCCTCTTCAATTTTTTTTCTTTTTTAAATTTTTTTAAATTTTTATTTAATGCTTTATGGAGGGAAGAATAATTTAGTATTTTTATAAATAAAAAAATGAAAAGAATAGAAAAGTTAATAGAAGTAGACAAATCGGGACAATTTAGGGATTAAAAAAAATAAGTTCTAGTTTAGGATAGATATGAAAAATTCTAATAATTTAGGAGTGGTTTATAAAAATAATTCTATAATAAAAATAGAAAAAATAGGAAAAAAGATAAAAATAAATTAAATTGTAAAGTAATTAATATTATTACTCATTAAATATTATAAATAGTATATATATATTAAAGGGTAAAAAATGATTTTTTAGTAAATAAAACTCTTATTTTTATACCTTACTATACAAACATAAACTTATACACTACACTCCACCATCCTATCTCTTCTTACACCACCTCATCTCACCCTTTCATTACTTAATTGCCAGACCCTAAGTGTTTATCAATTAAATCCTTTGTTTATCATATATGTACAAATGTCCTTATAAAATTTCATTTGCTGATTTGTTTGTTAAATTATCATTTGTTATTTGATTTTTTAGACCGATTATCATCAACGTCAATATTCAATTTTCATTTGATCATACAAGTACAGCTCATGGTATTCATACTCTTATCTATCTATAGTAATTTGTAATTAATTTTGATATGTAGTATTTTTTATCAAACAATATAGCAGTATGATAATATATAATAATCTATTTTAATGCTGATTTGACTAGAAATAAATTTAGGGGACAATACTTTAAGATATTTTTTAGAAACTAGGGGGTGCGTGATTGCAGAATAAACGAACGCGCATGGAATATGATTATTTTGATCAAATTTTGAAAACAAAAAAAAATAAATTTTTAACGTCAAAGCAAGAATTAATCTTCTGTTTTAGAAGAATATTCTCATTATTTTCAACTTTTTTATCATATTTTATTTTTTAAATTTTAATATTTTATTAATATATTAATATTTTTAGTGTTATTATAACACGAGAATGCCGTGTCGTCCAGCGGAGCTTAGATTAAACATCAACTCTATATGATAAAATATTTTAGTTATACAATATTATATTTTTAAAAGTTTTCTTTTTGAACAAAATAGGAAATAGAATAGAAATATATTTATTTTTTATAATACACTATTATGTTGATTTCTTCGTTATGATTTTATTTCTCAACCAAACAAGGTTTGGTTGTAGATAAACACTAAAATATCATGTCATTTTTGGAATATAATCAACCGTGCCAATGGAATAAGAGTATTTTGATCAAAATTTAGAAAATGGAAAATCATCTCGAAGTTAAGAAAATTATCGTTTTTAACCTCAAAATAATAATATAAATATTCTTTTAAAACATAGGAATATTTCTTTTATCATTCTTTTCAACTTTTTAATCATATATTGTTTTTTAAATTTTATTAATATATTATTATGTTATTATAATATTAAACATCAACTCTATGTGATAAAATATCTTAATTATAAATTTGTATTTTTTAAAATTATTCGAATCGAATCAAACAGGACATAGAGTATGAATATATTTATTTATTTTTTTAAAAAATACGTTATTATGTTGATTTGTTCATTTTGATTTAAATCAAACGGCCCTAGGAATTGGATACATATATTTCATATACTTTTTTTCCGGTGATAATTTCATATACATTTCGTTTACGAGATAATGACATATACTGTATGTATATATTTGTTATTTTACTTTTTGAAGCGGTTATTCGAGCACAACGTGGTTTGACTCGCCTCGCCGACCACTCTCCTTCCTTTTTTGGCCGCTCTCTCCCAAACACGCTCGCGAACTCCCACACCCGTCTCTGTGCACTTCACGCAAATAGTTGGAGCCCAAAACAAAAACGAGAACATAAAGTAAACCACACCAAGTAAGCACATTTCCCGTCCCTTTCTCCTCCTCCCCCTCCTCCGCGCAGAAAGAAATGGACATCCTCTCGCCTCCGACCAGCAGCTGTTCCAAGGACCACCAGAAGATCTACCAGGAGTGGTTCGCCGCCGCTGATTCAGGTCTCCCCTTGTCTCCTCCCTCTCTCCATTGCTTTATCGACTGACATGCACCCTTCCTTGCGCAGATGGCGACGGTCGCATCACCGGACCCGACGCCATCAAGTTCTTCTCCATGTCGAAACTCTCACGGGCGGACCTCAAACAGGTGATTCGCGTTCAATCATTGCTCCCTCTCTCTGTGCGCGTGTGTACATTCTTGCAGCTTGGTTCACAGATCTGCTTTGGGTTTTACCTTTTGTGTACGGTTCTGGCTGCGCCCCAAGTTTCAAAGAAAAGCAAGCCCACGGTGTCATTTTCTTGCCTTCGGAGAAAGCATGAAAAATGACTGCGATTCACAGAAATTGTGCAAGGAATAAGTTGACAAAGAAACTCTCCCAAATGCTGCCTACGTTTCTCCTGAAGTTTCGTTTGATCTTGATTGTGGTGATCGATTATGTAATCTCTTGACTCACGTGCGTGGAGCTTTGGGAAATCCTTAGCTAATTAATCTACTGTGACTAACGCTTACTCTAAGACTACATGATCTTGCTGCACTATTTTTCAACTTCTATGACGTAGTGCTTTCTTCATGATGGTAGCCTTTCAGAACCACGCTCATCAACTTCGGAGTGTGAAAATTACTCATAACAGGTCGATAGTACATGAACACTTTGTGTTTACATTCTATCAGGTACTATACTCAAGACATGAGGTTGCACACGCACGTGGTGTGTGTGTTAATCTCATGAATCTAGTGAAAAAATGATTGAAGTCATAACTCATTTATTCATCTCATTTATCCATATAATCTAGCGTCAAAACTCAAATATAAAATATTATAAGTAATGCTACAAACTGTTTAAACATCGAAAATGACAAGAAAGTGTAATTTACATTATTCATTTATTCATGTGCTTAACTCTTGTAGGTTTGGGCCGTTGCAGACTCCAAGCGGCAAGGTTTTCTTGGCTTCAATGAGTTTATCACATCTATGCAGGTTGTTTTTTGTTTCATCTTTCAAGAAAGAACAGCAATTCCATGTTTTTTCATATTACAAAGAGGTGCTGAAGTTGAAGTTAAATGACCCTTTTGTCCTTGTTTAATGTAAAAGTGCGTGGTTCATCTACAATATCAGGAATAAATTAGGGACATGTCTTAATGATTTTCTAACTATTTTCCTTGTGATGTATAGCTTGTTGCACTTGCACAGTCCGGTAATGAGATTAACCAAGATTCCCTTAATACCGCAGGTTGTATACAAACCAGAGGACTTCTATGTGGATTGTTGTTTATTCGCAACTATTTTCTGTCCTTTCATGCTACTTCTTGTACTTTCCTTTCTGCAGACTTGTATAACTTGGAACCTCCAGTAATGGAAGGGTTAGATGTCCTGCTTTCCGTAAGTGCATATTAAAAGCATTTTTCAGGTTTCACAAATAGGTTGATTCAGAATCCTCTAACATTAGAAGCCCTCAAACAAAAGATAAGGATTCCTCTAACATGCAGTCCATGGTTTATCTTAGAAAAACAAGTTTTCAGCGAAGACAAGTGAACCTGATATAGAAGGTACAAAACTTCTTGTTTTTGCAGTTAGAAACAATAGTATCTTATCCTCTAAAAAAAAAGGTATCTTGCAATTGTAACCTCTAACTGTTTTCTTATGTAGTGGCCCCTCAACCTCAGACTTCACAATCGTTTCAGTGGTTTAACTTCAGATCTACAAAAAAGGTACTTCTCTTTATTGTCATTTATAACATTCTAAACTCCTATGCTTGGTTTGCTCATTTTATTACTAGTGATTATTTGTCCTTTATAATATTGCTCTTATGGTATTTTTTCCTTGTGAAATGCTATTCATGGCATTTCTTGTGATGGAATATATGTTAATTTATTAGAACATAATTGATGTAGTTTTCTATCAACTTATCCTCACCAATCCACCTTGTAATTTGCACTTCAATAAATCAATGAATGTGTGAGACTACTAACTTGCCACTGAGTGGCATTTACCTTTTTTTAGAATGCAAAGAATGATAATTTACCTAATTTTCAAACTATATTAACATTTATCATTATTTGGGGCTTAAGTTGCCAAAAATTATAATTGAAGAAGGATACTAAACTAGTATCCTAGTTCTCTCTTTCAATATGCTTGAATTTCATATTTTGTTGATGGTTTTAATCGTTTTTTGGGCCATATTTTTTCTCTTTTTTGAAAGAACATGTAAACTTTTAGGTTGCAGCAGTTTTCTGGATCACATCAATGTTCTGATATGAGATGTTGTGAAATAGTATTCGTTGTGGTTAAGATTAAATCTATTGTGATACTTGAAGACTGCCTTTTTTGTATCATCATTAACCTTATTTGCTAGCTCCTTTTTCCATTTTTTACTAATATAGAAATGCTTTTTGTTTGTTAATATTGTAAGTACTTTTCTGGTCTCAGATCCCATTGAGCTCGGTTACATCAATTATTGATGGTTTGAAGCGGTTATACAATGAGAAATTGAAACCTTTGGAAGTTACTTACAAATTTAATGATTTTGTTTCCCCACTGTTGGTGAGTAGTATATGTTAAACTCCTTTTATTATCCAGAAGTTCTTTCAAGTAACAAGTGTTGTCATTTTTCTGGAGTACTTTGATCACCCACTTTTTTTTTTGAGGGGGTGAACACCCACTTTTATTTCTTGATTTTTTTTCTTTTTCTATTAATAGACAAATAGCGATTTTGATGCCAAACCAATGGTTATGCTCTTGGGTCAATACTCGACTGGCAAAACAACCTTTATTAAGCATTTACTAAGGTGTAGCTATCCAGGTTCGCTACTTATGCCTTTCTATTTTTTTAGATTTGTGCAGCTTTGTCAAAGAAAATGCTATCATTAACAGTAATCTAATTGATTTTAATAATGTCTGCAGGTGCTCATATTGGGCCAGAACCTACCACTGATCGATTTGTTGTTGTTATGGTACATGAAAACCAAAGTTCTTTTCCTTGATATTCTAGAAGTACTTTTCTTAGCCATTATACAAGGACTTTGGACTGAATTAGCTTTTCTTGTAATTGTCATTTGACCTGACAAGACACTGCTTGTTATTTGCTCATGTTGGACATGAAGAATTATAGATTTAGGTCAACTTATAATGTCTTCCATTTTGATGTGTATTTATTACTATTTTTTTATCTTCATTTAATATCTATGTTGCACACATTAACTTTTGAGGAGAAAAATATTCAGAAACGTTGTTACTTTATATTCTGTCATCCTCTGCATTTGAAAGGCTGGACAAGGACTTGTATCATTGTTTCTGCAAGGTTGTATGCTGAGATCTCCTTTTTAATATCATTTATTAGTTCTTTAGGCCTCGTTTGACAAATAACTAATGAAGGATGGGATGAGATGGCATGGTGAATGATGGGGTGGTGAAGTATAGTGTGTAAAGTCCATATTTTGATAATAAATTATGTAAGATGTGAGGTGAGGTGAGATAATAACAATTTTATTTGTGTAAAAGTCATTTTTACCCTTCATTATATATTTAAACTATTTATAATGATTAACGATTAACAAATATTTATCATATAGTTCTTTATTACTTAGTTTATTTTTCGTTTTTATTTTTTATTTGACATATTTTTTCTGTTTTTATTATTTTATTTATTTTTATATAAAATTTTCTTTCATGCATCTATTTTAAAAAGTTAAAAACGAGAGATAAATATAGATTAAAAATAAATACAGATAAAAACTATTTCATCATAATATTTGTTTACTAGTATGAGAGAGAGAGGAGAGATTGATGTGAGAGCAGAGAAGAGAGAGATGGAGAGAGAGAAGAGAAGATAGATGGATAGAGAAGGAAGAGGGAGGGTTAATTTAGTCTAAAATTATTAATCCCTTCTCATTCCACCGATTTGGTGGAATGAAAAATATGGTGTTAGGAGGGCTAGCTACTCCACCCCCATTCCTCCTAACTAATATGAATTATTATCCAAACAAAATTTATGCTCCCATATACCTCTCCATCCCCTCAAAACTCTCAATCCAACAAGCTGTTAGGCTAAGGTTTGTCCGAGAGGTGGCGAGCTCAAGGTTAACATGTCAAAAAATATGCCTAGATCCTCTCTCAAAAAAGGCCTCTATTTTCTGATTTAAAGATCCTTTGGGAGACTTGACAGAACAATCAAAATCATTTACTGGGATATTTCTTCTTAGACCCCTTGAACTATTTTGAATTTCCACATACACCATATTTAAAATTTCGCTTTGCACTCGTGAACTTCTATTGCTTTTCCACTTTGCCCTTTCCTTCAAGTGCTGTTTCATCCTGTTAATTTTTTTTTCTTTTTCTGATGAACTACTCTCCCTTTCTCAGACTAATTAAATGATCTCTCCTTTTTCACGACTCTATGTTTATCCTTTTCTTCATTTTTGTCCTGGTTGGTGGATCATCATTATTTGGGATCTCATAAGTAGCCACTATTAGCACGATAAGAATCTCATCTCATATCCTCTCCAGAATTAGATCTGCGATCACACCCAGAAATATGGAGGGAGAGCTTGGGAGGAAAGAGAGACATGAACCAAAGAGAAGTGAGAAAAGAGAGGGGAGGGGAGAATCAGTGAGAGAGTGGAGTTGGAGAGAGAAAGCCGAGAAAAATAGGCAAGAAAGAACTCGTGAGGAAAGAAAGAGGAGGGTAGTTTTGTCAGAAAAACGAAAAGGAAAATAATAGAAACTTAAATGACACTTGATAGAAAGGGCAAAGTGGAAATTTTTTCTTTTCTTCACTTTAAACTAAAACTTGACACCATATTATGTATGATTCTTTCAGCTGTGTTAAAAGTGCCTGTTTGCTGGCAAGCCATTGAATTGCATTGGTGGATTTTATGCAAAATTAGAAATCTGGCATTACATTTCATTAGTATTATCAGTGCTATTTTTATCCTCTTTTAGTCTTTTTGTTTCAGAGCTTTATTATAGATAAGGTTTATCATAGTTGTATAATAGCTCCTTGACTTGTGAAAATTTTCTCCTCGATCTGGTTGTAATTCTTATTTCTCAGTCTGGACCTGATGAAAGAAGCATTCCTGGGAATACAATTGCAGTTCAAGCAGATATGCCTTTCAGCGGTTTAACAACATTTGGAACAGCATTCCTATCAAAATTTCAGTGCTCTCAGATGCCGCATGCGGTATAGTTTAATTATGCCTAGTAGATAGTCCAGACTAGTTATTTCTTTTCCTTTACAAAAGAAACCTATTAATTAATTTGTCTGTCTGAAGCTATTGGAGCATATCACATTTGTTGACACTCCTGGAGTTCTTTCTGGCGAGAAACAACGAACTCAACGTAGCTATGATTTTACTGGTGTAACGTCATGGTTTGCAGCAAAATGTGACCTTATTCTACTATTGTTTGATCCTCACAAGCTTGATATTAGTGATGAATTCAAGCGTGTTATTGGATCTTTACGTGGTCATGACGACAAAATACGAGTGGTTTTGAATAAGTCAGACCAAGTTGATACCCAACAGGTCAAATACTCTTTCTTTTATCCTTATCATAACCTTGTCTTTATCAGCTCATGGTTTAATATTTCTCAAAGTTTTTATGGTTTAACTATTGTAGTTGTACAATCCTAAGAAATAACATACCATTAACCATGCTTGCAGCTTATGAGAGTTTATGGTGCATTAATGTGGTCACTGGGAAAAGTTCTGCAGACCCCTGAAGTGATGCGTGTGTACATTGGGTATGCTTTCGTTTTTTCCTTAAATTGGTGTTCATCCCAACAATTTTTTCCCTTGTATGCGGTAATTTATAAGTTGGTCTGATCATTACTTCAGTGCTCTGTTTTTTATTCACTCAAGTTCAACCATACAATTCGGTCTCATTGCCTCAGAATATTACTAGAAGATTGACCCCCCAATTATATGAATCACAGGATGGGCATAAGCAATGAGAAGCTAATATTTGCTTATCATGTACTCTAACTTACATTCTCCAATTTGGAAGCATAAGAAATACAAAGAGAATTCTGCGGTGAACTTTGTAGTGCAGACAACTTGCAACCTGAGGGTAACATATGCGAAAGTGAAGAAATAGAATGAGGAAAAGAAAGGATCACCTTTTTAACTTTGTTCGTACTGTGTCATTACATTTCTTTATAATATTCAACTCTCCATAAATATTTCTAGATTCCTAGAATGTGCTCTTTTGTTATTTGAAGATTTCATCTTTAAGAAAAAACCACATGAAATGTTTGGTGAGAGGAAACAATTTGACGGAAAAGTTATCCTTTTTGTTCTGAATATGTAGACAATTTGACGGCCTTTCAAATGTTTAGTGAGAGGAAACAACTGATGAATGTGGAGGAAAATGCTTTATGCTTCATGTCTGGGCTACGATTGAATGCTTTAACAATTCTAACTAAATTTGCAGGTCATTCAATGACAAACCAGTCAATGAAGCAGCTGCTGGTCCAATTGGAAAGGAACTTTTTGAAAGAGAACAAGAAGATCTGCTCTCTGATTTAAAAGATATACCTAAGAAGGCTTGTGATCGTCGGGTACTTTTGTTTTCTCCTAATTTAATTATCTCTATTCATCACAACATATATTAGTGAACAATCACAAACTTTCATTTCCTCTCATTTCTATCCGTAATTGTCTCAGGTAATAAATCCACTCAGATCTATAAATTGAAAAATATCTTCCTGGATTCATGAAATGTTTCTACTGAAAGTGTCTGCTAATGTTTTGAGTTAACAAAATGGAAGTTTCACACAAATACTATGGGGTCAGAGATAGTGAAAAGAACTTCAACTTGGCTACATACACAGATAACTGCAAAGAAAATCGACCAGAAATTTATTGAAATTTTGACAGCCAATGAAGGGTTGGACGAACTAATCTGTCTAGCCAGTTTAATCAAAACCTTCCTGTCATCTGAAAGCTGCAAGAACAACAATTGAGAGTATCAGGAATGCCCTAATGAAAAGCTAGCTGGGAGAAGTGGTGACATCAGTTTGATTTGTTGGAAGCCTTGTGAAATGATCATCGAGTGCACTGTATCCCACTTTCTCATAGCTGACATATCCCAAATACTATGAGTAACTGAGGGGTGGCAGGACTGCTCATTACCACAAATGTCATAAAATCACCTATTTTATATGTTCCATTCAAAATTTGATTTTTATTTCCCTCTCTCTTTAAGCCAATCTATTTGTTTCAATTTGATAGTATATTTTGGTGGGAATCTAATGTGTTTGTGTTGACTAGTGTCAGTATACTTGTCTGTTTGTCTTTGTAGCTGCATAAAATGACACCTACTTTTTCTTTTGAAACATAACATGTGCATGTAGTTCAATTTTCGATTATCATAAATGCTATTCCATTATTCCAAAAGTTTTTTTTTGAGGAGAAAAAGGATGACGATCAGGTTGTGTGGTTGTCATCCAGGTTTATATATAACTGAGAAATGGGAGTCATGTACAAGTGTGTGCTCTCGAAGAGAGAGCAGCAAAAAACTGAAAAGTATCTTAGCTAACCAAAACTCCACTCCCGAAGCAAAAAGGAAATGTGGTGTACAATATGCTCTGTTTGACATCTCTCCCCACAAAAATTCACTTGGTTCCGCTGGAGCTAGATGGCACAGGAACCGGCCAAAAATGTCTTCAGTGGCGCTCGCCATCTCTCGTTCTGTTGGGCCAAAACTCATAGACTACGACAAAGCCATATGATCGGGAAAAAAGACCCCCACGTCCGCTGCCAGATATCACGTGCTGTTGGACATGCAAAAAAAAGGTGGCCGATGTCCTCTGCTTCCCCACATAGGACACACAATGTGTCCGTGTGGTGCGCCCATCTCGCCCTGTATGTCCTAGTGAGAAGTCGGTCCCACCGCATGAGCCAAGCAAAGTTTTTGACTTTCAGCGGCATCCGGGATTGTCAGATGAGCCAGCAGTCTGTCCTGAAGTCCTCTGGTGTCTTAGTGTCAAGAAGGAGATGGAGGTAGAGGCTACATGCTGAAAAAGCCTCCGATAGCCAAACCCATATGTCAAGGCTAGAGTGGTTAGGGTGGAAAGGCACAATCCTCAGGTTAAGCGCAAGAAGCTCGGTGAAGCGCTGGTTTGAGAGAGCCGATCTGAAAAGAGGGGTCCAGGAGGCCGGGCCCGGGCCCTCGGCCTGAGACTAAGTCTCTATCACGGTCGCGTCAGGATGTGCTGCCAAAGCATATAGACGAGGGGAAGCCTCTACTAGAGGAGGCCCCGGGAGACCAGCCATGTCGTCAGAAAGAGAAGTAAGCCCCGGAGCAAGTGCGGGGGTCATAAGTGGACGTACCCTTGGAACAAGTGCCGCCACACTCCGCCAAAAAGATGAAGCCCCATGAGGCGGCATGATCCTCATCTCCCAAGAGAGGTCCCGTCCATAGCAAGTGGATCATCTCTTCCAAAATTTGAGATTTCACGTGTTAAAATACAGTTCCATACCACAGCCATCCTTGGGTCTGGATAATGTATTTACACTCCTTTTTGTTTATAGAAAGAGATAACTCTTTAGTAAAAGAAATACATCTTAACAGTCTGTGTTCATATGCTGCTACAAGCCTACAACATCTGATATGGACTTCTATTTGTTATGCCTAGATGAATCTCCGTTTGGTAACATTTTGTCGATTAAACTTTAGACTTTATTCCGTTTCTTTTTTCTTTTAAGGCACTCACAGGTTGATAGCTGTTACTTATGGTTACATATTCTGTGCATCTTAACATTATTAATACATCGCCATGTGAATTGTGAGACATGTGATGGCAATTGAATGTAGTTGGATTTGTTACAACCCATCAAGATTATTAGGATGTTCCTTTCGGAAATTCATCTTGGATTCCAAGAAGATGGTTCAATTTGTGGTTTTTGTGTAGTTACTCTAGAGCTATTTAGTGTTATTTCGTTTCATTGGCTTTTGTTGATAACAGATTAATGAGTTTGTTAAAAGAGCAAGAGCTGCCAAGATTCATGCATACATAATCAGCCACCTGAAGAAACAGATGCCAACTATGATGGGGAAGGCTAAAGCTCAACAACGGCTCATTGATAACTTGGAAGATGAATTTGCAAAGGTAAATAAGCTTTTCAGAGCTTTCTCAGTTAAGTGCATAAAATGGGAACCTCCCTTTTAAGGGGTAGCACCATCAGACCTCCATCTGTCATCTTTAGATTCATGATGTATGGTGGATCTATTAATTTGAAAATTTTTTCGATCAACCGTTCATCATGAATCGAACAGTGATGAATGGATGTAAAAAGAGGTAGCACAATCATTTTTTCCTTGCAACGATTCTCCACATATAAGGCTTTGAAAATATCTATCAAGACAAACAATACTGACTGGTAAGGAGACATGGATCCCTTTCCAGAGATCCTATTTTAGTACATCTATCTAAAAGGGTGTCCATTGGTAAAAAGAAAGCATATAATGAAGACACATGGACCAGCTCTAATCCATATGATCCAACATGAAAATACATCCTTTTGGTCTCAATTATTGGTTACATAATTCTATGTTAGGGAAGTATGCTTAAAATTTCATAATGAGCTCTATGAAGATGCTTAATCTCCTTTTTTTCCTTAAATCTTGTTGATATACACTTGCTTCCATTCTCAAAAATGTGCCTTTTTGGTCTTTCTTGTGATGATTATTTCTCATTTTTATACTTATTGTGCTGTCTTACGGAAATTGTTTTATGTCCAGGGAATTTATGATTGATAATATATATTATATCTAAAAATCAAGTTTTATTGAACTATATTATATTTTTTGGGAAGGAAATGGATCACAGATCAAGTAGTCATCCAGCTTGTATTTAAACTGTTGAAATGCACAGTTGTATATTAATAAAGCCCCAAATATCACAACCCCAGTATCAAGTTTTATAGGGGTGTTTAAACTGGCTGGAATACTTTTGCATTCATGCTCAAGAACACATCTCAAGAACACATCTGTGCGCTCTTATTTACTTGTGCTGCCTTACAGAAGTCTATTAGCATCTAGGGAACTTATGATTAGTTAATCAACATTTATTCTATTACTTCTTCTCCTATATATATATATATATATATAATTCTTCTATTACTATAGGATGTGGTAGGTTTGATTCTGATTTAGGTGCCAAGCAGCAGCTTTCTGCTGGTATATGTTTATTGCTCACCTTTGGCACATATATTGGCAGTATGGTATTAGATGATTATGCACTTTCTTCTGTTCCAATTGTGCAAGTGCTTTTTTGGGCATGCATTTATCCTTGCACTTAAACATTGTAACTGGTTCCTCTCTACAAACATTGCAACTGGTAATTTCCTATTTCATTTCCTTGTAAGTTGATTTAATCAAAATGTTCTAAATTTCAGTTCTCCATGTTGTTGGCAATACAATGTGCTCACTACCTCCGTAACTGGCACTATTTTGCAGGTTCAAAGAGAATTTCATCTACCATCTGGTGATTTCCCAAATGTTGAACACTTTAAAGAAGTATTGAGTGGTTACAACATTGACAACTTCGAGAAGTTAAAGCCGAAAATGATTCAAGCAGTAGATGACATGCTGGGATATGACATACCAGAACTCCTGAAGAGTTTTAGAAACCCCTATGAGTGAAGAGCGTCCCACTCAGTTGAACTACTTGACTTCAGATTGTTGTGCATTTTTGTTCTTGCTGTTCTTATTCTTTTTGTTTTCTTGTGGGACCAAAGCCAAAAGTAATCAATCAAGGATCCTGAATAATTGCTGTTAGACTTTAGCCCAACATACAGTGAAAAGAATATGCTATCTAGTATCATTTTACTTATGCCACATGCTTTACTTGCGGTTGGGCAAAATGTGTACTATTTTCTTGTAACTGCAGCTGAAAATTACTATGTTTAATAGATTGTAGTCCATTACGTATCATGTGATTGATAAGATAACAAACTGACGAGTATTCCAGTTTTCGCATGGCCTCCACTACAGTGGATCTTGGGTACTATACTTTATCCTTCTTAGAGAAATGCATATTGCCATCTTTTTCATTTACAATATAATCCTATTTAATCTTATCATTTCTCTCTCATATTTTTATACCATTACGATTGAATGATCGTTTCACTCATCTTATGGGGGGCAAATTTTGGTTGCAGGTCGTAATGAGGTGTGTAGTAAATCTCGACATAGTTATTGAGGTGGAACCCATACCAAACTTACAAGGTGGGTGAGATGGGAACATCACCCCTGTGAATAACAAGGACAGACAAGGAATGAACGGAACACCAAATACTTTTCCTCTCGACATTTTTCCCATGTTCGCTTTTCGCGATAATTAAGGTGGACATGCTCCAACGTTTTCCTTGATTTTTATTATCACTCGGAGGACACGCGAAGGTGGGCGAGACACCTTTATAGTTAAAAGACATTTGCACATGCATCATGAATTAATATGATGTTTACAAAAGTTTCAATACACACACAGTGTGACTAGTTCATGTTGCATTGCCGCCAGAAGATTTTGCATGAACACATGAATCTTCCTTGAAATCGGGCATCAACAATGTCCACCCATGTAATCTTATCCTGATAATCTCATCAACCCAATCGCACCACCTACTAATTGACCAATTATTAAATTAAAATGTCCCATATATATCTCGATTCAGATAATATTGTTATCCCTCAACCATTTTGACTGCACGACGACGCCGGGTCTATTTATATTCTCTTCCCTTGCACGTATTTTTTTTTTTGGTATGTGCATATATATCCAGCGTTCATCCATGAATTAATTGGTTGGATTCCACTAATAGCAGCAATCTCATTTGAAAAAAAAAATTATGGATAAAGAAAGAAGAACGACATCAAGAAGAACACTCGTTTGTTTAAATTGTTGATTAATGAAGGATAAGTGAAGGAGGGCTTTCCTATTGGTTGCGGAGAAGACCAGCTGATGAGGTGGTGTCCATTGCAAATTGCGACATGTACATATACATCCTTGGAAGTTGCAACAAGTCCATCATCATCTTCTTATCTAGGATATGTGCATGACGTATCGTAATTATATTCTAGGAGTAAATTAAAGCCATTGAAGTGCATTAATTTTCTACGTAAAAGAGAAAAAAAATATAAAGGTGCGTATATATCTTAGACTTTTCCCCGATATATAATTATTAATGGCTAATGGAAAATGATCTACCGCTAAAAGAGAATTATTAAGAGGTCAAGAGAACACGAAATTTGTTTCTCCGAGTTTATTTGAGCATGTGATTCATACACGTTGCTTATTTCTCTCAATGATTTGTCAATCATTTCATAATTAATACGGACGTTGAACGTCTTTTGAATTTTATACAATTAGCGAGGGTGATGAATTTATGAACTTTAGGCTTTGTTTATTTTGGCCGCGGTGTATTATTTTCCTTTTCTTTTTTGAAAAAAATAGTTCTTTTTTATTATTAATTAATAGAATTATGAAAAGTATAGGTTAACTTTAGGGAAAAAGAAAATTTTTATTTTCAATTTATTTTCCATTTTCTCTCTCATGATTTTTTTATATTCTCAGAGATATCTTTAATTCGATTTCCTTATAAATTTATTTTCATCAAAATAAATCAAGTCATAGTGTTGTTCGATTAAAACAAGTTTTTAGGTGGAGGGATATATTTCATCGACAAGTAAATATGTGTATATGTAAGATTAAATTAATTGACCGGTCAAATATAACTATTTAGCTAAATCGTGTAACGGCTACATACGCACGAATAAAATATTTGCCCACATATAAAGGCACGTTAATATATACCAACATGCGTTCGTACAACAATATACAAAATATAGTCCAAATATTTCTATGCCACCAGACTTTTGACCACTACCGCATACTGTTCATTGGGCACTTGATCCGTGCCATTAGATATATTATATTATAATTGCCAAAATGTGAAGGGTTGATATAATAAATTATGTGGATACTCTATCAAGAGATATATTTAATATTTCTTTTCGATTGCATCACCATATATTAATACTAATCTTATTTTTACTATTAAGGGATTTTGTCATACCATCATATAATTTATATTAAAAGTTTGATTGGATCATGTACCAAATGTCGGAGGAGGGAACCAAGCGTTGCTATATGGCCTGTCCTTGGACAGGACAAGCGACATTAACTCGCAAAATGTTGTGTGCCATGCATGAGCCATCTTTATATATGTGCTAATGGATGCCAACCATGTGACAAGGTGGCCCCGCATTTTGTAGGTCTATGAGCATCCATTCAATGGACGTGTCCTACATATATGTCGCATTCCCTAACTTCTATTTATGCCACAACTTTTTATTAATGTACTAAAATCAATATCTCCTAGCTACTACTTTTTAATATATTATATTGTCGCCTTCCTCATTGTGAGGTAGCAATTGCTCAGTCATGGGTTTCGGATATCGGTGGAATCTCTTGATCCACTAAAAATAGAAGAAAAATTAGAAATGGAATCTCGCAATGCAGGAATCAAACTTCGCGAACTCCTAAAAGTTCCCCACATATATATTAGTATAACGACGATAGAAAATATATAATACTTTTTCTCAATAATAATAATAATAATAATAATAATAATAATAATAATAATAATAATAATAATAATAGTAATGCCCGCGATTCATCTTCTTTTTTTATTAGAAGATACAAAAATAAATAAACACCACGACGAAAATTATGATGAAGAAAATCACGAAATTTTAACTTTCGTGCACATATACAACATACATATATACATTATTAATTTTGTATCTATAAAAAGAGAAAGAGATTGTTAATTATGTACAGCAAGAATTACTTACATGAATAAGTTTAATAATATGGATCACAACTTAGATTTTGCACTATATCAATAAAACCGTTACATGATATACCCATGTCTTATACTATTTTTTTTTAACTTTTTAAGATGTAAAAAATCATGGCAGTTACTTATCCACTTCTTAATTGTTGAATCGATGTTTTTTCAACAAAAACATAACTAAAGCCTACATCTAAAGTTAAATATTAAAGTTTGTGAAAATTTACACAAAACATATATAGACATGTAATAAATTTGATATTTTTCACAAAAAACACACACATCTTTGAGGATGCTTAATTAATTGCATGTGAGTGAGACTACCATAACAAAAGCATAATAACTGTGATGTCTTTCAATTGCACTATTCTGTAATTGATATGCACTTAAATATATGTTCCGTCTCCTTGATAAGGATGAATCGATTGAATATGACAAGTAATTTATCACAATAAAACCATAACCCAAAAGAAACAAATGATGCCCTCAAAATATTTTACGAATTTGATTTCTATTTTTTTAAAAAAATATTTATCTTTTATGTATATACGAATGCGTTTTTTTTATGGGAAGGATACATTGGGAAGAATGACAATATATAATAGATTCAAAAGCCTTAACTATATATTCAACTTAATGGAATTAATGTACTTTCGAATATCTGAGTTTTTTTTCCATGCATATAATCAAATAGTTATGTATAAAATGACATGCCAAACAACTCTATACGTATTAATTATCATACAAATAAAGACATTTGTAGGAGTGAGCAATTCGGGACCGGCTCACCCTTATCCTGGTCCCAACTCGATTTTTGCTGGATCTTCAAAATTTGGACCTGGTCTAAAATCGATTCCGGTCGGATTTGAGATCGGGTCGTCCCAGAGTGATCGGAAATTAAATCAGAACGATTTGTTGTCCCAATTTAATATAAGTTTTATATAAAAATATTTTAAATAAATGAAAATATAAATATATTAATTATAATTAAATTAAAGTCCTCATTTTATTTTATTTATCATCAATAAGATTATTTTACATATCTTTTATATATATATATAATTTAAAAATATAATATGGTGTATAAATAGTTTGGACTTTTAAAAATCCAGAGGACAAGGTCATCCCGGCCCATGCTTACTCTTAGTCGTTTGCGCCGCCTTGCAATTACTTTGGATAAATGATAATAATTTATTAATTTATTTAATTATGAGAATAGGTTTTTATCTGATAGTCACTCTACTTGGCCATGAGGGACCTTAATTTACAATAGAAAAAAAATCCGTTAGTGGCACCATATTTCTCGCACAAAGTTTAGGATCATGTACCTAATTAAGTTGTTACATCCATTGAAGATAATATTGCATTTAAATTGATTCTTCTTTTGCACAATTCGATGCATTTTTATTGATGGAGATTAATTACTTAAATAATATCAAGAGCCCGGAAAAACATTTGATTTGGAAAGAATGGAAAAGGAATCTCTGCAATTGATGAGGACATTAATGGCTGGCTCAAATCTCAGATATATCTTGATGAGATTGTCACCTGGAAAATGCAAATTAAACCTCTCATACTTAAAGTAATAATAATAATCATATATTTAGTTAGGAATCATCATCGTCACGTATGATGCAACAATATTTGGAATCTGAATCCCTTCCCTTGATAAATGTGGAGAGAGAGAGAGAGAGAGATGTGAGGGGATCCTGGCAATGAAATGCATGCACAAATGTATGGGTTCGCGCAGAGAGAGATTCCCCCTGACACCCACCATCTCTGCTAACAAGATTTGAAAGCTACCTCGGTCGTGACTCAGATTCTCTAATTTGTGTCCCAATCCAACTCCCTCCCCACGCCCAGGCCCCAACAACTTGGGGGCACCCGTTTCTGCCGCCAACCCTCCCTCTCTCTCTCTCTTTCTTTTTCTACTTTTCTTTCCCCATCTTTTGCTCTCTCTCTCTCCCCTTATTTTTTTATTATTATCAGTAAGTATTCTTTTTACACGAATTGATTTGTTTAATTATTATTTTTCGATACCTTTTTCGTCACCGGAACTAAAAGTTCTCCACAAACTCCATTTGAGAAGAAGCCCTCTCGAGTCCGGAACCATTCCAACGTTCTATAAATACCGTGCCATTTGCTCCATGAAACTGCACCCCCTTGCGAATAAACTCATATATACGCCCCCAGCGCCTCCGCCACCACCACCATTGCCGGAAGGGCTCTTGTAGGTAGCACGTAGTAGCATCGCGCCCTATCTACGAGAGCGCGCAGAGAACGAGCGAGAGATATTTATATATATATATTCGTACACTTTAGACAGAGAGAGAAGAAGAAACATGGGTGGTGGTGGTGCCGGCAGATGGGCGATCGCGGTGCACGGTGGTGCCGGCGTGGACCCCAACCTCCCGATCGAGCGGCAGGAGGAGGCCAAGCGCGTGCTCGCCCGGTGCCTGCAAATGGGCGTGGACGCGCTGCGGTCGTCCCCCACCGTGGCCGCCGTCGACGTGGTGGAGATGGTGGTAAGGGAGCTGGAGACCGACCCCGTGTTCAACTCGGGGCGCGGCTCGGCGCTCACGAGGAACGGGACCGTCGAGATGGAGGCCAGCATCATGGACGGCCGCGGCCGCCGCTGCGGCGCCGTGTCCGGCCTCACGACCGTCAAGAACCCCGTCTCCCTCGCCAGGCTCGTCATGGAGAAATCCCCGCATTCGTATCTCGCCTTCCAAGGCGCTGAAGAGTTCGCCAGGGACCAGGTACATCCCACGCGTCTCCCCCTCCCTTTCTCTCTCCTCTCTCTTTTCTCTCTCATATTTATTCGTTTCTAAATATATACGTACGATAGTTAATTATATGCATTTAAAGTAACTTCCTTCTATTTTAAACGGCTGGCTCTTACACAGCTCTATCATTCTTTTAATTAAGCACTCTCGAATATATTATGGCCTTCGATGGTACATAATTTAAACATTAATTATATTATTTTTATGGTGTCTGCAGTAAATATTCTTGCGACATATTTAGCTTGCTGCAATCTGCACAGTGCATGCATGCTTTTTTTTTTCTCTTTTTTCATGTGTTCTTCAGCGAACTAAAATGTTTTTGTTGGTTTCTCTTGCTCCTAACCTTTTTGTGTTATATCTTTTCTTTTTGTTTATGGTAGTACAGAAATAAAAAATGAATCAGGAACAAATTTGTGCTCACCTAACAAAATATCAGATTCTCTTTTGCTTTGGCCTTTTCTGCTTTACCTTCCTTTTCTTCCTTTTTAGTTTTTGTTTCTGAACTAACCAGAGAAAATTCGTGATGGCTGTCGACCCTGTCAGGAAGTGATAGAGAAAAGGTACTGTCCACAACACGTGAATCGAATGGAGACATGATTCAGAGATCTCCGTTGGTTGCACACGAAATTAATTAAATACGTATCCAGTTAGATATTCTTAAACTTAAAAGACGATCTATTATACGATACATACTTCATAAAAAATGAACTCCAACTCATATATAAAAAAAAACTTGTTATTAACAATCTCGTATCAAACTTGATTACTAAGATCTAAGAAGCTACCAAAGAAACTCTACAAGTCATGGACTCCTTCCTAAGAAGTTTATGGACACGGACAAACGAACCGATCTTGATTAGCTCTAAGTATATGCATGGACTGCGCGGTAGATCTTGACTAAAAGATTTGTGTCCTGCAAATAAGGTTATGACATATATGTCTATTTATTTTGTATGCAAAGGGTAGGTTTATTATTTTTTTTCCTGCAATATCTTTGTCGAGCAGTTTATTTTGAGTCCTTGAATTTAAAACTATTCATATATACATATGATATGTAGGAGTAAAATAAAAGACTTATGTCTATTCTAGATACCTCCCTTGATTGGTTTTTGCCTTTGAACAAAACAATAGAATCTTTCTTCTTGTACACCAAAGTGGTGGTCAAGGGGCAGTACAGAACATGCATGGGTGGGCACTGGGAGGTAGTGGAACTGACAACTACATGTGAATCTCATGAGATATGGTGTACGTTCTGTGGTAGGCATGTGTGTGATGGAGATCAGGGGGGGCTGCTCTGAGCAAGTAGATGAATCAAAGATTCTAAGTCACAAAGTTAGGCTGCGAAATCTATGAACGACCACTTGTTTATTATCCTGATTCCCATGCATGCAAACAAAAATGCCTTAAGGATTACAACTGTGAGGGGAATCTTGGACACTCTCCTGTGTGGGTCCTTTGTGTCTGGGATCTCTCTCTCTCTCTCTCTCTCTCCCTCCCTCCCTCCGGAACGTGCCATATTAAAGAATATGGTCCCAGGTTTTGTAGATACCAAGTGGATCTGAGGATCTCACCCTCACCCACCTCGTCCCTTGGCATGCAAGTTCAGCCACCAAAACAGGTCCTCAGGTCCTTTAGGTGGCCTATGTGCTGTAAAAAGGTTAAACTAGAAGCCATTCAACTTAGTATGCATCACACAAGACCACCAGTAACCTGATTTCGCCAGTATTTTAGCTTCTTAACTAAGTCTGCCCAAAGAGTCAGAAAAGAATATTGTTTCTTATTTCAAGATGTTTTTGTTGTGCACTTATTTTGTGTGTAGTCATCAAATTGAAAACGGAAGTAGGAGTAGTAACTAGTAACTGCAGTGGGGTACATGATAGACTGGAGGGAGAGAGGACACACTAGGGGCGGGGTAGAGGAGGTACAAGTGATCAAGTTTGGTAAAAATTCTGTGGTGCCACCGTTTGTGCACCACTCCTTTCTGGTGGGTTCTTGTGAAAAGAACATGCACGGAGGTAAGTGGGATCGATGCACATAGGGACCATTTGTCTCCTATCATCAGATTCTGCTGGCCAAATCCAGCTGCGTATCTCAAAGCAGTATATTGGATGCACAGATCGATCAGACAAGGACATGTAATTTTGCAGGCCTTGGACGCACTAAAGTTTGGTCCTTACTGACATGATCAAGATACCATCACACATGATTCCCTTCCCCTCTAGGTTCAACTTGGTATCATGGTTAGCTGTAAAATTTAGACCTTGTCAAGTTGGAGACTGTAAACCATGTGGTGGTGGAGCCAGGAAAATACGGGGGATGTGGTGTCATTCATATGGTCACTTGGATGGATGCACTTTGTCTTCTCTAGTCATATAAAAAGCACGCTAAATACTATTGCTACTGTTTAAATCATTGCAGTAAATAGTTTTTAAGATTTTAACATGTGGATCCTGTGCATGCAGGGTGTGGAAGTGGTGGATAATAGCTACTTTATCACTGAAGAGAATGTTGGCATGCTCAAGCTGGCAAAGGAGGCCAACAGCATCATGGTATACATCATCATCACCATCATCATAGACATTAACATAAATCTGATATTGTTTGACCTTGATATATAACTAAGATTCCATTGGCCATTGCAATTTGAACATACGTATGGAATCCATGCATGCATGCATGCACGCACGTGGTAATTAGAAGGCTAATTAAGTTTTAATGTGTACGTGTAACAGTTCGACTACAGGGTCCCGCTGGCAGGCGTGGACACATGCGGGGCCATGGCGGTGAAGGCCGAGGACCCGCTGATGATGAACGGCCTGCCCATCAGCATCTACGCGCCGGAGACGGTGGGGTGCGTGGTGGTGGACAGGAACGGTTGGTGCGCGGCCGCGACGTCCACCGGAGGGCTCATGAACAAGATGAGCGGCCGCATCGGCGACTCCCCGCTGATCGGGTCGGGGACGTACGCCGGGGCCGTCTGCGCCGTGTCGTGCACCGGCGAGGGGGAGGCCATCATACGCAGCACGCTGGCCAGGGAGGTGGCGGCGCTCATGGAGTACAAGGGGCTGAGCCTGCAGGAGGCGGTGGACTACGCCATCAAGGAACGTCTGGACGAGGGCAAGGCCGGGCTCATCGCCGTGTCCAGGAACGGGGAGGTGGCCTGTGGGTTCAACACCACGGGGATGTTTAGGGGCTGCGCCACGGAGGACGGCTTCATGGAGGTGGGTATCTGGGATTAAGGAGAGAGATTGAGATTGAGCTAGGAAGAGAGAGAGAGAGAGAATTGATGTACGTGTAATTGCATGTTTGCCGCCGGCCTCCTGTTGGGCTGGTAGTTACCATCATAAATTGGACCCATTGTCGCTGTTTCTGGGCTGTTGCTGTTGGGTCTTTGGAGTCATCATCATCCATGTCTTGTGTGGATGATGTGATTAGTTGTTAAATAAATTAACTTTGACCATTCCCTTCTCAAATTGATATTTCTGTTCTTTTTTCTTTCATAGAATAGAATAGAATTACTACGTGGGAATCGAAAAATAGAATTAATATCTTCAAGTGTTTTATAATATAGTACAATAGAAATATTATAAAAATTAAAAAGATGGGCGTTGGATAAAAAAAATATAAAATAAAGAGCTCAATAATAGTAGTTAAAACCAAGAGCTAAACAATAGTTTGAACAAACGACTCCCCCATTAATGGCCCAGCTTCCACTTTGAACCCACTGTTGGTATCTGGGCCTGGGCTGTGGGTCGATCGTACTGTGCGTAAAAAAACAATTGCTCAAGTATTTGGGCCGGTTCACTGTTCATTATCTCTCCTTTTCTTTCTTTTTTAGTTAGTTTCGTTTTCAAATTGAATAATGAAGTGATGGCTTAAATATTTAAGTTTAATGAGCTTGTGAAGCTTACATCACTAAATCTTTTTTAACGAAGCTATTGAAAATTTTGGTTCCAAGGTTGTCCACAAAATTAATAATAATTTATTTCTCCGTTATTATTCTCTTAAAATAAATGGAGCCCGAGTATAAATTGTATTAGTGGTGAAAGTGTATATTTTTTATCCAAAAAATAAATCACTCACTAATTTTTAGTTCATTTTTCAATTAATACAATTATCCTAAAATTATTTTAAAAAATAAAACCCATTCTTAAGTGGGTCAATTTTTTTTTCAAATTTTTCGGAACCTTATTTTAATATAATAATATTTTAAAATTTATATAATAAATAAAAAATGTTATATAAACACATTTTATTTTATAACTAAATATAGAATATAGTACTAAAACCATTAAATTATAGTATGATGAAAAATATTAAATTATATATAAATTATTAAATCAATAATAAAATTTGATAACTAATGAGTTAGTTATATAAATAAAAAAAGATTTCATGGGTTCTTATGATTTCTTCAGGTGAGTCCATAATTTGAGCGTATCAATTTTTTATTTTAAAAATCATCTTCGAATTCATAATGTTTAGCTTTTTTCGAATACGATATCTTTGTTTGTTTGGCCAGATTTTTCTTAGGCCCCTAACATATTCTGTAAAAATATTTCTCCACATAATTCTTTCATAATAATTTGTAAACTACTGGTCATTTTTTTATTTGATCCTGGCTACAACCAGTGCATCAAATTCAATTATTCTTCTTCTAGGGGATCTTTTACCTTCATGATAATAATATTCGTAATAATAAATTTTAATAAAATTAGTTTTAAGCACTATTTTTTTTGTTTACAATTTTTATACTGTCCAAGAAGGAAAGAACAATCAAATGTTGTAAGGAGTCCTGAATTAATAGAATATTGTTAATTACTGTTACGTTGAAAATTAAACTTTTAAAACAGTTATTTGTAACATGCCAATAAATTTGCATCATGTCCTGTAAAGCTATAAACCAACCTTGGTTGGTTCAAGCGGTAACAGAGTCGAGTCCCAAGTGCTCGTCAGGTGCTAGTAGCTTCAAATTCGAGTTTTGAAATCATCATGTTGGCCAAATGGAGTATTAATAATCTCAAACATTAGTGACCTCTTGTAAAATCGGGACCACGCAAAAAAATGTCATGTACAACTATAAATAAAAGAGGGAATTAATAGATGTATTTTTAGATTCAATTTTTGAAACAAAAAAGTTCCTTCTGTCTCTCCCAAAATGACCTTGTATTCTTCTTCATAGAAAATTTATGAACAACATGCAAGATTTTGATCATGATCATGGGCTTCGCATCTTTTGAATTCATTTGTTGGATCTTTCTATGTCTATGATCTTGGTCTAGTTCTTCGAATAGTTGGTTTTTTGTTCCAAAATTTTGAGAGATTTTTTAATGATTTGAGGTGTTCCTAGATTTATTCCAAAATCTTTTGTTGATTTTGAACTCTTCGTCTAAATTCAAAATGTCAAAGTTCAATTCCATCAGATTCTGCCATTTCCTCGGTGGTTGTTGCTCTTGATCATACTCATCCCCTTTATTTGCATCCATCATGTGCTCCCGGTGCGATTCTTATTTCGGTTTGCTTGATAGGGAATGATAAGTATGCTATACAGAGAAGTGCAATGGAAAATGATGAAACATAAAATTGGATTTATTGATGGATCCAGTAAACTAGAACACTTTTGATAGTTTTCTTAAATGATGCAATGTGCTTATGCTTTCTTCGATTATTGTCACAATATCTGGTGAATTACTTAGTAGTATCACATACATCAAGGATGCAATCACAGTATGAACAGATTTAAAATAAAGATTTGATAAAGTTAGTGGATCTTGGAGACTCGGATATACCATCTTCATAGGGAAATGACAACTTTTGCGCAAGGAACAATGTCTATTTTAGATTACTTTACTAAGCTGATTTTTTATGGGGAGGAATTAAATTTAATAGTTCCTATAGTTGCATCTCCTACACAAAATTTATTTTCGCAATATGAAGTTAACACAATTTTTGATAGGTTTGAATGCTATATATGCAGTTGTTGGATCTCATATTACACTCGAGGCCTTTATCTCTTGTTAATGAGGTTATGCAATGTTAAATGAAGAAGAAAAAATAGAGGAATATCACATTTTAGGCGTCAAATTATGTCTTTATCAAACAAGAAATTCTTAGTGTAAATCCACCCTCAAGATCAAATAAAAATAAGAACCATATGTGATCACTGTCCAAAACATATTAAAACACACTGCTATCAACCTTTCGACCATCAAAGAATAAGAATGTGGTAAATGTTATTGTTTTAGTAAATCAAGTCAGCCAGTCATCTGTTGTCACTGTTCATGTGGGTACTTCTTCTACTCCAACATCTAATGTAGGTTATATTCATTTGATAAGTTCACACGCTATAAGAAATTTCATGTTTATCGTCACCAAGCCGCGTCTCTAAAGTGACACTAAATCATTGCTAAGTAGCTTAGCAATCCAGTAGCGCCACAAGTATGCGACGCCAAAATTTTGGCGCTAATAGCATCGCGCTATCACAAACAATGAAGACGACACTAGTGAAAAGCTACAATGACACTATATGTATGACAAAGTAGACACTAAATTGACGTTGTCGTGTGGCAAAAGAGGAGTATTTAGCCTCGCCTTTGTAGATGCCATGGTGGCGTTAAATAATGTGACACCATATTGAGATCAATGTGCCGCTACATATTGTGCGGTACATTGACACCATTATGACACTAATGCCATTCTTAGCTCCTCCTTATGTGTTGTTTGTTGCGGCATTAGGTTAACTCCAAGGCAGCGCTAATGTGCGACCCTATGTCAATGCTATTATGGCGTTACTATGTGACATTATGACGACGTTGTTGTAGTGCAAAATGCATATGGTAACCTGCCATCCATGCATCGCTAATGTGACACTAATTATTTTGCCACTATTATATTTCCATTCTTCCCTTTTCTCCCCATGCAAATTCACAATGCATCTATAAGTCATTCTACACATCCATAACAATAGAAACTAAAGAAGTTATATTGCATCACAAAAAAGTCATGACATCATAAAAAATTAATAATATCACAAACTAAAGAAAACTATTATCACCACAATTTCATCGATGTTACAAAAGGTAATCATGCCCAATGTTACAAAAGTTTTGATGTCAAAATATGTGGTGCGAGGATTTAAAATGTAGAACATCTCGGAATAAGACAAATTCAGAGTGTAAGTCAAGTGATCCAGGGATCAAGTTGTCCTGAAGGCATGAAGTGATCCCACTTAGGGAAGTGACCTCACTTAATAGAAAATTTCAAATAAGTTTTTAAAATTTATTCATGGGTGATTCCACTCTAGAGGAAACCACCTTTCAAATTCATTTCACTCTTATGTCTAATGACTATAGAGTTCACTAATTGAAGACATCACATAATGTATCCATCACGCTCTCGCGATTTCTGGACAATCCAGATGCAAGTATCCATATGAGATTTTTTAGTTTTCAAACATCGGTCACCTTCCCTTGAGAGGGTAATTTCATTCCCCAATCACAATATATGAATTGAGAGGTCGGGTTGTGGATGGGTTGTGTCAAGGGATGGTTGACGGTCGGTACCAAGTAAGGTGGAGAGGTAAATTTGGAGTATTACTGAATTTCATATATCTCTATTTTCTATTCGAGTTATTTCATATTTTTGGACATCAATCTCCCTTGCATGAGAGAATAATCTTATTCCTAAGACGTAGCATATGGGCAAGAGGCCAGGCTATAGTTAAGTTGTATAAAAAAAGATATCAATACCAAGTATAAGACCAAGAGGTGAACTTGTAGACATTATTGAATTCTATTCTTACTCTATTTTCATTCGGTCCTACTCATCTCTACCTGAGAGGGACAATTATGCGATTGAGAATCAGTACGGGCCGAGAGGGGTCAATTTACGACAGAAGAGATACCCAAGTCTGATTGTGAGGTCACATTCAAAGGTGATCCCACATGGATACTTGACATCTGAAATGTCCAAAAATTGTGAGAACATGATTGATATGTTCTAGATGATGTTTTGAGTCTTATGAATTTTGAAGTTATTAGACACGTGAGTGAAATGGCTATAGAAGATGATTGTCGTGAGAGCGGAATCACCCATGTATGAAATCAACTGTTATTATGTTTTCTAACTTTTGTCAATTGAAGAAACAAACTTTTGAAAGTAATCCCTAAGACTAATTATCCATTTCTACTATTGTCACCCTGAGCATATTTTTTTGTCATATTTTCTTAATTAGACTAAAAATTTATAGATATTAGTGTAGTTTCATTTACTATAATTTTCAATTTAGTAGTAAAATTTCTTATTTCAAACAACATCCTTAAATTTATCTTTTCTTTCAAAACAATTTTAATCAAGTGTGAGTTTTTGACTTTGTCTCTATGGATCGAACTTTAAGTACTATAGTGATGCTATACTCTTGTAGTCTCGATCTATGTGCTGAGAATTTTATAAATTTTTTAAAAAAATTTCAAACTTTCTATCGAATGAGGTCACTTCTACAAGTGGGTGACTTTGACAAATGAGGCCATTTCATTCCTTCATGTTCCTAAATCGCTTTGCTCTAGATTTCTGTATTTTACGATATTTTGCATTCTAGACTCTCGTACAACATATTTCAATATAAATTTTCTCTGTTCATTGTGATTTACTTTAGGCCGAGAGACTGGATGAATTTCAAATACATCAAAAGATGTGTTGATTGTTTCTAAGTGAGGCTAAGAGGCTATCTTAAAATCGAGTGTTGAGGGAAACTGAGAGATAAAATATATTTGAATTTGCCATATTTGGTCTCTTTGACATCGATTTATCTCTGTTAGAGAGAGATTTAATATGTCCATTGGTGATTCATCCAATGCCAAAAGGTTGGGTGAATCCCAATGTATGTCTAAAGTGGTATTGATCATCATTATCAATGAGATCGAGAGGATAAGTTTAGAGTTAATGGTGTTGGAGGAGGCCGAGAGGTGATCCCACCTAAATAGATAACAATTGTATCGTCTCTAGTCACAAGAGTGGTAGAAATTACATCTAAATTGGAAATTTTGAGCTTAGGTCACCCGTCCGGAGTGAGAGTTCTTTAGATGGTGATTACCATGAGAGTGGAATCACCATATGTTGAAGTCATCGAATTACTTAATCTTTGATTTAATTGACTTAAGAAACAATTTTTAAAATTGTTTCCCATTCTCTAGTGTCTATTACTACCGCTAGCAATCCAAATCTTATTTTTCTATTTTCTTGTTGTTTTATTTTCCTAAATCCAATTAAAAATCCCAAAAAATAGGGTAATATTTATTTCTTACACTTACTCATTTTAATTTGTAGATTTATCTTTACACTCAAAATAGGTTTAAATCAATTATGATAACTTAATGCACTTTCCCTATGGATGGATTATCAAGTACTATATTAAATTATTGATAGCTATGTGCTTGCAACATCAATTTGTGTGTTGAGAATTTATGAATTTTAAATCGAATGTTGTCAATTATCAATCCGAGTCATTTCTTTATGTGGGGTCACTTCGGCATTGAATAGTCTGAGGTTTAAAGTTTGCAAGCTTAAGAATAGAATTTCATGTAAATATTCACGTGACATCTCAACTACATATTAGAGTCCTATCTAGAATATATTTTTTCCTTATTTATTGACCCTAATCACACGTCTCACATAAATATCAAGTCAATATGATATCAAACCTTGATTGGCTTATAAAGTGAAATTATTAGCAGTAAGAAGGTTAACCTGTCTAATGGTCATTAGTAGGATCAACAAACCTATGGGAACTTAAGGAATGATGGAAGGGAATAAAAAGAAAAGAGATGAAAGAATAAAAAAGATGTGATATGGTTCCAAAGGATGAACCAAATATGGATACTAATATTATATAATAATAGAAAACTGAAAGAAACTTATTCATGATTTGATCTACTATTTTATATTATTATCATTTTTTTATTTTGATATTGGTGCGATCTAATCCATTATGGGGAATCAATCTTATCCTTGCCCCATTATACCTTTTTCCAATATACGAAATTTATAAAAATATATAAATAAAAAATAAAAATTTTGATGAGGTAATAAACTAATGAGGTAATAAATAAGGGTTTGGATATTATATTCGTAAAAATCTAATTCGCCTGTCAACCAGAACAATAAAAGTGTTTTTTGTTTGAATAATCTCTCTAAGTTATAAGTTTCAGTTAATTGAAGACAAGGGAAGTGACTTGGACAAAAAGAGAAGTGACTTGGACAAAAAGAAACGAAGTGACTTAGACAAATCTTGTTTGTCGATAGCCTCGGACCAATCAATCGAAAGCAAGAAAAGTAGAAGCAAGCGTACTAGATTGGTATCTACATATAAAAAATATATGCAAATAAATAGGATGGTCTTTTTTTCTTTTTTATTATCCGGATCAATCTTTTTCTAAAAAAAGATCTAGCTACACCTAACATATGGAATGGATGCATAAGGATGTTGTGTTCTGCCTGGAATACAATCATGAAGTTGAAAGTACCAAAAATTCCTAAAGGCATACCATCAGAGAATCTTCCTTGACCAAACTTAATTTTCTTATAGTTTAGTAAATTGGTTTTTTATAAGAAAGAAATAGAAAAATTGAAATAAAAATATAATATAATAAAAATAAATAGAGACTATGTTTACATATGGATCCCTACGTCGTTACATTCTATTTAGGATTAGGAACTTGATGAGTCGATCCGCCTACATGTCTTGCTTTTACTGCTATATCGGGAGTTGCTCCACAAGAATAAGAAAGAAGAATCTTATGAAAATATCATGGAATAAGGTTTGATCATATTCATGGGGATTCCGTAAATATCCCATTCCAAAAATAGAAAGATCGGGACTTTTTCGGAGATTGGATGCAGTTACTGCAAGACCCACCAGTCGAGCAGGGACGAAAGTAAAAAATCCTTCTTTTTTTCTAACTCTCCCAAATAAAAAATAGTTCCTTCCGATAATTTATCTTCTAAAAAAGGAAATATTGAATGAATAGATCGTAAATTATGTATTTCTTTATGAAAAAAGACTCGAATGGTACGATCCCTCCGTCACCCCAGAATGGATTGGGTGATCTCGTAGTTCTTGGTCTGTGAAGATGCGTTGTTAGTTTACTAATCCAATTTATTCCGCCTTTTCCTTGGGATTGGTTCTTGTTTGTACCATAACATATGAATAGTAAGACCTAGAATTCTTATCGATACTGGAACTCATAAGGAAGAAAATGGATTTATGGATGGAATCAAATATGCAGTATTTATAGAAAAAAGTATTCGGTTATTAGAGAACAATCAATATACTTCGCGACATTACTTCTTCGGTCCGAACCAAGGAATCAGTTAGATATGATGCAAAAAGGATCTTGTTCTATCGTTGATCAGAGATTTCGATATGAAAAATACGAATTTCTATGGATCTATTCTTCTACCATTTCTTTGATTCTTGCTCAAGTGGGATGATGAAAAATTATCATGTCCGGTTCCTTCGGGGGATAATTTTTCCATGAAAGGGTATAAAGAAAGACTAGGCGGACATATAAATTAAAAACTATATTTTTATTTATTTTTTTAGTTTTTAAATAATCGAAAAAAAAGTTACAAGGGGTTTTTCAAAGCATAAAAAAGTCTTTTCATTTTTATCTTCTTTAAGTCTTCCGAATTCCCATTGGATTATACGACATAACATTATACGAGAATGAATTTTTTATTTCTAGGAAGAAACAATTATTTCTCTTTTTTATCAGAATTTTTTTGTACATTGCATGAAAGACGGGTGATAGGGGTGATGAGTGGAGCTCCCAGACAAAAATGACTCATATTGGTTCAGTTTTAATTGCCCAAAATCAATGCTTGACTAGTGTTGTTTTTCTACCATAGTTTAAATACAACTTAAATTCTGTGTCACAGCTTACCAAGGACACTTCTTGTACAATTATTCTTTATTCTGACTTTTGCATATTTGGACCTCTATACTAGCATGGTCACGAGGATTGGTAAGCAAGAAGGTGGTCTATATTTTTTTATGGATACAAAGTCTGATAGCACTAGTGGTCACTTTGCTAATAAGCTCAAATACTACAACAGGAGGAAAATCCACATCAATTGGTGCTACAATTGATACTAGTGGTGAAACATTGATTTGGTATCATAGGCTAGGACATTTACCTTTTCATAGGTTCAAGTGTATCAAACAATTTAAGTTTGCCATATCTAGTCAAGATACACATCGTAGTGTCTGTCAATTGTTTCAGCAAACTAGATTGTCCTTTCTAGAGGGAATGACCTAACCATTTTAGTAGCTCCTTTTGATCTCATACGTGTCGAGGTTTGGGATCCTTATAATACACAAAGCTACAATGGTTACAAGTTGTTTCTTATTATTGTTAATGACTATTTCCGTATGTGTTGGATTCTTTTATTGAAAATGAAAAGTGATGCATCTAGAGTTAAAATAATTTATTCTACAAATAGAAACACAATTTTAGTTAAAACATTTGAGTGATTTTTTTTATCCACAAAAGGGTACCTACATGCTGCAGCAAAATGGAGTCGTTGAGTGTAAACATAGGCATCTCTTGGAAGTGGCTCGAGCACTTAGATTTCAATCATCCATGCCACTTGATTTTAGGGCAATTGTGTTTTAACTGTAGCACACATTATCAACTAGCACCTCTGTCAGTTTTGACAATCTCCTTTCTAGAAACTTTTCATGTAGGTTCGAGATCTCAATCATTTTAAATGGCTACTTGTGTTATATATACAACTAATGTTCCTAAAGCTGATAGGCTTACACCTCGAGCTTCATCTTGTATGTTTCTTGGATATTCAGCCACAAAGAAAAGTTAGAAACTCCACAACCTTGATTCTAGCTAGTTGTATCATTTTAGCAGGGATGTTAACTTTTATTAGGACATCTTTCCTTTTTCTTCAATCACATCACCTCAAGCTCAATAGAATTCCTTTAACCTACTTGTCATCCTTTTCGTGTAGGGGTGGGGATTGTCCTCCCTCCACATATTTCGTGCACGTTCATTAATCTTATAGGAATGAAGATCCGGTCCGGTTCACTAAGGGGAAAAAGATGTGTGCGGTTCTACGAGAAAAATGGAGGGGGTGGGGGGGGGGGTTCCTCTTTGCCGTGCCCTAATGTCGAACGCGAATGCATGTGTCTCGATTGTGGAGGTCTCCTTGTTGGCTTACTGCAACTTCATCGGTGTGTGAATCGCCTGACCCGAATCATGCGTGAATCGCCTGTCGCGTCAAGTTCTTCCCTCTTCTTTGTCATTGACCTGAGGTAGCAGTTGATGCACAATCTTCGCGGCCCTGAGGTCGCCATCACCGTACCGCCTTAGACACCACCCCGAGGTTGTCGCCACCATGAGATCGTCGTTTCCACGAGTTCTCCTTCGTACATTTCATTACTTGAGTGAAAAAAAGAGCAGAGCAACTAACTTTGGGTTTTAGGTGTATCTGTTTGCAGATCTATGAGGATCGAAGGTTGAAAGACTCTATTCTTGACTTTTTTTGGTCAGATCCGCGATCCTTCTTTGTGTTCGGAGGTGAGTTGGTTTTTGGTTAGTTGTTCATCGTCGTTCGTGGTCGACTATGTATCTTTGGAAGAGTTCCTAGTTTTATTTGTCATCAAACTTTCCTTTGATAGTTAAAACAATAAAGTTTCTTCTAGTGATACTGTATTGTCATGTGAATGCAAAATCAATGCATAAATTGAAGTTCCATTCAATGATATTGCCTTGTCAACTGAAATGCAAAAACAATGAAAAAACTACTACTATTGCCTTGTATCATATTCTTGTTACCATAACATTTGAAGTTAAAAGAGACTAATTAAAGGACACAAAGTAAATATAATTTGAATTACAAATGAATTGTTCTTTTTAGAGATGTAAAAGAGTTGCCTAGTTTTTACATTGTTGCATGATAATTTGCTACTTACCTGTTAATGAAAGCATAAGTTACCTGCTAATGAAAGCATAAGTTCGAATGACTAAAAGTTATTGTCATGTGAAAGCATGGTGGCTCTATGGTCCATCGAATATAGATGAATTTGAAGATGATTGAAGTACTTTGAAACAAAAGTTTGACATCTCTGATGGACACTGGTTAGAGGTCCTGTACAATAAATGTGATCGATGGGTGTCATATTTTTACTATAGTTATGCCTACCATGCAAAGAGAGGAAAGTATTAATGATTTTTTTATGGATATGTTAACGCGAACATGTCACTTTCAAATTTTGTGGACCAATATGATAGGGATGTCCAAACTCATTGTGGACTTGAAGAGAAAGAAGACTATCGAACTATGAACTTCTCGCCCACATACATTTCGAAGCACCCATTAGAAGTTCATGTTGGACATATTTATAAACATGTTGTCTTTTGTAAGTTTCAGGAGGAATATGCACAAACACTCAATATGTATGCCCACAAAGTATACAAAAATGCTGCAAAATCAATATACTCAGTTTATCTTGTGCAAGGTATTGATGAGGGCAGGAATATGGTGGAGTTTAGTCAACTTGAAGAAATATGTGCATCATGCTATTACAAAAAAGAAGGATTATTATGTTGTCGCATTTTGAGTGTTCTGTAGGATCTCAAAGGCACCAAGAGGGAGGATGAATTGATGTTTTAAAATCGAAAATGTTGATTTTACAAAAATCGTTATGAAAGTTTAAAATCGATTCGTTAATCCTTTTAAATGAATGCAATTCAGATCATAGACATAATATGAAAGGGAGAGAGAAAGAGAGAATGCAAACACAAAGTGCACATGTGGTTGTTGACGAGGTTCGGCCACACCTTGGCCTACGTTTCCGCTCTAACTTCTCGACCTCGAGATCGTCGAAGATTCCACAAAACTCTTTTCAAATGGGGCAAGAAAGAAAAGCCCTTTACATCAACCATCTTTTCTCCGCTTTGAGAGGCAAGACAATCTCCTCCTAGGAAGTTAATTTTTTCTCTAGCTCAAGAGGTAAGATTTGAAACCTCTTTCACACAGGAGCTCTCTCAATTTTTCTAAATAATTTTGTTTCTCTCTTTTATAATATCAAGCTTACAACGATAGAAGAGAGAAAGAAGAAAAATACTAAAATGAAAACTTCATAGAAAGATCTTCTTTCGATAACTTGAAGTTTTTCTTCAATACTTGGATGGGTACTTTTGCTTTTGGCTTTGACACTCCTTTTATAGGCTTCAGCATGTGAAAAATTCATCCAGAAATTATTTCACATTTTTTTCCTTAAAAAATAGCCATTACTATTCATTCCAGCTAGGAACGGTCGACTGCATTAATGGACTGGTCGATCGATCTATATGATCATTGCACTTTATTTATTCTCAGATCGCAGCTGGTCGATCGGCCGAACTATCAATCGGTCAGTCGGTCGGTATTGTCTCGGCGTCAATCAGGGCGGTCTCAGTTTGGATCGGTCGTCCGGCATCTCAATTTGGTCGACCGGTATTGTCTCGACTGGCCTTCTTTACTTTGACCGATAGGTTGCTCGACCTGCACTATTTTAAACATAACTTTTTGCATAATTATTCAAATTAGATAATCTTAGATTCTATGGATAGCTACATGATTCTTTACAATTTTGATATTCATCATTCATGTATAATATGATAAGACCAAAGTTAATTATTTAATGAAAGTTTAGTACATAAAGCTATCTCTTTTTCTTTAAACTTTTTAGCATTTAACTTTAATTTTTCGAGGTTTGTATCATCAAAATATAATTTTATATGATATTAAAACTTTGCTCCAATAATCTTCCTCTTTTTATGAAGACATACTGAGAAATATAAAAATTATATAAGTTGCGAAAAAATTATAAAATCTTGTAAAATCAATTTTACTTCACCTAAAACTTAGCTTTCCTTACAATGATAGATATTAACATCTAATTGTAAGGTTCTCTTCATATAAATTTAAATTCATATCATATTTCTCCTATATTTCTTCCCCTTTTGTTTCATAAAAAAGTAGTTTGCAAATGAAGCATATAAGAAATAATATATAACTCCTCCTTAATCATGTCATCTTTAAAAATGTTATTCTCTCCTTTTTCATATAAGAAGCATGTAAAGTCACAAAAAAATTTATTTCATATATATATCCCCCTAAATTTAATACTATTTTATAATGGCAAAATGAAATCAAATTGATCTAAAGGTCATGAAAGCCACAAGTCTCAAAAAATTGTATTAAGAATAAAAATTTTGCATAAAACTTTGATGCAACAATAAATCAAATGATATGACAAAATAATGTTGGAAGATTTTAATATGCTCCCTCTATCACTGTGACCAAATTTTTTTTTATATGTTCCTTTTTTCTTTCAAAGAAATAGTGATTTTGAAATTTTGAGCGAAATAAAAAGTAAATGATACTTTTACCATAACCTTCATGTCTTCACATTTTCAAATCCACTTATCCTTTGCTTTGCATCTGAGGCACACCTGAAAAATAATTATGTGACCTTTGGTACCCAAACTTCTTTGGATCCTTTTTCGTTAGTCAAGGTCCTTTTGAAATCCATATCATTCCATGTTGATATTGTTTTTTAACTTTGCATTGATATGCATAATGACCATACTATTCACAAGTAAAATATTTAAAATGTGATTTTCTATCATAGGAATGATTAAATTTTCAATAAGAGTTTTTTTTTTCAAAATGATTCCTAAGATTATTTTCATTACGTGAGAAATAGTATTTTCATTAGTTTGTGCATTTTTCAAAAAAATATTTTCTTGTTTTACTTTTTCTAAGGAACATGTTAGTTTTACAATTTCATAGACATGTGTAATTTTCAAAGTTTCAATTTCATTTTTTAGGTTTCCATTTTCCATAAAATATGTATCATTTTCTTCTTTTAGTTTCTTAATCTCAAGTAAATTTTCATTTTCCTCTTTAAGTAAGAAAATATCTTTTTATAGGTAAAGAAAAATTTTTATTCACATCTCAAGACAGATTTTCTTCGGAAAAAAATTAATGAGCGATTATTTGAAATTGAAGAATTAGAAGTTACCTCATTATTGTGTGTCATTAAGCATAAGTATATTTCATCACTTGAAGTGCTTGACGAGTCATTTGTTTCACTTGACTCTTCATATTTTTTCTTTTTACCTTTGAGATGTCTCTTTTTTGTAATTTTTGTATGATCTTTGAGTAGGCTTCTCATTCTTCTCTTTTTTTTCATCAACTTGAGATACTTATCTAATTTTATTGTGTAGTGGGCGAGTATCTTTTCGTCAATTTCTTCTTCACTTCAGTCTTCTTCCTTTTCGTTTGCTTTCAATGCCAATGTCTTCTTTTTAAGCATTTGATTCTTTTTCTTCTTGTATTCTGATTGCAAAGGTTAATAGTGAACTAATTAGATCATCAAAATCCAAACTATTTAAGTCTTTTTCTTCAATCACGGTTATCTTTGTATGCCATTTGGAGGTGAGCGATCTGAGAAACTTTCACTTTTTGAAGGTTAGTTCTTAGCTCGCCCATGGAGGCTAAGACATTCACAATATCATTAAATCTAACGATCATATCATTTATGTATTCATTTTCATGCATCTTGAAAGAATCATATTGTTGATTAAAAATATTTAGTCTAGATTCTTTAACTTTGTCCGTTCCTTCATAAGTAGTGATAAGTTTATTCCAAATCTCATTTGCACTTTCACAACTGGAAATCCGATTAAATTCCGTTGAATCCAAAGCACAATAAAAAATATTTTTAACTTTCCAATCCAATTTTGAAAAAAGAAATTATCGTTCGTCATAATCTGAAGGTAATTTTTCATGTAAATAATAATCTTTTTCAACAATGTCCCACATGTCTAAACATGCTTGAATCATATTTTTTCAATAAGCAAAATTTGATGCGTTAAAAAGCGAAAGATGAACGATTGATTGACCTTCGGAAAAGCTAAATCTATTTAATGCCATAGCTCTTAAGATGATTAAATCTTAAAACAAGACTATTAAATCTTAAAATGATTAGATATAAAAATGATTAGATCTTAAAACATGAGCAACCCGCTCTGATACAAATTGTAGGATCCCAAAGGAACTAAGAGGGGGAGGGGTGGTGGGTGAATTAGTGTTTTAAAATAAAAAATGTCGATTTCACGAAAATCATTGCGGAAGCTTAAAATTGATTCGTTAATCCTTTTAAATCAATGCAATTGAGATTATAGACATAATATGAAAGGGAGAGAGAGAGAGAATGCAAACACAAAGTGCACAAGTGGTTGTTGACGAGGTCCGACCACACATTGGCATACGTCCCCGCTCCGACTTTTCGACCTCGAGACCACCGGAGATTTCACTAAACTTTTCCTTTGTTCCAAATGGGAGAAGGAAGAAAAGTCTTTTACATCAACCATATTTTCTCCGCTTCGAGAGGCAAGACAATCTCTCTTCCTATGAAGTTAATCTTTTCTCGTGCTCAACAGGTAAGATTTGGAACATCTTTCACACAAGAGCTCTCTCAATTTTTTTCAAAGTTATCCCTTTTTCTTTAAACTTTTTCAACATTTAACTTTAATCTTTCGAGGTTTGTATCATCAAAATATAATTTTATACGACATTAAAACTTTGCTCCAACATGTTCTACACAAGAAAGGAGTTGGGACCATTCTCGAAGGATACATACTACATTATTGGACAATAAATATAAGATATTCAAATGCATATGTAATTTATGATAAGTCATCTTCTATTAGGCTGGCAAAGTAATCTTTGAAAGGTAGAAGAGATGGGATTGAGATATGCAAGACATTTATAGTTCGGTGCTCCAATGGTCAATGATGTTATAAAAAAGGATGAGAACATTCGATCTTGAAAATGTTGTTGTTGATCCAAATGAAGCAGGTCCAAGTGGGCTTCATACAAGTCAATGTGGTACATCTGAATATATTTCTAGTCAATAAAGTTTTGTCAATTTACATGAGTTCCAATTCATCATACGCGATCCACTCCGTGTGAAATCTAAAGATAAATTCAGAAATGTCGAAAGGATTAAATCTGATGTGGAAATTTTTATATCTCAAAAAGAACGTAAGAAGAGGAGCTATAGGCACCGTAGGAAAAATGGACATAGTAAAAGAACATGACCATTATTAAAGGTGATGTATTGTTTTCATTATAAATATTCATGCTTGTCATGGAAAAATTAACACAATTGTCTTACTTTATTAACAGGATGCACATAGTCAAGGTTAATGCACAAGACAACAAAGTCTAGTTAGTAGTTCACAATGAAGGTTAGTAGTCACATATTTTTTTTTTTATTTTATTGCTTTGTAAAATGGGCAACAATAAAATCTACATTCAGGATTATATTTGGTCCAAGATGTTTTTATTATCGTATCTTGTTGGCAATTTGACATTTAAGTCCCGCCATTACAATAACTGTACAAACTGAATGTTGACGCCATCATTATAACCAATTTATGCATGCTCCCAAACAATCACATAGGATACCCTAGTATGGTTTGTGAAGTATTTAAAAATGGTCTAGCAAAGGGATTAATCCTTCTTGATAATACAAATTTCAAACTTGGAGAGTTTTTGTGATGCACGCAGATTGGGTTGCTTGTATACACACTAGTCATTCAGAGAATATAATATTCTTCTCCTATTTTTATTCTGTTATCTGTTTGGTTCAACATGAATAAAAATTTTAAAATATAATATTTTATAACTAAAATATTTTATTACAGATAATTGATATTTATTATTCTTTAATATAATAATATAATAATACATGAATAATAATATAATAATACATGAATAAATAATAAAAATAAATTATGATTGAAAAAAAGAGAATATATGTATTCATCTATTTTGAAAAATAGAGATATTCTTAATTTTTGATTAAAATCAACAATTTTACCGTTTTCAAGATGATTTTTACAAAATCGATGTTTGACCATTTTATTCTTAATTCATTCAGTGTTTGGATATATTTTGATAATATTACGTCATTCTACTAGTTAATCTAGAACCAAACGACGCCTAAGATAAAAAAATAGCCTATTGCATCCAAGTCTCCAGCGGTCCGTCCGTGTACAGGAGCATGATTTCGTTGGTACCTGAATTGGTATGGCTAGAAAGACTTTTTGCTAAGTTTGGAGCTGTAAAGGGAACAAAAAATATTGTGGATTGTCACTTTATCCGAGAAAGGATCCAATTAGGATACATCAAAATCAAACACATTAGAAAATGAGCAATTAGCAGATATATTTACCAAAGCATTGGGCAACATACAACATAACTAGCTACTTAAGAAATTAGGACTTGAAGGGGAGTATTAATTAGTGTTATGTTGAAATTTGTAATGGTTTGTAACAATTATTTGTAACATTCCGATAGGTTTGCCACTAGAAGAGACTTCATATCCTCTAAAAACGACCTTATGTTCTTGTTCACATAAAACTTCAGATCTAGCAGAATGCAAGTTTTTGACAAACATTTTTGGCTTCAAGTAATATTGCGAAAAAGTTGGTGGATCTGTATAGTTGATTGTAAGCAATTGATAATAGGCTCATTTTATTTTCATGTTCTCAAGTAGGGTTAAGGAATCAGTGATAAATAAAATTATTGTGTAGCTTTAGTTTTCAATGTGATATATCTTATTGAGTAGGTTTATGGGACAATTTATTTATATGTTGCTTTCAAGTATGGAACACGCGTATTAGAATTTTTGTTGCTTTGTACCCGGGATACATTTCGATCTGTCTGCAATTACTTTGTACCCGCCCACCATTCCTTCTTCCACAAGAAGTCTACTCGTCGTTTGCATTCTTTACAAATATATATAGTTTTAATGACGAATAGTTGATTGATCGATAGATCAACGGATTGGACCATGGAATAATATGACATTAGAATCCAATTTGAACTAATCACCCCTGTTTATTGAAGGAGTTTAAGCATTTAAGAACCGTCTCGATGTTGCATAATACTCTCAAGTCTTGAAAGATCGCACACAAGGAACTACTAAATTCACTTTACGTAGTAGATTTGGTCTTCTGATCAAAGCGAGGGAGAAAAAGGCTGGGCGAATTCCTTTCTTATTGCTTGGATTTCATCATCACATACTGAGAAAATTGTTCTGCTTCGCCAATGGCGATTTCGTGTCAATGTGATTAATGCTCAGAGATGAGAAAGCTGTACACAGGAAGCGGACTGCTAGAACTTCTACATTATGATTTTTGCAGATGAAAGCTCAAACAAATCACAAGTTCAAACCAGCATGCAAATCTAATCAACCACCTTCAGTTTTTCATTACTTGGGATATTACACAGAGTGAAGCACAACAAAAAGGAAACAGAAGCATCAATGAACAAGCAGACGCCAGAGAACTTCTAGTTGCTTCAGTTCAATTCGATCTCAGTACGGCCGCGGAGGGTAGATTCCAGGGAAAGGTGCTGCATGAATGAACAACAGCTATTTAGTGACAATGCAAGTCTATGCAGTTATTTGTTCTCATAGTAGAGATGACAAGAGAAATGAGAATAAGATAGTTCATGTAATCTAAAGAGATTCTAAACCCTGAAAACACTCGAATGTCTACTGAGCCTCCTAAAGAATTCGTTGATTATGCAACACTCTCCAAGAATGTCATTGCTAACAGAACTTTATCTATGCCTTATTTTTTTCTTTCAGCTGCTCTGATAGTACTAAATAGAGCAATTTTACCTGGCGGATAAGTCTGAGGGTATGGCGCCGGCGGGGGCAGGTACGCGGCAGGAGGATAACCCGGTGCCGGAGGATAACCTGGTGCTGGTGGATACGCCTGAGGGGGAAGTGTGTAAACTGCAGCTGGTGGTGGGTATCCCGCTGGTGGGTAGCCGGCCGGAGCATATGGAGACTCTAGTGACTTCGGAGGCATGTAGGTATTACCATATGGCGCTGGTGGGGCATGGTATGGCATTGCCGGATTATACTGTGGTGGCACTGCCGGAGGATAACCCATTGGTTCTGGCACAGTCTTTCCAGGTTTCTGCAATAACAGGAGAATTATACTTGTCTGTGCGTCTATTGCAGATAGCAACTGCACGAATCCAGACTTGAAACGAGACAACAAAGAGAGGAGAGATAGGGGAGCTGCAACGTACCGGCGCTTTGTTGGCGTTGGCAAAATGCATGATGAGTTTTACTTCGCCGGAGTACCTGCGCAGTCTCAATTAGTCAGTTCACCTCAGTATATGCAATTTCCCTTTCTCTTTTAGATCATGATTCAGGCGTATACAATTGATACACGCATTGACTTCGTTTCAAAGTGTCCGAGAAGAAATCATGGAGATATAGACATTACCTTCCGGATTTCGATTGGATGGACCAGGAGGAGTCGTCATAGCCCTCTGCAAGGACCTTGTGCAGCAGAACCCTGTAGGCAGACAAAAGATGAGACGGACTAAACGGAGAAGAAATAAACGAGAGATGCTTGCAGCAGAACAGAAGCTGAGTAGAACATGATGATGATGATGATAGGATCAGATGCAAACTACTACTAATCGATCACCTGCCGCTGCCGATGAAGTCGTCGAACGTCAAGGTGTTGCTGTTCCACACTGCGACGACGATCTCGCGGAGGCCCTCGATGAGGGGGATGCTCATCTTCTCCTGGAAGCTCGGGTTCCTTCCGCCATCTGCAGAGACCACGCAACCATAAGAAAGGGGGAGAATTCAGAAAAAGTCAAGCTGGAAGCATCCTGATGATGAGGCGGTCGTGGCGTTGCCGCAAGAATCAACCTGTGCAGGTGCGCGTCCGGAACTTGGTGGTGGCGTACTCCAGACACACGTACGGGTCCTGCCGCGACAGCCACTCCGTATCTTTCAACTTGCTGCATCCGACCACTGAATCCAGAAAACAGATTCAGACAAAGATATATGAAGATCCGACCGACGCACGAAAAAAAAAGGAAGATTGTAAACTCGCCTGTGACCTCAAGCGTCTGGCCTTGGATCGACATCCAGATGATTTTCTCGATCAGGGGTTTAAGAAATCAGGATGACCTCTCGCTGCAGATCACAGAGAGAGAGAGAGAGAGAGAGAGAGAGAGAGAGAGAGAGAGAGAGAGAGAGGAGGGGGAGAGAGATGGTGGAAGGGGATTGGAGGAGCAGAAGCTGCGTTTGGAGAGAGAATTATGTGAGATTGTAACGCTGATCATGTGATTTTAAGATGTGAGGTAGGAGCGGCGACTTGGTCGTCATGTGATAACGCGGATCAGCACAGAGACTTCGGAGAAGACGGCGTCGGGCGTCGTCCCCCCCCCCCCCCCCCCCCCTGCTTTGCATGTGACAAGGGAACATCCAAAATTTCCAATAACACATTACAAAAAATAAAACCTGATAATTATCTACCAAAAATACAACGCTGATATTTCTTCTCTTTTTTTTATCATTTTCAGAAATTTCTTGTAGGCACACTTTTATTTTAATTATTATTTTATATTAATTATTTTTTTTTTATGAGATGTCCTGAATCAGATGTCCGATCGAGACATAGTTTAACAATAAGATCAATGGGTCAACTGCATGATCAATTCAGTCTTTAAATACTTTGAATTATAGTTCCTTTTTCATCAAATATTATTTTAAAAGGATATTTATTTCTATATATATGCAAATATTGATTCAAGGGACCAACCATCTCAGTGTATTTTTCATTTATAGCGCACAATTAATTTCCCATCTACTTTTATTTCATTTATTATGCTTTCTGCGATATTTCCTTTTTAAACATTTCTTCTTCTTCTTCTTTTTTATTTTAGTTCCCGTTGCTTCATTCTTAATCTTTTCCTATTACCCTGGGAAAGTTTCCAAACCCGGGTGGCAAGTTTAAAATATGCCGGAAGAAAACTTCACATATTTGAAAAAAAAAATATACACCATGCATGTTTGAAAGAAAAACGAGTAGGTCATAATAAAAAAAATAAAAAAGGGCAATAGATCGGATTAACACCTTTAATTATAACAATTTTAATTAAAAAAAGATAGATTTCTTTTGTTTGTTCTAAGCATGGACTTTTGGTTATATGTTTTTAGACCTAACTTTCTTTTTTTTCCCCCGAGACGAATGAAATCTATGGGCGCGTAAAGTTGACCCAAAATTTGGTCAACGACCTTCACAAGGCCGGGTGGTGTACGACTAGGAGAGATTGAGGACCATAAACTAATTGCTTTGTTTCCTTCATCGTAAAAACTAAAACCTAAAGAGGAAATTTGATCCGATGGAAATTTCAATCCATTGGATTATTATCTACCTAACTTATTTTGACAAGTAATTCTTTTAGTTTTTTCTTTTCTTTTCACAAGCATTAAATGATCTCAATCACAATGAATTCCGGAGATTAATAAGTCTTGCATTGTTTTTTTTTTGCAATTAATGGATTTTGATACTCGTTTGGCTGAAGAAAAAAACATAATGGTGAAAATTAGAAAATATTTATTCTGACATATATGTGGATGAGACGATAATTACAAATATTGATATTAACTTTTAAAAATAAAAAAAATCTTGTCGAATTAACTATATCTTATGCAGGGGTGAGTAATTTTCAAGAATGGTACCACAACTGTAATGCTAATATCAAATTAGTACCCAACTTTGAAAAGTAACAGATTGGACATTTCAAATTTAGTCTATTTCACATGTTAATTATTTTTAATACATATTGGAAAATAACTTTAAATCATAAATGATGATTTAATATTTATTCTGATAGAATAAGAAATAACATATATCCACCTTTATATACTATATTAAAATTTACATGGATAATTTCTTTTCACTATTATCATGCAACTCTCCTCCCCTTTCTTTCCTTTCCACTTCCTTAATTTCCTCTGTCCTTTGTTTCTTTCTTTCCTTCTTTATTTCCACCCTTTGGTTCTCTCGTATCCCCCCACCGTATACAATTGTGCATCAAAAATATATCTTGAAGCTCTATCGAAAAAAAAAAATTGGGTCAAACTTCAATTTACAACTAAAATTGTTTTTTTTAAAAATAGCATCAATCTTTACATTCGATCATATTCCATAAAGGGTGCCAGTGATCAACAAAGGGGGGGGGGGGGGGGGGGGGGGAGGGGGGGGGGAGGGGGGGGAGAGAGAGAGAGAGGGGAATGGGGGATGTCAAGTGGCAATGGAGTAGAAGGGGCATGGGTGATTATCAGCTCTAGAGAGGAAGAGGCAGTGGCGATCGTTGAGATCGGTGAACGAGAGGGAAGGTGATTGCCGTCGAGGGCAGCAAATGAGCAGGGATGACGGAGAGAGAGTGGCAGCGAGATAGGGGTGGCGGGACGGAAAGGATTCACGAGAGAGAGAGGGGGGAACAATGTCATTACATAGAGAAAAAAAAAAATCAATCCCAGCCGTTAGATAAAATTCAATGATTTAGATTTAAAAACTGCATATACACAGTGCTTTCTATGGACTGCATATTCCTTTTATCCTAACTAAATTATCAAAGTTAATATTATTTTCATAATACTTGATACTGAAACTTTATTTGAAGTATAATACAAAAGAACTAAATAGATTAATGAATTATTCCAATTACATAAGATGTTATTATAAGGTTGAATATTCAAATGTTTAACAATTCAAATATTAGAATTCTATATTACATATTATTATAAATATTTCATGCATCATGGGTGATTATGGAAGGCCAAGTAATGGGAAAATGAGAGGAAAAAAGAATGAGTATCATATTGTTATTGTTTGTTTTATATTGTTATTATCTATTGGATACATACAATAATTTATTTTTTTACAAATATTTAAAACAAGTACCTTTTAGATAGAGCTAATTATCTAAGATAACTATTTATCAATCCTAACACGTGATGAAATAATACCAATGACATATATATATACACCATAAGCATAAATATATATTTGCTAATATTTTTCTGTGTATTAGTGAAAATAAGGATATACAAACGATAATTTTTAGTAATCCCAATCTTTTTTTCTTTTTACATTACTTGGAAAATATGTTCGTTGGCAAATGGCACTTTTTGTAGTGATTTTATGTTCAATATTCAACAATAGATCAAGCGAATGATAGATAAGTGTCTTTCAACTTATAAGATAATGTGTTTCTCAACTTGTAAGGTGTTGATGTGTCTTTCAACCTATAGCAATTAACAATGATGACAATATGTATAGTTTGTAATTAACAAATTTTGAATTTTGTTTGATTAACCTATTTTATTATCTTTAGTCTCTAATTAGTACTATCGATGATAAGAAGGATAGAAGGATCACAATAATAATCAATAAGACAATGTTGATTGCATAAGTACAATTAGAACTCCTGGAACAATTAACTTGGATGAGTAAAGTCATTACCCTTGATTTATGAATGGGAGACAGTAATATCTATAAAGTGATCATCATTATGATTGTTCATTGGCGATATATATATGCTCAATCAATAGGAAGACAAAAAATGATTAATAATCATTATAATAAGATAATGTTAAGTATGTGTAACAAATTATTCGACCTATACTGAGTTGATAAATTATGATTTTTCAGACGTCATATTTCGTTGCTTCTAATTTTTCTTTAAAATAGACAATGAGAGATCTTAAAATTCTCATATTTTATTCCCTTTTGATTAGTCCTTAGAAAATTTCACAATAACATTATTCATATTTTGTCTCAATGTCTTTATAGACGAGATTTCAATTGGCTCGAAAATCTTACAATCTTTATTTCAAATCCTTAATTAAGTTTTTTATCATGTTAATACTATTATTTTTATATGATCTCATCATGTCTGTGACCATTGGCTAAATAAATGCCATTAATCTTATTTAACTTCCTCTAATATGGTATAATCTCCTATGGTTTATAACTCGAGATCCCATGGTCTGTAATTCAAAACCAACATCCAAATCAAATCATGATGTCAATTATTGCATATGCTCGAAGGTTTTTTTATCATTTTTTTCCTTGAATTTATCAGGTATTGCCGACTTGCATGTCAATACTTGATTGTCAAATCTTGATATTATATAAAAATTCTATCATGGGCAAGCAATTGTCCTAGATACTATGTCAATCGAGTATATAGACTCTTAGCATGTCCTTCAATGTTTGAATAGTCCACAGACCATCTATTTGTGAGTGGAAAGCATCATTGTAATTCAACCAAGTGCCAAAAGCTTTTGGTAGGTCCTCCAGAATATGAATGTAAATATTGAGTCTTGATGTGATACTATGGATATAGGGATCTCATGAAGGTAGATGATATCTTGCAAATATAGATGCGACAAACTTTCCACATACTACTTCCGCTTGATGGAAGGAAGTGCTTTCGTAAATCAGACGAAGATTACCAAAATGACATATGACCCTTATGAATATGAGGCAAGTTAGAAACAAATCCATGGTAATTATTTTCCACATCCATTATGAATTCCCAAAGACTTTGAGCGAACCATATCAAGTGTAATGCTCGATCTGCACTGACTAGTGCATTAAGCACTTTCTCTCCATCTTCAAGTCATTCCACGACAGGTGTATCACTAACTATGACTTATGACACTCATAGAGTACTTCACACCTGAGAGTTATATCATTAGGGATGCATCATTGGCATCTATATTTGAGTCCTTTATCAATCACAACAATAAAGTCAGCTACCTCATTTTGGCACCTCTTGCTCAAGCGTGAGTACCCTTCATATTCTAAATGAAGTGCTATGATTTACTCCACCGAATTGGGTTAAAGTTGGTGCACCATCCACAATGACCCATTATGATAAACTCTATGATTCCATTGGCTGAATTTTTCTATCATTTCATGCTTTCGTATCTCATGTAAGGTAGGGATCCTTCCCTCTTGAGACTCAATGTATTTTCTATGGAGTTTGATTTACAGATGACATTTTACTACAAGAAATCTGTCGATTAGCGACACACGAAAAGCATTGCTAAAGCAATGCTAAATAGTGGCTAAAAAGGTAGCCACCCTTTAGTGTTGACACGACGTCACGATGATGAGACGCCTGATTTCGGTAGCCATTAGCGTCGCATTTGCGCCAAGAGATTGGATGGTGAACGCTACTAGCGTCACATGTCGACGCGACGCGAAAAATGCTAATATGTGTCGCTACTTCGGCACCAAAGGGACCCCGACACTATCGATGCTGCCTTGACGCCAAATTGATGCTAAGGGGCCATTTGGCGAATGGAACCATGTTCCGCCAAACGCCCCCACCTGGTTCCATGCAGCCTAGTTCCCAAGGCGGAATCAGGCTGCATTAAATAGGCCTAGAACCGTGATCCTAGTTCCAGGCGGCTGGTTCCATCGTATTTTGGTGGAACCGACACCTGTTCCTTTTTTTTGTTTTCACTTTTTTTTATATTTGACATTTTGCCTTCTTTCAAACTTTTTTCTTTTATCAATTTCTTTTTTAACCTTTTCTTATATAATTAATTAAATTATTATATATGAATAATAAATAATAAAGGATTAATATAGTATTATTTATTATTTTATTATAAAAATTTAATATTTCGTTAAATTTAAATTGATTTTTTATATTTAAATAATATATTTTTTATCAAAATTTTTGTCATAATGTTTTTAATATATATTATGTATTTAAATTTTTTAAAAAAATTTATAACCTATATCTATAATACATATTTTTAATTCAATCACTCAATAAAATTAACCCCACATGTACTTTTCCTATCACATCATTTATCTTATTCCTTATCATCAAATTTCACTCTATCCAAACACACTCTGAACTAATATGTCATTTCAACTATTCACTTGGAACTAGGAGGAACTCCAGTTCTAGTTGCCAAACGACTCCTAAATGGCGACGCTATTCTGCTGCTAATAGGGCACTAAAATAATCCATGTCTTGCTGTTGTCGGTGGCGCTACGTTGACGCCAATGTGTCACAAGATGTCGATGCCAATGTGGCGCTAATCGGCAATGCTAATGTGGTGCTATATACAATATTATCAAATGAACATATGTGCGCAAAGGATCATTTTCACATATGCAGAGTTTCACGTATAGAGATGATTCATTACATCAAATTCATAATCATTTTCATTACATCAAATGATTCATTACATAAAATGAATCATTACATCAGATGAATTTCCAGCAAATTACATCAAATGAATGTCAATTACATCAAATGAATTTTCTCGAGTATGAGGTCGGTCCGATTCAGTGGACCGGTCGACCGGGTTTATAATTAGTCGAATTCACTTGACCAAGTCATGGCACGAGCGTGCCTGTAAGGTGGCACGAGTGTGCTTGGGTGTGAGGACGGTCGACCGATTTCATGGATCGGTCGACCGTGTCTATGGTATGTAGGATGGTACGAGCGTGTCGAAGGGATGGCACGATCGTGTTGGCTAAGTGGCACAGGCGTGTCAACGGTAGCACGACCGTGACACCTTACAGGCATGCTCGTGCCAGCCCTCTTTCATTCCCATAATAGACTGACACGGCCGTGCCACCCCATTGTCACGCTCCTGCCTCGACCGATCCATTGAATCAATTGACCGACGCCCTCAGACTATGGACCCTTATTTTGTTTATTATTAATTCATGATTTTGATCTAGATACTATCTGATTTCCCTCTATTTGTATCATAATTATGACTCAATTAAAGGCATGATTTCATTGAGATCCATTCCCATTTTATGACATGATTTTTTTTACTAATTTACCATTCTATTGATTCAATTATCCCCATCGTATGAAGAATAAAAAATGACAAGATTCTAAAGTGATTAATAAATGAAGATAGAAGATGAGTAATAGGTTGTCAGCCTATGACAAGTGCTTCAAGATAAGGATCGCTCCCTTGGTCATGATTTGCTCGGCAAACTGCAAAAATTTAAAGGCACCTAAAGTCACTTGATTTATAAGTATGGTTCAAGATTAAGAAGCACGTTCAAGTAATGCAAGCATGATAACAAATCAAGTATCGTTGTGACTTCTGTCATGATTAATAAGATTACTATCGATCCCAAATTTCCAGTTTCCATGTATCATCATGATCTTAGTGTTTATCGTCATCTCCGAGACACCGAACAAATTCCTTAGGACTGCTATAACTCGCATGATACTGACTTTTATTATTATGATGATTCCATGCTCAATCTCTAGCCAAGATAAGTTATGTCATCAAATTCTTATTTATTATATTTAAAAGTTATATATTGTATACTCTTACTAGTTCTCCATTAGGTTGTAAAGCTTACGGGAGGACCTCCTCCCCTGTGTTTGATTTCCAAAGGGCCAGGTCAGTGATGGTGTTGAGTAGGTGTGCTGCGATAGAGCTCAAGTGACGATACAACACATGAACCAAAGGGGCCTAGTTGTCCATGTATCTTATTTTCGTATTTGTGAACTCTAGTGTAGTTCTGATTATATTCTACTTTGAGATCATGTATTAACTTTTCGCCTTCCACTTGTTATGTCATTCTAGTATTTTCCTTTTGTTCCATTCTCTTTCTCTTGCGGATGCGTCATGTTTATTGATCGAGTCTTGGTCAAATGTATAGTCAATGTCATAGCGTTTGTAGTATTTTCAGGTTAGTCTTCGTCATGTGGCGTTGGCCGATTTGGGGGCGATAATTTATGTTATCAGAGCTAATGTTTTTACTCTCTTGAAGTCTTATAGTATAGGATGGTATAAGAAAGGTTCATGTGTTATCGCCAAGCAGTTGCTACATCCTCCACCGGAAAAGCATTGTAAGTCAAGTTCATGTTTATGATATTGTATTGTTTAATGATGTATTATTATTTTATGATTAAAGGATAAGCATGTCTAGAAGATCAGAAATGATCTAGGAGCGAGAGGCCAAATCAGCCCAGATCGCTCTTGACGTACCAAAGGATAAATTTTCTTTTAAGGGGGTAATGATGTAACACCCGAAAAAAATAAATTATAAAGTAAATACAAGAAAAGAAACTACCATAAGAGAGAGTCAAATAAAGAAAGCCGGATAACATGGAAACAATTAAGAGAGAAAAAAGGAAATGGGATAGTGGGGTAGAAAAATTCGGATCTGAAGAAATCAAAGGGAGTAATATTGATTCCTTTCTCTGATATTCCTTCTTTTCTCTTCTTCTGGTCTATCATCATCTCTATAAGGAAGAATTTCTCTCGGATTGTCACCAAGTGCAATAATAATGGAGCTTCCTCTTCCCTATTGCATCCCTTAACTTCTACACTTTCTCACGTCCTTCCCATATAGACTAATTACAGGCGGCGGTCATCAGGAGGAAGAAGGGGCACAAAGAAGACACCGAGGACACAACCGATAGAGACTTCAGGGAATTAAATGAGGACAGACACAAAAATCAGGTGGGTGAATCGAAATCACATTGTATAACTGTAAATGGATCTGATTAGAACTCTGCTACAATTGATCATGCTAATGAATCAATATGAGGAAGATCAAATGAATGGAAGTCATGAATCGATATGTTTTCCTTTCTTATTGCGAAATTGTTTATTATTTACTTATAGAAATTGGTTTTATTTGCTATTGCCTTGCTTTGATGATTGTTGTGATGTAGTAATGCATCTAGGATGGTGATCTATAATTTTTGCATGACTTTTGTATTGAAATCGACCGAAGAACACTCTTCATCACGTCCGTCCTCACAGCCATGCTATCGCTGACATGCCGGTGCCACGTAGCCAACACGACCATGCCATCCCTTCAGCACGCCTGTACCATCCTATAGGCACGCTCGTGTCGTAACTTAGCCGAATGAATTCGACTAACCATAAACACGATCGACCAATCCACGAAATTGGTCGACCGCCCTCACACCCAAGCACGCCCGTGCCACCTTACAACCACGCTCGTGCCATGACTTGGCCGAGTGAATTTGGCCAACTATAAACCCGGTCGACCGGCTTACTGAATTGGTCGATCGATCTCATGTGCGGGCACGCCCATGCCAAACCCCTTTCATTCTCATAACAGACCAGCACGGTCGTGCCACCCCATTGTCACGCTCGTGCCAGGTTACCGATCCACTGAATCGGTCGACCGACCCCAAACTATGGACCTTTTTTGTTTATTATTAATCCATGATTTTGATTTAGATACTGTCTGATTTCCCTTTGTTTGATCATTATGACTGAATTAAAGGCATGATTTCATTGAGATTCATTCCCATTTTATGACATGAATCCTTTTACTAATTTACCCTTATATTGATTCAATTAACTATATCATACGAAGAATAAGAAATGACAATAATTTAAAGTGATTAATAAGTGAAGATAAAAGATGAATAATGAGTTGTCAGCCTATGCCAAGTGCCTTAAGATAAGGGTCTCTCCCTTGGTTATGCTTTGATCACCCATTGACCCGCACAAGACTTTATTATTTTGCTTAGCAAACTTCAAGAATTTAAAGACACCTAAAGTCACCTGATTTATAAGTATGGTTGAAGATTAAGAAACATGTTCAAGTAATGCAAGCATGATAACAAGTCAAATATCGTTATGACTTCTGTCACGATTAATAAGATTACTATCGATCCCAAATTTCTAGTTTCCATGTATCATCATGATCTTACTATTTATCGTCATGTATTGCCTTTTATTATTCTGATGATTCCATGCTCAATCTTTGGCCAAGATATGTTATGTCATCAAATTCTGATTTATTCTATTTAAAAGTTATACATTGTTTACTCTTACTGATTCTCCACTAGGCTGTAAAGCTTATGGGAGGACCTCCTCCCCTATGTTTGATTTCCACAGGGTCAGGTCATTAATGTTGTTGAGTAGGTGTGCTGCGACAGAACTCAGGCGACGATACAACACATGAACCAAAGGGACCTAGTTTTCCATTTATCATATTTTCGCATTTATGAACTCCAGTGTAATTCTGATTATATTATACTTTGAGATAATGTATTAACTTTTCACTTTCCGCCTGTTATGTCGTTCCAGTATTTTCCTTTTGTTCCATTCTCTTTCTCTTGCCGATGCGTCATGTTTATTAACTGAGTCTTGGTCAAATGTATAGTCAATGTCATAGCATTTGTAGCATTCTCAAGTTGGTCTTCGTCATGTGGCGTTGGCCGATTTGAGAGCGTTACACCTTTATTCTAAGGAGGTTGTTGATGTTGATAATGTCGTGAATTTGAACATATTTATAACCCCTTATGGGCTCCTATGTAATGAGGTGCTTCAACAATGAGGCGGCGATCGTCTCCGAAACTTAGATGGTTTTAAGATTTCTGTTTCCTATCTTGTATTGGAGTTTCCTATATAAACTCCATGCCAACTAGGTTATTTCGTATCCTTGTAGTCATCATTATTCCATAAAGTCTCCGCCTCTCAAGGTCGTAGTCCGATTTAGGGTGAACCTCATAAATCTTTGTGTTCTTCTGTGTCCGTGCGATATTTCTCTCCCACTTTTCGTAACAGTTGGCATTGTAGAGGAGGTTGGCATTATACTTAAACATGAATTGCTTATTATATGTAATTATTTCTTGACACGAAGAGGTGTTTAGATATTTAGCATTTGCCTTTCACCTGCTTTAGTGATAATGATGCTACTATTGTGGGAGTCGCTACAGGTTCTGTTGCTAGGGAGTCCACTGTTGATATTATTGTGGAAGGGGCCTCAATAGGTACTATTGTGGTGGGGAACATTGTAAGGAGCATAAGGCTTTCGCGCATTTTTTAATAGAGCAAAATCAACTCATTTAAATTAGAATTTCGTCCGAAAAAATCGTAGAGATTCATGAAACCCATTTTTATTTATATAATTAATTTATAATTAATTATTTTTCATTATTATTATAATATTTTTTATATATAGTTTAATATGTTCATATCACATTATGAAACTCTAATTTAGTAGTTCTAATACTATATCCTATGTTTAGTTATAAAATTAAATATGTTAATATTAATTTTAATTTAGTATATATTTTTTGAAAATATAATTTCATTAAAATAGAGACCCAAAAAATAATTTAAAAAATCGATCCACTATAGGGTGATTTTTTTCTAAATGATTTTAGGATGATTTTTATAATTTATAAAATTGATCTAAAAATTAGTAAGTGATTTTTTCAATCGAAAAATCGACTAGACCTGAATCACTTCCATCCTTAAAATTGGTTAGCAATGAAATTTAAATCTTGATATAAAGAAAAAATTGCAAATTGGTCGATCGGGCCTGTTTATTGAATTGGCCCAAAAAACATTTGATTATTGATCATTAATAAATTCATGTTTAATACAACAAACATATTTAATAAGGATTTAATGGGGTCCTCCCCCCTTACAGGGGGGAGGAAACCCCTACCCCCATCCGCGCCCGTCGGATGGAGATCCGACAGACGCGGATGATGAGCGTGGTTCATATGGTAAAACACGGTTCGAACTGATCGAAATTGAACCGCTCCCCCTCTCCCTCACCCTCTCCCGCTCTCTTCTCCCTCCCTTCTCGCCCGGCGTCTCTCTCTCTTCTCCCTCCCTCTCTCGCCCGACGTCTTCCTCTCTCGCGATCTGGCCGCCCGATGGCTGATTTGGCTGTGGGTGGCCGGATCTGGCCGCCCTACGACCGATCTAGCTACGGGCGGTCGGATATGGCCGCTCGAATATAGCGCGGGCGGGCGGCCGGATCTCCCAACGGCGACGATCTCTTCCTACGGCGTCCGGCTCCCTCTTCGTTCCCCCTCCCTCTCTCATGATATATCCGCCCGGCAGTTGATTTGGCCACGGTTGGCCGGATCTAGACAGCGGCAGTGGATTTGACTACGGGCGTCCATATCGGCTGCGCGGTTGGCCGGATCTAGCCGCCCCTGGCCGATCTGGCAGTGGGCGGTCAGATCCGGCCGCCCGACCGGATCTGGCCACCTGCGGTCGTTCTGGCTGCGGGGCGGTCAGATCGACTGCCCGGACGGTCGGATATGGCCGCCTACGGTCGACCTAGCTGCGGGCGACAGTTAGATCTGGCCACTCGCGGCCGATCTGGCTACGGGTGGCTAGATCCGACCAACCGCGGTTAGATCTGGCCGCCCACGTGTCACACCTCTTTTTCGTAGGACGAAATGGATGTGCCGGCCTTAGAAATCTCCTCACCGAAACCCTAAGTCAGCCTATCGCACTCTCAAGTTCTTTTAAAACTTTGAACGTGCACTCACTCACTCACAAGAAGATGAACTTTCAATGACAATTAGAACACAAGGGAATAGGGGAAAGAATGCTTTATTCACTCTACCCTGAACTCGGGACTATAACAAGTATTTATACATTGAAGAAGAAGGCTAACTGCCAACTTAAAATTCAAATGCAACAACAATGGCCGTGTGCCCCTCCGTGGCACCTCTTCACATTCAAAAACCCCTCCACCGGCTTCCCTTCTTCCTTCATGAATTCAGGATGCCCAGATGATCTTCCCTCCATCCTCATGTCGGGTGATCAGCTCCCGCCAAGCCTCGGATGCACCAGATCCTCCCATCAAATGGGAGGGCATGGCGGCCGGACGGTTGTAACCGCCACCCGCCAACTGCCATCTCCTCCAGAGACCTCCTGCATGTGAATCTCCATGGCCGCTGGTGTGCCTTTGACTTTCCTCTACCTGAGGGCCAAATGGGATGAGCCACTTTGGCCCTGGGACGGTATGTCCCAAAAATGCCAAAGTGGGCAGCCGGGCGCGCCGCCTGCGCCCCGGGCGTGCACCGTTCGTCCCACGAAGAATCCACTCGTCCCAACTCGGCCAGTGGATGTTACCAAGCCTCCTTCACGTAGCCTGGTCCTCGGGATGTGCTTGCATGGTCCCTGGGATGACCCGAACGTCTCCTGGGACGGACATGGCCGCTGCGTGCACTGCCCGCCATATTGGGCACCCGGCGCGCCACCGAGTGCACCCGCCATGTCCTGCATGTCCCACTAACAAAGGTGGTGACATTTCTCCCCCACCAAAAGGGAAGCCGTCCCTGGCGACCCTGTACGTCCCTGCATGGCCGACATGGTTCCAAGGTTGTTGACTGCCCCTCGATTAGGGTTTCCTCTTGAGGGGTCCTTCTGGTCTTCAAAGAACTTCTTCAACATACTGACATGAAACACTGGGTGAAGCTGAGAAAGATGACGAGGGAGGTCCACCCTGTAAGCCACTTTGCCTATCCTCTTGGTGATGACAAAGGGTCCTTCATACTTCCTCAAAAGCCCTTGATGGAGGTTGCGAAGGCCCTTGAATTGCCTCGTCTTTAACTTCACCATCACTTTGTCCCCTTCTTGGAACTCAACATGTCGTCGATGTCGATCAGCATACTCCTTCATCTTGCGCCTGGCCTTGTCCAAAATGGCTTTGGACATCTCCACATCATCCTGCCACTCTCGGGCCACATGGTAGGCGGCGGGCACCTCCCGGAATACCTAGTGGCCAAAGCGGCCGGAGTCACCGGTTGCTGACCCGTGACAATCTCGAAGGCGCTCTGGTTGGTAGCTTCACTCCTCTGAAGGTTGTAGGAGAATTGGGCCACCCCAAGTAGCCGTGCCCAATCAGTTTGGCTAGCGGCCATGAAGTGCCGCACGTACGTCTCCAACAAATTGTTGGCGCGCTCGGTTTGCCCGTCCGTCTGCGGGTGGAAGGCCGTTGAGAACCGGAGTTGAGACCCCAGAAACTTGAACAACTCCCTCCAAAAATGCCCTATGAACCGAGGGTCGCGGTCACTCACAATGACCTCAGGCACGCCCCAGTGCTTCACCACATTGTCGACGAAGAGGCTGGCCACATCTTCGGCTGTGCAATGCTTAGGTGCTGGTACAAAGGTCCCGTACTTGGAGATCTTATCAATCACCACCATGATTGACCCAAACCCTCCTGACTTCGGCAATGCAGATATGAAATCCATAGTGACTGCCTGCCATGGCCGCTCCGGGATTGGAAGAGGCTCTAGCAAACCGGCCGGCCTCTGAAGATCCACCTTGTCTTGTTGGCACAACAGGCACGTCCGCACATAAGCTTCAACATCTTCACTCATCTGAGACCAATAGTAAGCCTCCTCCACCAAGGCTAGGGTCCTGGCCATGCCAGGGTGCCCTGCCCATCTTGAATCATGGCAGTCCCTCAGCACCATCCTCCAAAGGCCGCCCGTCCGGGGAACATACACCCTGCGCCCTGACGTAAACAACAGGCCGCCCTCCATCCAGAACTGCTGTGTCCTGCCATCCTCTATCATCTTCTTCAACTCTAGAGCCTTTGGATAATCCTTGAGGCCCTCTCAGATATGCTCTTGGAAGTCCATCCTGACTGCACTTATGGTGGCCAATTGAGCCTTGCGGCTTAGGGCGCCGGCCGCCACATTAGAGCGCCCGATCCTATACTCCAAAGAGTACTCGAACTCAGCCAAGAAATCATGCCACCTAGCCTGTTTGGGGGAGATTTTCTTCTAGTTTTGGAAGTAGGAAGTCGCCACGTTGTCGGTCTTCACAAGGAAGGCACTCCCCAAGAGATAATGCCTACATGTCCTCAAACAATGGACGATGGCCGTCATCTCCTTGTCGTGCACCGGGTACTTTCGTTCAGCATCATTGAACTTCCGACTCTCATAGGCCACTGGTCGGCCCTCCTGCATGAGGACACCCCCAAGGGCAAAGTCAGAGGCATCGGTGTGCACCTCAAATGGCCGGCCATAATCCGGCAACTTCAAGCGTGGCCCCTTGGCCATAGCTGTCCTCAAGTCATCGAAGGACTCTTGGCATTGGCTCGTCCAAAGCCACTTCATGTCCTTCTTCAAGAGGTTTGTGAGGGTTGCTGTCCGCCGAGAGTAGCCCTCCACAAACTTGCGGTGGTAATTTGCTAACCCTAGAAATGATCGCAACTTCGACAAATTTGTAGGAGCCTTCCAATCCAAGATGGCTTGAACCTTGGACTCATCCATTGCAATGGTACCTGCCTTGATTTTGTGTCCCAAGAACATCACCTCGGCCTGAGCAAATGAGCACTTCTCCAATTTGATGAAAAGCTCGTTGGCCCTAAGCAACTTGAAGACCTCCTCCAAGTGCTTCATGTGATCTGCCATATTCTCAGAGTAGACAACAATGTCATCAAGATAAAACACCACACACTTATCAAGGAGGGGGTGGAAGATCTTGTTCATTAGGGTACAAAAAGTGGCCGGTGCATTTGTGAGGCCAAAGGGCATGACAAGAAATTCATATGACCCATGCCTAGTCACACATGTAGTCTTTTCTTCATCACCTTTAGAATTCCTCACTTGCCAATATCCTGACCTCAAGTCAAGTTTGGAGAAAACCCTAGCCTTCCCAAGGCGATCAAAGAGGTCTTCCACCAATGGTATTGGGTACTTGTTGCAAACAGTCAACTTGTTGAGGGCCCTATAATCAATACACATCCTCAAGGTGCCATCTTGCTTCTTCTGGAAGATGACCGGTGCTCCATAGGGTGCCTTTGAGGGACGAATGAAGCCGGCCTTGAGCAACTCTCCTAGTTGCTTGCGGAGTTCTTCTAACTCAGGTGGCGCCATGCGGTAAGGCCCCATGGCCGGAGGCTTGGCACCGGGCATCAACTCTATATAGTGATCCACATCTCGGCGAGGAGGGAGTTTCTTTGGCAATTCAGGGGGCATCACATCCTTGAACCCCTCAAGGAGCCTCCTGACTTCTTCGGGTGTCTCCTGATCCACTTGATCTACTTCATTCAACTTTAGGGTTGCAAGGTAGGTGACTTCACCCTTAGCCACCCCTCGGCTAAGTTGAATGGCCGAGAGCATCCGGGACTTCACATTGGCTCTTGTGAGGGCTACATCATGAGAGGCTTCCTGGGAGAGCAAACACAATCCACCATCAGAGATTCTTACCTCCTTGAAGCCATCCATGAACTCCAAGCCCAATACAAATTGGTGATCATCCATGGACACCACTGTGATGTTGATCCTTCCACTCCACTCGCCTATTTGAATAGACATATCCTTTGCTACTCCATGGATGGGTTGGGACAGGGCATTGACAGTCTTGATAAGACCAGGTTCCTTCTCGAATGTAATTCCCAAGCGCGCGGCCTCCTGCAAGGACATGAAGTTATGGGTGGCGCCCGTGTCCACCAATGCGGCCGCCGTGTGGCCGTTCACCATAGCCTCGGCAAACATGAGGCCCTTGGTGGCCTTCTTCGTGTTCTTGACAGGGAGGTTGGCCGCCGTTGCTGTGAGAGCCATTATGGAGCCCATATGCGCAGTGCCCCCATCTTCATCGGATGTGGATGCCATGGCGGCCAAGCCTGCCCGCCGGTCGCACTCTCGGGCATAATGCGTGCCTCCGCATATGTAGCACTTCACAGACTTCTTGAAATCACCCTTGCTGGTCTTTGATGTCTTCTGGTCCTTGTCCTTCTTATCCTTCTTCTCGGATTTCTTCGAGGCACGGCCCTTGTCCTCGACCTTGCCCTTGTCCTTGGCCTCGCCAAGGTCTCGGTTGGAAGTGAATTCGGTGAGGGCCTCGGCCATGGCCAAGGCTTCTTTGATGTTGGTCACCTTCTGCCGCTTCACTTCTTGTGCTGCCCATGGCTTTAAGCCCCTTAGGAAGAAGAAGACCCAAGTGCTCTCATCCATGGTGCCGGTCATCTCGAGCATGAGAGGTTGAAACTTCTCGATATACTCCTTAGCCGACCCTGTTTGTCGAAGTGTGGTGAGCTTGTTCATGGCCACTTCCTGAGCATTCCCAGGATAGAATTGTTTCATCAACTCTTTGGTGAAGGACTCCCATGTGTCGATGGCCACCTTGCCCTTGGCCATCTCCTCCTCCATACGTCGCCACCACAACAAGGCACCATCGGCCAAATAGTGAACCGCCATGTCTATTTGATCCTTCTCCACTGTAATCTTGATTGTCTTGAACCCTTTCTCAAGGCACCACAAGAAGTCATCGATTGCAGTGGCCTCCCTCGCCCCATCATACTTCTTAGGTTCAGGGCCAGTGAATTTGGGCACGGTCGTTCTTCCTCGCAAGCCTCCGGAGTCCATTAAGTGGCCACGGATCAGTAGGATGTCCACCTCCATGGTTTTCATCCGGGCGTCTGATCACTTGCTGATCACTATAAGTTTCTAGCCCATTTTAGATGCAATTCATACATATCGAGTCCCACTTTTGCCTATTTTTGGGCCAATTATACTTGGAATGCATATATTGTGATAACTAGTTGATATTCCTCATTTCATACTTAATTCCATGTGCATAAAGGTTCTGTAATGCCAAAATCCATTAATATTTAAATTCTATGCCAAGTTATCATTTTGAGGACAAGTTATCATTCCTAAGTGTCAAGTTATCATTATTCTGAGTGAACTGATTTTCAATGGTTTTCTTTCCTTAAATCCATCATTATCATATATAAATCATATTTGGATAGTCACATCTCAACTTGGGCAAAGTTTTAAGCCCATTTGAACAAGTTATCATTTTTCAAGTGCCAAGTTATCGTTAAAGGGCAATTCTATCATTTTGACATGCAAAACCATTAATTCTGCACAGGAACCTTAAGCAATCATCTTGTTATTGTTCTAACTCATTGCTGGTCAAATTTCATCACATTTGGATAACCACAACTCAAGTTATCACAAGTTATCATTTTTAAGTCATATAAGTTATCGTTTTTGGGCACCCAAGTTATCACTCCTTAGAAATCTCATTCATATTTGATTTCTGATCTCACTCACTTGTCACTCAATCCATTTGATGCCTAAAATGCTTTGAACCACCCATATTTGGACATTTTCCAAGATTTATTAAAAGTTATCATTCCGAGCCCCTTAATTCATTAATTTTGATACAAGTTTTCATTCCTGCACAACGCCTAATACCAATTGATATCTGAGCTAGCAACTATTATTATCCTAATCCTTATTTGTCAAAATACTATTCAAGAGCTTTGATGCTTGCTGTTTGGATTTTGTAGCAAGGAAAAAAGGTGGCAAAAAAGTGGAAAAAGTAGGGGGGGACCATCTACTTTTTCCTGCACAAAGGTATCTGCAGCAGCTGGAATTTCAGAGGGGTGGACAGGTGGTTGCAATCAAAGGATAAAGAACATTCTGATGCTGATCCAAGGGTGGAGAGGAGTCATATTAAAGGTGGAATTTCTGGAGGAGGAAGGGGGGCTGGACATTGAGGGTTTGAGCAAGGGTTTGGAGCAAGAAAGGAGGCTGCTGTGGAGCTGCTGATGGACTTGCTGCTGCTGGCCGAGACATTGGAAGCAACAATGATTTGTATCTGTTTCTCATTTTCTTTGATGTCAATATTTGTAAACATGAGGAGCTAAACTCCATTTCTTCTAGGATAGGGTAGTAGTTTAGATTAGTTTTGGATGGATATGGACAGAATTGTAATCCTGCACTTTAATCAAATCTATTTTCATATTTCAAAACCATTTTGTATTGATTCATGCCATTGATAGGTCTTATTTGTAATCTATAACTGAGAAGTTATCTTTAGATCTAACTCTTGTTCAGAGATGAATTAGGAATCAATGGCATGTTACTGGATTTCATTTTATTACAATCTGATTTCCAATTTTCTGATTTTCTGAATTCCTGAATCTGATTTCTCAAGCTGGTTGAATCTGTTAATCATTCTAAATCTGATTTATTGGGCAACTGAAAGATTACTAGTGCCTCAGTCTTATTCAGAGATGAGTTAGGAAGTTTGGCATACCTTTGGCCCAAATCAAATTGTGTTTTCTGATTTTTAAATCTGATTCTGATTTTTGTGGCTGTTTGAACCTGCTCTTCACTCTAAATCTGATTAATTGAGCCCTTGGGAAGTTGCTATTGTTCCTCTCTTGTTCAGGAATGAATCTAAATGCTTGGAAAATCATGTGACTCAAATCAGATTGTTCCACTGATTTTTGAAATGAAAACTTGAATTCTGATTTTTCTGATTTCTTATTGAAATGTGTTTTTACCAATTGAGTCCCTTGATTTCTTCCAATCACTTATAAGTGAACTTTAGGGATGTCTTGTAGTCCAGAGATGGGTCAAGAATTAGTTGGTAAATCAGATTTCCATTGATTTGATTTCTGAACTACTGATTTCCTGGTTTCTGGTTTTCTGAATTTCCTGTACCTGATTTTTGAACTGTTGAATATGTTTGTCATTAAGGATTGGATTAATTGAATGGCTGGGAGGCTAATATTCCTCCCCTAATCTTATTCAGAAATGTATTAAGATGTTGACAACTTAAGATTCAAATCTATTTTTTCCCAAATCTGATTTCTGAATTTGTTCAGAAATCTGTTTTTTCTTATTTCTTTGGATTGGAATCTGATTTGCCAAGTGAGCATCCTTACTTCATCAAATCATTGAGAGGTGTACTTTGGGAATATCTTGCAGTTCAGAGATGGATCAAGAGGCATTTGGCAAGCCTGAATTCTAAGGGTTTTGTTGCTGATTTTCCTTAATTGCAGAATTCTGTTTTCTAATTTCATTTGAATTGTTATTTCCATTATTAAGCCTCATTTTAATCCACTACTGAGAGGTAGTTTTAAGGCCATTCTTGAGAGTCAGAGATGACCCAAGGAACATTGGACAATCACTGAATTCCCCCCTTTTGATAGGATGTTTCTTAACCCCTTTAATTGGAGTTTTGTGTGGATTTCATTCTATTTTGCAACCGAGAGGTTGAATTAAAATTCCCCTGGAATTTAGAGATGAATCAAGGAGAACAAGCACCATATTTGGGTAGATTTCATCCTGGTTTGATTGATTAGAATGATTCCATATTTTTATGATTGCAATTACAAGTTATCATTCCAAAGTTTCTTTGAATAGTAAAAATCAGCATTGAGCCTTCAATTGCATTCAATGATAACTTGATTTTTAGTGAGGATCCTTTTTTGATTCAACCTAACTAACAACTATATGATCATATATTGCTTAGTTAAAGGCTAATTGAGCTGTGAGAGCAGCTACATTTCAAGTTGAATCTAAAGTGGATATTTAATGATAACTTGATCCTATCCATCCTTAATTAATCTGGATGAACCCCAAATCCTAGAAGAACATTCCTCATAGATAGTTAAACATTTCTAGTCATTAATTCAGCATTTATAATTCAGTTTTGCAAGAATTTCCAAAACCCCAAAACCTATTATCATTCTGCAATAGTTAAAAATTTGTTTTCACTTTCAACTTAAAAATCTGTTTTTAGCCATTAGAGTAGAACTAATCTAAATTATTTTATGGTATCTTAGACTTCAAATTATTGTGAATATGACAACCTGAGTCTACTATAACTTACCTGTGCACTTGTAGCTAGTGAGTTGGGAGACCAAAAATTGAAAAATTGACTCTTTTCTTTAATTTCAGCAAGTTATCACTACTCAATCCCAAATATCACTATCAAGTTTTTGGCGCCGTTGTCGGGGATTTGAGGTCAATTAGGCTAACTTAGATTGTTTAGATTAGTTTTAGATTAATTTTTAGTTTATTTGTTAGACCAATTTTTAGTTTTTGCAAGTTATCATTTTTAACTTTTCACTTTTGTCTAGTTTTCATTTCTTTCTTGAATTTGATACTTCTAAATCTCTTTATGCAGGACTTGGACCATCAAGAGGAACATTACTAATCAAATCCTGAGCCTGAAAGAAGATTTCTAAGAAGAAGGAGATTGCAAAGGCTTGAGGCAAGGAGAAGGATATTTGAAGAAGAAGAGGAAGAGGCACACAACCTTGAATTTGAAGAAGTTGTAAATCAGAATATGGCAACTCCTAGAACTCTTAGGGACTATTATTCACCAAGTAATGCAGGAATCAGCAAGGGGGAGGAGCCTTAACACCTGTGGCAAACTTTGAAGTTAATCCAGCCTTGATTTCAATGATTAGGCAAAGTCAATTTTATGGACTTGAGAATGAAGATCCAGCATCTCATTTTGACAATTTTAAGGAGATATGCAGCATTGTGAACTTCAATAATATCCCCATGAATGCAGTATATATGAGATTGTTTCCCTTCTCACTCAAGGACAAGGCCAAGACATGGTATAAAGGATTGAATCCTGAAGAGGTAGCCACTTGGGAATCAATTGTTCAATTGTTCCTTTCAGAATTCTTTCCTCCTTCAAAGACTGACAACTTCGGGACCAAATAGTCAGATTCTATCAGTTGGACCAAGAAAATATTTATGAGGCAAGGCAAAGGCTTCAAGGATTGCTAAGGGCATATCCCCACCATGGATTTGAAAAGTGGCAAAGTCAACTATTTTCATAAGGGATTGAACTACCCTAGCAAGATGGCCTTGGACACTGCAGCAGGAGGTATCTTTGCATCCAAGAATATAGATGAGTCCTACCAACTGATAGAGAACATTGCAAAGAACCATCACATCCTCACACATGATAGGACCAGAAGGCCTCCTATGGATAATTCAGTGAACCAATTGTCATCCCAATTTGAAGAGGTGCTGTACAAGACTTTGGAGAGATTGAACTTGACTCCCAATGGCAATAGGGCCTCTAATCCTGAAACAAGGTGCTGTGTATGTGGGAATCAAGGCCATGTGTCAGAAAATTGCAACTTGATTATGCAACAAGTGGAGCAAACAGTGGATCGAATCAATGCTGTGGGAAATTATGAAATTAAACCTCCTGTTGAATTCTACACTCCAAAAAATAGGAATCATCCATACTTTTCTTACAAGGGCAACAACTATCAAGGAGCTCCCATGCAGAATCCTAGTTGGCAGCCAAGGATTCTGCCCAGAAACCAATAATTTTCATATCCAAATCAGTCCCAAGGTGTTCAAGTGCAAAGACTTCCTTTTGAGCAACCACCACCAACTCAACCTTTTCAAATTTCAAAAATAGAGGAGATGCTACAACAAATTCTGAAGAAGCAAGGAAATCAGGAGGAGGCAATTCTGAAAATGAATTCTAGACTTGATACCATTGAGAATCAAGTTGCTCAACAACCTAGCACCTCAGCTAGACCTCCTTTATTCTTTCCTGGACAGCCAGAGATGAGACCAAAGGAACAAGTTCATGTTGTCCAGCTCAGAAGTGGGAAGATTGTTGAAGAACCAATGAAGAAAGTAGAGGACAATCCAGCCCAAGTGAATCCAAAGTCCAAAGCTGCTGAAGAACCAGCTGAGCTTGTGGGAGAAAATTAGAACAAAGGCCCTCAAAATGAAGTCAGGACCAAGGTCTTTGATAGGGTACTTTTCCCTCAAAGATTAATCAAGACAAGGTAGGATCAGCAGTATGGAAGGTTCATTGAAATCCTGAAGAAGTTAAATATTAATGTGCCATTTGTGGAGGCAATTCAGGAGATGCCCTCCTATGCAAAGTTTTTGAAGGAAATCTTAACCAAGAAAAGGAGGATTATGGAGCATGAAACTATTACCTTGACTGAGGAAGCCTCTGCAATCATCCAAAACAAATTGCCACCCAAGTTGAAAGATCCAAGAAGCTTCTCCATACCTTGTGAAATTGGAAATAGGAAGATTCAGAGGGCAATATGTGATTTGAGTGCATCAGTGAGTGTCATACCTCTTTCACTTTGTAGGAAACTTGAAGTTGGAGATTTGAAGCCTACAAATTTGTCTCTATAGCTGGCAGACAAATCCATCAAGTACCCACATGAAATCATTGAGGACATACCCCTCAAAGTTGGCAAATTTTACATACCAATAGATTTTATGGTACTTGACATGGATGAGGACTTGAATACCTCCATTCTTCTTGGGAGACCCTTCTTAGCCATTGCTGGAGCTGTCATTGATGTCAAGGAGGGCAGATTGACTTTCCAAATTGGAGAGAAAAAGATAGAATTTAATTTGGCACATGTTATCAGTAGACCAAACTTTCAGGAAAATGATTTTGAGGAGGGACTGCTAGATCAAGTTGTTCAGCAAGTTTCTGCCATAATTCCCATTGAAAATCCAGTGCAAAGGTACCTAATGTTTGATCATTTGAATGAATTCGAGGATCCAGAGGCTGAAGCATACAAATCAGCATTGAATTTATCCAAACCAGTGGAAAATTCAGAAAATCAGCACCAAATGCAGGAAGTTATCACTGCTGAAACTCAATTCAACTCAACTCAAGCCAATTCTTCCAAATTGGAGCTCAAGCCTCTCCTCAACAACCTGAAGTATGAATTCTTGGAAGAGAATTCAACATTCCCTGTTATCATTAATGCAAATTTGCCAAAGGATCAAGTTGAAGAGTTGTTGAAAAAACTAAGGATCCCTATGGAGGACAACTACAAGCCCTCCATTGAATGTCAAAGGAGACTCAATCCAACCATGAAGGAAGTGGTCAAGAAGGAAGTATTAAAGTTGCTAAATGCTGGGATCATACATTCCATTTCAGATAGTGAATGGGTCTGCCCTGTTGAGCTGAAACCTCCTCCTAGTCCAAGGGATTCATATATCATACATGAGGATTTTTGGGATGAGAAGTTAGGAAATTTTTTGTACAATGGAGGAGAAAATCAAGCTGAGAAGCAAAGGTCAGTTATTGGCAAATTAAGAGATCCATACTTGATTAGTGAAGCTGTCCACAAATTGAGATCTCTACTTGATCATATCATACTATTCAAACTTCCTTGATATGAAGAAGTGGAAAAATGTCCAGCCTAAGACACTAAAGTATGGCACTTCTTGGGAGGTAACCCAAGGCATTTTACGCTTAACTTTTCTGTTTTGCAAGAATAAAGAAGAGAGGAATCAGATTCATCCATAATTCCAAAATTCAGGGAGTACGCATACCCCCTTATTTTTTTATTTTTCCACTGAAAACTTAATGATAACTGATAATATCTTTCACATTATGCTACATTGATCATATCATCATCTGAATTAACATTCATTTCAGTTATCCCAATCTATTATAGCCTAATTTTAGTGTATTTCAGAAATTCTGCACTAAAAAATCTGATTAGTTACAAATCTGTCATTCCACTGATATCCTTTGTTTCTCTGCAGGATTAGTTGCAACTAATGAAGATTAGAACACCCAAAGATGCTGGATGAAATGCCAAGAGAATTCAAGTGCAAAATTTCATGCATTTCACTCCCACCCACCCCTCTCCCTTGCCTATTATTTTCAACCCTGAGGACAGTGTTGAGATTAAGCTTGGGGGAGAAAATCTGGTGCTTTTCTAAACTTTACACCAGGTTTTCAATTGATTTTAATGTTCATATCATAAATCATACTAGGTTATCAGTAAATTTTACAAGTTATCATTGGTTTTCACAAGTTATCACTAGTTATCACTCGGTTATCAATTTTTGGACCCAACTCAATTCTGAATTCACTTTGACTCTAAAATGGGTAGAATACTTCATTATGACAGTGGGTGCACTCCAATTAGAATACTTCATTAGCCTTCTTGCTTCAATTGACATTTTAAATTCAGATGCATTTGAATGAATTTTTAGCTGAATTTTTTTTGTGGATTAACACTAGCTACATTCATGGATTAATTGGAAAACAGAAGATGTCTAGAAAGGAGTCAAGGATCTTGCTACCATGTTAAATAGGAATTCTTGACTATTTGCATTTAAGGATCTAACCTATACTTGAGTTTGAACCATCTCTCACTTCATGAATAGAATGAAAAAGAAAGAAAAAAAGGAAAATGAAAAGTTGCATTTTGCATTGCATGCATACATGAATAAAGAGAGTGAAAATTCCAAAAAGGAACCTCTCCTGAATAAAGCCAAGATTTTTATCCTATAACCAGCATGAATAAAAATCAGGTGCAAACATGTTTATTGCATCCTCATGAATAAAAGTCAGGTTTTCAAACCTGTTTAAACAAAGAAAGGAAAGTCTGTTCATGAAGAGATTGCTGTTTCAAACTTTTTAGTAAAGATGACAATCCTTGCAATCCAAATTTGTCAATGTTAGTACTTCTATCATGGCTTAAATTTGCTCTAACCTTTGTGACTCCTCAGCTAGAATTTGGGATTGGAAAGAATGGGATGGAATGTTAGCCAAGTGGGAAACTCATTTAGGTCTTATTCAGATGATCTTTCTATTCATTTGTGGATGGTAAATTCAAATTCATCCTTAATTTCTGAATGTTTTACTTGAGGACAAGCAAAAGACTAAGCTTGGGGGAATTTGATCACTTGCTGATCACTATAAGTTTCTAGCCCATTTTAGATGCAATTCATACATATCGAGTCCCACTTTTGCCTATTTTTGGGCCAATTATACTTGGAATGCATACATTGTGATAACTAGTTGTTATTCTTCATTTCATACTTAATTCCATGTGCATAGAGGTTCTGTAATACCAAAATCCATTAATATTTAAATTCTATGTCAAGTTATCATTTTGAGGACAAGTTATCATTCCTAAGTGTCAAGTTATCATTATTCTGAGTGAACTGATTTTCAATGGTTTTCTTTCCCTAAATCTATCATTATCATATATAAATCATATTTGGATAGTCACATCTCAACTTGTGCAAAGTTTTAAGCCCATTTGAACAAGTTATCATTTTTGAAGTGCCAAGTTATCGTTAAAGGGTAATTCTATCATTTTGACATGCAAAATCATTAATTCTGCACAGGGATCTTAAGCAATCATCTTGTTATTGTTCTAACTCATTGCTGGTCAAATTTCATCACATTTGGATAACCACAACTCAAATTATCACAAGTTATCATTTTTAAGTCATATAAGTTATCGTTTTTGGGCACCCAAGTTATCACTCTTTAGAAATCTCATTCATATTTGATTTCTGATCTCACTCACTTGTCACTCTAATACATTTGATGCCTGAAATGCTTTGAACCATTCATATTTGGACATTTTCCAAGATTTATTAAAAGTTATCATTCCGAGCCCCTTAATTCATTAATTTTGATACAAGTTTTCATTCCTGCACAACACCAAATACCATTTGATATCTGAGCTAGCAACTATCATTATCCTAATCCTTATTTGTCAAAATACTATTCAAGTGCTTTGATGCTTGCTATTTGGATTTTGTAGCAGGGAAAAAAGGTGGTCAAAAAGTGGAAAAGTAGGGGGGACCATCTACTTTTTCCTGCACAAAGGTACCTGCAGCAGCTGGAATTTCAGAGGGGTGGACAGGTGGCTGCAATCAAAGGATAAAGAACATTCTGATGCTGATCCAAGAGTGGAGAGGAGTCATATTAAAGGTGGAATTTCTGGAGGAGGAATGGGGCTGGACATTGAGGGGTTTGAGCAAGGGTTTGGAGCAAGAAAGGAAGCTACTGTGGAGCTACTGCTGGACTTGCTGCTGCTGGCCGAGACATTGGAAGCAACAATGATTTGTATCTGTTTCTCATTCTCTTTGATGTCAAGCTTTGTAAACATGAGGAGCTAAACTCCATTTCTTCTAGGATAGGGTAGTAGTTTAGATTAGTTTTGGATGGATATGGACAGAATTGTAATCCTGCACTTTAATCAAATCTATTTTCAAATTTTAGAACCATTTTGCAATGATTCATGCCATTGATAGGTCTTATTTGTAATCTATAACTGATAAGTTATCTTTAGATCTAACTCTTGTTCAGAGATGAATTAGGAATCAATGGCATGTTACTGGATTTCATTTTATTGCAATCTGATTTCGAGTTTTCTGATTTTCTGAATTCCTAAATCTGATTTCTCAAGCTGGTTGAATCTGTTAATCATTCTAAATCTGATTTATTGGGCAACTGAAAGAATGCTAATGCCTCAATCTTATTCAGAGATGAATTAGGAAGTTTGGCATACCTTTGGCCCAAATCAAATTGTGTTTTCTGATTTATGAATCTGATTCTGATTTTTGTGGCTGTTTGAACCTGCTCTCCACTCTAAATTTGATTAATTGAGTCCTTGAGAAATTGCTATTGTTCCTATCTTGTTCAGGAATGAATCTAGATGCTTGGACAATCATGTGACTCAAATCAGATTGTTCCACTGATTTTTGAAATGAAAACTTGAATTCTGATTTTTCTGATTTCTTATTGAAATATGTTTTTACCAATTGAGTCCCCTGATTTCTTCCAATCACTTATAAGTGAACTTTAGGGATGTCTTGTAGTCCAGAGATGGGTCAAGAATTAGTTGGTAAATCAGATTTCCATTGATTTAAAATTCTGATTTTTGAAATACTGATTTCCTGGTTTCTGGTTTTCTGAATTTCCTAAACCTGATTTTTGAACTGTTGAATTTGTTTGTCATTAAGGATTGGATTAATTGAATGGCTGAGAGGATAATATTCCTCCCCTAATCTTATTCAGAAATGTATTAAGATGTTGACAACTTAAGATTCAAATCTATTTTTCCCCAAATCTGATTTCTGAATTTGTTCAGAAATCTATTTTTTCTGATTTCTTTGGATTGGAATCTGAATTGCCAAGTGAACATCCTTACTTCATCAAATCATCGAGAGGTGTACTTTGGGAATCTCTTGCAGTTCAGAGATGGATCAAGAGGCATTTGGCAAGCCTGAATTCTAAGAGTTTTGTTGCTGATTTTCCTTAATTGCAGAATTTTGTTTAATAATTTCATTTGAATTCTGATTTCCATTATTAAGCCTCATTTTAATCCGCTACTGAGAGGTAATTTTAAGGCTATTCTTGAGAGTCAGAGATGACCCAAGGAGCATTGGACAATCACTGAATTCCCCCCTTTTGATAGGATGTTTCTTAACCACTTTAATTGGAGTTTTGTATGGATTTCATTCTATTTTGCAACCGAGATGTTGAATTAAAATCCCCCTAGAATTTAGAGATGAATCAAGGAGCACAAGCACCATATTTGGGTAGATTTCATCCTGGTTTGATTGATTAGAATGATTCCATATTTTTATGATTGCAATTACAAGTTATCATTCCAAAGTTTCTTTGAATAGTAAAAATCAGCATTGAGCCTTCAATTGCATTCAATGATAACTTGATTTTCAGTGAGGATCCTCTTTTGATTCAACCTAACTAGCAACTATATGATCATATATTGCTTAGTTAAAGGCTAATTGAGCTGTGAGAGCAGCTACATTTCAAGTTGAATCTAAAGTGGATATTTAATGATAACTTGATCCTATCCATCCTTAATTAATCTAGATGAACCCCAAATCCTAGAACAACCTTCCTCATAAATAGTTAAACCTTTCTAGTCATTAATTCAGCATTTATAATTCAGTTTTGCAAGAATTTCCAAAATCCCAAAACTTGTTATCATTCTGCACTAGTTAAAAATCTGTTTTCACTTTCAACTTAAAAATTTTTTTTAGCCATTAGAGTAGAACTAATCTAAATTATTTTAGGGTGTCTTAGACTTCAAATTCTTGTGGATACGAAAACCTGAGTTTACTATAACTTACCTATGCACTTGCAGCTAGTGAGTTGGGAGACTAAAAATTGAAAAATTGACTCTTTTCTTTAATTTCAGCAAGTTATCACTATTCAATTCCAAATATCACTATCAGCGTCCATGGCTTCATCTAAGGACTTGAGTCTTGCCTCCTGAAGATCGGCCACTGACTTGCCCTCTTCAATGGCCGTGCCTTGCCGGGTCGTAACCATCTCAAGGTTACGGACCACCATGTTCATACCTTGGAGGTTATGATCAAGCAAGTCGATATGCCTTTCCAAATGCATGAAGGGATCAGCGGATTGGGATCTACCTCTTTTCTCTCCACCATTATCATTGCCGCCGCCACCTGTGACCGCAGTGTTCTCCACTTGACGTCCGCGCGTCCTAGGACCTTGGTTCTCTTCAGCCATGTCACCAACCTGCGCTCTGATTCCACAAATGTCACATCTCTTTTTCATAGGACGAAATGGATGTGCCGGCCTTAGAAATCTCCTCACCAAAACCCTAAGTCAGCCTACCGCACTCTCAAGTTCTTTTAAAACTTTGGACGTGCACTCACTCACTCATAAGAAGATGAACTCTCAATGACAATTAGAACACAAGGGAATAGGGGAAAGAATGCTTTATTCACTCTACCCTGAACTCAGGACTATAACAAGTATTTATACATTGAAGAAGAAGGCTAACTGCCAACTTAAAATTCAAATGCAACAACAATGGCCGAGTGCCCCTCCATGGAACCTCTTCACATTCAAAAACCCCTCCACCGGCTTCCCTTCTTCCTTCATGAATTCAGGATGCCCAGATGATCTTCCCTCCATCCTCATGTCGGGTGATCAGCTCCCGCCAAGCCTCGGATGCACCAGATCCTCCCATCAAATGGGAGGGCATGGCGGCCGGACGGTTGTAACCGCCACCCGCCAACTGCCATCTCCTCCAGAGACCTCCTGCATGTGAATCTCCATGGCCGCTGGTGTGCCTTTGACTTTCCTCTACCTGAGGGCCAAATGGGACGAGTCACTTTGGCCCTGGGACGGTATGTCCCAAAATTGCCAAAGTGGGCAGCCGGGCACGCCGCTTGCGCCCCGGGCGTGCACCGTTCGTCCCACGAAGAATCCACTCATCCCAACTCGGCCAGTGGATGTTACCAAGCCTCCTTCACGTAGCCTGGTCCTCGGGATGTGCTTGCATGGTCCCTGGGATGACCCGAACATCTCGTGGGACGGACATGGCCGTTGCGTGCACTGCCCGCCATATCGGGCGTCCGGCGCGCCACCGAGTGCACCCTCCATGTCCTGCATGTCCCACTAACAAAGGTGGTGACACGCGGCTGATCTGGCTGCGGGCGTCTAGATTCGGCCAACCGCGGCCAGATCGACCATTGGGCGGTCAAATCCGGTCGCCCGCGGCCAGATCGGCCGATCTGGCTGCGGGCGGGTGGATCTGGCCACCCGACGGCTGATCTATCTGCGGGCGGCTAGATTCGACCAACCGCAGTCGGCAGTCAATCTGGCCGCGGGTGTCCGATCCCTCTTCGATCCGTTGCTGGCTCGAGATCGGCCGCTCATCGCCCGAGGATTCACGGCTGTCGACGCACGGTCTTCTTCGCTGGTTCGCCGTCGTTGTCATCGTCGCCACACCGTCTTCTTCGATTTTTTTATGTCGAACCGCGCACATTTTTTTCGTCAATGAACTGAAATGCTCATTTTTCATCTTAAACCGCGTACGAAATCCACGCCCGTCGAATCTCCATCCAACGGGCGCGGATGAGGGGAGGGGTTTCCTCCCCTCTTACAAGGGGGAGGACCCCCATTAAATCCATTTAATAACCTTTATATGTTATTAATAGATAAATAATAGTGGCACGCTACTTGAGTGGATTGACGCAAATATTAAAACATCAGGCTAATAGCTGTAAAAAGTGGTATAGAATATAACAATTTTATTAGTGAACATGATTAATTAATAGTGGTTAATGATTCAACTTATAAATTAAATTAAAAGTACTTGATAAATATAACATTAAAATTACCTATTTAAATGACAAAAATGACTTTAGACTATTATAATTTACATTATCATTATAGTTTAAGTTAAATATGAATAATAATAAAATGAATAGTTTTTTTTTAAATTAAATAATTACTTGAAAAACTAACTTTGTATAGAAAAAATGTACAATTCATTTTCATGCATTAATAATAATATTTTATCCTAATGATTTATATATGTGATTAATGAGATAATAAGAATTTTTGTGCCAATGTCTGAAGGACGACAAAGGATCAAAGGGGATTCAAAAGCAATATATGACTCTATTTAGAGTCGCTGCTAGTGTTTCGGCCTATGAAGTTTTAGATCGATCTAGTAGATCGTGAAATGAATGATGTGTATGCTAAAAAATTTAAATTTGGAAATGCTTGAATTATGATCTTGAGATGATTGCTTTCACGAATCTATGCGTGCTATGGCCCCTCAGTTTTAGATTATTATTGTTATAGCTATGATAATATTTAGATGATCATGATATTACGGTCTTTAGTGATATGACAAACATGTACGTTGTTATAATTATTATGATACTTATGTTGAAGATGCGTATAAGAAATCTTGTTATATTTGCCTCTGAATCGTGTTAGATCTTAGGAGTAATTTTAGTTACGCTTAAGAATAGTTGCATAAAACGTAAGGACACTGTAATGACCTATGAATCTATCGAATAGAATGGATGATCGACTCTAGATCGGGCGTCCGATTCTTGTCGACAGAAGATAGCAGCTATCAAATCGAGCGATCCATCCACCGACCGAGTGTGCGATTTAAAATGTCGAGGCTTAAACTGTTCTAAGGGTCGACCGTGAACACCAGTCAACCAAGGTTAACGAGCTGAAATAGGTACCTTGGTGGTGACTTGGACAGATTGGGTGACCAGTCGAGGTTTCAGGTGTCCCAAACTCTCGGCCGACAGTTTGCAGATTTTGCCCAATGACCAAGAGTTTGTGATTTTGCCCAATGAAGATCGGGCGTCCACCTAACCTACTTAACATTTGAATCTCATATGACCTTTGAACAGTCGAATAGTAATAATAGAATAGACGTCTCAATCATCTAGCGGATGACCAATGAACCTTATCTAACTAAGCATCCATTCGAAATTGCAAACGATCAATGACCCTTTTGAAATGGGTGATCGCTCTACCCAACGAACGTCCAAAATTTGGACAGAGAACTAAATATGATCCAAGTTAATGAATATGTTTCCGTCCACTTAGAGATGACCTTTACTCCCTAATCTTGATTAAAATATGATAACAAAGATAAATTAATAAATGGAGGGTTGCCATTACCTACGGGAGATTATCAGCCACTCCCCAAGAGGTTATCAGTCTAGTGTGAGGCACTCCCTTTTTATAGAGGTTATTAGTCTTATATGTGAGGTAATTCATTGCTTTAGGATGTTATCAGCCTTGTGTGAGGTTATCCTTTATCTTTTTGGGGTGTTGTCGTGACACTAATTCTCCATTGTCCCATGCATGACCTATGTAACTACACACTTGTATCTTTGCATGACATATCATAAATGTGGAGAACTCTTCTAACCACATGAAAAGATGTAAAGAATGACTAAAAATGAATGGAAGAACTATGTCTTTATGAAATAAAACAAAATGAAACAAAAACAAAATGAATGCCTTTGTCGTGACACTAATTCTCCATTGTCCCATGCATGAGCGCCCTCCACTAAAGAGCTCCCACCACTATAACAACATCAAAAACTACTTCCATCATTTCAGTAGTAAGAGATCCCTCCACTAGTTTATCAGCCTCCTGAAGCTACAATTGTCCAAGTTCAAAGGCGCAGTAGATTTTGATAAGGTGGATCATTGGATTAGATCCATGGAGCGCACTTTCAAATTGTTGTAGTTCTCCGAGGATCGAAAAGTCCTTTGTGTTTCTCACATGTTGACTGAGTCGGCCATGGATAGGTGGGAGACTATGTAAGCCATCAAATTCAAGGGCCAAGAAGTTATGTCATGGGCCAACTTCAAGGAGGTGTTCCAAATCCACTACACCACATTATACAAAAAAGAAAGGTGAAGTAGTTTCAAAATCTGCGAAAAGAAGGAAGCATGACAATGGTTGAGTTCCATACCAAGTTCGTGTAGCTAGAGCGCTACAACACAGAGTACTTGGATGAGATGGATGAGTAGAATAGTTTATTGACGGTATAAATCCTACCCTTTGATGGAGAGCTATCTTGAGGACTATTGTAGACCTGGACAAGATTGTTCGCTTGACAGACAGGATCGAGAGAGAGATCCGAGATCATGAGCAAGAAAAGAAGACCGAAGCTCGAGTGAAGTCTATTGAGCAAGACAACTCAAAGTGGGACAATCGTCAACAAGAATGAAGGGACAAGCACAACACGATCATGTGAGACCCTACGACCCCAGTGAGTTCTTGCAGTTGCAATCACAAGATAAACCCCTTTGTACCTATTGCAGACGGAATCATAATAGAGAATACTGACATAAGACTGAAGTATGTATTCATTATGGTGCTTTTGGGCAATTTACTAGAGATTGTCGAGCATCAAACAAATGCAATCAACAACAAAACATCAGGAATGTCAATATTGGACTAAATAATATTGCCTAAAACATGGAGTCGCCCTAGACCAAAGCCATGATGATGATCCTATTGAATTGTTCAATTATTCAACCATTTCATTTTACCAAGTTCAACGTTAGCCTGATTAGAGAAATTCTTTCAAGCTTGGCTTAGTAAAAGCCCCAAAGCCGGAGCGCGCTAGAGCACTTTTCGTTTTCTCGCATGGGCTCATCATTTGATGTAGAACTGATGCGAGAGGGATAAGAAATATGGGAGAAGCGGGGATTGATAGCTTACTATGTTTTAATTTAGATATTTAATAATATATGTCTTGTTTTTAAATTGTGACACTATGTCAAGGTTAAAGAGGGAATGCAGACTTAAATGAATGGAAAGTTTTCCCTTCTTGGTGGGAAACCCTGCATCATGCAAGATTTAAGGACGAATCTTTTTTCTATGAGTATTATAATATAACACTTCGCATTTACAAAAAAAAAATTTAAACTTTTATTGTTGTTGATGTCAACCCACGGATTGACCATTCAACGCAGTGGGCGCCCGAAATTGCAAAAATTAGTTGAAACGGACAAGCACCACTGGTTGATCGCTCCATAGAGTGGGCGCTTTGGAAGCTCAATGGGCAAAGAAATGAAAGAAGAAGGTTTCAATTCTCCTTCTCCATTTATGCCACCACAATGTCTAGAGACAAAGAAGGAACCACTATAGCTCGACTCTTTAAAGACAAGAACCAAAATAGCATAAAAAATGTGTGTTTTCGAGATCTAATTTATGGATAGTTTTTCAAAAGAATTTGCATGTTATAAGGACTCTTCTAGGCTTAGGATCCATGCTAGATATTAGTAGTTCACGGCCTACAAAGTTTCTTGTGATATACATGTTTTAGATTGCTCTATTAGATTATGAAATGAATAATGTGCATGTTGAAAGTTTCTAATTTTAATGCCTCAATTATGATCTTCGGATGATGATTATTTCATGAATCTACGCGTCCTATGGTTCCTGAGTTTTGGATTATTACTATTATAGTATGATAATGTCTTAAGTGATATGAAAGACATGTATGTTGTTGTAATTTTTATGATACTTATGTTGAAGACGCATATAAGAAATATTGTTACATTGTCTCTGAATCATATTAGATCTTATAAGTAAGTTTAGTTATGCTTATGAACATTTTTTTATGTTAAAACTAATTCAAAATATAAGGACACTGCAGTAATCTATCAAAGAGAACGGACGACTAGTTCCCTGATCGAGAACCCAATTTTTGTTGATAGAAGATATCGGCTATCAGATCAAGTGACCAATCGTTTGATCAGTCGATTGATCTAAAATGTCGAGGCTTGAAGCTGTTCTAATGGTTGACTATAAACTCACACCGGTCGGCCAATGTTAATGAGCTGAAATAGATATCTTGGTGACTTGGACAAACCGGATGACCGATTGAGATTTTGGCCATCTAAAACTCTCGGTAGAGATTCTATCTAATGAAGATCAAACATTCGCCCGACCTATTGGACGTCTGGATCACATATGGCCTTTGAATGATCAAATAGTAACCGTATGAATGATCCAACGGACAACCGATCAGGCGTTTGTTCAAATCATATTTATCTCATAATATCATATTTCTCATTTTACCAAAATCATGGATTGAGAAGAAAATAATAATTTTAGACCAAATTAACGCTCTCTCCTCTTTCTCTCTCTCCCTCTCTCTTTGCTCTCCCATTAATCTCTCATCTCTCTCACTCTCTCACTCTCTCATAGTGGTAAACAAATATTTTGATAAAATAGTTTCTATTTATCTTTATTTTAAATTTAAATTTATCTTTTATTTTTAATTTTTCAAGATAGGTGAATAAAATAATTATATAAAAATAAATAATATAATAATATATAGAAAATAGGTCAAACAAAAAATAGAAGGCAAAAATAAATTAAATAATAAATAACTATATAATAAATACTTGATAGTAATTAATTATAAATAGTTTAATATATAATAATGGGTAAAAATAACTTTTCCATAAATAAAACTTTTATTTCTCTAACCCACTTCTTTTATATTTTATTATCCAAAAATGAGCTTTCTAATATACATCATACTTTACTACCTCATCACTCACCACAACACACCACTCCACCCCACCCCTCTTTTTGTTATTTTATTTGCTAAACAAGCCCTAACTGATGATAGTGATTAGCTAGGATTTTATACAAAACGATGATAGAACTCTATATGAAAATATCACACATAAATTGTCTCTTATTATCTCAACTTCATAAAAGAATTAGCACCCTTTGTGCTTATCATCCAACCCCAAGTAATCTTACATAATAATGAACCTCTGATATTTTGTATGTTTTAATACCATAATATAAATATTTGATAGAATTTGATAAATTTTTAAGTCTAAATTTAGTATATCAATACATATTTATAATTTGAAATTTAAAAAGTGGTGGAGTGGGAGGGGAGGGGTCGGTGGGTTATATGTGTGTCCACCCATTATTATTATTTATCCAATGTTCAAATGAAATTCCTATTCTATTATCTTCTCTCCATTATATAGCAAATATGAACTTTATGAAACTAATTAAAAGTTATTTACCTCATGCATTGAAACATATTTCATTGTTCCAAAGAGAGAAATTTTAGAATGTATATGCTAGCTCAGTGAAAGAAGAGTGTTAATGAAAGTCATCACAAAGTGATAAAAAAAGATTATTAAGTTAAATGCAATTTATATAATACCCTTAATTCACTCTTGTGGCAAAATTTAATCTGAGCAATATTACCAACTATATAATAATTTGATTAACATATTGACTTTGATCAAAACACAAAATAAAGGAAGATAGACAATAATAATAAGAGCAATGTCACTGAAAGCAAAAGTCTGTTTACAATATTTGAAGCAAAACATAGTATCAATATTCAAAGGAACTAGAATAGAAGTATTATAAAGGTAATACAATTCTAAAATCTTGCATAAGGAAATAACTAATAATAAAAGATGGTAAAAACCCTAGGAACACTCCATGTGCACATACCATCACGAACTACAACAAATCACTTTTGCTCATCTAATGTAGAAGAAATAATAACTCGTAAGCTTCACAACCCAATAGGTTAATAATAAATTAGTGGATAAATAATTAACAATAAAAAGTATGAGCTTAATGTAGGAAATAATATATAATACTTAAATGATTAATGGTAAGGAGATCAATAGTAGAATTAATAATACACATGATCATAACCCATGATAAATACCAATAAAAATCAATAGAATATACTCTAATTCACAATGAATAAAAATCAATACTTTAAATTTCAAGCACAAATGAGGAGAGCACAATCAAATTGAATCAATGACAATGAGATAGGAGCAATACGGTGAATAAATATGTGAAGACATTAATTCATAGATGAATGTTAAGTCATGGTCACTAGAATAAATTAATACAATACTCTGATTACTTTACTTTGTATTTCGATACTCTATAAAATGATCTAAATCAATGTCTATATTCAATTCTTTGGCTGAAAGTTAAGTCCAACTTTTAAATCTCTAATAATTTTATGCAATGTCACTAATTAATATATTCATTACAATGAGATGTCATGTATTTTATGAGTGGCCATTGATTGTGCATACTACGAGAAACATCCTCTTTAAAGAAATCATGCGATGGAAACAAATAATAACATAAGTGTGTGATGCTATGCAATGAAGTTTTGTCAATGAATAACATAGAAATCCAAATTTTTATCTTTCATTAATTAGGTTCTCATATTCACTCACATCGAAATTTTGATCATAACATAATCGAAGTCAAAAAGATTGTTTGATCAATGGAATCAAAAGATATTTTAAATCTCAAAATTGATATATGGGATGAGACAAATCAATGAGAATAAAATAGAATCACGAATCCTATAACAATACATGGTAATGGACATTAATAGGTTTCAAATCATAATTTATTAAATTCAATAATATAAAATAATATTGCTTTTGTTAGTGCACTACACGGAGACTTCGATTGCTACTTGATAAAATCCTTCTCATGTGAAATAATTAATTTCGGATGGGTTCTATGATTTACCTCTGGCTATTGAGGACTCGTCTCGGGTACAACCTAGACTCGGCTCAGTTTTCAATCATCATGCTTCTTATAAGAACACAGACCGAGTTTCACATAATACATCCCAAGTTCCAATTGATTGTATTAGCTTGTATAGGATGCGGCCTCTCCAGATGTTTTATACATTTTTTGTTATAGTAAAGTTATTATATTAATTGGATTGGTTATATTTAATGATTTATGTCCTAGGTTTTCACATTTGTAGCAATTTACTTTGTTACTTATACTTATTGTCATAACAAAGTTAAAGTTAAAATAGTCAACATAGTAATATCACCTTTAAAAAATGCTTAATTGTTAGTTAGCGCGAGAATACTTTATGATAACTTTGCTTAATTAAATTCACCACGAATATTATTTCTTGATGATAACTTTGTCATTATGTTCGTGATAAACATAATTTATGTTGAGAAAATAATGAATCATCTTTTTAAAGACTGAAGTACATATATTTTCACATGGCTAAAATTTGTTATCTAATTATTCTTTGTTTAACATTGAAACACAAAACTAGCTTATCATTTGTTCTTTTTCAAAAACCAAAAGGATTATATTTAACATCATGAAGAATTAATTTTGTTATTTCTTGTAGTACATAATTTTCAAGGTCTTTGTTATATATATTTTTTCAACACAACTTAAATTATGTCTTCTTTATGATTGAGAAGAAAAATGCCATATTATGGAAAGTAAAACATCAAATGCCAGGAAAAATGAGTACATTATTTAATATTTTTTAATGATTTAATATTTTCATCATGAAAAAATTGGGATAGAATCTGAGGTCAAATAAGTGGAACTAAAACTAATTTTTTCCCTGCTTCCGTGAACGATAAGATAAAATGCAATATTAAATTACTTAAAAGGGCATTAATGAAAAAATACTAAACAATCATTAATTTCATATTACATGCGTGGATCATAAGAATTAAATAGGAATAAATTTTAAAGACGCCAACTAAGAATCTAATTAAGGGGCTACATAATTAGAAACTTATTCAATGCTCGTTAATTAACGAGTCATTTAATGAAATGACCAAATTTATAATCGGGTTACACCTTTGATCATTTTGGTTTTCATCCATGAACTATTTTAAGGTCTGGACCACTCGGGCCTCCTATGTCACTCCGACGAAGCTACCCCTTTTCTTCCTCCCGGCCGGCGAAGGAGAAGAAGGGAGCGCCGACCCCCCGTTCGATGGGTGCAGCGCCGCTTGCCCTCCTTTCTAGCACCGGAGAGGAGAGGGGGTGGGGGCTTCACCCCCTTGTTCCTCTTCGGCGAGAGAGCGGCAGTCTTGTTGTCGTCTTTTTAAAATTTTATATTATTTTATTATGTCACGTCAGTAATGTAATTAAAAAATCGTCTATTACCTTAGGAGGACGAAGCATTTAATAAAGTTAAAGTTCGAGAATAATCTACTTACAAATTAAAATAGGAGAATCGTTGAAATATTATTCTAAAGTTGAGGGATGATTCGTGTAATTCACGCCTCGAATCGGATATAAATAATCGATAGTTTTATTTAAAATAGATAATTGCACATAATCAAGAACATTATATGCAGTAATATTAATAATAATGTTTACAATCTATTTGACAATGAAAATAATTATATCCATCAATATCTCCACTTTAATTATTATATCTAATATATATATATAATATAAAGAAAAATAAAATAGAAGACATCAAGAATGTGATGGAGACAGGCTGCCATCTGCCTATGAATAAATAATAAATCATTAATTGGTATTAGTTCCACATGTCCTTTTTCCGTTGTTTCCTTCTACATCACATGGTCCTTTTGGTTTAACTACCGCCTCCACCTCCACCTCCACCCTCCCCTTTCGTTACTTCCACAGCAATTTACGAGTCCATGCCCTAAAAAGAGGCCTCATCCCTCCTGCCAGCTAATAATAAAAATAATAATTAATAAATAATTTAAGAGCTTTTTTTTTAAAAAAAATTCTACAACTTTGCTTAACGTTATCTTGATAGTGATAGTGTTCCTTTTTAATCACATTTAAGCTTATGTCATTTAGTGTTTGTTCATCTCAGCGTTCGATCAAATACTTAACTTTAGCTAAATTTAAAATTTTTAAATAATTTTAAAGGTAGAAAACTGGTGGTATTATACCAATTTGAAGGTATTCGGAAACATAAAATTAATTAATAGTAAACAGTGTGGCCATTGACCATACGAATCCCACCCTCCTACGAATGTCAATACACAGTTGACAAAATACGGTTTATTTGTAATGTAATAACGGGTGGGCGGTATGATCTCGAAATCAAATTTAGAAGTGCTTTTTTAATCATTTGGCTTTTTTAATTTTATAATTAATTAATACAAGACGTAAATAAAAAAAATAAACAAATGTTATGGGATTTGCCGTTCACTACTTTTTTTCTCATGCGACAGAGGAATAGAGGATAGAGAGCGTAGCATAGATACCAAGGTTAAAAGAAATTAGTTACAATAAGTTATTAATTGGATATTGTTTAGTTATTATAAATTAAATTTAGAGAATTGAATTTGAGAAAGATTATTAAAAAAATTGAAAGTATTGCTAGAATTATATATATTTTATTTTTTCATAGGAGGAAGAGTACACTGGAAGCGAAGCATATTAATTCGGAATCGGACCCAACTCCCGCTTCAAAACTTACAAAACACTTGACGTCTCGCCTCCCCTTCTCACCAACCATTTCAATCTCTCTCCTCTCGCTTTCTCTCTCCCTTCGGTCGTGCACCAGATTAATTGACATTACCAAATGGCGCATTACACCGCACCAACAGCAGCAGCAGCAGCAGCGGCAGCGAACAAAAATATTAATTAAAATAGCATAATAACATAAGACTTTGTGATACCTGTTCGCACTCCCCCTCACCTGCCTCCTCCAACCTTTTCTTCTCTTCTTTGACTTGGACACCGAGGAGGAAGAAGGAAGGAGGAAGGAGGAAGGAGGACGAGGTCGGAGAAAGACATGAAGCTCTCTTTGCTCCAGAACCAGGCCAACCGCCGCCCCAACAGTCACCGGCAGCCGTCGGCCCTGTCTGACATCGTCGGCGGCAGCGCAACAGCCGCCGCCATCGACGGCACCCTGAAGTCGCCCTCCGCCGTCCTCTGGATCGTCCTCCACGCCGTCTGCTGCCTCGTCAGCCTCGTCCTCGGATTCCGCTTCTCCCGCCTCATCTTCTTCCTCCTCTTCTCCACCTCCGCGATCTACAACACCACCACCACGACCACCACAACCACGACGACGACCACCACCACCACCACCACGCGCACCGAGACGCTGACCCTGTCCCTGCCGAGCGCCACGCCGCCCCCGCCGGTCCTGGCCGCGGCGCTCCACTCGGTCGCCAACGAGTCCAGGAGCCACGTCGTCGTCGGCCGCCATGGGATCCGGATCCGGCCATGGCCGTATCCCAATCCGAACGAGGTCATGCGCGCGCACCGGATAATGGAGCAGGTCCAGCGGCAGCAGCGCCTTCAGTATGGGGTGAAGAGTTCCCGTCCGGTGATCGTCGTGACCCCCACCTACGTCCGCACCTTCCAGGCACTCCACCTGACGGGCCTCATCCACACGCTCCGGCTCGTCCCCTATCCGCTCACTTGGATCGTCGTCGAAGCCGACGGCCTATCCAACGAGACCGCTGCCATCCTCGCCAAGTCCCAACTCCAGTTCCTCCACATCCCCTTCCCAGAGAGCATGCCCGAGGAGTGGGCGGAACGCCACCTGCTGGAATCTCGGATGCGCCTGCACGCGCTGCGGTAACGCAATCTGTTCATCTCTGTGACGTTGTACAAATTATTTTACTGCGAATTTGATCCTCAACGCCGGCGCTTTGACATGGACAGGTTGGTGCGGGAGAGAAGACTAGACGGGATCGTAGTATTCGCCGACGATAGCAACATGCACAACACGGAGCTCTTCGACGAGATCCAGCAGGTTAACTGGATGGGTGCCGTCTCCGTCGGGATCCTTGCGAACGCGGGGTCTCCCGAGAGGAGGCGCCGCCGTTACCATCCCACCGAGGATGAGAGAGAGAATGCTCCTCTGCCAATCCAAGGTCCCGCCTGCAATTCAACCGGTGGACTGGCTGGCTGGCACACTTTCAATTCGTTGCCCTATGCCGGTAAGAGCGCGATGTTCGTCGGCGACGCGGCGACAGTGCTGCCCATGAAGCTGGAGTGGGCCGGATTCGTTCTGAACTCGAGGCTGCTGTGGCGGGAGGCCGAAGGGAGGCCAGACTGGGTGGTGGATCTCGACGCCGTCGGTGAGGTTGGTGAGGAGGTGGAGAACCCGCTCGCGCTAGTCAAAGACCCGGCCTTTGTGGAACCGCTGGGAAACTGCGGGAAGAAAGTGCTGCTCTGGTGGATCCGCGTTGAAGCCCGCCGCGATAGCAAGTTCCCTCCAGGGTTAGTCTGACAAAATTCTTGCTCTGTTCATTGCCTTTGCTTAATCAATTTTCCCATGCCACTATGACTGATTTCATTGATGCCCACAAGTAATTGGATCAAATTTTCAAATGAAACTACTAAGAATTAGGATAATCGTTGCCACGAAAAATTGCATTGCCAAATCTGTGGTATCAAGAATCTCCAAAATGCATACTGTAAAAATAATCTGGTTCATGATAATTGCACAGAAATATCTTGTCTGAGGCATGCGTTCTGTTCCTCTTTTCAATTGTTGAATAGTTGATCTCCTGTGATGATTCTGGGCACACTGCCTCATAAAAATGATAAAGAAATTAGCTACTATTTCCCCACCGCAAAAGATATTAACTAATCCTATTTCACATGGTACTGCACAAAGTATTGTGTGTAAAGCATCAATAAGCGTTATGTATTTGAAACATGTCAGTGGAACTTCCACAAGCATATCAGACAATTTTTTTTTCACTGCAGAAGCTAGTTAGTCACATGAAAGGGCTAACCCAGCTACGGGTTTGTAATACAATGCCAATTTTATGGATGAAAAGTTATGTTCCTAACCAATGATCATTTGAGTCTGGATTGAAATGCAGAATCTTCAATTTCCAATGTTTACCAATGAAAAATAACATTTAAAATAGAGTCGATGGATGAAAACCAATTCCAGTTTGACTAAAAAATGACTCACTTCAAAACAAAAAAAAGGAGTATCTGAAATCAAGTTGTTCTGAATGCCGAGTTTAATTTTTTGAGTCTTCAATTTGATCAGAGTTTATTTGTTCTGCTCCCATTAAAATACTTGATTAATGAAATGTTAGTAGTGCTAAACCTATCTCTGGTTTGAGAGAGAAAATATTTCATATTTTGGAAATGGGAATTCCTTTTCCCCAAGTCATAGTTTTTCGAAAGCATACTAAAATTTCTACCATTAAATCTCATATCAGCAGACTCTTCTCTTTTTTCTGCTTTCCTTGTTTTTTCTTATGGCAGAAAATGACATCTTTGAAATGGTTTGCATAGGGGCTATGATGAATTCAAATCCCACACCTTTTCCTTTGGTAGAACTGACATTGCTTAGATTTTTTTTACCAATTAATTTAATTTCAATATCAGGTTCAACCTGTCTTTTGGCACATGATAAAAAGAAACTAATAAGACTATTTTGATGACCCAGCTTAAACTCACCCCTAATTTTAAAGAATGCATGATCATTGATTTTTCAACACAAAATAAACATTTTAGTTACCATCTAATTTCCTAGCCAATCAAAACAATAAAAAAAATTTTCCCATATTTTTCTGATAAAGAAACATGAAAACTCAGGAAAATTAACTGCTTCTTAGGTATTCATTGTTCACTTGATTCATTTTCTTTTGGATTTTCTTTTGATCTATGTAGTCGACCCCACCTAGTGGGATAAGGCTTTGTTGTTGTTGTTGTTGTTTGTTTTCATTGGAGCAAACACAACTTAAACTAAAAAAGGTTATCTTGTACACAAGACATGCTAAACTACAATCGTCACTTAGATTTTATCTGAATTTTTTTCTTTTGTTTGTTTTGCTTCCAAACAAAATAGGCAAAACATCACTGTTATGGGGTCATCTCATTAATTTGTTCTTGAATAGCTTTGTTCACTATCTACTAATTGTAGATCCAGATGTGTAGAGCAGTGAAATGTCTGCATATTACTACAGCATAAGCATGTAATAAAACTAAGTCTATCTTAATTAAGAGCCCAAGACTACATAAAAAAAATTACCGTCGTATTTTGTGATCTTGATAGTGTCATGATCACTAGTGGGATAAGGCTTTGTTGTTGTTGTTGTATTTCGTGATCATGATAATCTTCTGATAGTGTCATAGATATTCTTTTGCAATCTTTATTGTGCTAATAGAAAATATGTGCATCCAAATAATTTAGTCATGTATAGCTTTGATTTATAAATTCATAAGCTCGGCATTAGAAGATTAGTTACTTGTCAAACTTTGTGCAAGATTAATCTTTTATTTAAAAGTCTCAGAATTCATGTATATAATTTAATGCCCCTTAAAGTTACCTTCCTTCAAAAGAAGTTAGTATCTTTGGGATCCACAGCCTTTCTCCAATGTCTTCCAAGTGTCTTTCATATATCGTGATACAAGCCTTATTGCAATTCATACCAGACAACATTGTACTTGGATCGTTGGGCCGTATTTATGGCCATGTTCATGCGTCACTCCCTTTGGAAGGTTGAACATTAAGATTGATTTGTTTGGGGGAGCTTCGTTGGGGATTCAGGTTGCAACTTTTTCTTGGTGTTAACCAGTGTTCAGAAGGATAGTAGGAATGTAGGATAACATAAATGAGAGCATTACAACTAGAAGCAACATGAATTACAGGTTTAGTTAGAATAGAGCACTACATATTTTGATAGATAAGAATGCAACTAAGGTGACATGGTATGCTACAGGAAGTCAAATGCATCAATGACCAACAGAGGGACAGGGATGCAAACCCCTGAACACGTTGCTATTAGGAGTGCAGTGCAGTAATTGACTAGGACTTCTAGTGTGAGTTGTAGCTCTTATTAAGTATATGAAAACAAAGGCAAGCATACTAATTTTTTATAGTTGATTTATAAAATCATGAATGTCCATGTATATTCCAATGATTACAAGTGATATTCTGAAGCTAACTTTGAGCATCTGGGGTGACCTGGAGATAGATTTCTTGGTGTCTTTGGCTGTCACCTGGGCCACCCGGCTCCAGCGTACTAGAGGAGGAGATATGTGTTATGAAGAAAATATTATTACATCAAAATCTGTCTTAATTGGAGGGTGGAGTGGGATAGTTTGTTTTGAGGTTATCTACACTTATTGAGACTTCAATACACACGAGTATTCTCTGCAGTTTAAAGCTTTAAAATAAAATATGATGATTACCCAAGATCAAAATAGTCATCCTTCCCTTGTTAAAGAAGTAAGCACAAATGGTATTAGGGGCATTCTTGGGGGATGTAGTGTTAATGTAAAGCACTCAAAAGTATCTTGCCACTTTGATGAGTATTATTTTACTCTAACTTTATTCCTCACAAACAAGGCAGACCTTGTTCCTGTTTCCTTTTCTTATATTTAGTATCTTTCATTGAGAACCTTTTCTATCTTGCTCACAGATGGAAGATTGAGACTGCTTTGGATGTTACTATTCCTGCAAAGCTTGGAAGGCCTGATGCACATTCCGAACTTCCCTTTGAAGTGGCAACAGATCAAGAAGATGGTCTGGAAATGTTTGCCCGGAAGACCCTGTCCTCCAGTTCTATGCATGTTCCCAGTAGTCACTAGACGCATCGCACTCAGTATAGATACATAAGTTTCAAGGATACAGAAAACAAGAGAAACTAGTGCTCCGAAAAGGTAGCAAAAAGGTTTGCCAACGATGGCCACAAAACAATATGAACTGTCCATAGTTGGAAACTGTTTATACGTTACCCAGCTTCAGGAAAAAAAAAATATCATAAAGCCTACACAGGGAAAGCTGGAACACAGAATTTAGCACTTGGTCCTTATATTCTTTCAGTTTCTCTGTATAGTTTATGCTGATCAAACAGTCACCTGAACGGAGTTTGCATTGGGGTTAACTTTTGTTTCAGATTTGTTATACAATATTATTTTAAGGACACTTGGCGAACTAATAAAGCAAGATCTATTAGTGAATAATATACCGAAAGGTTTGATTACTAATAGAGCGGAATGACGTCGTATGATCCATATAATCGACCCAATTTAGTGGGATAAGGTTTTGTTATTGTTGTATAAACTTTTGTTCAGTCTTTGCTTTATCTTCGTGAAGTCATATTACTGCTGCCGGTGCCAAATGCACAATCTTGGTATTATTAAGTTTTTTTTGCAAATATATTTTCCGGCCATTTTAATTCGCAATGGAAAATTTTATCGTCCCGTGGTAGCATATTGATCTTAGTTGGAGATTTCTTTTGTCGTCCCTTTATAATTGCAAATTAATTTTAATTGCAATTATTAAAATTAATTTAATTATAAAAATTATCGCTATAATAATGAATTGCACAATCCATATATGGAACGGTATATGTATAGTAGCATAAATTGCCAATTAAAATTATCGATAAATTTAACATCATTAGAACATGTTTCATATGATATCAATAAACTATTGATTCACAGAATTATCTATTTTTTTATTATAAAGATGTCTTGCGAACATAATAGAGGTACAATTAAAAAAAAGTGGAAAAATAATGAGAACATGTGCTACGTTTGTTTGTGCCTTCACTGATTAAATAATGAGTTATGATTATCTTGGTCCTTTTACTTATTTAATTAACTAGTGGACATTCACGCGATTAAAATAATATAAATTTTTTTTTATAATCAAATCTCATTAAAATTTAATTATACTTTGAAGATATACTATATATATTAAAAGGTATATTGATAACATAAATTTGAAATTATACTCATAGGTCACATTAAGAAATAAGATTTGTTTTTAAAATTATAGAATTTAGTTATAAATGAAATTGTTATGAAATTCTGTCTTTTATATAATATACGTATATGCATATGTATCCAATGTATTTTTCACCATTAAAATTTTTAAAGCCTCTTAATTTTTTTCGCTGCCTGTCCCAGTAGTTGCGTGGAAATTTTGTTTATTATTCATTTCTCTTTAATGAAATATATTTATTGTTTAAAAAATATTACTAATTAATTAAATTGTTTATGACGTTGCAGCATATTTTAATTAAATGATGTCAATCCTAAATATCTAGGATTTACGAGTGAGTTATCGTTGAATTCTATCCAATTCCCTAGTATAAACGTCGTAATACATTTCATATCGTGTGCCATCAAACCTCTCATAAATATTGAATAAAAGTTGTTAATATGCCTAGTTATTATATATCTAATTATATATTTAATATTATAATATGGGGATTCGACGGGCGCGGCTTTGAACTTTAGTTTTTTTAAAATTCGTTTTCTTTTTTTTCAATTTTTTTAATCTATTTTCTCCCTCTCTCTTCTCCCTCCCTCTCGCTCTCTCTCTCTTCTCCCACTCTCTTCTCCCTCCCTCTCGCGCTCATCTCTCTTCTCCCTCCCTTTCTCGCCCGACGTCGACGGCCAGATCGGGCCGCTCGGCAGCCGGATCTGGCGCGGGCAGCCGAATCTGGCCGCCCAGCAGCTGCTCGCGTCAGATCCAGCCGTCGCTCGACGGCTGGATCTGGCCGCTCGGTGGCCGATCTGGCGCGGGCGGCCGGATCTGGACGCTCGGCGGCCGGATCTGGCTGCCCGCGTCAGATCGTCGCTCTCGCCCCCGTCCGCCGCTCTCGCCAAGGCCGCCGCCGAGGCCGCTGCCGCTCTCGCCTCTGTTCGCCACTCTTCTCCCCAAGGCCGCCGCCGCTCTTGCACCCGTCCGTCGCTCTCGTCGAGGCCGCCGCCGTTCTCGCCACCCTCCGCCGCTCTCCGACCCCGCCCGGGATCTGCCCCATCGCGCTCCGACACCGCCCTGCCTTCACCATGCTCCGACATCGCCGTGCCGGATCCTCGCATGCTGCCGCCGCACCGACGCCGTCGGACCCTCGCATGCTGCCACCGCACGCCTCCTGTCGTGTGATTTTTTTTATTTATTTAGGATGAATATTGTCAAAAGTTTGTGATCGCCTCGTCGAGAATGGGAATGCAATTGATTGTTTATGGGTCGATGTATAAAAAATGTAATTTGAGAATGTAATTAATTCATTGTAATGTGTATGAAATCGACATGTAATCATCGTCTGTCATATGTATCACATATTCGCGGAAGCTCATAACCCTCCGAACGGACGCATATCCTCGGAACGACGTTTGTATTACATAACCCTCGGAACGACGTTTGTATCACATTCTTAGAACGATATTTGTATCACATAGTCAGAATGATATCGAGTTCATAACCTTCAGATACGACCATGAATGTTTATATCACATTACAACATCATACATCAACATGAATCAATTACATTTCCAAATGTAGATTACAATGAAATCACATTTCTCATAAATCAACATTGTGTATGAACACATTACAATAAATCAATTACATTCTCAAATTACATTTTTCATACATCGACATGAATCAATGGCATTCTCAAATTACATTTTCCCAAATTACATTTTTCATTCATCGACATATAAACAATCAATTACATTCTCATTCTCGACACATAAACAATCAAAGGCTTCTCGATGCGACAATATTAATCCTAAATAAATAAAAAAAATCACGGTGTCGGAGAGCGGCGGTGCGGTGGCGGAGCGCGACGGGGCGGGGTCGAACGCGGCGGGGCAGTGGCGGAGCGCGGCAGGGCGGGGTCGGAGAGTGGGGGGCGGTGTCGGAGCGCGTTGGGGCGGTGGCGGAGCGCGGCGGGGCGGGCGGAGCGCGACGGGGCGGGTCGGAGCGCGGCGGGGCGGGCGAAGCGCAACGGGGCGGGGTCGGAGCACGGCAGGGCGGTGGCGGAGCGCGGCGGGGCGGGGTCGGAGCGCGTTGGGGCGGGCGGAGCGGGACGGGGCGGTGTCGGAGCGCGGCGGGGCAGGCGGAGCACGATGGGGCGGGATCGGAGTGCGTCGGTGCGATGGCGGAGCGGGGCGGGGCGGGCGGAGTGCGGCGGGGCGGGCGGAGCGCGGCGGGGCGGGCGGAGTGCGGCGGGGCGGGCGGAGCACGACGGGGCGGTGTCGGAGCGCGGCGAGGCAGTGGCGGAGCGCGGCGGGGCGAGCGGAGCACGATGGGGCGGTGTCGGAGCGCGGCGGGGCGGTGGCGGAGCGTGGCGCGGCGGGCGGAGCGCGACAGGGCGGTGTCGGAGCGTGTCGTTGCGGTGGCGGAGCGCGGCGGGCGGACGGAGCGCGATGGGGCAGATCCCGGGCGGGGTCGGAGAGCGGCGGAGGGTGGCGAGAATGGCGGCAGCCTCGACGAGAGCGGCGGACGGGGGCGAGAGCGGCGGACGGGGGCGAGAGCGGCGATCTGACGTGGGCAGCCAGATCCGGCCGCCGAGCGGCCAGATCCGGCCGCCGAGCGACCAGATCCGGCCGCCCGCGCCAGATCGGCCACCGAGCGGCCAGATCCGGTCGCCCGCGCCAGATCGGCCACCGAGCGGCCAGATCCGGTCGCCCGCGCCAGATCGGCCACCGAGCGGCCAGATCCGGTCGCCCGCGCCAGATCGGCCACCGAGCAGCCAGATTTGGCCGCTGGGAGCCAGATCCGGCCGCCGAGGCGGCCGATCTAACGCGGGCAGTCGCTGGGCGGCCAGATCCGGCCGCCCGCGCCAAATCGGCCGCCGAGCGGTCAGATCTGGCCGCCGACGCCGGGCGAGAGAGGGAGGGAGAAGAGAGATGAGCGCGAGAGGGAGGGAGAAGAGAGTGGGAGAAGAGAGAGAGAGAGCGAGGGAGAAGAGAGAGGGAGAAAACGGATTAAAAAACCGAAAAAAAGAAAACGGATTTAAAAAAAACTAAAATTCAAAGCCACGCTCGTCGGATCCCTATAATATATATATATATATATAGCTAAGAATTGAATTATAGGTACGTAATGATGAAAATGAATACAAACCTCAAATGTCAATTAAAATGTTTGTTTGAGTAGGAATATACAAATGCTACGTTCCTAAGAGCTTGAAAGGTTTTTCATATCTTGGGTTGTTGACTCCTACTGTGAGTCTGTAACTCCTGTCTTACATGGCTTCTCTGCAAGGCGATTTTTTTAAAAAAAAAAATAATAGTGCAAACATGGGAAATGTAGAGACAAGATTCCTGATATGCATGGTTCAAGGGAATAATGCATAAATAAAAGATAAAGAGAGTGGAGGAATAATTGCCAATATTAAATATATCGTGTGGATGACTATCTTAGTGATAGAGCCAAGACCGATGCCAGAGTAAGAAAAATATATCACTACTGCCGCGATGGAGAACCACCAACCATATCATGGAAAGATTAGGAATTTGGAACATCAGGTGGTACAAATTATATAGTATCATAAATGGCTATTCCTGGTATTACCCATCCATGATCCATCGGGGGAGTTCATAAACAAATAAAGATATTTTTTGTTTATTTTTTGTAACGCCCACAAAATCGCATCTCCCGTCACGTAGGCGGTCGGATTGACTCTAAGGGCGCTACACTATCTATTGCTCTACTGACCTTGACCATTCAACAAAATGGCTGACGTGGCTCAATAAAATAATAATAAACATAACAGAGAACCTTAAATGCGGAAGAATAATTAAAATGTCACAATGAAGTACTTTAAGGCGGAAGTTCATGATGTCTCATATTATAGAATTATGCGAAACATAACAATAATAATACTAATAGCAAAGTTCTATGTGTGGAAGAAAACATGATGTCTCTGAATAATGAGAATGATTAAGCAGATATGCAATAAGCAAGCTTGAAGCAGGTCTTCAGTCATGTGCAGCGTTCTCCAAGTTCTGTGCCCTCCATCTCCTCATTAGTTGGCATTCCCACCTGCAAAATCCCAATGTAGGGGAATAGAATACCCATGAGCAAGATCGCCCAGTACCATAGTAATAGACGCGAAATAAGGATTAGTGGTGATAAGGAAATCAATGTATGAATCTTTAATAATATCAATACTCTGTTCTTTGCTTTACATTACTCTGCTTTAGTTTATAGTACTTTGCTTTACATTACTCTGTTGTACATTGCTTTACTTTACATTGTCTTGCTTTTCAATACTCTGCTTTGCTTTACTTTACATTACTCTGCTGTGAGTTGTGCTACGTCTTTTACATTACTAAATTATCCCTAGAGTTGGTTGTCCTATGCGAGCTCGACTTTATTAGGTTGGGATGTCAGAAGTGCCTCTCTAATTCACTGATGCCAGTAAGCCCATAAACGGGAGAGAGGGTGGGTGTTACTGCCTCACCCAATTCGGAAGGTAGGGGAAAGAATTCCTACAATCCAGGAATAGAGGTCTGTTACTAGACTTTGTAGGTTCACTGTCTCCTCAGCTAGCTACCTGTCCCTTTGACATAATACTTTAATCTTTAAAGGAAGAGGTGCGACCATAGCATCACCCTTCAATTTGAGATATCGGTGGGAGAACACCTGAAATCTCAGGAATAGTGGGCATCTAAGCCAGTAGCTTCGCTGTCCCCTCAGCTAACTACCTATCCCCCATTGCTTTAACTCTGAACTTTGCTTTAACTTTAGGGGCGGCACATAGCAATCCCGCTTCTTTGTCTTTACATTAATTATCTTCAGTTACTATGAAATCTATGATTTAGGGTCCACTGGAAATCGATCTTTATACAATCAGACTTAGCTAATGTAGGTGAACTGATCAGAGTCGTAATTAGGATTAGGAGTGGATCGGTTTGATTAAGTGCGATCAATGGGTCTCTGTCGAACCGATCGACCGCCGTGGTGAGGCCGGTCGACCGATAAGGAAGAATACACATATTTATTATGCAGACCGGTCGACTGTTTAATTAAATCGATCGACCGGTCTCTACGATAAAATAGAGCCGCCGGATTTCTCCATGGACTCCGGCGGTCGTCCGGCCGTCGATTGACGCCGACATCAATACAAAAGGATATGAAATAACTTCAGGATTATAATGAATTAACTATACGCATCAATAGATCCTTAATTCTTCGTCTATGGAATTAAAATGCTAAGGGTACCTTTTTCGTCGGAAATTGGGTTCGTCGGATCACCGCTCGTCGTCCGTCAGTCGGACGTTCGCCGTCGCCTGGAAGGATTTGCCTCTGTCCTACCGCTCGCGTATGCTGGTCGCCGGACGAGAGGGAGAAGGAAAAGATGAGAACAGAGAGAGAGAGAGAGAGAGGGAGAGAGAGGACGAGAGAATGGGGGTGAGGGTCGGCCGGAGGTGAAACAAATGGTCTGTTTCATCTCCCCCCCCCCCTCTTTTTTTTCTTTGTTGTTGTATACGAGGCGTCACATTATTACCCTCTAAAAAGAAAATTCGTCCTCGAATTTGGATAAGAGTTAAGACTTACCGAAAAGTTCAGGGAACTTCTCTCGCATTTCGGACTCTACTTCTCACGTTGCTTCTTTTCCTTGGTGATGCTTCCATGCTACCCTGACCAATGCTATTCTCTTCTTCCCTTATTGATGTTCTTGGTATTCCAGTATCTCCGTGGGTCGTTCCTCATATGTCATATCTTCTTTGAGATTTGGTTCCTCAATTTGGATCACGTTGGCGTAGTCGTGCTTGTACATTCGAAGTAAGGAGACATGGAAGACGTTGTGTACTTTTGAATAGGCTGGAGGCAGGGCCAACCTGCATGCTGAATTTTCAACCATGTCTAATATTTCAAACGGGCCTACATACCTGGGGCTCAATTTTCCCCGTTTGCTAAAATGCATTACTCCTTTGGTGGGGGAGACCCTGAGCAAGACTTGGTCTCCTGCTTTGAACTTATGTTCTCGGCGTTTCTTGTTTGCTTAGGCCTTTTGAGGATCTTGAGCAGACTTCATTCTTTTCTTTATCAATTCTACCATGTCCGTGTACTCTGTGTCTGCTTCTATAGTTCTGCACTCAAGATCTTCCTTTCACCAACTTCGCCCCAACATGCCGGAGAACGACACAGGCAACCATACAATGCTTAAAAGGGAGACATCTCTATGCTAGCATGGAAGTTATTGTTATAGGAAAACTCTATGAGAGGAAGGTGCTTGTCCTAACTGCCGTGCCAATCCAGAGCGCATGCTCTCAGCATATCCTCCAATGTCTGGATCGTTCTCTCTAACAGACCGTCTGTCTGAGGATGGAAAGCAGTATTGTACCGAAGCCTTATTCCAAAGGCATTCTGGAGACTCTTCCAGAACCTTGATGTGAACTTGGGATCTCTATCAGACACAATGGCTGATGGGATCCCGTGAAGCTTGACAATCTCCTGCACATATAAATTCATGAGGTATTATTTTACCTTAATGGGCAGGAAGTGAGCCGATTTAGTAAGTCGGTCCACTATAATCCAAATGGCATCATGTCCTTTCAGGGTCCGAG